>JAJTUV010000862.1:0-602500 GCA_021653895.1 Mastomys natalensis | reverse complement strand
AACAACTGTATGTGTGCTTGTGTGTGTGCACATGTGGGTAAAATGTAGACTTAGTCAAGCTTGTCTTCTGCTTTTAACCTCTTGATGACTTTTATGATGTTTCCAAGCTCCCTGCATAAGCAGGCTCCTGCTTGTCTCCCTGGTGACTAGTCCCTCTCTTCCATTCCTGTTCCTTCATCCAAATATAACAACTTTGTACATTCCTTCTTGCCCTGGGGCCTTCAAGCAGATACTCCTGCTCAGCCCCGCTGTCACTCTTTCTCCTCCACTTACCTAGCTAATCAGTGAAACAAATTAGCATTTTAAAACTGTAAGTCTCTCTTTTGTTAAAAATCAGAGGCAGAGAAAAAAAGACTCTGCTTCCCAGAATAGAGGCTGTCCCCGCCCACCTAGAACCACAGTGTTTATACAGATGCTATACTCTGGAAGGCTCTGCTTTGAGTTGATAAGAAAACTTAAACAAAGACCTTTGATTAGCTGATTAATCAGATTGAAGCTGGGGGTTCCTAATGATGAAATCTACCTAATTCTTCTACATCCCACAAGGCAAACTTCCATTTTCTGTAATTTCTGTTTAGCTAGCACAAAGACACGTGAAGTCCCCAGAGGTTCGAATGTTTGTACTAAGTGAGGTTTCCTTGAGCAACTGAAATATTGCTTTAACCTCTGAGTTTAAAATAAGTTCCTAGAGGTTTCTCGTCAGGCAGATTGACTAGTAATGAGATGAGAAGTGTGCTCACCCTTCTTCATTATTTTATTTGCAGTTTATGCTGTGTATTGATGCTGCTAAGGATTGAACCAAGGCCTCCCAAATGCTAAATTCATGTTCCGCCATCTCCAGATCTCCAATCCCTTCATTTTCATTTTTGATGATATTACCACCTGTTCTTTTCTTTTTTATTTTATCCAGCTGTACAAATTACCTATGGGAAAAAATAGCATGAGTAGGTAGAAAAAAGTCATATACTCATTTCTTAGAAGTATTTGGTAGATGCAGTTTGAAGTTTGGTAGATGCAGTTTGGCTAGTTTCTAATTCATACACCAGTAGAACTTGGTATTCCCACACTAATTAAGAGTGCAAGCATTCCTCCCTCTTGAGAAGTTTCCCTGGTAGCTCTAAGCTACACCAGGTCTCATTGCTATGCCAGCACAAAATATCTAACATTCTCCTTTAATATCTTTAGTTTCTCAGATTACAAACTGCACATCAAACCAACTAGGTCATTTATATGTGTCCTGTACATAATATGGTGGCCTAGACCCAGTATGTATTAAAAAATATTTGTTGAGTAGGTAAAGACGATGCTTCCTGAAAAGGACAATGGTTCCTCGTCAAGACCGTGCAGTCAAAGAAGAAAATTCCTGTCAGGAGTGGAGACTCTGTAAGAGACCATATGGCTGAGGATGTACCTGAGTTCAAAAAGTCAATAACAAAAATCACAAATGCTACCAGGAAACCCCCTTAGCACACGTTCCCACCCTTTCTCTCTGTCTTTCTCACATACACCTTTTTCTTCCTTGTGTTTCCATTTCATACACCATTTCTTCTGTGGACTTACTCTTCCATCCCTTTAAGTATAAAGTGTGAAATAATGTCGTTTTAAGTCCCTTGCACTGGATGTGAGACTATTAAAACTGAGGTGAGGTTGGGCACCCTCTTGGTTGCTGTGCTCGTTCTGAGCTATCTGGATCTCTCCATACCCACACTCCCACTCTGAGAGTACAGAAGAGTGACTATATGCCCTCTGTATCTCTCATCCCCATTTCTGCTATTGCCGATTCCCTATCCTACGTCTTCATCCAATGTTCCAGCAGAAAATTCTATGGATGGTGTACTCCCTCCCACACTCAGAACAAAACTGGTTAGTTCAAAGTTGACTATAAAAATAGGATGTCCCCCTCCAAGAACATTAACTTCTAGAGCTAACCAATAAAAAGGTAGTTGTTGTTTGCCATGCATTGCCTTAATGGCAATACTCTAGAGAGAACTCAAGCCTGGCGTTCATTTCCTCCTCAGAACCTGGTCCTTAACCACTGTGTTCCTTTTTATTTTTATTTTTTCATGTAAACTGGCTAAATTTGTTTTTGGCCACATGATACCAAATTGCTTTTACAAATAGAGTAAACATTCTGGAAAAGAGACACTATAGACAAAAATGTCAATATCACAGAGCTTAAGTTTATAACTTGTAGCTTTGAAGATGAGCAAGATACGAGAGCATCTTTGTAGACAGTGGGCACTGTTTGCTGCCCACTAGAGATGTACTGTTGAAGGAGTGACTTAAGGGACCAGTCTCAGCTCTTGGGAACCTAAGGTGGAGTGGGACATGACTATTTCTGAACAAAGGCATGGGTGTTATTCTATGTCTAGAGAAATAGCTAGAGCATGGATTTGAAGGCAGAGTAGAGGACTAGCTAAATAAACTGTGTTACATTTACTGCTAAGAAGGCAATCCATGTGTGTGTCCATATGGGAAAATATTTAAATGGAAAAAGAAATGAAGTTAGAACAGTGAGTTGAATATGACCACATTCATGTAGGCAGTTTACATATATTTCTGTGGAAATAACTACACACACACACACCACACACACACACACACACAAATACACACACATACACACACAAACACACACACAAATACACACACATACACACACACATACACACATAATATATACATATACACATACATATATATACATATATAAATATATATATATATGGTGGGGAATTTAAATACAAGCAGTGTGCATTTTCCTCTATAATTTCCTGAATTACAATCAATATGAGTGTGATGGTAATCTTCATAGTGAGTTTGACTAAATTTAGAATCACTTAGGAAACATATATTTTTTAATATTTACTTTAACTTTCCTTTTTGGCGCACGCCTTTAATCCCAGCACTTGGGAGGCAGAGGCAGGCGGATTTCTGAGTTCGAGGCCAGCCTGGTCTACAGAGTGAGTTCCAGGACAGCCCGAGCTACACAGAGAAACCCTGTCTCGAAAAACCAAAAATAAATAAATAAATAAATAAAAATAAAAAAAATAAAAAATAAAAAGAATTATTTATGTATATGAGTGCCTGTACACCTCCATGCCAGAAGAGGGCACCAGATCACATTAAAAATGGTTGTGAGCCACCATGTGGGTGCTGGGAATTGAAATCAGGACCTCTAAAAGAGAAGCCAGTGCCCTTAACCTCTGAGCCATCTCTCCAGCCCCAAGGAAATATATTTTTAAAATTATATTTTTATGACTTAAACAATTTTAACTTTATTTATATTTTGATCATATTCTTCCCCTTCCCCAAGTCTTTCCAGACACTCTCTCCCTGTCTCTCCATAACTATCCAACTTTCTCAAAAAGCAAACAAACTCCAATATAACAACAGAACCTTCCAAATACAAGAAGGTAAAATAAAACAGCCCCCCCATAAAAAGAAATGCCAAACTGTAACCAAATTAAAGCATACAAAAAACCTGTGAACTCTATTATCTATTGATCAACTACTCCTGAACATAAAGCCTGTCCTGGAACGGTTGATATACCCAGCACCACTCCATTGGAGAAAGCTGATTTTTTTCTCTCAGTAGATATAAGTGACAGTTCAGTTGTCAACCTTTACCCTAATCACTATGCCTTCATTCTTCATTCATTTTTTCATTCATTTATTCAGTCATTCATTCACTTTTAAATATAAAAAACAAAATGTAATAAAATAAAACAAAAACTACCACATTAAAATTAGATAAACCAACAGAAGGAAAGGGCATATCTTAAGGGTGTTTCCAGAAAGGTTTAGCTTGGGTGGGGAGACCCACCATCATCCCATGGGCTGTGGCATCTGGCTACATAAAAGGAAAAAAGGAACCATGAACATCAATATTGCCCTTTTTCTGCTCCCTGACTGCATTTGCAATGTGACCAGCTGCCTCCCACCCACCCACCACATGCCTTTCCCATTGTGACCAACTGTATCTTCTCAGGGAGTCACAGTAAACTCATCCTTCCTCAGGTTGCTTTTTGCCAAGTATTTGAACCACATAAGAAATGTAAATAATACAATGAATAGAACTAATTGTTATTATTTTAAAAATGAAGGTAGAATTCCTAAGAATTTATTCTAGCTTGACCACTTGTCAGTTTGGGCCATATATCTCTGAGTGAGTTGCTTAATTGTGTGAACTTTAGTTAATTACAGGAAATAACGGTGACTATGGAATATGTTCTTCCTTCAATACCAGATTGTATTTTCAATCATGAGACTGAAATTTATAAGCCTTTGATAGGAAAATGGCCTATCTATGAACTACCTACAGTCTCAGGCAAACTTTATGTAGATGTGAGTTTTCCCAGGGAAAACCTGAATTCAAGTAAACCCATGAACACTAAATATGTATGATAAACTGTAACTTTCATGAGAATGGCTTATTTTTTTTATCTTTGTGTCCTCAGACATAGAACACATTTAGTCCCTAAACGCTGTTTCAGAAGGTGCCTGGAATAATTAATCGTTCAGCAGTCAAGAATGCTTGCCACTCCTGTAGAGGTTGTGGATCGATTCCAGGGTGTGATTTCCAGTATTCACACAGAACCTCACAATTGCCTATAACTCCTGTTCTAAGGAATCTCCCTCTTCATCTAACCTCTGAGGGCAACACACATACATAGGGTGCACACATGCCAACAAAACACTCATACACATAAAATATAAATAAATAAACCTTTTTAAAAACTGATTTAAGAGATAAGAAGGGAAGAGAGTCAGAGACAAAGAGCAGGACAAGGGAGTATACATCTGTTCTCAACCACTTTGGAAGCTGAGGCAGGGGTATTTCAAGATCAAGACCAGCCTGAGTTGCAAAAGGAGATTGTATTTCAACTATCCTTGACTAAAATAAGAGGGCTTGGGATGTAGCCCAGTGGTTGAGAGCTTGCCCAGCAGGATCAAAGCCCTGGCTTACATCCCTAGAGCCACAGAAAGAAAGAAAGAAAGAAAAAGAGAGAGAGAGAGAGAGAGAGAGAGAGAGAGAGAGAGAGAGAGAGAGAGAGAGAAAGAAAGAGAGAAAGAAAGAGAGAAAGAGAGGGGGGAGGAAGGAAGGAAGGAAGGAAGAAGGAAGGGAAAGAAAAAGAGAGAATATACCATACATTCAGAGTCTTTCTGCAACCTTCACCACCATCTAATTTCAAAACACTGTTCTTTCAGTCCCAAAGAAGCTTTCTACCCATTTTGCAGTCCCTCCCCACCCTCCACTCCCAGCTCCCATTAACTGTCATGGTACTTTCTGCCTTATGTTTTTTCATAGGGTCTACCAGGCTAGCCTGCAACTCCTTGTGAAGCCTAGGCTGGTTCGTATCTCACGATCTGCCTGACTTTGCCTCCTAAATGTTGAGACTAAGGGTGTATACCACCACACCCAGGTCTTCCTAAATCTTTGAGTTTGTCTGTTCTAGACGTGTCAAATAAATGCATAGCGGTTGAAGGATTTTTTTTTAAAAGCACAAATAGGTAAATGAATGAATTGAAATCTTAAATGTAAAAAGTAGGTGATACTCTATAGATACTAGATAAATATTGCCACAGGTAGTGTGCAGATATTATTAGCATTAGCACTTTGTATTTTTCACGAGATTCAGTATAAAGCCACTTACAGAAATGAAACTCATGCCCGATTCGCTACTTAAATGCACTCAACTTTGAGACTTTTACAGGTTAGGCAACGTATGTTTTATTTCACAACTGCACCGTGGCTGGCCACCCCCTCCGCCTTGCCCATTGTGTTAAGCATAAGGAGCACCATGCAGGCAAGCCTGAGAGTGCCAAGAGTAGCCACGAGAAATAATGATCTTTATTCTGCAGCTTTGCAGAACTGAAGCCATCTCGTGGTGAGGTGATGGAGAGCAGATGTGCATGTTTGTCCAAGAGCTTCCATCTGTGGGGAGGTTGCTGCCAATCTGCCATCACCTGCTTTATAAGTAAGCCACTTACTTATCCCAGCATCCCAGTAGGACAGTCCCTAGGACCAAAGCTCACCATGTTCCTATCAGCTAGCTCACTATAGTAAAGTTTTCTCTACTACCCCTTGACTTTGGAACAATTGGCTTCCCTTGTATGGCCATCAGATGGATGCATGCAGTAACAAGTATTTATGATTTACAAGAGTTGTGGATGTAATCTGCAAAATTAAGCCCATATTTCTGAAAGATATCACTAAATAAGACCTGTTATTTGAACCATACGAGATCCATAAAGAACCAGTAGAAGACACTAAAAAGCTACATTAAGCAACTTACTGTTTCAATGACAAAATATGCATCAACATCAATTCTTAAAGAAATTTAAAATCTACTAGGGATGGAGTTTCTTTCTGTCCAACAGTTCTTAGGGCAGAGGTCTATAATAGCGCACAGACTAACAAGAAGGAAATACATACGAGATATTGCCATGTGCATTCTGCCTATGCATAGACTAAAGCAAGGGAAGGAATTTTGTCAGAAGCAGATCTGAAACGTGTGGTTCACATATCCTCATCCAATGAAGCAAAGGCAAGGCATGTGGAGGAGCCATCCTAAGAAGGCCATCTTCATGTATGCAAATTTACCTTAATATATATCATCTGTTCTTGTTTTCAGAGCTTCTCCAAGCTCCCTGTTTATCAAAATAATCTTTCTGATAAAAATCAATAAAATGTCAAAGAATAGTTAACCATGTGTAACTGAGCTTAGCTGTCCAGGCTGCCCAAGTCACTAATGTAGCAAAAAAAGTGATAAAAGCAATATCTTTTGGAAGTAGTAACATTTTTTCTCTTGAAGAAACTCAGGTTAGTTCACATGGAAACCCATACAACAAGAACTCAAGTATTCATATTTGTAGGTACTCTAACATTTAATTGTGTTCACAGACTTTATTCTCTCCATCCTCCATTCCTTCATCAGTAATCTGTACATGCGGAGTTAGATGATATCTAAGCCTGGTCTTTTTCTGTGTGTCACAAAACACTTTACACTCTCTTGGTTTTGCTTTGCTTACTCAGTACTCAGTAGCCCTGAAAAATACACGGGTTAGGATTTTGCTTACAGTACATTGATGGTAGGGATGGGCTATGAGAAGGTTGTATTAGTGGAGTTCTCTAGAAAAACAGCTGAGAAAGGGAAATACATATATGAATAGTTTTATCAAATCAGCTTATCTTGAAGTCCTGGCATCTGGTAGTTCCTTGGTCCTTGAGTCTGGATGCCTGTGTAGTTGGAAGAGTCACACAATGGCTGCCTCACATCAAGAGAGGTCAACAACCCAGCGTTCCTTCAATTCATGAGGTTAGTGTCTCAGCAGTCCCAACGTGGCATCAAAACCTGAAGGGTTCCTGGAGAACAATGGTCCTCAGTCAGGGATGGAAGGCTGGAAGGCTGGTCCTATCATCAGCAAAGGAAGCAGCAGCAACAGCAGAGCAGCACGCAGCAGCAGCAGGGAAAAGTGATTCGCTGTAAGAAGGAAGGCCGAGTGAGTGGAAGGGGAGCAATCTTCCCTCCATCCATTCCCCCATTTTTAATCTGAGTACTACTGGAAAGGTGCCACCACATAATTGAAGTGGGTCTTCTGATATCAATTAGTGCAATCAGGAAGGTGAGATTCCCTACTCAGGTGATTACAAGGTGTGGCATGTTGACCCTAAAAACAACCACCACAAGGTCAAAGGATGTTCAAAAGTCCACACAGTTTCAGATTGTAGCTTTGTGTGGTGGTGCCAGCAGCAACGATGGTGGCAGCTGGTGGTAGATGGAGTGGGGATGTGGTGGTGATGGTGGTGGTGGTGGATGGTGGTGGTGGTGGTGGTGGATGGTGATGGTGGAGGTGGTGGAGGTGGTGGCGGTGGAGGTGGTGGTGGTGGTGGTGGTTGGTGGAGGTGGTGGAGGTGGTGGTGGTGGTGGTTGAGGTGGTGGAGGTGGTGGTAGTGATGGTGGTGGTGGTGGTGGTAGAGGTGGTGGTGGTGGTGGTGTGGTGGAGGTGGTGGTGGTGGAGGTGGTGGTGGTGGAGGTGGTGGAGATGATTGATGGTGGTGGTGGGGTGGTGGAGGTGATGGTGGTGGTGGAGGTGGTGGAGGTGATGGTGGTGGTGGTGGTGGAGGTGGTGTGGTGGTGTGGAGGTGGTGGTGGAGGTGGTGGAGGTGGTGGAGGTGGTGGTGGTGGAGGTGGAGGTGGTGGTGGTGAGAGGTGGTGGTGGAGGTGGTGGTGGTGGAGGTGGAGGTGGTGGTGGTGGAGGTGGTGGTAGTGATGGTGGTGGAGGTGGTGGTGGTGGTAGAGGTGGTGGTGGAGGTGGTGGTGGTGGAGGTGGAGGTGGAGGTGGTGGAGGTGGTGGAGGGTGGTGGTGGAAGTGGTGGTGGAGGTGGAGATGGTGGAGGTGGTGGTGGTGGTGGAGGTGCTGGTGGTAGTGGAGATGGTGGTGGTGGTGGTGGTAGTTGGAGGGTCATTGTGTGTTTATGCATGTTCCTGTGTGTATAGTGTGTGTAGGAAGCATGTGCATGCAGAAGTCTTCTCAAACAGTCTCCAACTTCTTTTTAAAATGGTCTCTTACTGAACCTGGAGTTCACTGTGTAGGACTATCTAGCAGGCAAGCCCCAGAGAGCCTCCCATGCCAGCCCAGCCAGCACTATGATTGCAATCATAGGTCACCATTACCTGCTTGGACTTCAGACTTCAGTGGCTTCTTGTCAATTGTTTTTTCTCCTACTATTATGTAACTAAAAGTTTAGGACAGAAGCCCAAACTGCCTAAGGAGCTGGAGTCTGCCACCATCACAATGAAAGGGATGAGTAAGAGAGAAAAACAGAGACAGGAAGTTTAATTAGTGTGGAAGAACGGTCAGCGGGGTCCAGTGACCCCCACCCTCCATCTTCAGAATGCTGATAAGAACTTAAGATGTCCTAGACCAGAGACAGTCTACTGCATACATAGCAAGAGAGCAAGCTGAAACAGCTGATTCCTGCAAGGGAAGAAACGGATGGCAAAGGCAAAAAGAAAAAATTCCCTTAAAGAAAAAGGTGTACCAAGGTCATAAAATGCCCATACAGTGAATTTCAATGGGATTGTTTTCTAGGGAAGGGGTTAAGTGCCAAGGAACTGCAGAAGAAGTTCCACATCATAGTACCAATGAAGGAAGTCCTCTAACACCGATGGCTAACTAAGACAATGCCCTACAGACTTGCCCATCTTATGAAGGCATTTTTCCAACTGATGCTCCCTCCTCTCTGATGACCCTAGCTTGTATCTGTATAAGCTTGCCCTCAGTGACTTTTTGCAGGGCTGTCACAATCACAAGGACCCCCATTTTCTTTTTAGTGTAGAAATTCCCCTCCATGCCCCACCATGTAGCACAAGTTGGCTTAAATCTCCCAATCTCTTCCTGCTTCAGTTGAGTAAAACCAGTCAAGAGTCCACATGTCAACATAGGATATTGCCTACTAGGAAGCAAAAGGGAATGTGTTTTCTTGAACTACAATTAGGTTGGAATCACAGACCCTTCATCTTCTAATTGAGTCATCCTAATTAGCCACCTAATCTCCAGTTTTCATATAAAAGAAAAAGAAACAAGTCTTCCAGCTTTATTAGAGGATTAAGCAAGATAACACATGGAAAACACCTGCTCTAGATTAGTATGCTCTCACTAGTCCCTTCTTATCCTGACTGAATGGATTGCTCAGCATCTGTAGGGTACAAAGACTGCTTGCTCAATTAGGAGAAGTTTGAAGAGCTGTGGTGGTGTATGTCTGCTAGGATCCCAAGTTTAAGCTGCCTAAGCAACAGAGTGAGATCAACTCACAAATAAATAAACAAACAAGCAAATAAAAATAGCATTTTTGAGGACTGCCTTAGTCAGGGTTGCTCTTGCTATGATAAAAAGCAGAAAGATGTTGGGGAGAAAAGGATTTATTTGGCTTATACTCTCACATCATAGTACATCACCAAAGGAAGTCAGGGCAGAAAACTGGAGGCAGAAGCTGATGCAGAGGCTATGGAGTGGTGCTGCTTACTGGCCTGCTCCCTATGGAGCAGCCTATTTTACGTCTCAGCCTACTTTCTTTTTTTTTTTTTTTTTTTTTTTTTTTTTTTTTTTTTTTTTTTTGAATAAGGAAATAACTTTCTTTAATTTCAAATTACAGTATAACTGCAAACAGATATCACTTACAGGACATTATACAACGATATTCAGTGTCATTTTCTTTTTTGTTCTTCCTTTATCCCTTTGTGTTTATTTCATATAGTACAGTGCTTTCAAGGTTCACTCATATTATTACAAATAGCAGAATTCCACTCTTCCATAGGCTAAGTAATATTCCATAGTCTGCATGTTCTACATTTTGTTTATCTATTCATAAGTTGATGCCTATTTTGACAATGTCATTTCTTCTTGCCCTGTTTTTTTTTTTTAGTTTCAGTTTATAAGATCTCCATTGCTCCCAGATCAGTTGGGAGGCTTCTTAACTGAAACTGTCACTCTTGCTTTTGTATTTCTGAATTATCATTAATGATTGACTGCTCTTCACCACCAGTGTCCCAGGGACTGTTACTTGTTTTACTTTCTTTTTTTTTTTTTCTTTTTTTTTTTTTCAGCCTACTTTCTTATAGAACCCAGGCAACTCACCAACTCATATTTCATGTCTTTAAACTTCTCTCTACCTATACCCAAATGCTGTTTTCATATATAAAATATTCATTTTTCTATAGCAGATGTACAGAGTGTATCATAGATTTTAAAAACAAACCAAGTGCCATCGATAAGAAAAACGAAAGCTTAAGATGCACAATTTTCCTCCACCCACTTACGTATCCATCTGTCCATCCATCCATCCATCCATCCACATATCCATCCACCCATCCACACATCCATCCATCCACATACCTATCCTTCTACCCACCTATCCATTCATCCATTTATCCATTGTTCATTCCATTATCATCTATCACCTACCTATCTATTTATGCATGGAGTAGATTAGTCAAATTTATAAAAATCCCTCTGAGAAATTCTATTCTACTATAAAAAAATATATTCTCTTCATTTTCTCCATTTTCAATAAAATGAAAGAACTTAGAAAATACTTCAAATCATTTCATGGCTTGATCTGTATCTCCAATGCATAGTTTTTATACTTTTAAGGAAGACATAAAAATTCCATGTTTATTTTCTACAAATAAATACTATATTTTCAAATAAAAGAAACTTGAGATTTCTTCAAATTTTCAGATTCTTGAGAGAAACTATTTTTATTGTTTGTTCCATGAATTTTTCTCTTTCACCATCTTTTGATCTACTTGTCTGTACTATAGACTTATTATTAGGTTTCCTGTATTTTAACAAGAGCACATCATAGCTCTTTTTAACAAAAATGTCAATAATCCTTAAAAAGCCCCACACTGTATGATCCAATGCTCTCTTATTTTTGTTATTGATTACTCAATGCTGTTTCCTTCTCACCATTACTCATACCCAGCACTCTCTAGATTAATTTACCAGGACAGGAAAATTCCCATGCGTTAAGTTTATCATGACATGCAAGCCCAGTAAAGTACTATACATTATATTTCATATTTATTTATACAAGGGTCTTTTATATTTTGTGATCAACTTTGTAGAATTGTTTTGAATGATTGATAGTATTTGTAATAAGAATTATATCTTTGGCAAATATTGAAAATGATTCTATTTTATATATCAAATGAGAATCATGAGATTTATAGTTTTCCTAAATTCCTTTAAAATGTCTGCCAACAAAATATTTAAAGCTTATATTTTAGCCCCTGTGTATGATTGTGAGCAAATAAACATGTAGTAAAAGTGTGTAACATGCAGCCTTAGTAAATCACATTATGTTAGTTGTTATATATATATATATATATATATTTATATTTATATATAAATAAATAAATATGAAATATATATATTTTATATATATTTCAAGTTGGTGTTGATTTCCTAGAAGTAAGGATGAATTCTAATGGAGCAATTTGTGTTTTCAGTCCTAGAGTGGCCAATGGCCTCTACATGTTTATGTATCTGATCAAATGCCAACATGTGTTTGACAATTGTTCGACAATAAGGAAAATCTTCCATGATTACATAAGCATGCTGCCCCACAGTTTGAGCTCCTGCTGCATGGACACGGGATTTTTAAGAGAAATGTGCCCAGTGGGCTTTTCCTGGACAATTCATCATATATTATTATGCAAAGTAAAAGCTGGCAGTAAAAAGCTTGGTTAAAAAAATGGGAAGAAAAACAGAGAACTGGATTAATGTCAACTTTTAAATCTGACTTGTATTCTGTTTCTTCCAAGTATCTGTTTGGAAAATATGAAATGCCAACATTTTACAGAATGATCTCATTGCTATAAAAATCATCTTTAAGTTTTTTCCTTTGAGTTTAGCTTAGTTAACTCTGCAAGGGGCTAAACAAAGCTGCTTGAACTGGATCCCAGACAAAACTACATTTCTCACACTCTTAAATAAAATTGATTAGTTTGCTTTGATTTGGTTTTCAGTATCATATTTGAAAGCAGAATCAGTTTCTTTAACCATGATTGATTCTTCTGAGTTACCTTTCTCTGAGGTAAATGTTCACATCTAAACTATTAAAAACTTTCATAAATATTAGAGTCAAGCAACCAACTTCAGATCAATAAGTTGACTTATGGTAGGTTTCCACTATTATAGTTTAGAAAATAGCTATTCTCTTAGGCTCCAAAGTGCCATCCCAAGGTAAACTCTATTGTAGGCCAACACCAAAGGCTCATGGAAATTGTTGTCATTTTATTACATAGTTTTAATTAACTAGTAAAAATTAGAAACGGAATTCTGATTTGGAGGAAACTGTGGAAAGAAAGGGGGAGAGGTAAGCAAGAAAAGGTACTGGGGCTAAAACTCTGTCTTATATGTGGTTCTAGATTGAACTACTTATACATACCCATGGTAGCAGGAGAAGGGCCATTTGAGGGAGAGAGAAAATGTGCTAACTATGAACAAGGTGCTGTTATGTGGATATAAAAAAAAAATCCTTTGCCTGTTATAGTAACAACAACAAAATAAATACATAAATAAGTAGGTAGATAGATGGATAGATAGATAGATAGATAGATAGATAGATAGATAGATAGAATGATGAAAGGCATACTTTTGTGATCTGAACTCCTGAATGGATTCTGAATGTATAATATTTTAGGAAGTTAAATCAGTCACTCTCATCTGAAAAGGGGGAAAGAAACCAACAGCAAAGGAGAATAAGACAGTTGTCCTGTTCTGGGCATGAAGATAAGGGCAGAGAGGCTAGAGTTACTCCCCCAAAGTAACCCTTCCTAACTAAACACTCTGTGTTGATAGTGAAGCAGTCTTTATATCCCTCCTGTGTTTAAAAAATACAGAGAAAACCTAGCCTAGCATAGCCTCTGAGAGGCAACTGATTGAGACAGATGCAGATACCCACAGACAAACAACAGTTACGGAAGGATGGAAGGCCTCAAGGAGATAGCAACCCCACAGAAAGACCTACAGTGTCAACTAACCCGAATCCTTGGGAGGTCCCAGAGACTAAGCCAGCAACAAAAGAGCATACACGGATGGGCTCGTCTGAGGCCCTTGACACATAGGTAGCAGAGGGCTGACATGTCTGGCCTCAGTGGGAGAGGATGTGCCTAATCCTGCAGAGACTTGATGCACCAAGATGAGGGAACTGGGAGGGGTCAGTATTTGTGGTGTAAATAAATAAATAAATAAATTAGAGAAGAGGAGAAGAGAGAAACATGGATTGAAATATGCTGATTCATATGAACAAGAAACACAATCTCTGTGTGTAGGAAGCAGCTGAGGGCTCAGAACGGAATCACAGCAGGTATTATGTCAAAGTAAGTGATAACTTGCTTATCTGTTCCAACTCCATTTAGAATGGCTCAGCCAGCTCAGCTGCCATATCAAAGTACCGTAAACACCACGCTTAGATGGGAATGTACTCTCTTGCAGCTCTAGAGGTTCAAAGCCCCAAACCAAGGTATCCATATGGTTTGTTTTTGGTAAGCTCTACTAGACAGCTGTCTTCTAGATTGTGACTAAGAATAAGAAACAATCCCCTGTTGTTATGGAAAACTATGGAGAGAGAGGGCAGAGAGACAGAGAGGGGGGAAGGGGGAGAGGAGGGAGGGAGAGGGAGCTCATAAATCAAATCTGGGTTAAAGCATCAAACTAACTGGGAGTCTACAAATAGGCAACATAGGAGAGAGACAAGACGGATTGGAAAGATCAGACTGGAGGGAGGAGGAAGATAGAGAGGTTGCACTAGGGCGTGGTTTTCACCAACAGATGGGTGATCCAACAGAAAGATGGAGGACCATCTGCTCACAGTAGAACAAGAGTGGCGCCAACTCTCACGCTTGTGTGTTTCCCACCCCCACCTCAGCGAACTCTTCTGGTTGCTATATTTTCACCAGTTCACCCAGCACAGTGCTTCATTAACCAATCAAGAAAAAAAAAAAAAAAAAAAAACATCAACTGGAAAAATGTTAGACTCTTGCCAAAGAAAGATGTGAGGACAAGTGGTCGTTTCTACTCTTCATTCAACTGCTTCATTGTCATCTATTAAACTGATAGCCATGTTTTAAGCACATCCCTACTGAGACATCTTCAGATGCTACAATGAAGCAAAGAGGACTCAGCCACAGTTAGACACCACTGTATGCACTTTTGATACAGGACTGGAGGTGAGTTCTTTTCCCCTCAGATTACATGTAGGAGGGAATAAGGGCATGAAGTTTACAGCAAAGTAACAATACCTGTACTTTGTGAAGACAGTAACAAATGGGTTTGCTGGGGCATTTAATTATGTATCAATGGCCTAATCTATACATGAACAAATGCCCCAGTGGTCATCTGCTCTGAATGCCCTATTTAAAAAATCCAAGAATGGCCTAAAGGAAAACAGTGTCTCTTCACCAAACAATCAGTTTATATGGACATATTTTAACCACACACACACACACACACACACACACACACACACACACACACACACAGGCATCCTTACTACCTTTCATTTCTGAAACTGAAGAACTCTCAAAGGGCCATTTCAGAAACACTAAAGTTCTCGAAAAGCTTCCCGGAACAGCACATTACTATAACTTGACACCATGTTTTAGATATTACCCAATAAACGTTTGCAAGGCAGCCATAAACCTTGCTTCTAATAGCAGGCTTCATGCTGCGATACCCAAGTGCAGAGGAAATGACTGAGCAGAAAGCTCACATACAGCATCCAGGGGCTAAGGCACCATCAAAGAGTTGCAGAGCCCAGTTCATTATGATTCCTCTGAGGAAGCTCAGAGCCAGAGCCAGCCCTGATTCCTTCCCTATTACAGGGCACTTACTCCAATCTTTTCTAGGTGCCTCTAAATGAGCCAACACTTGATAAGGCTGTTTGAGGCAATCGGCAGTGTTGCCTCTGCTGTGTTAAACAGGCAAAAGCAGAATGCTGCGCATGTCTATATAATAAATAAAAAAATCCCTTCAGTTTACTTGTGCTTACAGTCATGTAGAGGCTGCCCTCTCTGCAAATACCCAGCCTCAGGTCCCAGTTTTGAGCCAGTGTGTGTGAGATGTGAGAACTGTGTCTTCTTAGAAGACTGTAGAACACAGAGGCACACGACAACCATGTTGGTTTGTATAGTGGATGATACATTGCAGCTGCACCATTTTCTCTTCTATTTGAGAAGCAGGAGCTTTACAACTGACACCAGGATCCAAACCTAACAAAAATACTTTAAAAAAAATATCTGCAGAAGACTGAAGCATGCTTATGTCTATGGTTCAAGGTCTTGCCACTTAAGGGAAAGGACTCCCTGCCGACTTTCATTCTGAGTAGACTGTGTCCCTGGTCAGGTTAGTAGACACATCTCCTACTCATGGTTCTTTTCTGACAAAACTGACTACATTTCGGGATGCTCCAAGTTCCTTTTCGACATTTAGATATTGTGCTCTTCTCAAATCAGCTGAAATAAATATTCCACTGACTTTTTTAAATTTTAATTAACATGAGAAAGAAAAGAAGAGGAGAGAGAGAAAAAGATTAAACCATTTTTGTTGTTGTTGTTATTGTTGCTGTTGGTTTTGCCTTTTGCTTATGATAAAATTTGATTCCAAGCCTAGGCAGGGATAGCTTTGGGCAGAACCTATGGTAGATCATAAGTGCACATGTGTCCTGCTTCTGAATGGATAAGCCAAGCAAGCATGCATAAGGCATCTGGATTTCGTACTGCTTGGTCTACAAATCCCTCTAAAAATAACCAACTCCAGTAAAGACCACTTCATGCTCAATCTGAAAGCCCATCAGACAGGGCAACATGTTGACATGTCTCCCTGGAGCCCCGGCCATTGCCATAATTCTCCCTTTCCTTTAACAAACAAATGTTTACTCTGTTTGCTCTGTGTCTACACTTTCTTGGGCATAAGACAACTGCTTTATCTGATACATACCGAAGACCAACTGAGACATCCAGCCTTGTGGAAGAAATAACTACTGAGTTCTTGAACTTCACACTGGTAATTGGCCATTGTTGGACTACCTGGACCACAGCCTGCAAGTCAGTGAGAGAGATGTAGATATATATGTAGATACATATGTAGATATACATATGTAGATATACACACATACATATATTCATTCTATAAGTTCTCTTTCTCTAGAGAACCCTAACTAATACAATAGCCAACATCTATTTATTGCATATTTTTAAGTGTCCATCTTTTGATATTAAATGAGGTAGACCAGCCTAATATCTGAATGACTTTTTACAAGGCCAAGAATGATAAATATTTTGATGAAAAAGGAATTTCAAGTCAAAAATGATACATTTTTCTCTCGCCATGAATTAGATCAGTGATTCACATTATCTCTTAACTGTCTCTCTTCTATCCGGCAAATATCATCCAAGTACATACCAAGATGTCCAAGGGCCTGCATCCTGGGATCCCAGATTTTGTTTCTGACCCTTCCTTCCTCCACTCCCTATTCACAAACATGATCATTGGAAAATCAAGCAATAGTAGTATATTCTAGAAAAATGTAGAAAACAACACAAATTTAATTATAAAGAAATTAAGCTATTTTGTATGATTATTATTTATAAACAATTTTTATAAATTTATAAATAGTAATTATTATTTATAAGAAATTTAAGGGAAAATATGACATATGTTCTCAAGTTCTGATTTTGTAGACAGGCAATATCTAGCAGCAACTTCCACAAAACACCATCATTTGATATCTTGGCAACCTGGGAAGATATATGTAGGGACATCACAACATGACATCTACATCTACGAAGTCACAACCAAGAATAGCACAATCAAGTCACAAACAAACCAGTCACCCAAAGTCCTTAAAACACTTTAAGGAAGTTCATGATTCTTGGTTGGCCACATTTGCAGCTAGGCTTGGTTATTCATGGCCACATGTACCTTGGAAACAGAGCTTGGACATACCTAGTGGGTATCAGATAAAAAGACAGATACAGAAAGGAAAACGGAGGAAACAGACTTAGTTTTTAAGACTGAAAGTTAATCTGACTTTCCTTTCTTCTATCTTTCTCTTTCTTTCTTCTTCCTTTCTTGCTGCCTACCTGTAGTATATGTATGTGTTGCTGGGGATAGTATCTGGGGTCTTGCACATGCTAGACAAGTTCTAAACCACTAGACAAGAACTCTATCCCACCCTAATGACCTCTGTTTGACATCTTGACCTTTGAGTCTACCAAACACCTGTAATTACAAACTTGTTCCCTGAAGCCAGGCAGAACAGTGAGCTTTATCGCGCATCAGTAGATGGGTTTGAATACAGTCCTATGGTCAGGGTTAGAGATGTGAGATCTGGGACAGAACTATTTTATTTGATGGTTTCTAGTCTAATATTGCTCATGTCACTCCCTACATTTGCTCTGTAACTTTGGGAAATAGCTTTTCCATGCGACTGTGTCTGTTTACATTTTTCCAGCAGTGAAAGTCACATGTATGCCCCAGCATTATAACCAAGATTAGATGGAATGCTGACAGTTAGCTGTGTGGCATGACACCTGTCCCACAGAAGAGCTCCATAAACCTGGAAATACTGACCATCATTGCTCTGAGGGAATAGGAAGCAGTGCCTCAATGAGTTTTGGAAGCAAACACAAAGAACATATATATTTCCTCAGATCCATGCAGAAACTTTTCTAAAGGAAAAATCCATCTCAAAGAATGTAGTGTCTTATGGGTAGTACATTAATGCAAAGTGAGACTGCGTCCTTTGGGAGTCTGCCATTGATGTTCAATGTTACCGAGACAAGTAAAGTGTGCAGGGAAGACAGACCCAAAGAAGTCTCCAAGCTGAGTTGATGTTAAACATCACAAAGGAGATAAATGCATTTCTATGGTTTATACCTTGAGACCTCTGGTATGATGGGTTGGCTCATTACCCCAGCCTACCAATTTTTTTTTTCAGGGAACCTCAGCAGACATTATCCAGAGAGCTTTTCAATCCAATCTATGTGTGATTACATCTCTGTTTAAAAGAAAAAAAAAAACCAAAAACTATTTTTGGAATTGTTGGTTTAGAGTTCCAGCTTTTGGGGTTGTCAAAATGAGCTAGATCGAGAGATAGGGCAGGATGTAACTGAGTTGGCTAATGGAACTCATGTGTAGAAGTAAATGATGAGAGCATCAAGGGGGATAAAACACTTGAAAATAATGATGTGATGTAGAATTTGCCTTCATATGCTGGAATCTAGAGAGGTTTTATGTCATCTTTTCTTGAAAGGAAATTAAACTGTAGTAACCTACACTATCCTAAAATAGTAGCCATGGTCTTGTTTGTTTTTAATTAAATTCCATCCAGATAAGGGGCCCTCATCTTCTTTTATATGAGCTTTGCTGACTGCCAGTGATCCATACCCCAGATAAACAAAACACCTTCCAAATTGGATCCATTTGAGTCTGCTACTCTTAGAAATATGCTGTAGCCCTCAGATAACCTGTAATATCTTTCTGTGAGGAATGAGAAACCCCTATTTATTTTGGTAAGTGAGATCCCTCCTGAGAGAAAAGTTACTGTAGAGAGGGACATTAATCTCTTTCTCCTCAATCCTACTGCTCTGGAAATCAAACCAGTTACCTGACTGTTGTCATCTGCAGGACTCTGTCCTTGCTCCATCCTCTTTAAGCAAACAGAGAAACAACAAATGTCAACCTCAACCACCGGCCCTGCCATGAGACTCCCTGTCCTCCTTTTCACTCACTTTCCATTCATCCATTCCTGAACACCTTGTGGGACACAGCTTCTGTGCATGGAACCATCCAGGTGTGGCAAATAGTTTCCACAATTGTAGGAAAGGGTCCAGTGTGTGTGACCCTTTGGTTAGGGACCACCTTGCAATGGATTTCCTGTAGAATAAATGATGGTATAATCTAAGATGCAGCCTGTATGATAGGTTGCTGGGAGACATGAACAAATATCTCTTCATTCCCATGATACTACAAGTTCAGGAGACCACTAAAATCCAACATGGTGAGCCAATGAATTCTAATGGAGTTGCTTACAGAAAGACTGGTGAGAGGTTACTTACTCAAGACCACCCTAGTATAGGTGTTGGCTCATGAAAGCTGAAACCTGGAGTGTACTATGCAACTTACAGGCAGTTTAAAAGAATGAAGAATATTTCTTTCAAGCAGCCCACTTGGTGTGAGCCTCCTCTAGGCAATTTGACTGATCTCTGCTATTCAACAGAAGTGAGCTCCCAGAAGGAAAAAAAAATGTGAGAAGTTGGGGATTCAAAGTCAATTTCACACATTCTGTGTCTTAAATTCTTCTGGGAGTCATTGGGGTGCCACCTACCCTGTTAAGTGCACTGTTGAATGCAGAGGGAAAGAGGAATACAGAAGAAACTAGGTCAGGCTTGAACCTGGGCAGCAAAGGCTCTCTCCTTCAGCCTTTCCTACTTCTCCCACTCCTGCTTTCAAACTGACAAGATTTCTGTTGGTGAGAGTATTAGCAACCTAAGAAGCCAGTGGGAACTCATCAGCAAAGAACACGCCTCCTGATGGCAGGGCCCTGGAGGAACCTGGCACATAAAGAAAGGAGAAGCACTAAACCCAGGGAAAGGAGCAGGGTTATAATACTCCACCACACCAAAGAGAGGAGAAAGATGCTGACAGAAGAGGGTGGAAACAAGCTAGACACAAAGAAACAGAGAGGCGATCCTTGCCACCAGTTGTATAAGGACTAAGTGCCAAGGGAGAGATGACTTCAGAAGTCTTCTATCTCCTCTTATTCTTGACTAGAAACACACTGATAAGCATTTGGATAAATATTACACAAGAAGAAATAGGAATCGTCATCATCAGGTGAATCGCAGCCAGCCAGGTCTATTGTAAACTAAGGTCTGTATTCTCACAATAAGCTATGCGTATATGTCACTGTCCCTGGGAACTAAGCAATGCATGCTTGTCACTGTCCCTTGTCACTAAGGCAAAATGTCATAAATTGAGTGTCTTTAAAAAGTAGAAATGTATTGTTTCTCCAATCTAATTAAATGACTGGAGTTGGCAAAACAGATCTCTCTGTCTGTCTGTCTGTCTGTCTGTCTGTCTGTCTCTCTTTCTGCCTCTCTCTCTCTCTCTCTCTTTCTCTCTCTCTCTCTCTCTCTCTCTCTCTCTCTCTCTCTCTCTCTCTCCATGGACTTCTGTGCTCTCTCTCTCTCCTGCAACAGTTCTTGAGGCCTGGAAAGTCATGACACCTGGCATCAAACATGCCTTTGCAAAAGGCAGCAACAGAATCAGGCTACAGACTCACACCTCAAACATTCTATCCTTCCCTTTAGTGTTCTTGTGAATATTTTACTCTCAGTGAAGTGTATGCACTCCCCATCCCACTGCCATCCCCATGTCAGACCTTGAGTCTTCCAGAGTTATGTCACTCCCCTTTCACTTGTAGGAGATAAGAACATGGCTTCCTCCCCACACAGCTACCCCATTTGTATGGGTCACACTTCCCATAGGCTTGAACAGGAAGTCCACAAGCACCAGCTCATCCCAAGAGCTTTGATCCAAGATTATTTTTAAAAAAAGAGATCTTATTACTTTGGAAAGTTTTAGATACACAGTAAGTAGAGATTGCATCCAGGTCCCATGTCCAGTTGGCCCACTCCTCACACACATAGCCTTCTTTACTATCAACACTTCCTCTCTAAGGAGAATGGTCCATTCCTTCCTATTGATGAAGCTGCAGGGTTATACCAGCATCTCCACAGACCACTGTTTACATTTAAGTTTATTCCTGGTGTTATGTATGCTGAAGATCTGGACAAATCTGTAACCACAGAAACTATTACATTGCACAGAGCAGATTCCTGAACTGAACATCCTTCTCCTTGCACCTATTGTTTCTGTTTCTCCTTCTTAGATCTTTATTCTGTCTCCATAATACTGAAATAAAGAGCATCCAGAATGTTCTATAATTGAAATCATGCAGCCCGTGGCTCTTACAGATTGCATGTAGTCAAATGCATTGAAGTTTTGGTTTTCAGCGTCTTTTGCTTCATTATTAAGTGGTTTCTTTTTAGCTCTGGCAAATGTTCCATTATCTTGACATATCCTAGTTTATGAATTCATTCACCTGTTTGCTTAGGGGCACCTTGGTTGTTTCCAAGGTTTGGTAATTGTGACTAAAATTACTATTAATATCTGTGTGCACACACATTTTCAAGTCATTTGGGTAAATACCAAGGACTGTAATCCTAATTGCTGGATCATGTAGTAAGACTGTGTTTGGTTTTATAAGAAACTGCCAGGCTGCCTTGCAACTGTTTGAGGATTTTAAAATCAGCTTGCAGTCCAGCTGGACTCTGACCAGCTCTCCCAGTCAGTCTCTGTCAGAGCCCCTGACCTAGGGAGCAGTGCTCAGTTCTCAAGACTTAGGAGGGTGAGCAGTGGGATAACTCTCATGTCAGTTGTCAGCAGGCAAGGGCCAGGTATTCATAAATTGGAGAGTATTCTAGCCTTGCCATTTCTTCTTCCTCCCTGTTAGGGGGAAGATGAAGAAATGGCCTGGAGCATTACTTCATGATGAAAACAGGGAGGGGTTTCTAGTATATACACTATGAGCTCCTCAAAGTCCATTAAACAGAAGTGTGTGGGGGTGGGCTTCATCACTATGTCTTTGTAATATTCACTTGCTAGGTTGGAAACTGATGTAAAGCCATGTATATAGAATTTGTTGTGTGTGTGTGTGTGTGTGTGTGTGTGTGTGTGTGTGTGTGTGTGTAAAAGAGAGAGACAGAGGGACAGAAGGACAGAGTGACAGAGGGACAGAGACAGAGATTAGAGGCTTATATGCTTTGGGTCCAGTAGTCCAAAACCAGCTGTCTGCATGCAGAAGAGGCTTAGGATATAGTAGCTGTGAGTCTGAGAGGCTGAATGCCTGAGCAGTCTCAGTCTAGTGGTGAAATCCTGAAGGATTCCTGGAGAGATGCTGGTCTTCAGTTCATGTTGGGAGCTGGGGTTTGATGTCCAAAGAAGATGGCAGCAGTGGAGGCAGCAATGGAGAAGTTGTACTCACCAGCAGGGACCAAAAAGACAGGCAGGCAAAATGCAGCAGCCTTTCCCCTCATACCTCCTTATAATAGGGCTGTCTCCAGAAAGTACTGCCCATTCCTGGAGAGCCTCTCAGTTAACGCTTGTAGGAAATACCAGTGGAGATCCACACTGAAGACTTCCTCAATTCCTCATCCATTCAAGTTGGCAGCCAAGCTTAGCCATCACGGTACAGGATCCTCTTATGGGGAAGAAGCACCAACAGTCTTCAGTCCTTCTCTAGTCTCTGCTATCTGAAGGAGTTGGGCAAAGTTCACATGGTGGGTGTCTTAGTTTGGGTTTCTATTGCTGCAGCAAAAACACCATGACCAGAAAGTAAGCTGGGGAGAAAAGAGTTTATTCAACTTACACTTCCAGATCATAGTCCTTCACTAGAGGAAGTCAGGACAGGAACCCAAGTGGGGCTGGAACCTGGAGGCAGGAGCTGATGCAGAGGCCGTGGAGGGATGCAGGCCCTTGGGGGTTCAGATCCTCTGAGAGTAGACACTCAACTGTAAATTTCAAGAGCAAGCATGCAGAAGAACACAAGGAACTTACCCACTGTTTTAAATTTCATTTGTGGCCTCCTGAAGGCTTTAGAAAAGACTTTCTGAGGTTCAGAAAATTCAGAATCACAGTGTTCAGAATTTAATTTTGCCAAATAAAATGTTGGAGGCAATGGCACTGCACAAGCCAGGGTTATAATGTAAATCTTAATAATTTGTATTCTATTTGGATTGTATCTTTTGCGTTTCTCATAGTTATGAGTAAAAATAATTATGAGCTGCAAGGTCAAGGGTATTTCAGTTCCCATCTACTCCTAAGATGATATCAGAAGCTATTGTTGAAAGTCAGAAGTCTCCATACCCACTCCCCTTGTTAATGTATTCTACACCATAGTCCACAGCAGCTAAGCACTGATGCTTTAGCAAATTCCTTCAGTAGTTAATTTACTACTTGTTTTCTGTTTGCTTGTTTCTTTGCTTTTGTTTTTTTATTAAATTAGTGACTTGCTTTAAAGTTGGTAATATTTTGTAGGGGTGGATTGGCCAGTTGTTAATAAAATAGTTGACTACCTACAAAAATAAATATCAACATGCCAAGGAAACGATCTATCTCTGGGGAAAATACAATAATTAGAATCATGTTTTTCTCTTATTATGACATTTTTTCTAACTACAAAACTCTATTATATTGAGTTTGGGAATTTACAGTACCCTCAGGAATTGGGTTTCATATAAATGGAAGTGTCATAATCTTTCAAATAACCAGAGTCATCTAAATCTTTTTTGAATCTTTACTTTGTGCAACTTAATTCTTTTCCTTTAAAAGCATATCAAGTATTTTCAAATGTACTTCACTTTAAGCAAGTGCCCCTGGGAAATCTAAACTGGTTGTGAAATTTTGATTTTTAAATAAAAATTCAAGTGAGAAAGTAAACAGTTTACTTGGCCACTTGACATGGCCAATAAACCAGAAATGCTTCCCAATATGATCTGAAATTATTTCACAACTTGGGAAACAGGGTGTAACCTTTTAATAATAATTTTAACATAAGGATTAAGACCAATTTATTAACTGTTTGAGACATCTAGTCAATGTAGTCAAGGAGCTATAAAAGTTAAAATAAAATGACCACGAGTGGATTTTCAAATATTCGATCTAGAAGCTGACAATGTTTTTCTGACCAAAATCCTGTACTCATACTGAAAGAGTACAGGATATAAATGAACGAGATGGGGACCCCCATGAGAACTCAGTGGGGGAAGTGTGCTACCAACTCCAACCACATTTACTATTAAGCCTACCACTTTCAAGTGTTTGAAGAGACGGTCACTCTCCTGAAACTTCAGGCAGATGCTGCACGAAGCTTTTGAATTAAGCATAGTTTTACTGTTGGAAAGAATTTATCATCTTGTAGGGCTTGTAAAACTGATGATATAAAACCCTACTGATAAAATTCAAGTGTGGCTCCTAATCCCAAAGATGTGCATTTATCCTAGAGATGAAAACCATGGAGAGCTCTTCCTGGAGACTTACAAATGCTAACACCATGAGGTGTGTGCACGACAAACAGGGAAGGAGGAAGAATGGGGAGAGGAGACTACTGGATGAGGAACTGGGGACTCAGAGAATGAATTCATTTCTTGGCAAAATGGGAAGACTTGAACACTGATTCAAAACAATAGGAGCTAAAGATTTTCTTTAAAATAAGAGGCTTTCCTAAGGTAAAAAACTGGATGTGTGTAGACATAAGCATTTGAGAGTTTAGTGTGGCTCTTCCTAATAAGGATATGATTGTGCCACTTCAGGCTGTCAGAGCATTTGTTCCACAGTCTTTTCTCACCCCTCAGAGCTTCTACAGAATCATTCAGGAAGTTTGCACAGGTTGACACATGTTATCGGTGAAGCTTGCCTCTCAGAAATGTCCACACATCATTTCTTAACCAAGGCGAGCAGTGGCCTTCATGTGGGGGAAGTAATTTTCATTCCCACAGTCTAGAGCAAGAATTGGATGTTCTGTGGAAAGACAACTCACAAAGGCCCAGGATTACTGGAATTTTTATTGCATTGTTGCTTAAAGTGGAAACTTAAGGGTTCTTTGGAAAGTCAGTTGGATGATGTTTTGCTGGGGCAAACAAGTGAAGGAACCTTTCACTGAAGCAGACACAGGAGAAAAGATGTTCTGCTAAAGCAAGCGTGTGATGAAGGATTCTTTGCTAACAACACACATGTATTGATCCGCCTTCAATTGTTTGGTTGAGCTGCATTTGCTAAGACTCCATAGAGAGAAATGCACCAAAAAAAAAAAAAACCTTGGTGGTGTACTGCAGTTTCTTGCCACTTCCAAGGACTCGGGATGATTGGATACATGTGCTGAAGCAAGGTACTTGGAGAGACATGATGTTTGGAGGGTATAAATAAGACTTCAAGGAGTGAAGGAGACAGAGCTTGGCCTGATAGTACAGCTAGCTGTAACACTTGTGGGTCTCAAGTCTTTGTAGATCTTTGCTTCCCAGAGAGACGCACAGCCAAGAACTTCTCCTGGTCTTCCTCCTGGTCCCTCCTGGTGACTTGAGTTAAGGCTGAGGCCTAGCTGTCTCTGCTAGGTCATATCACCACTGTTGCTATCCTGATTCTACCAAACTGGACTACTAGTGTATCCATGAACTGTTTGCCAATGGATCTAGCTGCTGCAGACCTGTAAACTGAACTGCTGATTTCCAGACAACACAGATGGGAGTTGCTCCAAAGAACCTTTCTAAACAGATCCACTTACACCTGTATTCTTTTTTTCCACTCTATCTGGTAGGTAGTGGGCTACAAGGAAGGCTAAAGTGTTTAAGAGCTATCATTAAAAATAGGTTTTGAAAAATTTGATGTTACAGTTTCTGGAGAGTTTTGAAAGAATTAATGTTACAATTGCTGGAGCTGCTAGCATTGGAGACTAGGCCCTGGAAGCCCTACGGGGCTAACTTCTGCCACTGGTCCTCAATCAGTCAATTAAAGAGATGATTTATGTAATTGAGAAAAGCAGAGATAGATTTTAAATATGGACACATTGGAAGAGGAACAAATTAAGACCCAACAACTACACTCTCAAGACCGGCTTCTGAGTCCTGACATGAAGCTTAGTTACTCAAGAGATATGCAAAACTAAGCAGTCTTTGGCCAGGTGTAGCCCTACCCATCACTGGCCTATCACTGTCTAGGTCCCTAGTTGGGGAGGAGGTGTTTCTAGTTAGGAGAGGTTTGCCATCTAGGCAATTATAACTTCAATAATTCTGTTTATAAAGCCATTTCACTCTCATATGATCCGAGCATAACTTCATGTCACAGAATACTTAATTTTCACAGTGCTATCTATTTGATATGTCCCCTCAGCACTCTGTGACTTCTTAAAAACTAAACTTTAAAAGTTATTATTGAAGTCTTACATAGATGGAGAAAGAGAACATGAAACTCCACCCCCAGCCTCACTGAGGAAGAGTTATTAGTGTTGACGTCTACTAGGAAGGGAGGGCCAGTTTCCTCTAGCATGTGGCTGGCTCCTGGTAGCTTTCCTATGCTCCCGTGGGTGGCCCTACACCCATACACATCCTGGTACCACTGACTGGACTCAGGATTAAAAGAAGAATTCATCAGTCATGATTTTAAGAAAGAAAGTCTTCCTCTGCCCTCACCCTCTCTGAAATGCATTCAGCTTTTAAGCCAGTCCCCCTTCCCCCACCCGGGAATTCACCACTCCCATGAGAGACCCTCCCTGCCCAAGAAAGCAGAAATTATGTAACTTTGCATTTGCTTTATTGCAGCCATTTAAAAAAAAATAAAAACTGGCCATCATCATGGGGCAGCAGCCGCAAAGCTATCAAATAGAGCAGCTGTAAAGGATGATGCTTATTGTCTGTGAGAGGTTTCTGAGACCCTTAAGCATTTGATGTCAGTTACCACAGCTTTATCTTTATTTTAGGGAAAAGGCATTAAATCAAATCTGATTGTCTCACCTAGGGTAATATGGCTAGGAGCACCATTGTAAAGTAAATCTGCCTACTCTTCTATCTGCGTATCAAAGTAGTTACTAGTTTGAGGTGCTTACATATAGTCATCCTCAAGTACTCTGATGTTTCCTCCTTGGTCCTGTGGCCTTTTCTTATTATTCCTTGTCTTAGTCATAACTGTCCTTTGCATTAGTGTGGCCACCACTGACTCTTATGGATTATCACTGCCTCTAATCTCTCTGTCTACTCCACTGTGAAAATTCTGAATTCAGATGGGAAAAACTGTTGCTTATAGGTCCTAGGTAGCACCAGCTTTGAAGCATGGGACAAAAGGAGATATGGGGAAGATACAAGTCCAAACTCCATGGTCTCCTGTTTAAGAATCTCAGGTGGTGTGGTTTAACTTTTTGAATTTTGTAGTAGTCACTATAGAACTGTCCATGTAAGGACACCTGTCCTTCACGTGTAAGTTGTTCGTTGCTTTCTGAAATACGAAATTCTCTATTCTCATGAACGTTGTTCTATAACTTAAATACAGAAAAGTTTACTGGAGAGATAACTCAGCAGCAGTGAAGAACACTGACTGCTCTTCCAGAGGTTCCGAGTTTAATCGCCAGCAACCACATGGTGGCTCACAACCATCTGTAATGGGATCCGATGCCCTCTTTTGGTGTGTCTGAAATCAGCTAGCTATAGTGTATTCATACACATAAAATAAATAATAAATTGAAAAGTACATAAACTTAAAAAATTTTAAACTCACCCTTCATCTATCAACTGAACTCTAAGATGATGGTTGTCTTCAACAACCTGCGGTGTTAACAAGAGGGATGGTTAGAAAAGATGTCCATGGCTCCTACATTCTGCCTCCTTCTTTCTCAAGATATTCCTCCCACCACCACCACCACAAAACATCTTTGCAATTCCTGCTTGTGCTCAGAAACTTGGGAGTGTTTTTGTTTTTCATTTAAATTGCACTTTAAGTTTGTAGGGGAAAAAATAGCCAAAGTTTCCATTTAAGCAATCCCAGCAAAGTCTACGACCCAGACAGTCTCTAAACACAAACTCCAAGTGAATGTTCTTGTAACTTTGGCCCTTAGGCAGGTACCAACTATAAAGGCAGAGATGGGCCTGCCTGGGAACATGCTTTCAAAGATTTCCAGCCCTTCGTTTTGCTCTGTCTGCTAGAAATCTCTTGGCTCCACTCTGAAAGCCTGAAACCCTAAAGCAGAGCTGAGAATACCCCACAGCTGTGGAGCTCTGATGGGAGTCTTAACTGATTTTCCAGAGATAGGCAGCTCAGCAAAACCGGAGCTCCATGATGTCAACATTGCTGGGCCTTTATTCCTTAAACCAGTGGGTTTCTGTGGGAGACTTAATCCATGTGTTCTTGATCAACTTACAGTTATCTCATCAAAATGCCATTTGCATAAGTGTTTCCAAACCTTCAAGAACTGCTGTTTCTCAGTCCCTCCACTGTGTCCTAGTGAGAGAGTGAGAGTCAGTCTTGCCAGGGAAACACTACTTCTAAAATTTAAACTGCTTTCAAAACCCTTAACTTTGGAAATTTCAAGTAGCCACTTCAACTATAACTTAGCTTTTACTTTCAGTGATAACATATCTTGTCATCAAAAAAGATTGTAGGGAAAGGCCTACCCTTCCACAGTCACACTGAATCAACGAGACGAAGTTTTTGCAGGTCTGCCTATCTCTGTATTTTTCCACTGTAATCTACGTGGTCCCTGATTATAGTCTAACAAGAACACTGCACATGGATGCAAATACTCCTTTTAAAAAGTATCTAATCCATTTTTGTTTTATGGGTATGAGTGCTTTGCTTGTAAGCATGTCTGTGGAGGCCAGAGGAGGGCATCAGATCCCCAGGAACTAGAGTCTCAACTGCCAGCTTCCATGTGGGTGCTGGGAATTGAACCTGCATCTTCAACCCAGATACAAATATTCTAGGAGCTAATGATTTGGTGGTGGTGCCTTCTCCTATTGTATCTCATCGGCTCATACTTGATTTTTCCCAACATGTCACCACCATTACCCTTCCTGGTGAGGGAGCTTTTCAATCTTCTCAAACTCATCTTCCAAGTGTTTTCTATCTGGATATGTATTTTCTGCCTTCATTTTTTTTATGGCTCTCTCCTTTGCCTTCAGTCAGACTCTAGCACACATTAATTCTTCAAAGAATATATGTTTAATTTGTCTTAGTCCCAGTTATGAGAAAAAAAATGAACCTTACTCTGTAATAAATTCAAGAGTCTACCGAAGTTGAATCCACTTCAAATATTTGATTCTGTAGACTAGGACATTACCTTACAGAAATGGGAAAAAAATATAAATAAAAATGGCTGGCGTATCAATTTGCTGTGAGATGATGGTTTTTAAAGTCTCAGTATCAAGAAATGTCTGCCCTTTTCCTCCTATAGTCTGGTGCTCCAGAAAGTTACAATCTTTTAGTTCTCCTACACATAGCCTTCTCCCTACACTTCCACCCAATTGGTTCAGAACTCAAAACCATCCCTACTTAGCATCCTGGGGCTTGACTTCGCCATTTTTTTTTTAACAATGGATAGGCTCAGACTGCCTGCAGCTTTCCAACTTAGAGAGCTCCGAGGCAAGCAAGTGTCAGCTGCCAGTCAGCGGACAGAGGGGCCAATGTCTCCTGCTTCTCGGTGTTTCTTTGATGAGCTTTAAGAGAACCTCATACTAAAATGGACCATAACCACAGTGATGTATTTATTTCAGCTGTCAGAGAAATCATTGTTCTAACCCTGTGTTCACATTAGACTCCCGATAAGTAAGGCCTCATAGAACACATACCTTCACCCCCATGCGGAGGGCAGATATCTGAGGGCAAGGTTCTACTAAGGCCACCTCAAAGAACTAGCACTGAAGCAGTGACTGCACCTGCTCAGGGCTGCTTAATTACACAGGACTCCTGCCCACCACCCATCTTCTGTTTAAACCCAAAGCTCATGTCAGCCCTTACTTTCTCTTGCTATATAGCTCAAGCTGGACTTGAACTATTCATGATCCTCCTGCCTCAGCACACCCTTACCCCAATACTGACATATTGAAATATGAATTCCTCAGCCAGTTTATACCTATTGAATGATGTTAGTGCAGTTAGCTTAATAGGAAATTTAATTTCACACATGATACAATGCCTTTTCTAGGAAAAATAAAATAAATCGTTCTGCAGCCTGAAGCACCAGTTCCTTGGAACTGAACCCTAAAGTGCAAGTATCGTATCTCATTATTAAATATAAAAGCTGAGGGGGAGGTACAGTGATATTGGCCTCAGTCAAAGCTCTGTATAGAACTATGGGGTCATGATTCAATTCTGTCTTTGCATTATGTGATGTTTTAAGACCTGGTCTTGTTTTATAGTTGGTTTTTCTGTCCCTAACTGGAGTGTGGGTCTCTTCAAGACAGAAAACAATGCTTTATTTCTTCATTTTCAACCCACAAGATACAACATAAATAACCTGACGGATCTGAGCAGTCAGTGGGCATTTGTGTGATTAACAATGATATAAACTACTGAGTGAATGGGTTGTGTTATTAACGTGAATTATGAGATGGATGTGAAAGCCTTGGTCACTCGTGTTCCTTCCCATCCAAGGCTCTGTTGTGATGCCAGGCTTAGCCATCAGTGTAGCAAAAGTCAGACACGGGATTACAATTCAATATGTTAACAAGGTTTGTGTTCATATTGTGTTCAAAATAGGGGAGGGCACAATAATTGCCTATATGTAGGTTTCATATGTAAGAGGTATTTGGAATAGTCAGTCTATTGTTTAGATTTATTATTTTTATGTGTGTATGTATGTGTTAGTTTATGTGTTTTGCATGTGTGACTGCCTATGGAGGGCAGAAGAGATCAATGAATACCCTGGAACTAGAGTTATACATGGTTCTAACAGGCCATGTAGATGCTGGGAACCAAACTAGGTCTTCTGCATGAATGCTCTTGACTGTGTAATACTGACTGCAACCATGGATGGTCAGTCTTACACACCCATCTTTAAGAGATTCTTAAAGATGTTTCCTCCTTCTCCTCTTCCTCGTCTCCCTCTTTCTCCTCTTCCACTTCTTCCTACTCCTCATCTTCTTTTCTATTGTAATTTGGGCTTTTTCATTTGTTTGTCTTTTCTTTTTGTTTTTTGTTTTTTTTTTTACTATTTCTTTGGTTTTTGAGTTTATAACATAATCATATCATTTTCCCTTTGCCTCCTTCCAAACTCACCCATATACCCCCTCATTGCTCTCATTCAATTTAATGGCCTCTTTTCTCACTCTTTTCTCATTAATTGTATGTGTGTGTGTGTGTGTGTGTGTGTGTGTGTGTGTGTGTGTGTGTAATATAACCTGCACAGTCTCTATTGTTACTTGTATGCATGTTTTATGCTTTCAGGCTGACCATTTGGTATTGGATAGCCAGTTGGTGTGCTCTTCCCTGGGAAAAACTATTTCTCCCTCTCTTAACACTCCTTATTTCTTTGTGTAGGGTTGAGGCCTTGGACTTTTCTTTGTCCACATTGCCATGACTATTGGTATTGTTCATCTCTGGCTCTTACACTCTTTCAGGCAATGTTCCCTGAACCTTAGGTGGTGACATTGTTTTGTAGATGTATCTATCCACTGGGACTGAGCTCCACAACCTTGCATTCTGATTGGTTGTGACTTTCTGTAATGATCTCTGTCTGTCAAAAGAGAAGTTACCTTGATAAGGAATGATGACTACCCCATCCCTGGGTATAAGGACAAATGTTTAACATGTAGTTAGACTGTAGTTTCTCCTCCAAATCCATGACTAACTAGCCTCTGGGTAGTTGACTGGGTTTCTAGTACCAGCAAGGCTTCCCTCTTGTTGAATGGGTCTTTATCCAGTTACAGAGCTATTAGTTACTGCTAAGGCACGCACACCACTACTGCACCCTTAGGGTTACCATGCAATGCTGGGCACTGCTGTAGGTCATAGACATTGCTGCTAAATAGGACTGTTGGTTGCTTCCCTCCTTTTGAAGCTTCCATGGCTCCTTCGACTATCAGTGTTTCTTCTCAAACAGAAGTGGAACTAGGGGGAGACTTTAATAGTGAATGGTTCAAATCAGATTCATAGGAAGGATGGAGCAAAGTGTGGTTGGCTAGCTGTAACTGTTAGAAGATCTTGCCTATAGAAAGGAGTTTTGGATTTTCTCTAGAGGACAGGACTAGGAACAAATACAAAATTGATGCTGCTGAAGCCACAGGAAGATAGATTATGAGTCAATGCAATTTTTCAATGAGGGATTATCTTAAAACAACTGGATGTCTTCAGAATGTCTCCTATCATGCTTTGCTACTGAAGACACTGGGGCAAGGCTTAAATGCCCCTTGTCTAACTTGACTGGCTGAGTCAGATGTTCTTCACAGTTCCTGTAAATCTTGTGTCTCTATGACACTAGCTGTAACTCTCCACTGGACTTTTGTCATGAGGTCTTGCTATGTGGTACTCATCTCCATTATCAATGCCTATTAGCTATCTATAACTGTCAAAAGATGATTCTTCTTTTTCTTTTTTTGTATAGAATAGAGTTTATTCAGGGCATGGGGAGGGGAGTTAAGAGGGTAGTAGAGGCAGAAAGAGAGAGAGAGAGAGAGAGAGAGAGAGAGAGAGAGAGAGAGAGAGAGAGAGGTGTAAAGGAATAGAGGCTGGCCATTAGTACTCAGAGAGGAGGGGAAAGGGAATGGGGAGAGAGAGATGGGGGAAGGGGCAAGGGGCAGAGTGGGAGCAAGAATGCAAGAGACCAAGAGAACAAAAGCCCAACAGATGATTCTTAAGCCATGTCTTCTGCCTTGCCTATTCTGTCTCCAGAGTAGTCTCCCTTTGTGATTTCTTTATTGTTTCTATTTCCATTTTTATGTCCTGGATGGTTTTGTATAAATCCTTCACCTGTTTGGTTGTGTTCTCTTGTGATTCTTTAAGGGCTTTTACCTGTTTACCTGTGTTCTCCTCGGATTCTTTGAGAATGTTATTTATGTCCTTCTTAAAGTCCTCCATCATCATCATTAAAAGTGATTTTAGGTCTGACTCTTGCTTTCCTGGTGATATGGGGAGTTCAGGACTTAATGTGGGAGAACTAGGTTCTGATGATGACATGTGTTCTGGGTTGCTGGCCCTTGTACCCTTGCGCTTGCCTTTTGCCATCTGGTTCTCCTTGGTGCTACCTGTGCTGTCTCTGGCTGGAACCTGTCTTTCCTGTTCTCTTGGTTGTGTCAGAACTGTTTAGGTTGGGTGTCGCTGCTGAGGTTCGAGCTAGGGCCCAGGATCTGCTCAGTGCTTTGGTCCGGACCGGAAGGAATCAGTGCTCTGGGCCAGGAGTGAGTTCCTGGATCCCTGTGGGACCTGGTTACTCCCTGTTTGGGGCAGGTGTTGCTGCCTCCTTGCTTAAGAAGCTGCTTGAGTTAGAGCTCCTGGGAGCCACGCTTCCTCTGGGTTCTGTGAGATTCGTGCAGAGTTGCTGCCCGAGATCTGCTGAGCGCCCAGGCCCAAACCGGAAGACACCAGTGCTGGGGCCAGGAGTGAGTACCTGGGTCCCGGTGGGTCCCAGTTACTCCCGGTTTGGGGCAAGTGTTGCTGCCTCCTTGCGTAGGAAGCTGCTTGGGTTAGAGCTCCTAGGAGCCCTGCTTCCCCTGGGTTCTGTGGGATTTGGTGTAGAGCTGCCGCCTGGGATCTGCTGGGAGCTCCGACCCAGACCGGAAGGAGCCGGCGCTCCGGGCCAGGAGTAAATCCCTGGGTCTCAGTGGGTCCCAGTGGGTCCCAGTCACTCCCTGTTTGGGGTGGGTGTTGCTGTCTCCTTACCAGAGATACTGCCTGGGTCAGAGCTGCTGGGTGCCCCACTTCTGCCGGGTTTTGTGAGGTTCAGTGCAGAGCTGCCTCCAGGGATCTGCTGCCTGGGCCCGGACCGGAAGCGGAAGTCTGCCTTGCCTATTCTGGACAACTATTTGTATTAAACAGTATGTGTTATAGTCCCCTAAAAACCCCCACAAGGGAGTATGGCTTAGAGACAATAAAGTAGCATTCTGTGTGTCCAATACAAGCCCCTGCTCTATCATTTACAAGGAAGATGTTTTTCTAACATCTCTAACTCTTGTTCTCTGTAATATTCTCTGTCTCAGCAATGGTACTGAAGACTAATAGGTAGAATACAGTAATATCTTCCATTAAACGTAATGTCTTCAATACAGCAGATGTTTGCCCAATGAGTTCTCCTGCGTTATACTAATACAAGAGACAAATTTCTCTTAGCCGCTTTGACTAAAGGAGACAGCATCATTCCCAGGCATTTCCTTCCTAGGATTAGCCATGTTCATACACTACCCTGATGGTAGGGACATCATTCAGAGTGGATAGCCAATATGAGGTAAGCTGAATTGCAACCCCCTGCTGACTTTTTGAAATGCAGATTCATCAATCTCTTTGATACCTCTAGCCACATGCAGGGAACATCTCTGAGCATATTATTTGCTTTCTTAACCTCACCTCTTTTCACTGAGTTCAACATTCCTGCAGGATTCACAGGATCTTGGTACATTCTTCCAGATGAATTCACAAGGTATGTCAAAGCAATGGGGAAAACATCTTTGAATGGGACCAAGATTCCAACTGGGGGAGGGACAATGAGCTGGGGGATTCTTTTGTGACTCAAAGGGCTGACAGTAAATTCAGCCTCAGGATTTCCATGTGTGCCAGTCGATGGGTGAGCAACCACAGTCAAGCAAACCACCCAGCTCCTTTGTCTGGGTAGCTATGAATGATGGTTTAGTGAGGTGCCCCGTGGAAGCAGGAGAGAATGCAAGGGTATCCTAGTGAGAGCAAGAACTCCTTTACTAGTCTTAGAATGTCCTTTGCTGTGTGAGGATGCCCTGTAGTAATACTGTTCCATTAGAAGTTGACCACTTTGAAAAATGCATTTTCAATTTCATAGTTAAAGCCTGTGTTAATCAAGATTACTGTGCCCCAGTTCCTTTGGCCTGCCACATCTCATGTGGCATTTTTCCTGCTTTGAATCAGATAGCAGCAACGCGAGCTTATTACTTACAACTAAGCAGCAAGGGACAACAGAAGTTAGCATCACTAATAAGAGTGTACCCTGAGGCTCAGGAAAGCAGTTTGCAATAGATGGAGTCTCATCCATGAATACCCCACAAATTCCACAGCTGGGGGACCATGAACAACAGTGCCCTAATTCCAGTGTGTATCCCATATGTAACATAACCCTCCTAACTACCACAGTGAAGGACACATCATTTCTATGAAGAAACAAAGTGTTCACAACTTGTTCTGACCAGTCCCCCTTCTTCTCCAAGCATTACATCTCTGGTATATTCTATATAATTCTTGAAAGCATCAATCAAGAAAAAGAACCAGGTCAGTCTAAGGTCACTTGGATAACAGTGACCCAGATACAAGATGTCCCACAACAGGGAATTTTTCATACCTTTCCCAAGACTGTGCTGTAAAGAGATGCATGCTTCCCTGTGGGTCTGCCTGCTTTCCATGTGCATACTAAATAACAGACTCCTTAAGGATGGAAACTGGGCCTCACTACATGTGTGTCCCGAGCAGTGCAGAAATATTATGTCAGATACTGTGTGTCAGCCTACTGAACAACTTTCAAAGGAAAGAACCTTTGCTGCTTGGTCCTATGACCTGAGTTGAGGCAGTCAGGGAATGAAGAAAGGACAGTCACACAGAGACATGGAACATGAACTGGTGGTAGTCTGGCTGTGAGCACTGGGATGGAACCACATCAGCTACCACAACAATGCAGTGTGTTTATTGTTGGGGGCACAGAGGGGAGGAGTCCGCAGTTTGTGGGCGGTCTCTGCAAGTCTTAGACTGTGCACACTGGAGGGAGAAGCTGCAGTTGCTTGTCTTTACACACACTGGTCTGTCTTCCCATGAACTCCAACAAAAGTACAGATAAGAAAGCATGACCTATGCACATTTCATACACTGAAATAAAGGATTTGTATGAAGTTAGGGAGTGGAGAGAATTGAGCTAGGAATTCTTTGAATCCTCAGATTTGGGTCAAAGGCTTGACCTTTGAGAACATTTATTTCAAACACTGTTTAGTCTTGTAAGTCTTATAAAAGGCTTTTGGAACCCTTGAGCTTCCCTGGATACGCCTAAGAATGGATAGTAAGCATCCACTTAAGCCCTGGAGGCAAAGCTTGGCTCTGATGTGTGTGGATAATCACGAAGTAAAGAGCAGTCTTTTAGGTTGCTTTATTGATGAAGCAGCTGTTTGAATTCCAAGACTAACATAGTTTGTAGGTAACTGAAGCTTCTGAGCCCAGAACCCAGCCCCTCTACCTGAAATATGACCACTCCCTCCCCAGTCCTGTACTTTGTTGACCCTTACAGTGGAATGATGGGTCCTATCCCATGTCAGTCAAGGTGTGACTTGGCTTGCCAACCTGCTTCTGTGATGTTTGAATGTGTTGAGAAAGAGAAGAGCTGCAATTCCACAGGAGACTGTGTGAGAGCTGACCAGCATCACTGGAAAAGGAAGGAATCCTGAGCCATTTCTATGGCTACTAACTCATCAGTGACATGTGGGAAACTTAGAACGTAAATTTCCCACTTTTAATTCTTTTTGAGGCAGAAGGTTCATACCCTGGTAACACTAATAAATGCTCTCATGCTTCCCCTGGTCTGCCTGGCATAAGATCCTTCATCATACTGTCTACTTCAGGTTTGCTTCTCTTTGTTCTCGCCTCCCCAAGACTACTGTACCTTTAAACTCACCACTAAGTTCCCTTGCTTGTCTTTCTCTGTGCTCCTCACCACATCCTGCTCCCTTTTATCTACCCACTTGACAACCATGAGACCCTCAAGAAGGGCTTTTACCGGATGCTCTGTGGGAACTCTGTGACCACCAGGAATACAGTTCTTTTTTAAGTTTCATAGCAGTTGTATGATAAAGGTCAGAAGGTCGTGGACATTCCTAGGTGAGGGGTTAATGGGTATTTAGTACATATTTGTGCAATTTAATAACTGAAGTGAGAAGGAATAGCAAGGTGAGCCTTTCTAGATGTGTACTGCAGTAAAATTCTTCTGGCGGGGAGAACATCTGCTACCCCACTATCTGAGTACTTGACTCATGTTGTTCTAGACTGTCTATTCCAAAGCTTCATTAATTGACTTCAAGGAATATTATAGGATACAGGGTAGACCAACAAGTATTACCATTGTAACTTCCTGAACTAGTTCTAACATCTTGTTCCAGACATTACAACTAATTATATACAGTGATACAAACTGAAACACTTACAGGCATGAGCTCAATCACAGTGCAAGAAGCCATTAGAAACAGGAGGCCAATGTGCAGAGATAATCAGATCCAAGAAGAGAAACAGTAAGTCCTACTGACTACACTGGAGCCTGGAGATTCTCCTACAGATAGGATCTGCCTGTGATTGGTAACACTGGACTTCCCTGTTCTCCTTACATTAAGTTAACATTCAGTCATGGGAGGCATGGGACATTTCCCTAAGAGATGTTGAGGAACAGGTAAAAGAAATCTTGGGTAAAGGGAAATGAGGGTAACCAGCTGTCTTCTCATGCTTTTGATCTTTGATGACTATAAAGCCTTCTCATTGTAAGTAAGGAAATCCAACTCCAATTAAATACAACAGAATCATATTCAGAAGGAACAGAAAAGGAAAGGGAAGGGAAGGGAAGGGAAGGGAGGAAGGGAAGGGAAGAAGGGAAGGGAAGGGAAGGGAAGGGAAGGGAAGGGAAGGAAAGGGAAGGAAGAAAGGGAAGGAAAGGAAAAGGGAAAGGAAAGGAAAAGGAAAGGAAAGGAAAAAGGAAAGGAAAGGAAAAAAGGAAAGGAAAGGAAGAAGGAAAGGAAGAAAGGAAGGAAAGGAAAAGGAAAAGGAAAGGAGAAAGGAAAGGGAAAGGAAAGGAAGAACTTGTAGTGGGTAGCGTTGGAGAAGGCAGCATGATGCAGAGGAAAAGCTACTGCAAACAAAACTGGAATTTAATTAAGGAGATGCTTATAAAATCTTCACACAAAAACCCATACCTGCCACAGGTAGACAAGAAGGTCAGTTTGGTGTGGAAGAAAAGACAATTCCACCTGTGGAAATGAAGGAGAGAAATGAAGGTGAAAAAGAAATGCCAATGACATCATTTTTAAAGTAGACTTTAATGTTCAAGGAGAATTCTGAGATTGTTACAGAGGGAGAAGTGTAGGAGAGATGTGAGAGTGAGTTGGGTTTCAGGGTGCAAATGGTTTGGATAGATGAAGTGAGGTGGAGAGAGAGGGTACAGGATGGGCTTCCTTTTCCAAGCTTGGAGTGTGGGCATTGATAGGTTGGTTGGATGTAAAGTGGGAGAGTCCTATTGTATAGTGGATAGGAAGGGAGGATACTGGTCCAAGCCTAGAGTTCCTCTGAAAGGAAGACAGGGAGGCTGAACTAAGCTGGTACCCTGGCTGTGGGGCCCAGATTAAATCTGGAAGGCTGTAGAAAGGGTGTGGAGAAGGAGGTCAAGGGTTTTTACCAAGCTGGACCCTGGAGGACTTGGGATGTCTGTGTAAGGAGTGGGATGGTAGAGGTGGTCCAAAGGGTTCTCTGGGTGAATGCAGTTAGGAAGGTACTTCCCAGGTGACCCCTGGACCCTTTATTAGATGAAGAAAAGTGGGAAGAGAGGCATCACTGGGTACTACTGCTCACTGACAAGACAAAAATCCTCTGTCATATGAACATGACGACCTGAGTTCAGATCCCCAGAACCCACATAAGTCATACATGGTAGCACCCATTTATAATCCCAGTGCCCTCTGGTGAGAAAGGAGTCTGACTTGGGGGAATCCATTAAAACTGGCACTTATTAAAAGGGACAGCAAAGAGACCCTGTCTGGCTATGTAGTGGGGTGGTCAAGGAGGCCCCTTCCTCTGAGGCTGCTAGGCTACAAGTGCTTTTCTTACTGGAGATTTTGCAACAGTCTAACAGGACACAAGTAAATAAATGTTTTGAATCTGAGTTGGATTGAATTAGCTCTACATTGCCATAAATCTTACATACATGGTTACAAGGAAAGGAATAAGCATTTGGTTTATCCTGTTTGGACAGTGCTAGACTGGTACCTTTCTGCTGAGCAATATCTGTAGCCCAGACATCAATACTCGAAACTGTCCATCCATCGCAGCCTCTGATGCCACAGGGAAGAAACTCCACCTCTACCAGGTCCCCCAGCTTTTCCCAGTGTGAATGAGAAGCATGTGCCTCACATCCAGGTGGCCCTTGGTCTGAGGCTGTGGGTTAGATTGACTCAATGTGAACTCACTCAACCAGGGCTAGATGACTCTTGTCTTCCTGACTGTCCATTTATTCAGAGGGCAGGATTTCTGTGTCGTAAAGGCAACCACAGCTGTGCCCATGTCTCCTACTGAGTGCCTGCATAGTAATTTTAGAAGGGCCCTGGGATGTCTGGCCTCATGACTAGAGGAAAATTTTGTGACAAATGATGAATTTTATCACTTCAAAGAGTGACTCACTCAGAGAATGAGCAATCTATACGTCAGAAATCCTACATCCTGGTCAGTTTCTTCTTTTAGGAAGGAATTTAAGGAACTCGTTATTGACAGCTGTAAAAGGCATCTCTCCAGTAACTGGGAAAGGCTGCTCCATGGGTCTTTTAGAGGAGTGATCAAATAATGCCATCAAATTTCCCCAGGAATTTGTGTTGGAAAAAATCATACAAACAGAAAATTTTTTAACAACTAAAAAATCAAGACTGTTTGTGAGGCAGTATTTTTTCTTCTAGTTTTTCCTCTCCTGTGCATCGGGCATTTTACAGACACTTTCAGGAGTCTAGAGTGAGTGTGTGTGTGTGTGTGTGTGTGTGTGTGTGTGTGTGTACTGATCCTAGGGGTTTAACATGCTAACTACTCATTCTGTGCTCTGAGATGTATCCCTAACCCTTTTTCTTACTCTTTGTCAGGGTCTCACAAGTTGCCCTGGCTGGCCCTGAACTGCTCTGTTACAGTCAGGCCTTTGATTTGTGATCCTCTGTCTCAGCCTCTCTTGTAACTACCCTTTATTTACTGACTTAGCATATATTTGGAGATAATTCTCTATTTGTAAGATACCACACATGGCCTTAAGTTTTTATGAATAAGACTACATGATACTGACACACAAGGATTTTGAAAGTTACAAGTGTTAACAGTGTTAGTAATGCTAAACACATCGATTTAATTTCTATTTTTATTACAGATTAATATACCTTAAGCCATATTAATAATTCTAATAAAAACTGGGTATAATAAAATACAACTGTTACCACTTCATCGCCACTGATCTCCCTGTAGATAATAGGATAAGATTTGACCATAGTTTATTGAGAAATTTAAGCTTAAAATATAACAAGGATTATGGATATGACTTAGTAAATAAAATGTTTGCCACATAAGCAGGAAGACCTGAGTCTGGATGCCCAGCACCCATATAAAAGCTGTCTGCAGCAGTATAGACCTGCCATCCTAGTACAGGGTAGCTGGAGATAGAAAGAGCAGTAGGCTCTCTGTACAGCCAATCTCTGAGCTTCAGATTCAGTGAGAGATCCTGTCTCAACAAAGCAAATGAAGAGTTAATTGAGAAAGACACTAACATTGTCTTCTGGTTTCAACATGCACGTGCACACATATGTATGTTCATTTGCATATGTGTGTATGCAACACACACACACCAAACAAATAAAATCCCACTCCTCCTTGGACCCTAATGTGTTCTGTATAATATTGTTCCCAACTAGCAAAGTGATCTGTCCCTCCCTGCTCTTTGTTTCATAGATGTGAGTGCCTTGACATTACAAGCCTACACAGCAACCATGTTGATCTAGCTTCCTATCTCTTCCATGGGCCCAGATGGGCCAAGGTGGAGTTACATGTATGATATGGAAAAGGCAAACCTCAGTCTTTCTCCAGCCTTTTCCTCTTGTCTCACATTCCTATAAGCATCCTGGAATCAACCCTTACCCTTGTTCTCCATAGAAGGGAAAATTACAAGCAAAAAAACTGATTGAACTTCTGTCTCTAATAAGATATTCTATGGGAAAATCTCTGAGTTTGTCTGAGGTCATCTCACTAGCTGTGTGGCCATTTGTCTCCTGGAGAGAAAAGCTGAAATCTAGCCTAGAATAGTCGCTGTCCTCACGGGTCCCGTAAATATATTCCAGATATCCTACATGATAAATTGTCCTTTGATGATTCAAGGCTGAGACTCACAGCATATCCCTTCTGTCCCTGTGTACTCCCACTGCCCAACAAGTGGAGTGGCAAAATTTGTAGAAAGCAAACTGGGCTATTTGGTCTTCTTGAGTTGTTTCTTTTTTTTTTTTTTTAACTATGACTTAATAGTATGTAAACTAAATTTTGCTCACTCAGATCACAGAGCAAATGAGTTTGTGAAATGTCTGACAGGAACAGGGTTCTTACACAATCACAGCTGGTATTTTGGACCACTATTTGAAGAGAAAAACTAATCATGCAAATGTTACAGGAAGGACCAGAGCTGGGTGCTGCCATTGGAAGTGACTCCCTGACTCATGCCCTACTCTATTTTTGGTGCTTGGGAAGACCTTTCTCTATACTGTGATTTTTAAAAATTTAATAACAAGTTTCCATTTGTAACCATTAGTTGGTCTTTCCACAAAATTGGGTCACTGGACAAGGTACAGAAGGAAGAGAACATTCCTGGATCAAAGGACACTGGAGAGAGTGAAGTCCTAACACTTGACAGGCATCATCCAGCTCATTGACCAATCAAAGGTGTCTTCCAAATTCATGTTTATTCAAATTGGAGAAAAATAAACAAAAAAAGAAACTAATCTCAGAGGAAAAGTTATGAAATTAAAAATCACTCTGGTGTGTTTTTTTTTTTTAATTATTGGAACCTTCATTTATTATGTAGGATATAGATTTATTATAGGTTTGTGTTGGTGGTTTTTTAGGTGTTGTTATAGTCTGTTGTGATCTGCCAAAGAAGGGGAGTCATATAAGTAATCAAATAAACTTATATTGGATTGGGAAAGAGATGCCACCCTGATCTAAGTCCTTCTCATCTTTCATCCTCCTCAAAAGCAGCCAGGATGTTTTTAGATTGGGAGAAAATGGTGAGGATGAAAAAGATTATTAACTGCTTAGGAATCCAGAGAGCAAAGGGAATACAATATTCTGCTTCAGTAAGAAACCCAGACTCCATGAAGAAATCAATGTACCCACTACCACACACCTACTCCATCCTAGTCTACCTTCAGGGAAGCACAGCTCCAGCCACCGTGTGTATCATTGTGGCTTTTGAAAGTACCATTACTATCGTTGCTCCCATTAAAGGGCTTTGTGGCCTGGTCCCTGCCCAGGTGTGGACAACTGAGTCTGTTGTTTGGCTGACATTCTTCTATGGTCTTCCTTTGACAAGAGGTTGAGTTTCTATCAGAGGCTCTGGGACTCTAAGGTTTCTGTGGCATGCTTTATGGTTATTGGCTCTTCAATTACTGGGACTGGAGACTGGTAGGGAAAGAATCCTAGACCCTCATGCCCACTGCCACCACACTGGGGCAGAGGAGACATCCACAGGCCAAAGCTGCCCCACAGCTGATTCAACCACCACTCATACTATCCACAGAAGTTACTGGCTGGAGACTGAAAGTTACAGGAAACCTTCTGGCCTCTGCTAGTTATTTATAGAGGCGTTTATAGGATTCTTCCACAACTTGAGGGAGGAAAATCCAACAAATGTCACCTCCTATTATCATGGCACCTGAGACTTACTCTGAAAATAGAAATTGGAACCTTCTGCCATTAACCAGCCAACCGATCTGGGGTATATTTATATCTTAACAATGTTATTACCCCCTTTTTTCTAATTCTTACAAAGCTTGGCTCCCAGAGAATTGTCCCTGATTAAGTCCACCCTCCTCTACATGCTTGGATGTCTTTCAACCCTGAGCTAATGACTTAGCAGTGGACTTTGAGTATAGAATCATCTTATTCACCATTTTTTCTTTTTCCTTTATTATCGCTTCCCCCACTGCACCTTTCTCAAACATGCATATTAAATTTGCTACACGCCAAACGTGTTCTACACTTTAGTTTTTCCACAGTCCAAGCTGAATGTAGTGTTCTCAGTTCCGTTGTAAAGAGGAGAACACAAGATCTTTGATAATCCATCAATGCTGTCCATGCGTGGTTTACTTTCTTTGACTACTCCTTTTTATTCACTCTTGTGGATAATAAAAGCCACACCCAGCCCAAGAATCAGAACCAAGGTGACAATGATACTAACACACACATGATTCTCTCTCATCTCATTGCCGCTGTGTGATCCACACAAGGCTGAATTTCGCACTGTGTTCGTTTCTTTTTGATTTTAAAAATAAGTTCAACACGTGCAATCACAACTGTCACTATGTCACTTTGGCAGGCTCTGGATGTCAGTAAAAACATCATGTGATGTTCAACTCAAAATTTGCTGTCATTCAGATCCATGTTATTGTGTGTAGCTATGATTCATTATCCACTGGTAATATACCACTGCATGTACAACTCTGTATCTATTTTCCTGCTGAAAGATATCGCTACCTGTTGTTTTAATGATGTACTACTATAAACATTGTGCATGCAAGCATTCATGTGTGTGTGTTTCAGAGTGTACAAGTGCACATGTGTGGGTGTATGTTAAGGGACCAGAAGACAATCTCTTGATGTCATTCCTAAGGAGCTGTTTATCTTGTTTATTGAGTCCTCCCTGGCCTGGAACTTGTCGAGTAGGCCAAGATATCTGGACAGCAAGCCCCAGGGTTTGCTTGACTGAGTCCCCAGCATTGGGATCACAAGCACACGCCACCACACAGGCATTTCAAATGTGGGTTCTGGAGATTAAACTCAGGTCCTTGTGTTTGCAAAGCAAGCACTTTACGGACTGACCTATCTCCCTGGTGCCTGATGTGGATGTTTTTAAACGTACCTCTGAGTTCCCCAAATTGCGAATTTTCCTTCGTCAGTGCCTCTAGAAAATTGTCAGGCTATAGGATATGTTATTTAAAAGATTATGCCAAGTTCTCTCCCACATGGCCCACCAGTTTATATCGGCAGTATATGAAAACTTTTTTGGTGGAAATACTCCTGGTTTAGGTGTAATTTGAACTTTTAACTCAAGTTAAGAAATTGCATATAAAATGATATCTAAGTATGTTCTGCCAAAGCAAGACATTCATATGACTGTGCATGGTTCTCTGAATGTCATCTGGCTGGCTAGCTGTAGGTCTGTCACCTGTCTTCTATATGCTTTCTACCTATCATCTATCATCTATTTCTTTCCCTCTCCTCTGTCTTCCTCTTTCTCTCTTTGTCTAAGGTACATACTGTTTTCTCAGCATTTTATAAAATTCTTCACAGATTCCTGGTAGTAAACCTTTGTCAGTTTTATATTGCAAATAGCTTTTTTCCTTTTTTTTTTTCTTTTTCTTTTTTACCCTCTTTGAGGACTCGCTTTATACAAAATTTCTTAGCTTTAACAAAGTCAGCATCACAGATCTTTTCTTTTATGGTTTGTACATTTTGTGCCTGTTTAACAAATCCTTCCCTACCCAACTTCGGAAAGATATCCACCTATATTTTTCTCCTCGGTGTTTTAAAGTTTGCCTCTGACATTAAGTACCTAATCCATCTGGAGTTGATTTTGGGTATGGTGTAAGGGTGGGATCCAGATTCATTTTTTTTCCAAATAGACAACCAATTTTTCCAGCTCCTTTTATTGAATAATCCCTCTTTTCTCCACTGAAATGCCAGGCCACCTCTGCCCTTATTAAAGCTCCACATATGCAAGATGCTATTTCTAGAATATTCTACTCTACTAGCTCTTTGATCTACACCTGCAATGTCAGGCTTTAGTAACCACACAATAGTTAAAAGCAAGAGAATGTATCATGTATAACCAGGGGACTTTGAGCATGTCATTTAACCATTTTGTTCAATTTTCTGTAAAACACATGGTAACAATAAACTCCCTTACAAAGGAGCCATAAACATTAAGGGGATATCTGTGAAGATGTTTGTTAAAAAGCCTATGAAATTTGAGCAAATCCTCTATAGTGTTATTTGTTTGATAAATGTTCTCAATGTGTTTTGTTTTATCTTAGAAACCTTTCAGTTGTTAGGAATGCAAACCTGACTTGTGCTAGCTTTTAAAATAATGTTTACTGGCCCAAGTAACTTAAACATGTCCATGGTGGAGCATGTCATAGACAAGGCTTTAAAACTGCCCTCAAGAGTGGGGGAAAAAGCAGTTACTCTTTTCTCCTATCAGGTTCTACAGTCTTTCTTCTCTTGAGACCTTCTGATCACAATGTAGCTGTCAAGAGCATTGTGGGACCCACATCACACTCAGCCTGGACATAGTTTCTTCAAATGCATCCAGTGAAGAGGCAGGTAGCATCTCCACCCTACCTCACCCCCGACCCACGATGTACGGACTGAAGTTCTTTATGGACCTGGTTTAGGACACCTGCTTGGTGTCCATCCATGCACTGGTTCATGAGAGGAGACCTAAGGATGGGTCCTAAGAACCTAGTTCCTGTTCCTAAGGAAACAGTAAGTGGGTACTTCTTCGAGGAGATACTCATAGCAAGAAATCATTGCCTTTTAAAAAGTTTAAGCAAAACCACATAGTTACAAAGGTCCCAGGTTATGTGCTACCAAGGGTCTTACAGTGGGCATGGTGACAGACAGCTCTCACCAAACCCAGCCACTCCTGGAAAGAATTTTTCTTAGCCCTGTTTGCATGGGTGTCTCTAACGAGTGTCTCCTGGATTCGTGACCATTCGTGGATGTTATGTCTAGAAAGCCAGCTTCGCTTCATAGTAATGCCTTTATGTAGTCAATGCCTTTATCCTTCTCTGTCCTTATGAGTCACATGCTGAGTTCTCATAGGGAGGCTATTATCTGAAAACCTTTTCTTGTCTACCCTTCTGGTTTAAACACTCACATGCCCAACTGTTTTTTCTATTTACTCAACCATTCCTTTATGTGTGCAACTGTGCATTTATCTTTCTTCAGTTGCACTTGGGAGCAAAACTGAAGGTTTATACAAACTAGGTAAGTGTTCTATCCACTTAGCTATACCCTAGTGTCATCTCTGTTTTCCTGAATATGTAAAAACATAAAACTTTTGCAAAACAGTAGGCCATGGTACAATGTTCCAATGCATGCATGCATTGTCTGATTTTTTTTAAATTGAGTTAAACATGTCCGCTCACATTTCTCCCATTTCTGCCTAAATGAAAATGTTCAACACTTTTGTAGAATTTTAAGATACAAAGTATATAACTTTCCCATCTGTCTTGGTCTCTCAGCCTTCATCTTTGAAGAGTTTTAGTCTCCTCATCCTCCTTTCCCACCCCTCCTCTCACCCCACCTGTAAAGCATGCTTTGAGTTTTGAAAAGTCAATATTAGGAAGTTTCCATTCTTCCCTGTAACTATAAGTAGGGTCTTCTTGCTCCATATGTCTTTTCAGACTGTTCCCTGTGAGTCTAAGCCTTGTGCAACTAGAGAGGACGTCTTCTCTTGTAGTCCCAGGCCTGCTTGAAGTAGACGCCTACACTACTTACTCAAAGTAGAGCTCAACCTGCACCTGGGACAAATAGAATCTCAGTTATTATAGGTTCGCAGCTGGACTCTTCATTTATTATTCCTGTCATCTACGACAGACTTTGCTTTCCATGGCCTGTCTGATTGTCCTATCTTTCCCTGTTCATTTATGGCTTCCCACACATGCAAGTCATTTTCTTTTTCTTTTCTTTTCATTTTTTTCTCCATCAATAAACAACCTTCCATGTTGTATTGTCCTTCTCCTCTAACTGATTTATTCTCTCTTGGGGTCTCCTTTATGGAGTCATGTGTGGCTCTTTGACTCTGTGTTGAATCCACTGCTGCTAGCATCCTGGTTTCTGTTGTTATTGCTTCTCAGCTGAAGCATGAGTAAAGCAAATGCTGCCCTTCTCCATCTGTTGGCACAGCTGTTTTTCCCTCCACCTGCAGGCACAGCTGCCCTTCTCCACCTGTAGGCACAGCTACCCTTCTCCATCTGCAGGCACAGCTGTACTTCTCCACCTGCTGGCACAGCTGCCCTTCTCCACCTGCAAGCACAGCTGTACTTCTCCACCTGTAGGCACAGTTGCCCTTCCCCACCTGCAGTCACAGCTGTACTTCTCCACCTGTAGGCACAGTTGGCCTTCTCCATCTGCAGTCACAGCTGTACTTCTCCATCTGTAGGCACAGCTGCCCTTCTCCTCTTGCCTTTCTTCATGTCTATTGTCACACAGGTTTTATTTTATTTCCTTTTCATTTTATTTGATGCTTGATTTGTTGTTTGTTAGTTTGTAGTGTAGTGTAGCCCAAGGAAAAAACCAGGTCATTCTACATTCTTAACACAGGCTCTACTCCTCAGTTACATCCCAGGTCAGCACTTGGGCAAATTTAGAATCTTGAAGAATCCCTGTACAATCTTCTAGTAACATACCGTAACTTATAAGAACATGAATCTGACCGTTATCCCTTTCTACATTTTATGAAGATTTCTTTATCTTAAGTACTCAATAGCTTCTTTGTGTTTTATTGTTGATTTTGAATTTATAATAAAAGAAAATTACAATAATAAAAAATCTTTTATTTGAATATTTTCAAAACTTGTTGATGACATCTTAGAAAATAATTCCCTCTTGTCACTTTCTCCATCCCATTTTTCATAAATATATGATATGTAGTATTATCTCAAAATGAATAAATACATGTTTTCAAATTTTATGACTATAATTTCTAACATAGTAAATATAGGTTGGTATAATCTGTATGTACCATGTAATACACGACAGTACATTTAGTTGAGTTTGGGACCAGATAACTTGGCTTTCTGGTGTTCGTCTATCTTGTTGCTGTTATTTTTAGCTGTATATGCACACTTGCATAACCATCATCAGATTGAGGCAAAAACCACCCACTGCATCTCACACATCAATCCCTCACACTTCACACACATAAAGAAGTTGGCCAGTTCCTTCTGTAACAAACCTTTCTACGGCTGGGGCCACACAGCAAACCTTTCTGTGGGCAGATCCACTAAGTTTGTACTCTTTGGTTTGTTTGGCTTCTTTGACTCAACATGATGTCTGAGGCTACGATTTACAACATCAGTTTTCATTATTCTTAAAACGGCTATAGGGTATTCTATGTTCCAATACTTCTTTTTGAGAGTCCCTATTGGTGGACATTTGGGTTGTTTCCATTTGAAGTTATTTGAAGATAAAGATTGAGCATCTTGTGAATGTTTGTTGGACTCTTGCTGACATCTTTTAGGGATGCCAGGATGGAATTGCTGGGTCATCGTGTTTGAATTTATAACAGTCACTTTTCCTCGTGTTGTGTGCACCACTGTGCACCCTCCTGTGTGAGAATCCACATTGTTGTATGGCCTCACCAGAGTGTGCTTCTGAAGTCAGCCATCCTAGTGGGTGTATGTGGTATTTTATTATGGCTTCAATTTGCATTTTTTCCAATGAGCAATGATGGCCAGCCAGTTTTCACATGTGCATGGAACTTTGGATAGCCTCTTTTAGAAACATTTTCTATGGTGTTTTGTGCATTGAAAATTGCATTTCATGTATTTCCCCATTATATTTTAGGAGTGATTAAATGAAATGAGTGATCTTTATTGCATTCTGTGGTTGTTTTCCTTCTCCTAAAGCAATTCTTTTATGTAGAAAAAGTTTTTAGGTTTGCAGATAGCCATGTTCTGAATCTCTTCAGTTGTAATTAATGTCTATTGAAAAAAAGTGGAGACCAACTGTGAAGCTAAGTGTTAGGTTGTGTGACTAGCATGACTAAGGTGCCAGGTTTAATCCCTAGTACCACAAAAATAAATATGATTTAAAATCAGAGAAATAAATCTTTCCTTATGTTTGTTACTGAATATATTCATTGCTTTTTTTTTAATTTAAAAGCTTTGGGATTTTTAGTATTTCATATTGAGCTCTAACTTCTAGCACAAATTGATTTGTGTGCAGTAATGTGAGCTCACTGTAGGTAGCATTGGTTCATTTTATCACACTATTATCCCATTGCATCAGCATCTTCTATTGATCACTCCTTCTGGTGAATTCCATCACCAGCTTTGTAATGAGTCTACTCCCCCTGCATTCATGTGGAACTTTCTGGGCTCAACTCTCTCCCATTTTTCTGTTTGTCTGGCTCTATACCAATACCACATGTCCTTAATAATGGCTTTTATTGTGAGTCTTAAAATCTGGTGCAGAGTTGGGGCTGGTGAGACTCCCAGCACTCTGAAGACTGAGACGGGATGCTCAAGAGCTCAAAGCTAGCCTGAGTTGCAGAGAAAGTGAGACGATATTTGGGCTACACAGGGAAATGTATTTTTAAAGGAAGTGGGGAATAAAGGATTGGGGAGGTGGCTAAGCAGGTAAAAGTGATTGCTGCCAAGGCTGATGACCTGAGTTCAATCCCCAGAACCTAAGTAAAAAAGCCTGATACAGAGTTTCTTTCTTATTCTCTGAAATAATAATAATGATAATAGTAATAATAATAAATGATGATGATAACAACTTACACTTGATTTGTACATGAAATACAATTTCAAATTACTCAAGTAAAATTCTATTTTTATGTTGGTTTTCTAACTTCGTTCCTAGGTCCTCTACAAAGATGTTTTCTGATTTCTTTGTTTAAGGAAAAAATCATGCTCCTTCATGCCGTGCTTTTGTATATACTTAGCAATTCCTAGTTGTCCATTCACATTTAAGAAATAACTGCTTAGCCAAGAGGATCTTCTCTGTTGTATGGCTCCATTGCCTTTGGTCTCTTCCTATGTAAGAATCTATATGCCAACATGAAAGAGCAGGAGGAATCCCTGCCCGCTTCCCCTCCAGGAGTGAGGAAACAAACAGCAGCAGGACAAATAGCACTGCCCCTTCTGTGTAAAACCACAAGGCAAACACTAAGAATTGTGTGATTCGCCTTACAGCAAAGCCTACCTACTCGGTACTATATTGGGACCTGTGATGATGTAATTAAGGTTGATTGACACCATCAGGGCAGTGCCATTCTATTCTGTGTACTTGCACAAACCTAGATGGTATAGGATACAATATACCAAGGCCATTGTTCCTAGGACCATGCACACATACACACACACACATCATAGACCAATCACACATAAAAGACAAATGATGTAATCACAATGTCCATTCAACGTGAGATGTAGGAAGCTGTAGTGTCACAGCATTTTTATAGTAAATTAATTTACTTTTTACAAGAAATAGAAGGAGTTTGGTAGGTGTCTCAATCGGTAAGAGCATTTGATGTGCGAGTATGAAGAACTGAGTTCAGATCGTCAACAACAATGTAAAAAGCCAGGCATGGCTGTTTACAGGTATGCACTATAACACCAGCTTGGAAGGGCAGAGATGGGAAGATCTAAGAGTTTCTTGGCCAACCAGCCTAACAGAAATAGTGAGCTTCCGATTCATTGAGAGACCCTCTCCCACCACAATAAGTCAGGGAGAGATGGAGGAAGAGATTGTGCAGGTCTGTCATGCCCTTAGTATGTATGCACACCTTTATGAGCACATGCACACACTACACACATACACCATACACACAAACCATGCAAAGAAGTAGAAAGACTGAATTCTAAAATTAGTGACACAAACTTTCCTATAGCAAATATAAAGGTTAGTAACATTTGTTTATTACTATCCAATACTTATTACTAAGTCCTGCCATAGTTGCTTATGTAAGAGCTAAAGCAGCTGTCATCACAGTAGGCATATTCACATCTACATGACCTCACCTGTGAGACATGGACAGAGCAACAGAAAAAGAGATGAGTATCATATTATGAGGAGTTATTCAAACTCAAAAAGAAAAATACACATTTTCTTTCATTTGCCAATCCAGATACTACACAGATACATCACATGTATGCCTAGACATTAAACAGATACATCACATGTATGCCTAGATATTGCACAGATACATCACATGTATGCCTACAGGACATGAAAACTGAATTGAGACTGATTGGGGAGCAGATGATAATTGCAGGGATGGAAGGAGGAGGGGAGGGAAAATACAGTCAAAATACATGATATACTTGTATAAAAATGACCTTTGTCAGTTCATCAGTATGCAAAATGAATTTGCATCAGTTAAAAAAAGGATACATATGAAGAAAGATTGGTCCAACATCACAGGGCTACAGAACTTCTCAGCTCCATTATAATCCTAAAGGACCTCCATCACAGATGGGACCCATCATTTTCAGAAGTCACATTGTTTGACACAAACAAAATTACATTGTTTTGGAGACTGGAAACTTGAGAAGAACAAAAGGTGAAGTCTTGGAACCAGAAACCTGAACGGTGTTTGAATTAATACATAAACTATGAACTATAGAAAAAACTATGAGTTTAAATTACTTAAAATAGTTTGCTTTTACATAATTATTACTGAGGGGCTTGGAAGACAGCTCAGTGGATAAAGTTCTTGCCATGCAAGGATGATGGTTGGAGTTTAGAGCTTCAGCATCCACATAAGGCCAGAAGATGTGGAGGCCTACTTGTGATCCCTGGAGTAAGCCGGCTGGGAAGGCTAGCCAAATCAGACATATCTATGTTCAAGTAAGGTACCTTTTCTCGATGTATAAGGTAGAGAGTAAGGAAGAAGAGATTCAAATTCATTGTTAACCTCTGGCCTCCACATACACAAGACCATGCCCATGAATACCTACACACACAGGTATACACACACAGACACACACACATACACACACACACACACACACACACACACACATGTGCATGCACATCATATGCACGCTCTTCTAGAATTGTGTCATGGTAGAGAGAAAATTCTACCTGGGCATGTCCTATTTCTATACATCTCACTTTGTTTGTGTACTGAGCAACATTGGAAAATACAAGTACTGCCTCCTGGTGAAATACACAAGTTTGTTTACCCAAGAGGATGAAGAGAATGCTTTACTTTGCCAAAAGTCCTCGGGACTTATGTCTATTGTGCATATGTAATGAACACCCTTTCTCTCTACTGTGCATATGCACTGAAGCTCTGGGTCTTCTGTCTTCTACTAGAGTTCATGCAACTATCAGAAACACTCATTAAGTTGTAGAGTGGAATTTGAGAACTCCATACAGAGGACAAGGTAAGCCTAAAAAAGGCCTTAAACCAATTAAGATGCCAACATTTAGCCAAATTCAAACTGACAACATTAATTCTACCTGCTTAATTTTGTTTGCTGCTAGTTGGCTTGCCCTGGAGAGGAGTTGTTGTTGTTGTTGTTGTTGTTGTTGTTGTTGTTTTGCACACACTTATAATCCTAGGACTTGGGAAGCTGTAACAGGAGGATTTGGAGCTCATGGTCACTCCTGTCCTCATGGTGAGTCCAAGGTCAGCCTCAGCAAAATGAGACCCTGTTTCAAAACTATAAAATAAAATGAGAAGAAAGGATGAAAGAGTTAGCTTCTGAAGCACATACTCAGCTTTCCCAGTCATTCCAAAAGTTTTCTACACTATCATAAGTAAACACATGTATTCAGTTCACCGTGAAAATCTAATTTAAATTCTATAAAGTTAGGATAATATGGGCCATATAAACAAACAGAATCTGGTTTTTAAAAATGCACACGTTGGACTTTAAAGACTGAAGAAACGTGAAGAGAATACTCTAGAAAAATCTAAAAGCTCTTTATTCTCTGTGTGCTTTTCTAAGTCATAGGTGCTTTGTTAGTCTATATGGTGATGCTTACAAAGGCTTAAATTATTAAATTATTATGGTATAAGGAGAAATCATTGGAAGCTATGAAAATACAAGTAGAAAATAGGAATATTAAAAAGTTTTGGCTGAACAAAAAGAATAATTTGGAGGAAATATTTCTCTAAAGTTCCTATTTCTTACATGCAGTTTTCAGACATAAAAGTATCACACACTTAATTTAGAGTATGAGATAGTCAAGGAAAGGCAATCAAAAAACATTAGCCTGAGATGAAAGATTTGTCCAAACCAAAGTCAAAAGAATACAGTGGCCAGTTCAGGCAACAGCCAGATCTGAGACATCTTACCTTCTAATACTTATATGAAAATCTGTGCTTGCAGTATTGACCTAAAGGCTCTAAGGAAAACCTCTCAGACATCAAAGAGAGTCTGCATTCTGTTTACTACATAGACTTTGCTCAGGGCATTTTGTGAGTATTATTCAAAAGTGTTGAAATAAGAATGCTTCTCTGACTAACCTGCAATTAACCATAACATTAGGCAAACTCCAATGTTCTAATCCTTCCAGATTCTGTATAATTACAGTCTTTCCGATGTCTCGCGCTCCCTCCCTAGGATTATTATTGTATTTTGAAATTGAGTTTGTCTGGGTATTAAATCACTAAAAAAAGACCCAGTGACAGAGATAAAGCTGGAAACCCAATCCCCTTGGTAGACTAAATAACACTATAAGATCTGATTCTGTGGGAACCTGGAAGGGGACATATCTTTGTGTCCTGAGCTCATGGTGTTATGGTGGCCCAAGGGGGGTACATTTCCCATTCCGTTATCTTTCACAATTCCAGTTTTCTTTAGTTCTAGTTAATTTATCCAAAGCACTGACAATACTCTTAGATACCTTTGCTTCATTCAAAATCATAGTTTATAAGAAGACTTTTTCAGGTCATTATGGAGAGCAAAAGAGCACAAGATCTGCTAAGGAGAACATTGCCTCCTGGAAGTGGACACTAGCTCTAATCAGAGTGGGCCATGCCAAAGCACATGGCCAAGTCGCCATGGGCCCTCACATAGGAAGAAATGCATCAGTGGCAGAGGACACACTCTTGAAACAGAAAAAAGTCAAAAATTTAAACTAGGCTTATTTTTTTTTAATTCAACTACAATAAAGGTCCCAGCTTGAGACTGAAAGAGGTTCAGATGTGTTGAGGGACATCAGGCAAAAAGGAAGGACAGTGTCAGCCCCCAGAATTGTTTGCGTGAAGACTGAGGATATTTCTGGAGGAAACTGTTCCTCATACCAAAAGGACCCAGTAATGATGAGGTTGACTCAGTCAAAGAACTTTAGTCATGGGATTAAAAAAGATGATTCTCAATGCAGCCAGGGTGAGGCTCCTGCCCAGCTTCACCCACGCTCGGCTGGGCATCATGAGAAGTTCTAAGTAAGTGCTGAAAGAGTTCTTCTGCTTCATGAAATAGCAGCTCTACTTTGGGCCCGCTCCCCTCTAGCAGAAAAAAGAGTGGTACCCATATAGGTGTAGTTTATTAAACCATCAAGCCTGGGCTTTACCCCTACAATGCCTTGCTCCTGTTTTGAGTAAGATGCTCGACCAGGAAGAAGTACTACATCTACTGAACAGCAGGTCTCAGCAGTGAAGTAAAGTGACCCTACAGAAGGCTTTATTCCCGGCTCAACATTAGCAGATTAGGAAGAACTTGCAAACCAGAGGGTCAGGAGCAAAACTGCCAAATCTGCATAGCAGGTGCGCAGGGGTCATGTGTAGCTGAGTATCAACCACGTCAATTTAAGAAGTGCTGTGCCAGATGTTGTAAGACAGAGCTTAATGGTTGCCATAGTACAATGCAGGGCAAGATGTCCTTTATAGGCTTTCAGTCTATGAGAGCATTCAGTACTGACCCGTGAATGTTTCATGTTAGCAGAACTCAGAGGGAGTTGCAAGGAGCAATCAGGTGGGTAAGAGGGCTCAGTGGCTAAAGTGTCTGCTGCACAAGAATGAGGTTCTGAGTTCAAATCTCCAGATCCAAGCTAAACAATGCACAGTAGCACACACAGTGAGGTACGATCTGAGGTGGAAACCAGAGACCCCTCAGAACCTTGAAGGCCAGCTAGCCTGACATTTGCAGTGGTAAACAAGAGACCCTCTATCAAACAAAGCACCTACCTCTGACCTCCACAAACATATATAGATAGGCATGCACCACCGTGCTAAACACACACACACACACACACACACACACACACACACGTCCATTGGTCTAGAAATGTCAGCTCTTGTATTTATTTTTAATATGACTTCTTAAGAATTAGAAGCAGTATTAGAATTAAATTCATAACAGAAAGGTTTGCACAATCTCTTGTTTTTCTCTTAGGAATAGATGAAGAAAACATGGAGGGAGATGACAAAGGAAGGCATGCAAACAGAAACAGGCGCAAGAGTGAGGAAGGCAAACAGAGGAGGAGGAGAGGAGAAAGCCAAGTGAAGTGTTTGGAGCCTCCACATGGACCCACTGGATGCCAGAATTCCGCCAAGGGCATGCTGAGCTTGAAGCATATCTGTGTTAACTGATGTGTGTAACAGACCAAAGCAGAACAGCCGTCCTTTGTCAAGCTCTCCATCTGTCGTGTCCTGACTTCCCTGTCTACTGGTTTTTGTTCTTCAGCCAAAACCATCCTGTGTCCTTGACCAGTCAACACAAGACAGTGAGTTTGTACATGTTCGCACAGGCAGGCTCAGAAGTGAGTCACTCTTCCTGACAACCCCAGAGCTCAGTTTTTCTCTTCCTCTAAATTAGAATGAGATGGCCTCTGTTTCTGCTCTAGTTAAGTAGAACCACATGGCTGCACCCTTTGCTCCGGGGGCTGTGTGGAGAGGTAGTGCAGGGACCCTCTGCCATCTTGACTGCAGGGCTGCTGTGCTCACTGAGGACTAGTGTCTTGACTTCTTCCTCGAGAGTTCAGTGCTTTCTCTACATCCAGTTTCTAAAGAGGGAAAGAATATGGGTGGGTAGGGAGAGAAGAGAAATGGGGAGAGAAAAAAAGGACAGAAGTCTGCATTTTGCTTTATTTTTGTGGGTGCCCGTGTTTATTTGTGCAACCATTGCGTGTAGAAATGTTGATCCTTGCCTTTTACATTCCTGAAGCAGGGCCTCTCATTGGCTGGTCATTGTCTACATCGGTCTCCCTGGCCCACGAGCTCCAGGGATTCTCCTGTCTCTGCCTCCAATCTTGCTAGAGGAACATCAGCACTACAAGCATCTGCTACTGTGTCTAGCGTCTACCTGGGCTTGAGGGCTTCTAACTCAGGTCTTCACTTGTAGAGCACATCTTTTATGCACCAAACATCTCCTTGAACCTCCAGGAGGTTTTGTGGCTGTGCTGAAGATTGAACCTTGCTTGGCCTTATGCATACTAGGTAAGTGCTCTGCCCCTAAGCTAGGTCCCTAACAAGATGAATGCCAGAGATTTTTTTTTTCCATGTGTTACTTGCCATCTTTTCCAAGAGAAATCTAGGAAATTTTCTTTATTTGTTGGGGGGTGGGACACATATTTATGCAAAGTGGTCCTGTGATCATTTATTATATGTAATAATCAACCTGGAAATCTGCTTATGGGTGTCTTCCCTTATCTTCCTTCTACAACTCTTTTGCACTCTTTGAGGCCCAGCAGAGATGATGCTATCTTCAGGATGCTCTCTTCAATTTCTTCTACCCATGCCCAGGCCCAGTGAAATTTGTCTTTTTCGCTCCTACATCCCTAGCTCCTGACCTCTGACCTCTGTCTTCTCTTCTGGGGCTCATGTAGATGGCAACTATACATGCAAGAGCTCCCTGATGATAGAACTTGTCAGCTAGCATCCGATTTCTTTTTTAAATTATTATTTTTTAAAAATATATGTGAATATACGCATGACTTTATATGTACCGTGTGTGTGTGTGTGTGTGTGTGTGTGTGTGTGTGTGTGTGTGTGTGTGCGTGACAGGCAGTTGTAAGTCACTAATAAGGATGCTGGGAATTGAACCCAGGTCCTTTGTAAGAGCAGTAAGTACTCTTAACTGCTGAGCCATCCCTCTAGACACCATCATCAAAGTTCTAACCATTTAATAATCAATATTACATTAAAATGAACAGTCATTAGGATAATAGGAAAACCTGTGCTAGTGGAAAGACTGGCGATAAAGCAGAACCACGGTGATGAAGGCAGAACAGGATGGCCAGAGATCAGGGATGCCTTGTAATATTACTACGGGAAGTGTCTGCATCCTCCAGTAAGAGTTTAAAGCCTGTTTACCCCAGGGCTCCAGCACTGTAGCCGCCTTCGGCCAAGAGTCAACTGGTTTCACCTGAAAAGGGGGCTGGGAACGAAAGGGGGATGGAGGGTGAGAAGAGATGAAGCCAAGACAAAGTTCTCTGATCAAGGCTCGATGCTTTAATGTTTAGCTCTCAATTTAAAGGGAAAAGCCCTCCAAAAAACCCTTTCTTGTTTCAGCGGGATAGATGGGTGGGATAGTCCGTTCTTGGTCACAGGTCAAGACCGGAGATGTCTCAAAGCAAGCCCTGGGGCAGTTCTTCTTTTTAGTTCCATGCAGCCAAGGTGGGTAACTCCACCTAGATCCTTGTCACTTGGTCTGTTGTGGTAAACAAGGTCTCAGGCCTGCTCAAGGCTGGGGGAAGGTCACACAGCACTAAGGCCTAGATGAAATCTCTGGCTTTGCTTCTTCCTTGAAGTGTAAGACTTAATTGCACTTCAATTTAAATACATATTCAGTATACATCTGGGCCTTTATTTTCATCTAGATCTTATGAAATAAGGAAGGAACTAGGAATGCACAAGCCTTAACTGTCAGTCTGCCTTCACTTGTGATCAAATCAAGCCATCAGGTTCCTTATGGAGATACAGAAAGGACGATGGATCCTCAATAATACACGAGGAATAAGTAAAGGTGTTGTGTGCAAATACCTGTTGACAGAAAAGCAACAGGCCAATCTATAGGGGAATAATGCAGGAACAGGCTAAGAGCAGCATGTCCCAGGACCTGACCAGGGAGACAGAAGTCTCAGGCTAAGGTGCCAGCCCTCTTGGTACAACTCAGCTGTCTAGCTTTCTGTGCCATTGACTCTCAGTCCCACTTGTTTCCATAAAGAAACCACAACGAGGTGCTCTAGCATAGAAAACAAGAGGAGAAACCCAGATTCTATTATCTTGGGAGTGAGGTATTTCAAACTGTTCTCTATGTATTATCTTATTTAGTCCTATCAACAAAAACCAGGAAAACGCTAAAAATGATCGTATTACCCTCTGGATTCCTATTCAGTTAAAGAGACCTGGCGCTATGAATCCTGGGAATTGTCTTAGCTCACCCAGTTCATAGGATTGCAGCCCAGCCTTCTGACTCTAGAGACCGTATTGGCTCTACCACCATTTTCTTGCTCTTCTCTATTCACCTAGTATGGTCTTTTAGGAGATGAAAAAGACTCTTTGAACATTTGATGGGCCTGACAGACTCTTGTGACCTGGGCCGACCTGGAAAATGAGCCACCAGGCATGCTTGCCTTTCATTGGAAAAAAATGTTCCCAGTTGGTTCTAAACAACTGATTTACATACAAGGTTGGAGTCCATGGCTCATCTGAAACCGAGCACTGCCCGAACGAGGCTCTCAGCTTCTAAGGAGAGAACGACTGTCCCTTTTATTTTCCCTGCTCTGCTATTGGAAACTACCAACGACGGTGCCAATTAGCACCAGATGGGACAGGGACTGTGTGATGTGGAGCTCCGACCGCTGGGAACTGGAATACATCCACTAATGTATTAAGCAACCAACGAGCCAGTGGTTGGGCAGCCTAGGAGCAAGACTCAGCTAAGCTCTAATCTGCGCAGGCCCATCTTGATACACAGATTCTTCCCTGTCTCCATTCACAGTAAGGGGGTCGGGGGCTTTGATCTCTGTGACCTTCAAACATAGGTCCTTGTTTACATACTGCCTTTTGCTCTGGGTCCATTATTATTTTACATCACATTGAGTTGTGCATGTTTATTTGTCTTAAATACTCACTTTTTAATTTTAAATTAAAATATAATTACATTATTCCCCTCTTCCTCTAACTTCTTTCACGCATGAGCGCGCGCGCACACACACACACACACACACACACACACTCACACACAAAATTTCTACTCAAATACGGGCTTTTTTTTTTTTAAACTGTTATTGCTTTTGTTATTGTGAATTCCTAAATATATAAATACAACCTGTCTAGTCTGTTTAGTATCACACACACACACAGACATATATATATATATATATATATACCTCTGAATGTTTCCATTACACCATTACTAATTAGGGCTGCTCAACAAATTGGTGACTGCATGAGAGGAGACAGTATGCGGGAGCATATGGCATAATATCTTATTAATGAACACTCTAAATTCAAACTCGGGTCCTAGGTCAGCTGCTCATCATATTGCTCATCATATATATATATATATATATATATATATATATATATATATATACATACACACACACACACACACACACACACACACACATATATATATATATATATATATGATTTCATGGTTGACCATTGGGTAACCAATCAGGGGCCTCCACACAAAGAAAAACTATTTCTCCCTGCTCTTAGCATTTGGTTGGGCCCTGTGAGATCTGTTCCTTCCACGTTAGCTTGTCTACCACTGTCATCCTTGCTCAGTCTTACTTATGCAGCCATGTTGTTGAGGTACTGTGGGTGAAACTTCCCCGTCATTCCTAGGAGACACAATTTCACAGCAGATTTCATGGTAGTGTGACACTTACACTCTTCCCATTCCCGTCTCTTCTCTTCCATGGTGTCCTCTGAGCCTTTGCTGCAGGATTCTTAGTTGTCTTCACATCTCTGGAGACCCTGATTTTTGAAACCACAGTTTGTCCAACTATACAAATCAAACCTAGAACTGAAACTTGAGACAAGCAGACTCAGGTATAACTGGCATATGATTGCTGAAAACATACGAGAAACAGCATAGATCACTATTGTAATATCCCAGCAGCTGATTTTAAGTCATTTTGTAGAAATGTTCCTTCAATGCATATACCTTGCTTGAGAGCTGTTACCTGCCATTCACTGGGTAATTTACCAGCTTTTCCCTGGTGAGAATTTAAGTCTCCTTGACGATAGCTAACCACAACACAAACTAAACATGGCCTTACTTAGCTTTATATAAGCTTGTATCTAATAGAAATAACTGAAGATTTCATCCCTAAAATTTGGGAGGTGGATTCCAACAGTATTATCCCAACATTTTAAAATTCATTCTTGAACATATGAAAAATAATATTTTGAGAACTGGCTGTCTTAAAGTGATAGGTAAAATAGTTCATGGCCAGAGGAGAATGGTAACTGAAGGATGGAAACACAGAGTCTGTCCCTACCTCACAGGGTCTTAGGGAATCAGCACGTTAGCACATCCGGAACCTCATCTGCGGTACACCTATTGACACAACCATCCATAGACACACCAGTTTAAAAGCTCTGAAACAACAAACAGACTACCTTTGGGGTCTATGACTGGATTTCCTGGGATTTGTCACTGGTATCTGATCGAGTACTGTGGTTCAAAGCTTAGATCTAGACTCTGTGCTAATCCCAGATTAGAATCCTCTTAGATAATAGGATTATGGAAGCACCCAGTTCTGAGGTGAACAATTGTTCCAAGTTAATCTGGACTAAGAGGATTCCATGCCATGAAGGCTCAGTTAATCCTTTGCCTAGCAAAGGCAAGTAGCATGTGCCCTATCAACAAAGCATAGTCTATACTCCTGAAACAATCTTAACTAAACTCATGGACTCACACACACACAATTAGACATGTATGGAGAAGGAGGTCTAGTTGGGAAGAGGAGAAGGGCAGGAAAGGATGATGGGTAAATATGATCAGGGTTTATTTTAAGTATGTATGAAAATGCCATAATGAAATCCGTTATTATACAGATAGTATATAATGATGAAAACAAATATTAAAATCATCTCAGATCTTCTATTGAGTAAATGAACAAAAGAAAGACATAGTTTGCATATCCACAGGCTCCCATTGTTTGCCACCTTCCCTAGCTACCCACACCAGAGGCAGTGCTCTGTGCATGTGCTATGGGCCCAAGTCATCTATGGTTTATAGATCAAAAGTCTGGGAGACTTTTCTTGTGAAACGTTTTCCTCTGCACACTTGTTTTTGCCAGTTCCGAGAGGAAACAGTGGGCTGAAGTCAAGTGGCATGACCAGATGACGGTGCTAAGCAAGGGATTCGTGCGAAGGGCTGCTGGGAACAGCCAGACTCATGGCAATAGTAGCTCTGACATGACCGCCTCCTCCTGAGAAGCCCATAAACATGCGCTCTAGGCTATCCTTGGTTTCAGCAGCGGCTGATCCTTTAATTTAATTATAAGCTACAAGCAAGCTTCTTAAAGAAGCACCGTGTGTGCAGAACAGTGTCCAGAGGACACTCTGTTCACAAAATTTTAAGATAGTCAGCACAGTTGGAATTATATGTCCTAATAAGAAATGGGTGGACTGGTGTGAGAGAAACAAGAGCCACCAACCCGCCCAAAGTTAAACCAAAATTGTTTTTGAGGTTCAAAAATATTCACATGACAGCTTTCTATGTTTGGCTAGGGCGAACGAAACTTACATGCCCAGAAAATAATTTCCTCTATCTGTCAAACTAGCACAAAAAAAAAGATGCCACAGAAACCAGGAGATAGCACAGCCCTGGCTTCTTACTATCAGGAAGAGCTACTGCTTCATTGTTAGTGTTTATTGTGTCCCTACTGTGTGCACAAAGCCAGCCTCTGAACAGGAGGGATGAGAAGTGGTGAGAGAAAGCATGTCCTCTTGTGTCACACTGTAACTACTTGTAGAGGGGAAGTCGCTGTCAGACACAGCAGAAGCGTGAAATGCTGGGTCTCTGGTAGCAGTTCACCAAACTTGTGTGAGGCCCTGAGAGTGATTGGCAGTAATGCAAAGGAAAAAAAAAAAAATAGGAAAAGTTTAACTCTCCCCTCCCCCTTATACTCAAATAGAAAGATCAAATTGTTAGGGAAAAAAAACAAAGAATAGAAGAATAAATGAGAAGAAAAAATCCAAGCCCCGTGACCCTCCACTCTTGACTGGAATCTCATTTCTCATCCAAGTCACTGACCCAGTACCTCAGCTATGGTACACTACTGTGCTTCCTACCTAATTCACACTTCAGGAGAAGGAAGCCAGTGTCCAGAAGACAATCCATGGTGTGACCTGGAATCTCCAGGGCTTAGACACCTCACTGAGTGATAAGTTGATAACTTTCAAGTCACACCTCCATTGAGTCATTCTTAATAAAGCCTTCAAACCCAGTCCCTTGTACCGGATGAGCCAATCGTTACAACTCCAGGTTTAACATAGTTCTTTTCTTTATCAAGAAGAAAAATAATTTGATATTTAGCAAACTGGCCTCACTCTATCTGTGGCTCCCTTCTGGAGTTTTCTGTCAATGTTCATAATATTTACAGCCTAAGTGGTCGTTATGGGGAGGTCTATGGTAATGAAATGCTAAATTTCTTTTCAGGCAAAGGGGGATTAGGAAAGGAAGTGAATGGAACAAATGGAGTGTAGATTGAATCCAAACACGTTATAAATGTGTAAATAATATACATGTGTAATAAAATATTTAATTAAAAAAGAAGTAATTAATAAACATAACAAATGCATGCATAAAATGATGTGCCTTTGTTAATTCATTCACACAGGAATATCTATCTGACTCCCTCTATATAACTAGTACTCCACAGACCATGAAAATACAGTAGGGTGGGACAAACATCTTCCCCATCATGAATTTCACAGTCTTTTTTGAGGAAAGAAATGAGATGTAATAACAAATGTGGCTATATAGCATTTCAGAGGAAAATGTTTTACATGGGAGGTCCTAGATGGGACAAATCACAGCATCACATAAAATGATCATGGAAAAATAAAAATGAGAGGCTGAACAAAGAAGTAGAAGAGATAAAGGATACTGCTAAGGATACTGAAGAAAAGCTACGGAGAGGCTGCACACACAGGGCTAGGACTATTCCAACCAAGCAGCCACCTTGACTTCATTATCTCTGTGTGCAGAGGGACTAGGATACAACTTCATCACAATGTCTGGAAACCACACAGATAAAACCTGTGAAAGAAAGCAAGCCTCAACTCCCTCTGGGTCACTCCCAGAGAAGCTCTGTGCTGAGTGAGGTGTCAGCTCACCTTGCACAGGTATCATTGGGAAGGAACAGAATAGCAATATCGGTCCAGGGTGAGCATTATCATTGTTAAGCATGATGACTTCTGTTTTCCATGGTGATAGGCTGAATATAGACAGAGATGTTTGTTTTGGGGGTGGAGAGGGGCAGCGAATGTTGAAACACATTCTATAAACATTGTGCAACTTATGGCATAAAGTTACCTTTTATAGGCAATTTTATTGGCCTTATATCCATTGGCCAAAAATCTCAGGTGCTGAGGTTGGTGGAAAAATAAGCTACTGTCTGTAGAACTTTTCAATAAAACAGTCAAAAGAGAAGCAGCTGTTAAAGAAAAATTGACGTTGAAAACTAATATTATTTCAGAGAGGGTTTTTTTTAACGTTATATTTGTGCACACGAGACCACTTTACAACTTTACTCCTCTCAAAGGACTTCAATGTTTTCCAAAGTGTCGGCTTGGTCTTTACAGTTGGGTTTAAATGAAGGTTGAAAAAAAAAAAAAAACCATATATTTTTAATGCCCAAGATTTCTAATTAGTTTCTAATCACCTCTTTATTTGACAGTTTGCTTATCTGCATGGAAAACCTCAAAACAGACATTAATGGTGTTAGGAAGTGACTCTTGGCTTCACCAGCTAAAGGGGAACTTCCTATTTCAAAGAGGGTGTGGAGAACACAGGCATAGTTACTTCTTTCTCAAGCATGCTAGAAGAGTAAAATCCGATTCTGAAATGAGCCGGCTAGGCTGAATGATAACTTCTGAGGGCTGACATGTGATCCCTAGTCTCACCTATCCAAATAAACCCAGCATTAGTTGCTCTGTTTTTCTTTCATTATTTTTGAGACTGGGAAAATTGGGTGCAATTCCTACCCCTTCATTTTTTTCCACAAAGATTGAGCTGGTTTTTCTGAACTCATTTTCACTATGCTTAAACAGAATTTGACTTTTTTTTTTTGTTATTTGGGTTTTCTGTGAGGACAGTATGTGTGGAGTATGTGTTCATGTCCAAAATTACTTTTGTTGCTTCTTCATAACTGTAATTTTGCTGCTGTTATAAATTTTAATATAAATATTAATGTTTTCCAATGGTCTTAGGTAACTCCTGTGAAAGGGTCCTTTGACCCCAAAAGGAGTCATGACCCACAGATTGAGAAATGTTGCTCTGGAGTGACTGGCCAATCTTCCCTAAAGGTTGCCTCTCTTGTGGCTGTGTCTGAAACTTTCTTTATGAACAGGCTCGTTTGGAGAAGGTGACCCAGGCAGTCATGACAAAACATCTTGCTGTTGATAGTGATGATCAGCAACAGAACTTCTGAGAGATAATTATCAAGATGAACCAGTAATTCCTCAGTATTGACAAAAAGAGTTACAGAGTCAAGCTGGAGACACTAAAGCTGTCAGGCATTTACTTCGGTCTTAAACTGAAGGTGTCTTAGCAGAAGATATTAGTAAAGATTTGTGAGAAAGTTCTGTGTGCATGTGCACATGCATATGTGTGTATATGTGTGCAAAACTAAAGACACAGAAGTATACAAATATCATACAGAACCTTACATGTGCACACACACATACGTATTCCATGCATTTCTATATGACATACATATAGGTCATATTGACATACTTATTTCTAAAGTTACTTGGGTTTTCTGTGAGGACAGTATGTATGGGGTATGTGCTCATGCCCAAAATCAACTGTCTCATATTTTGAAACATTCTTTTTTCTTGGGTCAGATTCTCATATATCCCAAGCTGGCTTTGAATTTACAATGCGGCTGATGATGACCTTGAAGTCATTCTTCCCCTATCTCTACTTCCCAAGATCTGGATTACAGCTATACATGCCACCATGCCAGGTTCTTGTGGTGGTGGCCATCAGTCCGGGCTTCATGCACAGTAGACAAGTTCTCTACCAACAGAGTTTTGTCCCCAGCTCTGACTCATTCTGGTAGGAATTTTGGATCCTCTTATTGCATTAAAAAGATGAACCAAGAGACAAAAGGACTCTAAGACTCTTCTTGTATCATCCAAATGGTAAGATAAGATTTTTTTCTCACATGGAAAAAACACAGACCAAAACATCAAGGAGTTTAGGAGACCATGGTTTCTTAAAAGATATTGCAAAGTCATGTACTGAAGAGAAATACAAGGTTTAAACTGTGACTTAGACTCCAAGCTGTGACCTTGACTGAAGGGAGAGATGCTGTGGAGGATACAGTCAGATCATCAAGGACAATAGTCAAGGATACCCAGAAACAAACTGCACCATAGTAAACTGGTCCCCAGTAAGTGGAGAGTGGCTAAGAACACAGAATACCTAGAGTAAGCTGTTGGATACAGGAACAACGGAAGAAGTGGAGACCACCTTCTGACTTCCAAAATATGCTACAGGAGAAATCCTGTCTTGTGAATTCCTAGGTCATACTTGGCAATTATAATTATATCCTCAATAATCAGGATCCATTTGGCATTACAACTGTAAGCTTCAAGGAGAACTCCTTTTGACTCTACTTTCTTAACTTAACCATAACCTGGTATGTGGCAGGCAACTCACCTTGACACAAGAAAGAAAAGGCTGGTCAAATTTCAGAAACTACGTATGTTAGTTGTCAAACATAGTCTCTACTGAACAATAGAGTTTCTAAACGTTCAAACAAATATACTATATTAAACATAATAAAAACGCATTTCCTTTTTGAAAATTATTTTCTGTGTATGGATGTGTTGCCTACATGTATGTAAGTATACCACTTATGTGCCTAGTGCCAGCAAGGGCCAGAGGTGACATCATGTCCCTAGGAACTTGAGTTGCAGATAGTTGAGAGCTGTTGTGTGGGTGATAGGAATCAAACCCAGGTCCTCTCAGAAGAGTATCCAGTGCTCTTATCTGTGGAGCCATCTCTAGTGCCCTGATAATACCCTTCAAAGCTTAAAATGCCCTCATTATTTGACTGAAACCTCCACTCTTGCTGTGATATACCTGAAAAAAATGGCATTATCAATGCTTAGTATAATGGAACCATCAAGGAACACTATGTATAATTAGAGCCCCTGGGATGCTGTGCATTATGGGAGTATCACAGACTCTCTGTGTTTAATGGTAGCTTCATAGACATACACTGTATCTTTCCTCCCAGCTTTGCCCATGGTCACATCACACTATCATTTTGAAATCTGCTAGGGAGTGTGTATACCATGAAAACATACAAACACTACAGTTTACTGCTTACTTTGCTTTGCTGGTGATCTAAACCCTCTGTTATTAATCAGGTGTAAATTTACCTGTTACGTACCCAGCATTTGACAATGTCTAGAAACTTATTTGGCTGTTCCACCTGTGACATAGGACTGGGGGCTAGTGGGTAAAGATTATAGGTGTTGCCAAATATTAGCTAAGTCACAGAACAACCTCCCACATCAAAGAGTTTCTCATACCCAAATGATAATAATGCCATGGTTGACTAACATGAGTCTAGAACTAATTAAAAAAAAAAAAAAAGCTGTGGAAAATGTTAACAATGTAGATTAACTTTGACGTGTGTGTCTGTGCCTGCTATGTTGGTATGTGTCTACCATCTCCCCGACTTTGTTATCGCAGGCAACCCCAGCCGGTCGTCTGCCTTTAAAGTTCTCCAGGCAAAGGCAGATTGAATCAGCTTTCTCTTCTCAAAAATTCCCAATCTTGACAGAATGCATACCAAGTACACTTTATCACAGCAATCCCAATGTAAAATTCTCTAAACTAAAATCTCATCCAAAAATATGACCATGATTCTGCAGGTCACTCTGAAGACTCTCCTTGTGGTGGGAGGAGCAGCAGTAGTAGTTATGTCTTTGAGATCCCACTGATGGTAACCCTAAGCAGTAAGTCTCATATTATCTCCCTGGGATGGCTTCATGAGATGTGGTGTTGAGATTAGCTGTCTAATCCATGGTGGGTACTAGAAGGTTTCGTTTTGAAAACATGTTCTTATATCACATTGCTCTCACCTTCTGGGATTTAACTGAGACTCTCAATCATAGGGAAGTTCCTAGATTATTTCTATTATGACCACTCAGAGCCAGACTCTAAGGTCTGGACAAAAGGAAGAAGCCCTGATTACATGAAAATATGGCATTCAGTGTGCCTGTGCTAATGGCTTGTTTATTGCTCTGATAAAATACCTGGGCCAAAAGCAATTTGTGAACAATTTATTTTGGCTTACAGCTCCAGAGAGAATACACTCCCTTATATGCATAAGAAATGGTGCATAGGACCGTGAGAGTAGAGGACCACATCTCATCTACACACAGAAAGCATACACAGAGAGACCAAAGGAAGTAGAGCCAGGCTATAAAAGCTGAAAGCCCTTGGTGACATACTTCCTCTAGTGAGGCTCACCTCCTAAGGGCTCCATAACCTTCCCTGTCAGCACCACCTACTGAGGACCATCTCAGGGTTCAAATACACAAGACTATGGGTAACATTTTCTATTCAAATCACCACACTGTGAAACTATGATGGGACAATATCAGACTGAGCAAGCCAATCTGAAAGTGATCCATGTGGCTCAAACCAGTCAATGCTCTGAAAGTCTTCTAGAATTTAGACAGAAGTTTTCTGACCAGATAGAAGTCCCATGGATAGAAGACAACTAGATCTTTTAGCTTGGGGGTGGGGAACACAGATGGGGTCATTTGGACCAAGAGATTTACTGGTGGGAACAGGTTAGTGCTTCGTCCACTAAGTAAGGACTCTATCGTCCAACCGTGAGTGGGATATCTCATGGAGATTACTTACCTTGGTTTCTCTCATGGGGTACCATGAAGCTGCAGGCAGAGCCTCACATCTTGCCTCAGCCTGTACAGAGGTATCCATACCATATCTCATTAGCCTTGTTTATTTTGTTTTGTTTTTGAGGAAGCAAAATAAATGGTTATTTGCACAAATTTCATTAAAAGCCAAGAAAAAAAAATCTAACAATCCAAACTGTGGATAATGGAATGATTAGATTTGAAGTGTCCACATTCAAAACACAGGAAACACAAGGAATCAACAATCTAAGACAATGAAACCAGAGCTAAACTAGAAAGGGTGTTCTTCCTCTTTGTCTCCAAACTTTGTCTCCAAAGCAGACCATTCTGTCCTTCCATGATGCATGGTCATGAAGCAGGCTTGGTAAGGGATGCTTTGAGACAGAGAAATGCTCATGGTACAAAATCTGAAATGTTTAACTTGTTGAAGTACCAAGAAATGGAGGTTTAATTCTCTGAGATTTAATTTTATTGCTTTCAATCACAGAGATGTAAATGTGAGTGCAGGTGCACATGGAGACCAGAAGAGGGCACCAGTATGCTTATCCTCTTTCTGGTGACACTATGACCAGGATGACAAAGACTTAGATCCCCTCAACGTTTCCCCTAGCTTGAGACTGTGGTGCCAGTATGGCATGGTCTCAGAGCTATTAGAATATGTTCTCATGGAAGAGGTTAGCGTGACCAACAAATCCTGCATGATCTTCTCAGATAGATTCTGCCCTCCAGGCTCATCACCTCCCATCTGTCCCTGTTCTAAGTGTCCAATCTTCTCCCAGTCCCTCCTCAGAAGGATCCCTCCTTTCTCTTGACATTCCCAGGCATTTTTTTTACTCCCTAAATTGTTCTCCCATATTGATCTTGTTAATTCCCACTTATCTTGCCAGGCTCAGAGAAGACATCTCTCACTATGGTAAGGAGAGGGTCAGATATAATGGAAACAAGATAGAGAGAGAATAAAGATGTTACTACAGAGGCATGACAGGTAAGACCTGATGACCTCACACCTTAAGACTCATTGATTGAATTATAGAAAGTCTCCCAAAGGAAAATTTTCTTTCATTTGATACAAACTTTGTATAATCTAAAATGGTCTATATACAAAACATGATTTGTGTGTGGTGTGTTCAGAGTGGACTGAACTGTAGCTGCTGATTCATGTTTGGTGTTTGCTCATGGACTGGACTGAGAACAACAAAGATTGGAATCTCCCCAAAGAATTATTTCTAAATATGCCCACTTCCCCCGTCTCCTAATAGCCTTTCTTTTCCACTACTTTTGGTGGTGGGCTAGAGGGGAGGTTGAACCCTTATCAAAGTTGGCTGTGAAAAATATATGCCTACAGAAGCTAGCTTGGGCTACAGGCAACTCGGTCTCAAAACAGCAACAAACCCCAACACGTGTGTGTCTGCCTGTTGACGAAGGGAGGAGCCATCCAGCCTGGACACAGGCTTGAGATACTTATTGCTCTGAAAAGCTCACCACATCACCAAGTTGTGGCTGGGGTGTTAAACAACACATAGTTGCGCACCACACTTCCATCAGCAGCAGTGCCTTCCCAGTACAGAAAATAGAACCTCTGACCTTGACCATGGCTGACCTGGCCCCTGACTCCACCCGTGGGGGTTAGAATGGAAGGCAGTCAGGATTTACAGTATGTATCTACCTTCCTCTCACACCGTCTTCCTCACATATCCCCCAGGGAGAGGCAGCAGCTATTCCACCCCATAGTAGTTTCCTCAGAAATCCCACAGGAAGCTGAAGCACATCATATGAAGACCTCAGAAGTGAGAGTCTAGAATCCATGGCCTCTAACTCCTGAGGCCGTTTAACAATTCTATGAAGACAGGAGATAAAATCCAGATATACTATGATTAAACATCTATGTAATTTTCTGGGAATTATTAAACCATTTTGTATTTCCTGTGCATAAGTCAAGGAAATTATTGCTGTGGATAGAAGTTAAACAAAAACGAGAGGAAGGAAGGAAGGAAGGAAGGAAGGAAGGAAGGAAGGAAGGAAGGAGGAAGGAAGGGAGGGAGGGAGGGAGGCAGGGAGGGAGGGAGGGAGGGAGGGAGGGAGAAAGGGAGGGAGGGAGAGAGGGAGAGAGGGAGGGAGGGAGGGAGGGAGGGAGGGAGGGAGGGAGGGAGGGAGGGAGGGAGGGAGGGTAGGTAAAAGGAAAGGAAAGAGAGAGAGAGAAAGAAAGAAGGAAGGAAGGAAGGAAGGAAGGAAGGAAGGAAGGAAGGAAGGAAGGAAGGAAGGAAGAAGGAAGGAAGGAAGGAGAAACTATGTGGTACTCTGAAGTGGCCTCATCCTTTTGAAGGTTGGATTGTGCTCAGAACAGACAATTTTCATATGTGTGAAACACTTGTGTACTGCACTAAATGCATTCTGATGGGTTTGAATAGAGCATTGTAGTAATTAGGTAGCCTGCTTATTTCTTCCAATTCTGTCTTATCATTCTACTGTCCTGGAAGACTCATGTTTCAGGGCAGCTGTTACTATGTAAGAATCTCATAGTGGGTTAGGGTTAGACTCTGTTGCCTGCCATTAGATCCCCTTCCCCTCCTAGCTGGACTGCCTGGTTGGACCTCACTGGAAGCAGATGCAACTTGATATCCCAAGGCAGGGTGGTACCCAAGGAGCAGGGGAACTCATTTCTCTGAGGAGAAGGTGAGGAGGTAATGGGGGAAGAATTTGTGAGTGTGGGACTGAAAGGAGAGAGGGGAACTGGGATCAGGATGATAAATAGATAGATAGATAGATAGATAGATAGATAGATAGATAGATAGATAGATAGATAGATAGATAGATAAGTGAAAAACAAAAAAAGAATGTCATAGGGTTCTTATTCACCCTCATGGAATACAGGAATCAATGTCTTTCTCATAGAAAAGAGCTAGAAAGTCTTGTAAGCTTGGTTTGGTGGCACATAATTTAAAACCTTAATGTCAAGGGCCAAGCTGGTGTAGGCCAGAGAGAAACCCTCTTTCCTCTTGCTCTTCCATCAGGATGAGTGACAGCAGGGACCTCCTACTTCCACAGCCCTGACCCAAGGGAGTCAAAGCCAGTGTGGGCCTTTGGAGATGCTAGTCTGACACTCGAAGACATGTAAAGGTAACTTACAGGATATATTCACTAGAAGGAAGAGGAAAACATGAAGTTGGAAGGGCATCAAAGATGGGAGAGAGGGCATTAAATATCCAGGCAGAAAATGAGAAAGCACCCTGCTGTTAAGTGCTTGAGGGATTGAAGTGCACTGTTATTACGAAGCCATAATGAAAGCCTGGCTCAAGTGTCCTTCTGCCTCTAAGTAAAACTTCTCAGGGGGAGACTGGATTCACAGGGAAGATGATGATTTGCTTGGGATTTTTTTTGCCCCTCAAGTGTAAGAATAGCTTAGGCATTAGGTATTCCTAATTTGTTAGAACTTGTGAGCAACTGGCAAAGCTGGCGAGTGTTAAAGAGGCTGGGACTGCATTGGAGTCTAATAAAAAACCCCAATAAAAGTTTTAAACTAGTTCACACATCTGCAGTCTAACGGGGGTGTATGGGGTGGCATTACCTAATGTGAGCAATGGCTGTGCTACACCCTATGCTGCTGGATGCTTGCTGGAGTATGAGGGTGAGCAGCAATGTGAGTGTCACCTGCCCCCAGGTGGCAGTCACTGCTATGCAGAGAACCTTCCCATGAACCTCCAGGGGACCGAATTAAATAAGTTCAGTCAATTCTCTTGGGGACTCCATAATTTGCACTTGTGAGCATTCTTGGAGCAGAATTGAGGCATGCTTCTTCAATGTCCAGATATCTTTACCAGGAGACAAAAAAAAAAAAAAAAAAAAAAAAAAAATAACTAGTGTTTGAATATCCCTGTGTAAAAATAATCTACTCTAGTCCCAGGGCCCCAGTCAGGGCCCCAGTCAAAGATCTTGCTCCTCCTAGTTCCAGGATTGGGGGATTTCACTAGAGTCCAAAGAAAAGGGAGACAGTGGAGGCAAGGTGGAAAGTCCATGATTTCCTTTCATCACTTAAAATAATTCATGGAAAACTTGGGAAAATACAAAAGATAGAATTTTTAATAAAATATTTAAAGCTTTATATGTTGTTGACATTACACACAATTTTTTTCTCCCACTTTAGAGTATTACTAAGTGTTTGCATTGTGAGCTGACATTCAAGTGTGTTTAATTAGGTGATGGTTAGGAGTACTTTAGCACAGTGCATAAAACTGTCCAGCCTAAGGCCTAAGCATTGGCTGGATCCCAGGAGAGGGTGCTGGGGGCACTTCCCAGCCAACAGCAGCAGCCTTCAAGGCCAGTGCCCACCAGGAGCACATAGATCAAGTCGGTTCCTACAGACTGCTCACACATTTATATTAAAAAGGAGAAAATCTACCTTCTGGGATTTTTCCAGAGCTTCTAATAGTCTCCCTTCTCTCAGCTCATCAAGCTTAAAAATGGTTGCCTTTGTTAGTTCTCAGTCGAACTTTACCTTCCAGACTAAGGAGATTTGAAACCCTTCTCCCAAGGTTATGGGTTATACAAAGGGCTTTTCAGTTCAGGATATTTTCCTGAAAAGAAAATCTTCTGTCTCATAAAAACATACACAAAAGTGGGGGGGGGGGGGGCGTGCAGTAGACACTCTGCAGGATTCCTCCTTCAATACCATCACTCACCCAGGAGAAATGACAGCTTTTCTGGTGGTTAGCATCAGGTGAATCTGAGATCCAGACAACTAGCAAGCTCGCCTATCTTACTTTACCATGGAGGCTCACTGCAATGGGCTTCTTATCTGGAACTGAAAGTGCTTGCCAGGCCTTTATGCTTAGATGGGAGCTTCAAAGAGACAGAGACCAATTTTGCCTTCAGTAGAGATCATTCACCTCTCATGCTATCCCTTGCCTCCAAAATGGAGGTACAGCATTAGTCTTGAACCCATTAAGGGACAACCAGCAAAAGTGTATGAGCACCAGTCTCTAACATGGGCTCTGCAGTTATCACCACCTTCTGTTGTTTGTTAGAACAACCAGAGTTCATCTGAGCTACAAAGTCGGTTCCAGGAAATTTCATGAAATCAGGACATTCCTTCTCAGTTAACTGGAAGTTCTTTTTGTTCTACCTTGTCTCTGAATACCTGAGATGTTAGCTTCATTTTGTATGGAAGAACCCCTACTGAAACCATTGAACTCTATCTGGGATATCCACCCATTTGGAATAAGACAGTTCCACAGGGGTGCAGAGAAGCCACCCTGTTTTGGGTAGTGTCCCCACTGAATGAGGCATTAGGGATTTATGGAGGAGCGTTCCTGTGACTAGTAGAAAGGCTAGTGTTTGGGTCTAGTTTGTCTGGTTCCAGAATGAACGTGAATCTTAAGTCCACCATGATGTCCTCCCTTTTAGTAAAACATAACAGACTTAGAAGTGCTGCCTTGGTGTTTAAAAGAGGGGAACAAGGTATTCAGAGAAAGAAAACCCTAGTATTCCCTAACCTCCCATTTCTTCCCAGCCAGAGTATTCCTAGTTAAAAGGACTCACATGAGTCTAGGCACATGGTAGATACATGTGAACCCGGCCACAAGGTGTTGTACACAGGTTCTTCCAGAAACAGACATCCCTCAGAGTTGGCCAAAAAGAAGGGTTAGTGCAAAAGATCCATGAGAGGAAGAAAACTAAGCCCGAGGCTAACAGTTATGGGTGTTGACTGACCTGGAGCATTTTGGGAAGACATTGATAAGTATCCAAAGACACTGCCTTCCATGTAAAAGACATTGCCAAGCTGCTGAGAATGTTTAGAAGTTCAGAGTGGGACTTGGTGTTGGTACAATTTCCAGCCAAATAAAACTTTTCCTGTGACTTGTTATCATTAATTTTCAGTGGTAATAACCATTCAGAACAACAAAAAAAAAATCTTTAGAAAAGCATTTTTTTCTCCTAAATATGTTCAGTTGAGTGTCCTCAGGGGGTGATACCATTTCTTCTGAGAAGAACCCACAAACCTCTTCTGATGTTCTGTAGCCATGAAATTCAGAGGTGACACACTATGGCAATCTACAGCCCAGGCCAGAGTGTCAAACTCATCACTTTAGCCTGGAAATTCTCAAAACTGGCTCTGACTTAGGACTACCAAGGGACCACTATAAACGTTGTAATAAGAAGTAAGATATGACCACCATCTTTAGGAAGGATTGGTACTATAACATGTGTGGATTGTGTCAATCTCTATGCCTGCCTTTAACCTGTGATGCTATTAATAACTAGTTTCACTTTGCTCAACTTCCTCCTGGAAACAAGATACAGGACAGTGGAGAGAAGCAAGGGAAACTATGAGCCCATGGCAAAGATGGCGCAGCACAACCTCATTACTTCTTCGACCACAAGGTCTTTAAATTGTCACACAGGAGCCATGACACACATTTGCTCACCGTAGTACTAACGCTGAAACAAAATATTTGAGGGAAAAAAAAATCTCCATTTTCAGAGCAAAATTTTTTTATTTCCTTTTCAGATATATCTAATTAGACACAACAATGTCCTCCTTGACGGTCCTGAACATCCTTTTTATAGTACCATTTTGTAAATAAGTAAAAATGACCCTTTCTGACCATTGCTTGACAAATAAAACTGTTTTTTTTTTTAAGTGTGAAAAAGAAAAAATTTGTCCAAATTTGTCTGTGGAAAGGACTGTGTCTGCTGGATTTTGGTTTCTCCTTCCTCCCTCTTCTTGGCATTTATGGACAGGGCCTGGCCTAAGTAAGCACAGGCACAGAATTCTGGAAGGCTTTTTTTCAACTCGTAGTGCTCCGCTGCCTGCTGTTGTCTGTGAAGTTGCAGGGCAAGACTCTAGAACCGTGCCTCGCATTGCCATAAGAAGAACTTGAACTTCTAACCTTTAGTGAGAGGAGGCTGATAGGCTAGGAGCTCGTGATGTTCAGTGGAGTCTACACCACAGGGAACTATCTCCCATACTACAGATTTTTAAAAGTCAAAACTATGATACACATAATCATAATAAGAATAAATGACAGCAAATTGCTGATTTTGGTCCTAATGCGTTTAGATGTAAATTAAAGTTGGATTAGATAGTTTTTAGCTACATAACAATTTCCACTGCGTGAATTAAGACACAACTGAACCTTGTCATGCTACAAAACTTTGCTCCATGTTTGGGAAAATGGTATCACAGGAACAAAAACCTTGAGTTTTAGAGTTTGTTTCCAGTGCTGACAATAGCCTCTGGTCCTTCTGATAACTGGACAAGTGTCTTTAGATCACCTTTTAAAACATCAAAGAAGAAGGAAACTGATGAAGAAATCTATTTAACATTGAGTGCTATAGGTTTGCATATGTAAATATCATCAACAATAGAGAATATTTTACAGAGACATCCCAGTAAGGTAGTTATTGTCAGGTCAAGTTCCAAGGAAATTTCCCTGGAATGTTTACAGTCTCTTTAAAGAAGGAAGAGGAGGAGGAGGAGGGAGAGGAGGAGGAGGACAAGAGGAAGAGGAAGAAGAAGAAAGAGAAGGAGGAGAAGGAGAAAAGGAGTAGAAAGAGGAGGGGGAGGAAGGAGAAAACTTAACAAGTGGTACAAATGGTTTAAACTATTCCAAGCTACTCAATATTAGAGAAAAGCTCAACTTTATAACTGCAAAAAGAATTCACTAGAAGGGAAATGGAGCAGATGCAAGTAAAACAGGGTTTTGGTTTTTCCACGGAGCCATGCCGTGGTTTCAGAATGAGCTGATGAGACAGCAAATGGTGTTGACAATCTGTCATTTAATGAGCCACAGCAAGGAAACTGTTACCACGACCGCAAGAAAGCATCCTGAACAATATGAAGATTTATGGCTTGCATAGAAAAGATCCTCAAAAACATGAAAGAACCCTACAGAAATTTGCATTTTCAAAAGCTGTAATGAAGTATGACATGGATTTCAATGGCTAGAATTCTTTTAAAATTATTAAGCATAAAACAATTCTATTTATACTATCATTTTTGTATCAAAGATAATAAAAACAGCTACAATTTGCCAGCAATAAAATTTACTGCACAACTAGCAAGATGCCCTTTTCTTCCAGTGTGGTGTGGCTTGGTCTTAGTAATCAAAGGGACCAGGAGACTTCAACAGTTAATTCACTTTTTCTTCAGTAATCTGAAGACAAGAGGCTTTAGTAACACTGCTCATGTCTGTAAATCTATTTTTAAGTTAGTGTGTTTATTTTAACTTATTACACCTTTATTTATTTTGTTTGGTATGCTTATATAGGGGCGTATCAGGGTCACAGTACACAAAGGGCTACTTGCAAGGGTTGGTTCTCTCTCTTTCTACCATGTGGATCCCAGGAACCACAGTCAAGTACCTAGACTTCTTAGGGGTGTCTTTACCCACTGAGCTATCTCACTGGTACTGGTACATCCTTTAATCTTAGAATTTTGGTGAAATTGAGAGTAATCATTGACAGATGTTTTATTTGATTTTTATTGAAGAGGAATCTCAAACAAAAGCTGCATTGCTATCATTTCCATCTGATTCCTGCCCATTTAGCCTTGCTCATGCACCCATGGGTTTAAGTCTGACCACTTGTAGAGGGGAGCTCATCACTACAGAAAACAGATTATCCCTGTCTCAGAACCCATGGACTTTCAACAGTTCTTCATTGGGGGTGGGACTTTGTGAAACTCCCTCCATCCCTGTAGGCACATCAGCCGGTGGTGGTATGACACAGCCCTTTTACAGGCAGCCCATACTGTTGAAACTTTGTGGGTGTAGCATTCTGAGTTCAATTCCCAGGACTCATATGGTGGGAGGATAGAACTGAGCACCCCCCACAAGGTGTTATTTGTCCTTCGCATATGTACTATAAATGCACATGCTCACATACATACGCATACCACACAAAATAAATTTAAATGTAATATATATTGCAATATATCTCTATGTAGTATATATGTTAATATATACTATATAATATAACACACACACATACTTTAGAAAACTGTAGAAGTATCCATCACAATAAAGTATCTTACAAACAGAACACTCGCTGAGAAACTGCTTGGGAATATTATGTCTACTACTTGACTCTGCCATAGAATTATTTCACTTATTCATTGGCAAATTAATACCACATTCAGTATCAAGAGTAAAATGTGGGACAATAACGGGCCTATTTTTTTAGTGGTATTTGTAAAGCTTGATGAGGTGATTCTTGAGATGTAAGGAACTCTCATGGCAATTGTCAAGAAACATGGACTTGTTTAAAATGAAGGTTTTACTGAGCATTTACCTTCTTTCCAGCTATTGGCTATGTCTCAGTGTGACATTGTATAGATGCTAACAAGGTTGTGATGTAAAGAATTCTGAATGAATTTGCCCCATGATTTGTGACATTTCCCCATTATAAACGGGAAAGGGGCACTGCAGCCAAGTTGAACAAACAATCCCCTGTCAGTGAGGACATAAAGAAGCCAAGACACTTAAACATTGTGACCACAGTATGACATCATAGCTTTAGAGAAGTAACTGGAGGATGAGAGCACCTAACTCCCACAAGATGTGAAGCAGTCTTATGTCAATCATAGTTTCTGCCAAGGATGTTCGCTTTCAAAATGTCATGATGATCAGCAAAAAGAAGCTTCAAGGCACATCAAAAGGTGATGTACACCAGCTATCTGCTACCAAATCAGCGGGACTGCTTGAAACAAATACAGTTCAAGGACTCAGTTATAACTATTCAATATTACTATTTTACATATAAAATGCATATATATATAATATATATTATATATAATAAAATGCATATATATAAAATGCATCAAGGACAAAAATCATCCCCTAAACCTGAGCTGATATGCATATTTGTGTGTACATATATGTATGTATGCATATGTGTGCATGTATATATGTGTGTACATGTATATTTGTGTGTATACATATATGTATGTATGTGTACATAGATATATTTCATTTGTCTGAGTGCCTTTTCTGACAATCATGGAATTTATTGGGACATTGGGAAGCTACAGTTAGAATCAGAAAAGGTAAAACTGTGATCTGACTACCATCATTTTGGCACTGAATAATCCAGGATGGGTTTGTGTACACTATTCCTCAGCTTCCCATAAATAACAAAGCCATTAGAGCACTCCCAACCCTGGCACCACTGGTAGCCTGACATCATTGGTACTACCTTCAGATCCACCAAGTATATTGCAGACTGGCTGAAACTATCTTTGTCCCAATCACTTTATAAGCCTCCAGACCATCAGGACCTCTGGCATGATCACTCTCTTGTAGGTAAGTCTTCAATAAATGACACTCTTCGGAATCACAGACTTTTTCTTTGGTCTCAGAGCTTCTCTGGACCAGTGAATACACTCTGGGGCCGATGTTTCAAAACAGGAGTTGATGCTTTATATAAAATGAGCATGTTCAAGCAATTATGATCAGTCTTCAAAAATGTAGTATTGCCTTTACAAGGAATATCTGAAGCTTACAGTGGTAATTTTTCTATGAGCCTATTCTCTGTAACAATCTTATCATTTATTTTTATCCCTCGGTGGTTAAAGTATTTGTCTCACAAATCTCAGTCCTGGTGGTTAGATCCCCAGGAACCTCATAGATGCTGAGTAGCTGTGGTGACCTACCTGCCTATAATCCTTGCAATTGGGATACAAACAGAGGGATCCTAGCAACAAGTTGTTAGCGAAACTAACCAAAATGGTGAACCCTGAATTATTAGAGACCCTGAATAAGTGAATAAGATAAAGGCATTCGAGTATGTATGGGAGCATCATGCAAACATATACATGCATGTACACACGGACACACACACACAATGCATACACAGGAGAAAAAAATGTACAGCTCCATCCTGCATTGTCATTCACTTCTTCAATAGCCACTGACCTCTTGAAAGATTCTTGTGAGAAATTATTCTAAATCATCTGCTTTATATATGTAGCATCTTTATAGCACGGAATTCCATCACTCGGATTTAGTCCCTGACTGGTCTTCTTCATGCTTCAGAACCTCCTTCAACATTTTGTATACTGTGTGAAGAACAATTCTTTCCATTTTTATTTTTATGTGTGTGCATACTTTTCTGTGCACCATGTCCATGCAGTGCCCGCTGAGGCCAGAAGAGGGCGTTGGACTCCCTGGGATTGGAGTTCTAGGTGGTTGTGGGATGCCATGAGGATGCTAGAAGTAGAATCCTGTCCCTATGGAAGAGCAGCCAGGGCTCTTAACGAATCAACCGTGTCTCCCGTCCTCGTCTGGGATGCTTGGCTAACAGAGCTTCTCTTCTCATTCTGTATTTTAGAAATGCATTTCCTTATCTTCTCATCTGCAGTGTTTCTGCTTAAGTCAACAGCAATTACTCTCTCCGCTTCTAACACAAAGTTATTCTCTCTCACCGAAGTGCTGACCAGGCCTGACTCTGCTTGGTTTCTTCCTAAAATCAGATGAGGTTGGATGTGTTCAGGGCAGCATGACCCTAGACACCTCTGATTTTTTTCTCATAATTGTCGTTAGTCATCTTCAGGAATTTGTTAAGAAGTGTTTCTTTGTAACTTTCTGTCTTATTCAAGTAGGGTCTCATACTTGTATTCCTGTAGTTTTCATCATTGGGAACATCCGAGTGTTTCGCTTTCCTCTTTTGTTTTCTATTTGGCCCTTCATACTTCCTCCCCGTGCGCACACTGGTTAACTTACACATTTTATGGGTTTTTCACATCATCACGGGGGGTTACTGTGGATCTGCATTTTCTTTTTCTCCTCTCTCTGTGCTTCTCGTCTCATGGATGACGTCATGTGCTCAAGCTCGTCGGTCTTTTCTCCTGAGATGTCTGTTCTTGGAAGCTCATCCAGCGGAATTTTCCTCTCACAGCTTGGGTTTCTTGTGTCTAGAAATTCCATTTGATCTTATTTTAGCTTGCCTTTCTCTCTCATGTTTATTTTTAAGTGTTCATTAATGCCAATACTTCTGTCATTTCTGGGACTGTTTCTTCCCATCATCTTCTCACTCCTGATTGTAGGTGAGTTTTCTGCTCCTTTAGTATCAAGAAAACTTTGATTGATTTAATTACATTATTCCCTTGATTTTTATAAAGGTGTGTTTTATTTTTAGTTATGTGTCTGTGAGTGTGTGCCTGGGGGAGTGTGTTTTCGTAGGGGTACTCATAGAGGTCACCAGAGGCATGACATCTCTCCTCAAGCTGGATTTTTGGCAACTCCGAGCCATCCAACATGGATCCTCTGGGAAAGCGAGATTGGCTCTAACCACTGAGCATCTCTCCCTAGCCCTTACTCTCTTGACCTTGATGCCTTCCTTTAAAGAAATGGTTATAGTCATCATTGTTCCAACCACAGTTTAATTAACTGTGGTTCAAATGAATTAATTCAAATCACTTAGCTTGAGTCACTTGAGTCTTAATAAGTAGCTTGATCAGGTCAAGTCTCTAATGAGGGTTGTCTATGCTGGCTTCCACTCAATACAGCAGGTGTTTATTGAGTATGCCAAATTAGATCACCTCATGGTGTTATTTATGCCCCGATAGCTACGCAGCTTCTAGACAGAAAGTACATGTTCTTTCTGCAGTCCTTCGTCTCCAATTCTGTGGAGTTCCATCTACACTCAACAGCCTGTGTAATGGAACTTTGTGGATGCTTCTTTCCTTTCTCTACCTTCTCTGCATCTCTGCCCTGCTCATTCGAGTTCCTCAGGTTTCTGTAGCCTTGTTCCCTCTTTGGTTCAGAATGGCTGTCCCTGCAGGGGTTGGGGTTCTAAAACATGGCCCCCAGAATGAATACCCAAGCCATCATGGCACACCTTACTCATTTTCTTCCTCACAGGAATAAGGTCTGGTACTGGCTGTCATCCAGACTCTGAAACCATTTGCTTCATACACCAGGCTCAGTGCACACATTTACCATAGGCAAGCTCTTCCAATACTAGTTAATCAGTCAGGACTAGAAGTCCGAACTGCCTGTTAACTTTAATTTTTCTCTCATATTGCCATGGAGCCATATCATAAAAGTTTTCTACAGACTCCCGTACATATTATTACCTCTTTCATTTTTTCTAATCCAGCCTCTGCTTCATACCACCTGACAAAATATTTGCCCTTCAAAGTCTTAATAAATACCAGAAACTCCAAGTATTTCTCAATACATGGCAGTCTTTTAAATAGAAGCTATGTTTTCGGTGCTGCCCCCTCATTACTGAGCCTTAAGTCTTCTGCCTGAATTATTCTGATCCTTCATTTACAACTAAGACACTTATTATTTGCTAGACGGTTCTTGGCTCTCATTTCCTTCACTTCTGTAGTCTACAGAGTTTGCCCTTGTGTGCTATTTGGACATTCATTAGTGATCTTTTTCCTTTTTATATGCAAATGAACCTGGGTTGTCATAACTTATCCAACCACTCCTCTTTATTCAGTGCCCAGCAGTCTGGCCACTTCATTTTTGTTAAAGGCATCAAGCTCCTTTTTCATCATCATGACCAGAATGTCAAATATAAATATCCTCCTTTCTTCCTGAGGGCACTGCATGGAGATAATAGTTTTGAAATGATGTACATGCCCTAATGAAGGCTAGAAACCTCAGGTATCACCAGCCTCAATAATTTAAAGCCCTCGCCTTCCAGACTCAGCACTGGTTGCACACCACGGTCATAACTCCTTCCAGCTAAGGTGCAGCAGCCAAGGACAGAACTTATAAAGCATGAACTTCTTTTTCTTTCTTTACAATGACACAGAAGACTCATGCTTAGTGTAGGTCGACCATCAGCATGTAATTCTTTCTTTTTATAGCAATTTGTTTCCATTTTTAAATTTTATTTTTTTATTGTTTAAGAATTTCATATCCTGTGTTTGAGCAAATCCATCCTAATTCTTTCCCCTTCATTCTTTCCCCTCACCCAACCATTACTCCTTCCCAACCATGTGTTCTTCTCACTGAGGCCATGAGTGCTAACTGTATGTTCATGGGCATAAGACCATCTTCTAGGAAACGGGTAGCCTTTCAGGGCTATGATCCTAAAGAACATGAATTTCCCCTTCCCCAGCAGCTATCATTGGCAATAATTCCTCAGCTAAAGGGAGGATGATGTAATGAGCCTGCTGGAGTTTGGATTGGCTTGATCTTGTTTAGGTCTTATGCATGCAGTCATGGCTGCTGTGTGCAGTGGCCCTATCATGCCCAGAAAATAATATTGTGCTGCAGATGTCCACCAACTTTGGTTCTTATAGTCTTTCTGTTCTCTCCCATGATGATTCCTGAGCCTTGAGGAGAGAGAGTGTACTATACAAGTGCCATTTAGAGCTGAGCCCTCCAGAATCTAGAACTATTACACATAAAAAAGGACTATACTATATGTTAGTTTCTGTCAGTATGCTAAAGAGACTGTTACATGATATTGGCTTTAAGTGGATAAATTTATTCTTACAGCCTACACTGATTTACTTACTTCATATAACTTGCTAATTATTTATTCTATCCAAAGAATTGTCTTTTAAATATAAAAGAAACATGAAGGGTGAATACTGTGTTTGAAGGGTTGACAAATTCATGGAAGAGAGCCCCCAAGGATTCATGAATGTATGGCTCATAGCTATCTTCTTCAGGATGTCATTGTTCCTAGGACAGTTACTAACACATAGAAAGGAGGGTAGTCAATACTCGTCTGCTGAATTGTTAGGTAGGTTAGCAAATAGACTAATAAAGAGCAGTAAGTGAAGAGTGACCTACTAATAGCCTAAATGTGTGACTGCAGAGTCTGAAAGAGGGGAAATAGTAGAAGTGACCTCCAATAGGCATGTGTAGAAATGGTCTTTCTACTAAAATCATGTCAAACATGAAAGCCAATGACAAGGAATTCCATAACAAGATATGAAACAAGAAAGCACAAAAGGGGAGTCACACAGTGTGCTGGAGGAAGGATGATGAATCAAGTTGTCTGGACTTGAGCTGTCAAGTTCAGGTAGAGACAAGGCTTGAAAGCTAGGGCTGTCCCAGCACAGAGGCAATTCAATCACACACAGAGTTTATGTCTGATCCAAACACAAAGTGTCGCGTCCGCCTCGACCAGCAAGTAAGACACGACACGGTCGGATCCTGCTCAGACAGCTTTATTTCAGGAACGAATCTTGACTACAGGGACCCCGAGCAGCAGAAGCGAGCTGCTTATATATCCACCCTAGGCAGGCTAGGTGGCGTGTTCTCTCAGGATAGGTTAGGCTGCCAATACCTCATTAGCATAAACCCGCTCGGGGAAGGGCTCAAGGCCGACGCATGCGCAACGGGCTTGTTTACTCAGGAAGCTGAGCTGACCTTGGAAAACCGGCGCCATCTTAGAATGGCGCCTAGAAGTAAAAGGTACACCATCCTGGCCAATCACGGGTCGTGGCATGGTCCGAGCCCATAGGTCCAGAGCGGTCAGATGTAACCTCACATCACTGTCAGCACAGCCCCACGCCATACAAGGAGTTGTAAATGGCAAGGACAAGCCAAGGCTCACATCTGCCTCAGGGGCGTGGCTAAACGGCTTCTCCACAACAAAGCTCTCAGGAAGATGAATGGAGCCTCTCTATGTAAGAACATGGCATCAGGGACAGATGCCCACCAAGATGTAAAAACCTTCTTTGGGACCCAGTAAACTCCAGACTTACATTATTATTATTTTATACACCCTGTGTCTGCAATGGAGAGATACAGAACAATGGGTTGGTATTTACATCATATTGAATTTGAAGCAAGACCTAGATAAAGAATTCAAAATCAAAGAATAACCAATGGGATAGTAATGGACTATGCAGACAGCATGAACATCTCCTTCCTTATAAAACCTTTGAGCAGCACTGAAGGCACAAGGGGCTGGGATATGGTAATGGTGGGAGGTTGTTAAGTATCTAGAAGTCTGTCCTCAGTAGGTCTTCCCACACAGGAGATGAGACTCAAGTGACTCTTTTTTACTGTCAGAAATGATCCAAAAGTTCACAGTCAGCACAGAATGGTTGAGTTCTGAAATGTTGATCATCTTTGAGGGTTTTATATCCGTTTTTCTCCTTAACAAGGACACTAGTTTTTCATCTGACCAAGATAATGAATCCCATATGCTTTGCAGTTACCTTATGTAGGGAAAGGAAATGTTAGAGATGACTTATGAGAACCTCCCTGGAAGGGAGAGATTCATCTGTCTCTTAAGTATTACATTTATAGCAATGGCCAATGCCGTTGATTTACTCCAAGATCCAAGCAACAAGAACAAGTTCCTTCCCACAAACCTAACCCAAGATGATATACTGAAGCTGGAGAGTGGTCTGGAATTTGCACTGGTCAGAGGAGATGGAGAGCCCTGTAATTTTGTGGGATGCAACATTAGGCTCCCAGCTCCTGCCACAGAAGCCTGTTATAGACTTCAGAACCCTCTTTCCCTCTGATTCTACCTTTTAAATAATGACCAGTTCACACTCAGAGACCAAAACAGCCATGGCATGGCACAACTCTAGTGTTCCTCTGAGTAGACTTATTTGCTTAAGCCTCCTTCCAGAATGTTTCATTGGTCAGAATGCCAGGTAGTGCTAGAATGGGCACAGTCACCAAGCTTTCGTCTCCAACTATTTTGGACTGTGCCCCATGCTCTTCCTCTAGATAGGTGTGGCTTTTATTTTGATTTTTCTCATGCATGCCCTTTCTTTCAATTGATTTATCCTGCTTTAGTGACAATCTTCACACATAGGACCTCTCTCCTATCAAGGGGTCGGGAGAGCTCAGAGAGTTCTGTGTTTCTCTCATTCTAAAACTACATGGGTAAGACTTGAACACTGAGTGGAAGCAGAGCAGCATCCTGTGGGTGGATGGGGCAAGTAAGATTTACTTTGGCAACTAGACTATAAATTCTAATAAACTTCTTTCTAGTGAACTTTTAACATTGAGATGATCAGGTTGTGAGATTGGGGTTAGTTTAGAATTATTATACAAACATGATGGACAGCAAAGAATTTTTTTTTTGCACTGTACAATTACCTTTCTGGTCCCATTTGACAGACATGGTGAATAGGACTGAATTTATTATTGTCAAATCAAAGCAGGGGACAATAACCTAAAAGTCTGAACTATCGTCATCACTTATAAACGGTGAACTTCAAGAAAACATAATTGCTTCCATGAACCAAGTTTGTTTCATTTTACAATTTGGAGGTGTTTGGGGTTTTTTTTGTTTGTTTGTTTGTTTGTTGTTTCACAAACAGAATCTTGCCAATTAGTCCAGGCTGGATTTCAATATGTGCTCCGTCTGCCTCAGCCTCCTGAATGCTAGGATTTTAAGTATATTCCACCATGTCCCACCTGACTCATGTTTTTATCATGATTTTATACCATAAAATCATGAATCACAAAGATAATGTTTATTGAGCACTTTGTGTGTGCCAATTAAATGCTTTCTATATAGTTTTAGATTTCTCTCTGCAGAAAAAGTGACAAAAATAGGTAGTAACTCGAGCAGTCTTTAAAGAGGAGCAGGGGTAAGAGAGGGAATAGGCACAGCATTTGCCACAGTAAATGTAAGAAAGATGACATCGGTCAGCTCTAGCTGACATAACAAAGATATCACAGAACTTGCATCTTAACAGAAATGTGTTAGCCATGATGGATCTTGTGAAACACAGAGACAAATGAGGAAGGAACTCAGATTCATATGAAAATAACTATATTTTTGTATGATGTATAGGCAATGAAAGAGAACAACCAAAGTGTGCTATCTTCAGTAGGGAGAGGCATTATTTTTCCCTGGAGAAAATGTTTGCTAAAGTAAAGAATTAGGGGCCTACTTTATAGGGCATAAAGAAAATCTCTCTGTGACTGGCTCTCAAACAATGAAGCTTCAGATACTATGGTAAACATACATAATATAAAAGCTATCCACTGTGGCATAAGCATCAGAATGTTCTGGATGGAGAAGAACAGTGTTGAAACTGTCAAGCACTATGGAATGAGGTCTGATGAGCATGGTCTGCATGCTCACACGAATGTGGGTGTTCTTGATGTCTCATGTTTACACGCCACCGTTGAGAACCTTGGGCATTTATTTTCCTCTCTTTTAATCATTTCATCAGTTTGGGGTTCTGCTGTGGTTGGTGGCTGAGAGCGGCTTGGCGTGTTGAAGAAACACATAACATTTTAATTGTGCTTGGAGACGGAGAGGCTCAATGAGGGAAACTAATTAAGAAACATAAATAAACCAGAGCTCTGCTTTGCCTCACGTCCTATCATTACGGCTCAGAGCTAACTGCTGAGCTTCATCGTGAGCCAAAGGAGCAGCCAAGGCCACTTATTTAGGGGTGAGATTAATGGCTGCATGGAACATACAAAGTGAAAGCTTGCAGCAGCTCTGATATTACAATTATTTTTCTGCGTGCTGTAGTCATCATGAAAAACACAAATTATTTATGGAGCATATAGCATACACTCTGTCCACAATCCCTAAACACATGATAGACATGTTATGAGTATGCGTGTATATGCTCATATATTAAGGGGTACACATGTGCACATGTACACACACATTCATGTATGTATGAATGTACTTGGAAGTCAAATGCCAACCACAACCTGCTGCTCCGTAGACCATGTCTACCTGTGGATCTTTGAGACAGGATGGCTCAGTAGCCATGTAAGCTGGGCTAGCTGGCCACCTAGCACTAGAGACTTCTGCCTCTCCTTCAGATTCCAAGCACAAGCCACTGTGCCTGGCCTTCCCTCCATGGACTGTGGAGAGTATACATTCTGGTTCTCATGTTTGCAAAGCAAGTACTTCACTGACCAACTGAGCCATCTCCTCAGCCCAAATGATAGACACTTAAAGATGCATACTTCTCACACAAGAGGCCAGAGGTCGGCATCCACTATTATTTCTATGCAGGAAGAAAATAAGGCTTGGGGAATTCAATTGCTTAACACATACTAATATCCATTAAGAAACAGGTCTAGTGTGCCCCATGAGCTATAAGACACTCAAAGCCATATTTTTTTAGCCATCGCATGAACTGATATTGCAATGGCTCAAAGAAAACCATGGAACAGTCATTTGTACACAGAATTATCTTGGAAACAAGGAATGTAAATACATGTGACATGGACCATTGAAATGCACATCGGATGCTGTCATTCAACTGGATGTATGCATCAATACAGCCACTAATGCTAAGTATGAATGCTTGTCTCTAATAATGTGATAATCATAGAACTTACACCATCTGCCTACTTGTGTCGGGGTGGGAAAACATGTTTTGCCAAACGCAGGCAGAAACTTTTTTAGCTTTGCAAGCTCACTCAACTTTGGCTTGGTCATGTGAAAGCAGTCACCAGTGGCACAGAAATGAATAGGCATGGTTGTTTTATTTGAAAAACAGACAGTGTGGACTTCAGTCATGGCCCAAGTTTTGTCCAGCCTGCTATTTAAGATCTAAAATGATAAAATTTTGTTGTGGAAACTTTGGAGTGCTAAGAGAAATGTAGATGTAGTATGCATATGGAAAACAGTAAGTACATACAGATGATAAACATTTTCCACGTGACCACTCTCACTCAATTTTCAAATCAAAAAGCAGCTTTAAAAATAGACAGCTTGGGGCTACACATGGCTCAGCAGTGGCAAGCACCTGAGGGCAACACATCAGATTCCAGACCCATGTGACCAGCCAGGCATCCAGCACCTGCCTGTAACCCATCTCAGAGCAGGGCATAGGCAGAGGTGGGGGCTGGCTGGGGCTTGCTAGCTTTCAGTCTAATAGGAAATAGCTCCATGTTCAGGGCAAGAACCTGCCTCAAAAGAATGGGTAGAGAATAACAGGAAAGCACAGAAGTCACCCCTCTTCTGCCTAGCACTTGCATAGGTGGATGTACCCACACACATCAGTGTGCTCATGTGTGTATGTACACATAAACACACACACACACACACTAAAAATCTAAAACCTTTGGTGAAGAAAACACTGACTCGGTTTGGCACAGATGCCTACATGTAACTGTGCTGTATCTGTGCCCTGTGCACATGTCCCAGAATTAGAAGTATGAGACTCTAGTCATGTCACATTCTAAATCATTTATCTTCTCCAAACTATGGAGACGTCATTGTATTGGTAAACAAGGCTTTCATAATGCACGAATAAAACATATTACATATTTGGTGGCCAGGAGATTCCATCAGGACTCTGTGGTAGTTAATAAATCAACAGAAACCACTTACTGAAACATGTTCACGGGTCCAGTGGAATTCTAAGTAAATACCAGGTTTAAGAATGAAAAGTCAGTTACATTTTCAATGTAATCTAACTTTCAAAGAAGTGTAAAAGATGCTTAAGTGTTAATATTTTATGTTTCCCTGCTCTCAGCAGTAAATTTTGCCCATTAAGAGGAATGCTAAGCCATAGCTGTTAGCGCTGGCATGGGACCAAGGAAACACTGAGCCTTCACAGAAGGGGGTTAATTGCTACACGAAGAGGTAATTTATTAAGGAACACTGCAGCCCTCTATGTTTCCCCGTGTGAGGCTGAATGCAGAAATCGTATGTGAATATTACATTTGATAATCAAGGCCTTTCTATGGTAGACTTCAGAGCTGTCTAATCTAAACAAAACGGGAAGGTGGGGAGCAAGCGAAAAATTCCAACACCATTTTTCTCTATGGTTCTCATAAAGCTTGCCTTGGTGCCCTCCAGTCTGTTGGCCCTACCACCAGGAAAGTTTGCTACACCATAAACTTCTTGGTGGCTGAAGAGAATGTCTCATATAACGATCCAGCTGAAGGTTGGCATTTACTGTTCTTTCTTTTATCCAGAGTTGGTGCTTCAAGGTCCTGACTGTCAAGCTTCATGGTTATCATTTGTCAGATGATGGGATTTTCAAACCCTCATCACAATGATTGAGGCTTCCTTGGCCATCAAGTTCAAATGGATATCATACAGCTTTTAAAACCTGAGTGTATAGAAAGAATCCACTCCATATACATTGTCAGCAATTGCTTCTGCGGCTAACACTTGCCTTGCTTTTTCCTGGAATCGTTATCTTGTACACAGAGTTTAAGGAGCCAACAACATTATGGTGATATAGCTTAGTTAAGAGTTCTTGGCTGGCCCTGGGTACAATCCCACCACATAAACTGTGGTAGGACATACCTGTGGTCTTAGCACTTGGGAGTAGAAGCAAATGGGTCAGGAGTGCAGGGTCATCCTTGGTTTCACAGCAAAGTCAAGACTGGCCTGGGCTTTGTGAGACCCTTGTCTCATAAGCAAGTAGAGTCACAAAACAAAATAAGAATAAGGAATCAGGCTGGAGAGATGGCTCAGCGGTTAAGAACAGTGGCTGCTCTTCCAGAGGTCCTGAGTTCAATTCCCAGCAACCACATGGTGGCTCACAACCTTCTAAAATGGGATCCAATGCCACCTCCTAGGATGTCTGAAAACAGCTCCAATGTACTCATATCTGTAAAATAAATACATTAAAAAAACAAAAGAATAAGGAATCATTTTCTCTAATCAGACACTGGTTTTTCTGGCCACACAGATAAATTCTGAATAGTCTTGGGAGGAACAGAGATGGTAAATCTGACCCCTCTTTATCAAATGTTCTCTCTCCCTCTCCCTCTCCCTCTCCCTCCTTCCTCTAACTCTCTGAATAAACTGTCATTGGGAAAAGCTCCCCTGATAAGGAAAGCAGTACTTTCTCCAGAAGGAATCATTTGCTGCTTTCCGCCATTGTTTACTATAAAGCCTGATCCTTCAGCCTCCTCTGGTGACATTCTCGAGAAAGAGTTTTTATGGGATATTCATTTTGCTCCAGGAATTGTGCTGAGAGAGATGATAACAAAAGACAAAAATTTTGTATATATAGTCCACAGCTCAGCCTAGCCCTGAGAGTGACTAACACTACAGGAAAGACAAGAAAACCGTGTGCTGTACATGGGACAAGGAACAGTTTCAGAGTAACTTCAATGGGAAGAGAGAGGAGGCAGCTAGAGGTGGTCTCCGTGGTCATTGTCCCTCTGGCTACTTAAGTTTCTCTACTCCTTGCATCTGATTTTGTTTCCACCTTTTATCACTTTCTCTGTTATAAACTGGTCTCTTTGTCCTGATCTTCAGGTACACAAAGCTCTGTGTGTGCCTTTCTACCAATTCTCTTAGTGCTATGCAATCTTGAAGGTATTCACAATTAAAACTCTGTTCTATACTAGATATTTCTAACAAGCACTCTTATTTCTTAGGTATTGGACAACAACTATCAGTTTAGCCAGTTTATACAGAGTGGAAGGTGATCAAGGATTCCTAATCTTCATCCTCTCCTTTTTCTTCATATATTTTTCTAGACTTCACTTTATGCTCCACAGTCAAATAGTCCACAGTCAACCCAGATTCAGAATGTTGTGCTCCATTTTAAAACTATGTCCTGAACATGTGCCAGATGGTGGGGTTCTCAAGTCTAAACCAGGAGAAAAGACAGGGTGGGTTTCTTTCTATGCCTGAGCAACTGTACATGCCACTAGCTCCTTTTAAACATCTACCAAATTCCATGATTGTCCCCATCTCTCTTTAACTGAGAGTTTGACAAACAGGCCATGTGGTTTTCTTGCAAGGAACAGAAGAAATTACTCTTTTTGTAAAGCAGGGGAAGCCATGTATCAGAGCCAAGGAAGCATGATCCTCACTCTTTTCCAACACACAGAAGCTGACTCACCTTGTATGCTTACCCTCTGAGCATGCTGTCCCTTGGAGATGGGAGAAAATGAGAGAAAGAAGTTTGAAGTTTGACTCTTCCAGGACGCAGACCCTCAGGACTCCTGAGATCTAAAGGATCTTGCTCTCTTTCCGAGCTCCATGTTGGATTCCAGACTCTTGCATATTTACTAAGTACCTTAAGTTGCAAATGCAAGCTGTAAACATAATTAACTTCCAATATTTTTTTTAATTTTCATCCTTTGTGAGCCTCTCTTTTAAGTTGTGTGGAGTTTCTCTTACACATGTGCACAACACACACACACACACACACACACAACACACACAGAGCTCAGCCTTGGCTGTTGCTTCTCAAGCACTAGTCTACTTCATTGAGTTGACTTTAAAAATCTCTGGCTGGTCTGGAACTCATCAAGTAGAGGCTAGGCTGGCTGGCTAGTGTGCCCCAGAGTTCTGCCTAAGTCTGTCTCCCCAGTCCTGGACTCTCAAGCACTCATCAGAATAAGGTCAAGAAGATGGTTCAGTCATTTAAAAAAAATTGTCCTTGCCAGCATGAAGATCTGAGTTAGCTCGCTTTAGAACCCACATTCAAAACCAGTGTGTGGAGATTTTTCAGCATTTATTTTTATTTAGTTTCTCATCCTCAGCATGCTTGAAAATCATTAAAGTACTCTTACACACACATACACACACACATACACACACACACACACACACACACACACACAGCACACACACAGCACACATGCACATCTCCAAGAACTGGTCTTTAATTTTTCTGACTGACATTTAATGAGACTTTCCGTTGCTTCTTATTTTCTTCAAGTATTCCACTGAGGAGAGCCTTATCTGTTAGGTCTTGAACTTTATCTTGGGATTTAGCTAAAAGGAATCATTTGAATCATCAGAGTCAACACCCGCTTGTCTTTCCTCATCTTTGTTTTCAATTTTCTTTCTAAGGAATTGGAAGAAAACAGGCAGAGGAGTCGTTAAGCAATCCCAGAACTTTACATGTCACCTGGAAGAGAGCCAGACACATGTAAAGGCCTTCTCTTGCCAAAAACACGCCAGGGACCTCTTAAGCAATCAAGAATTGCTACATGTGTGTGAGAGCTAAGCATCTTGAACACAATGGAAATCTGTAATTCAGTTATCCTCTGTTCTTGCATGCTTACCCTCTGAGCATGCTGTCCCTAGGAACAAGGGATTCAGGGATGAAAATGGTGAAAGTTCTTCTCCTTTCTGCTCACATGAGGGCCTGATAGGGAGGTGATGGAAGGCTTGGCTGTTGTGTTGAAGACTGCCGAGAGAAATGAGAAGGAAAAAAAAAATGAAAATAATAGGACGAAAAAGCTGCTAAACAAAGTCTAGTCCAAAGTCAGATTAGCAGAAGAGAGACTACACTGAGACTAGCAGAAGAGAGACAAAGGGAGACAAAGGGAGACAACAGGAGTCAACTTCACTTACTAATCCAGTTCTCTTAGGGGCCATTGACAATTGAGAAGCCTAGGCTGACTCCATGACAGGCTTCAAATTGGCAGATTAGGAGACTAGGCCTAAGAACTGGGCAAGTCCAGGCAAGCCCAGGCAAGTCAATTACTAGAAAAAAAATAATATCTGGGATTCCTCAGCAAACGTTTCTAGCCACCATGCCCCAGTAATGGTTCTGGAGTACCTAGAGATAGAGTAAGTCAAAGCCCACCTACCCCAGAATTCCCCTAATGTGCTTTAAATCAGGCCTACAGGCTCACTTAGTTGTCTCTCTATCTTGGTAATGAGAAAACCCAGCATGCTAGACTTCTGCAGAATAAGACACTCTGTGTTTACATACTATTTGAGTCTGGGGTATCATTGTTCAGTGAATTGTGGACCCTTACATTTGGGGGTTCTTGTCCAGGATTTAGTAGAGACCCCCCTGACCCAAATAGTGGAGTGTTTTTCCAATCAGTATTTCTAGGCATCTAGTTGCCTTTTGTCTTGTCCATATCTGTTTCTGTTTCCATTTAAATCTGTTTTGGGTTTAATCTGAAGGCCTAGAGGGGCAAAGTGGACCTGTATTTTGTCATCTGACCAGGGGCAACAGAGAATGCTCCTGATTCCCTACCAGAAGCAGGAGAACTTGCTAGTTCTTATCTGGATTCTGAACTGGCTATGGGTCTATGGGCATCCCATGCACAGGGAAGAAGACCATCTGAGACAGCCCTTTGGTGGTTTCATCTTCCAGGAATGTCCTTCTGTGTCTGTGCATGTTCTGTTTGTCCTTTTTGTCCTCTTGTACAAATTTTTCTTTGATTCCTAGAATGGGACAGGCATAACACACACCCCTAGACCTGAGCCTTAATCATTTTAAGGACTTTCCCTGAGTCACAGAAGTCTTGGGTCTGGTTGTTTGTTCCCGAAATCTAATCATCTTTTGCAGGAATGAATGGCCCATGTATGGCCTAAGGAGGGGACTTTCCATCTCCCCATCATTTACAGGTGTGAATGTTTAGTTTATGAGGCCTGGAACCACCCAGACCAAGTGCCATATATCACCATGTGACAATACCTGGTTGAGGCCAGCCGCACAGGCAGAGGGAGGAGCAGCCCCTGGCTCCTCTAACTCTCCAGGATATGGGACCCTCAGATGCTCAGGGGAAACAGTTCACTACATATGTGCCATTTGCCAATAATGATCTTTACAATTGGAAGTTGCAGAACTCCCCATTTTTAGGAAGACCATCAGCTCTCACAGGTCTTCTAGATTCAATCATGCTGACTCACCAGCCCACCTGGGCTGACTGTCAGCAACTGTTCCAGGTCCTCTTCATGACAAAGGAGAAAGGATCATGGGAACCACCTGGAAATGGTTCCAGAAGCAAATGGGCTGCCCACTCAAGTTCAGGCTGATATCAATGCAGCCTTTCCTTTGACTAGACCTGACTGGGACTTTAATACTGCTGAAGGTAAGGAGAAGTTCTGTGTCTACTGCCAGATTCTGATGGGGGGAGGGGCCCTTCAAGAGGCTGCCAGAGGGCCCACAAATTAATCTAAGGTGAGCCAGGTGATGCAGGGAAAATGAGAGCCCCAGGGAATATCTAGAAAGACTTTTTGAAGCCTATAGGACCAACACTGCTTTTGACCCAGCAGCCAGAGAACACCAGTTAGCTGGAATCAAACAGCCCTGACACCCCTTGGAATCTTCAGCTAATTAAATGACTTTGAGCCCTGCCTCTGGCACCCAAAGGTCAGCCTCTATTTGCCTTTGAATGGCAAGACTTGGAGAGAGGCTCAAGGGAAAAGGTATTTGGACATACCTGCCTCAAGGATTCAAGAACTCACCCACCACTTTGAGGAGGCACTGCATGAGAACTTGGGTTGGTCGTGGTGGGCCCATCCCCAAATAACTGTGTTCCAGAATGTATTGTGGGCCCCCAACTTGGAGACATGCCAGGAGGCCACACAAGATCTCTACAGGACCTGAGTGAACTTGGCTACCAAGTGTCTGCTAAGAAGGCCCAACTTTGTTAACTTTAGTGTCAGCTCCTTAAAGCTAGCAGGTCCAGATGAGAGGAGAGAGAGATCCCAGTCCAGCTGAGTCTCTCCAGAGCTGAGCAGGATGGTGAATGTCAGATGCCCAAAGAAACACATCCGGCCAGGAGTCTTGTGGAAGCAGAAACTCAACTTTAATGTAACAACCTCTCGTTTATATAGACTTGGAGCATAGGGAGGAGTTTTGGTGGGGTGAGATGACATAGGGGCAGGGATGGGTGACAGAGGGTATGGGATGACTGACAAGGCCAATTGCAAAGCTCTACATCAGCAGCAGCTGAGCAGAACCAGGGCCAAACAGGACCTGCTGAATCACCCCTGTGCAGAAGTGACTAAGACAGGTCTCAAACTTGAGCCAGCCTTGGCCTTTCTGGGCATTCATAAGCCTTTCCACCTGTATGTGGATCAGAGAAAGGGGATAGCAGAGGGGATGCTCACCCAAACTTTGGGACCATGGAAAAGACCTGTGGCTTATTTGTCTAAGAAGCTGGACCCAATGGCCCACGGATGGCCAGCCTGCCTCCAGATCATAGCTACCACTGTCCTGCTAGTCAAGGATGCTGACAAAATAACCACGGGGCAGGAACTGGTTATCACTGCCCCCCCCACCCAATGTTATTGAGGGAACCCTCAAGAATCCACCTAGCTGATGGCTGTCCAACTCCAGACTGGTGCATTTTTAGGCTGTACTTTTGAATCCCCCTCACTTAAGAGATAACCTATCATCTGCCATAAACCCAGCCATCCTGCTACCTGACCAATCCTCAAACATGCAACATGATTGCTCTATAGTTTTGGGGCATATCCAGAACATCATGCTGGACTTGACTGACATACCCTGGCCAGATATGAGACATACCTCCTTCACAGATGGGGACATGATACACCCTGGCCAAATGCGGAACTTTATGGATGGTAGCAGCTTCATCCAGACTGGAATCGGGTATGCAAGGGCGGCGGTGATGAACTTGAATTCTGTTATTTAGGCAACTGCTTTGCTGCTGGGAACTTCAGCCCAGAAAGCTGAACCAAAGTCTCTAACCCAGGCTTTCAAACTGGCGTAAGGAGCCATAGCTGATATTTACACTGACAGTAGATGGGATTATTGACTGCTGAGGGGAAAATCATTAAAAATAAGGAAGAAATACTTGCTTTACTGAAAGTATTATGGCTTGCTCTCAAAGTGGCCATAATTTATTGCCCAAGGCATCAGAAAGGGACATCAGAAATAACTGGAGGGAACAGGCTAACTGATAAAGCCAAAGAGGAAGCTGTCCAAGCTTCCACTGCCAACATCCTGGTAGCTTTGCTGCCCTCTGCACTCCCAGCCATCCCTGAATATAGTGGTGAAGACAAATGACATCAGGCAAAAAGTCAAGGAGTTCACAGAAGAGGCAGATAGTTGCTGACCTCCAAAGGCTGTACCATCCTACCTAAGGAGTTTGCTAAGCAACACATCCATCAGACTCATCAAACTTCGAACCTGGTCACCAAAAACTGAAGGAATTGCTGTGAAGGGCAAGACACAAAATATTTGACTTAGGACACTTGGCAGATTAGGTAATCTCACACTGCTCCCAGCTTCCAGGAGGTGAACTCTTCAGGCCCCAATCAGAAACCAGAATCAGAGGTTAATGGCCAGGGCTAATTGGGAAATTGAGTATTCAGAAATAAAACCAGAAACATATGGATAAAAGTATCTGCTTGTTTTTATAGATTCCTTTTCAGGATGGATAGAAGCCTACCCTACAAAGAAAGAGACTGCCAACGTAGTAGCAAAGAAGCTTCTGGGAGCCATCATACCCAGGTATGGTCGCCTATTCTGCTTGGGTCTGACAATGGACCTGAGAGCATTCATCTCTCAGGTAACTCAGTCTCTGGCGCAGATTCTGGGGACCATTTGGAAATTACATTGTGCATACAGACACACCAGAGTCCAGGGCAAGTTGAGAGGATGAATCGGACCCTGAAGTAGGCCTTGACCAAATTAACCTTGAAACTGGTGGTGACTGGATGTCTCTCCTACCTTATGTCTTATATAGAACACCCCTTATCAATTAGGTCCCCCCCTTTTGAAATCCTATATAGGCAGCCTCTTCTCATGCTGCCTAACCTCCAGTCTGATATCTTAGCTGAATATGACCAGCATAAGTTTTTAAAATCCTTGGAAGCCCTTGATAAGGTCCAGAAGCAACTCCAGCCTGCTATCCACCAGGTTTATGAGTCTACCTCTTCACCTAACCCCCATTGCTTTGAACCAGATGATAAAGTCTGATATCTTAGTCAGGGTTTGTATTCCTGCACAAAGCATTGTGACCAAGAAGCAAGTTGAGGAGGAAAGGGTTTATTCAAGTTATACTTCCACATGGCTATTCATCACCAAATGAAGTCAAGACAGGAACTCACACAAGGCAGAAACTTGGAGGCAGGAGTTGAGGCCATGGAGGAGTGCTGCTTACTGGTTTGCTTTCCCTGGCTTGCTCAGCTTGTTTTCTTATAGAACCCATCACTACCAAACCCAGGGATGACACCACTCACAATGAGTTTCTGCCTCTACCCCCTACCTGGATCACTAATTGAGAAAATGCTTTATATCTGGATCTCATGGAAGCATTTCCTCAAGGGAGGCACCTTTCTCTGTGATACCTCCAGCTTGTGTCAAGTTGACACACAAAACCAGCCAGTATATCTGGATTAAGAGACATAACCACAAGACTCTGGAACCTTGCTGGAAAGGACCTTATACCATGATCCTGACCACACCTATAACTGTTAAAGTGGACTGGAAGGGGCAGAAAGGTGATAAGAATCAGAGATTGAGGAAGACCAGAGCAAAGCCTTGTCTCCTGGGCATGACAAGGCCTCTGCACTCATGACCTCACAGCCCCTGTGGTTGCCTATGCAAGACCGGCATAAGATCAAGCCAATCAACATTCCAGCATGGAGTAGGAAAGGGTTTGTGAGCCCCACCTCCAACTGAGGAGCAGTTGATGCTCTGGAAAAGGGAGAATCAGTTCTACTCATGGGTGTGGATCCTAGTAGACTAATTGTGCTTCTATAGATGACCCCGCAACCACAAGTTTAGAGACAGCATGAAGTGGAGTCAGTGGCTTGTTTAAAGGAGAACGTGGAGTAGGGGAGTAGAGAGGTAGGAGTAGATATAGGAATTAAGAAGGGTTAATATGATCAAAATCCAGTGTATGGAATTCTCAAAGAACTAATGAAATTAGCTAACAAAACTCAAAATAGAAGAAGGATTTAGCTTTGCTGTTGGCACCCACCTATTGGGAGGTGAACTACCCCTGTTCTCTCCCATATAGGAGTATTGTACCCAAAACACATAAGACATTGTCCATTACATTTTTCTGATATGAGAATAATTTGAGAACATATTCCCTAGAAGATTTGCTCACCTTTGTTATTACAGCCCAGGTTATTTTCCATAAAATATGAGGAGCTCTCAGCAGGAACAAATATGTATAGAGGGTATTGATTTGACCATGGAATATTTATATGTTTTATTACCCATAGGCTTTGCAGGCCTGGATTTCTTCCTAAGACACACTGTTACTATTTCAACTTCTTCACATGCTACATGGAGACGGAATTTAAATGGTCAGATACTGCACTGTTGTCTGATAGATGCAGGGTTTTCAGCTAGGCTTACTGTGAAAGCTGAGGGCCTTCTGCAAGATTTCATAACCTTATGCAAATAATTAATCCCAGTTAAGCTCTTTTAAATGCTCTGTGTTAGTTCATGAGAGACAGAAACTTGACGCAAAGTAACTCAGAGAAAATTCACCAGTAGAGACAGAAGCAATGTAAGGCATCAAATCAAATGTTGGATATCAGCTCACTGCAAACATGGATGCCACCAGCCTTCAAACACAAATGCAGCTTCAAGCTCCAAAGTGCCAGGCCTCACTTTCTCTTCTTCTTGTCATTGCTTTTCTTGAGATGCTTCTTTCTCTCTTAATTTAAGTTTCTTCCATAGGACCTTGAAGCATGGTCCCTGACCACTCACAGGCACCATTGTCTGCAGCTCTGCTCCTAGTCCCAGCACAGATGTTCAAGCAAAGGGTTCTGATTGGCTTATATGTAGCAGATCCTCCTGCCATATGTGAAAAATAATCTTTGCATCACCCTAGCAGAATATCTTCCCTGATGCTGGGAATGTCTTCTCGATTTTGGTGCTACTTGGTGCTGTATAAGTAATGCTTCATAAGCCATTGAAGATGTAGTAAATTACTGTGTGCACCCCAGTTTTACTATTTATAAGAGAACACCTTCAGACTAACTATATATCTCTTTCATAAAGTGGGGAAAAGAGGCAAGGTGTGGTGGCTTACACCTGTCACATCAGCATTGGGATGGTCAAAGCAGGAGATCATGATTCCAAGGTTAGCCTAAGCTATATGGCAAGTTTGTGACCAGCCCTATGTATGTATATAAGTTAAAACCTTGTCTCAAGAAACCAAAGACTAGGGGTATACACATAGACATACACACACAAATAAGATTAAAATTTTTAAAAAAATAGAATGGGAAAAATAAGTCTTTTCTCAAAAAAGAAACATATACAGCAATATAGCTGTGTCTCAACAGTTGTACTAGATGAAAGAAACTGGTAGGAGACGAGAACATAGCTAATTATTTTATATTACGAAATTCTGGGGAAAGCAAAACAGTCTCATAGCTGCAGAAACGCAATCATGGATTGTCTAAGGTGACCCAGGAGAGGGCATTGAGAGAAAATGGAATAAGGGGATGTTCTAGCGAAATAAAAAGATTCTAGATCCATATTGCCTCTAGAGCAGGAGGAATTTATAGGATGTATATATCAAAAGTCATTGACTTGGAGACTTCAGAAGTGAGGATTTTATTTCATATGGGTTACACCTCAACAGAAATTGAGTTTTTTGAAGTACATTCTTCTCAGAAGTTTAAGGCGAGCATCCAATGAAACATGGCACATAAAAGAACTTTCTAAACATAAAATGATGTGTATCCACTACTCTTTCTTATTCTAGTTAGCAATGCCTGGCAAGTTTGATCCATTAGATCAAGATGCTAACATAGCTAACCTTGAATCAAATTCTATCTTCTCAATAACTCTATCCATTGAGCATACATTCTCTTTGCTCTTTTTTATTATAAGAGTTCTGTTACTTAAGTCCATACGATATGGCTTTTAAAGTTATACCAACCCTTGGTATGGCTTCTCACATTTGCTCTATAGGGAAGTGCAACTTGTGACAAGGACAAAATTCACAAACCAGATAAGCTACCACTAAGAAATCCTCTCCATGCAGTCAATCATGGGTTCACGGCTGGGTAAGCCTAGCCCCCTGTGACTTCCAGTTATTTACTGATGCTTAATAAACCATAAACCGACTCAAGACTTAGGGATTAAGACAGCATGATTTGTTATTTTGTGGCTCTGTAGGTTGGCTGGAGTCAGTTGGGTCCTTTCCAGTGGTGTCAGCTGGGGTCAGCCACATGGCTGCATTCAGCTAGAGCTCAATGAGGACTGGAACATCCAAGATCATAGACACACATATTTGGGACTTCAGTTAAAAAAGGCTCCAGTGGCCAAGAACTGGTTGAGCCTCCCTTACTCCACATGCATAGTTTAACACAAACTTTTTTCAATGACATCTAGATATACACTTCGAATGAAAACAGAATTTTTAAGTCCTTTTCAAGCTGGTTTCAGAAATTTCAGAAATTGTTCCCACTGCATTGTGTTAGTCAGAACAATTTGTAAAAAGTTACCCATGAGTCAGAAGGTAGGGAACCAGCCTGCATATTGATGGCAATATGCCATTTGTGAAAGGGAAAAATTGTTGGAGACATCTTTGTCAACAACCTACCATTTGTCATGTCTGTCCTCCAGCCTATCATGAACAATTAAATTCCAGGTCATCAACTAAATAAGAAAACTGCAGATTTCAAAATGTAGCATCTAGGAAAATAATTCTTAATAATCTACTATGTGCTAACTTCCTAGTGTAAGGGACACTGAAGAAAAATACCCTTAACTCAGCATGTTGGTGGGCTGACTTGTTGAGGTGAAATTACAGGAATCTCATCAAATCATATGAAGAAGAGTTCCCATCTATATTACTATACTTTTAGAACCAAGTACTTTCTCCTCTGGCACTCTTCCTTATGTGGTTCATAGTTCTTTCGATTTTCATGGAAGACTAAGCCATAGGATAAGCAAATAGAGACTAATATATAGCCATGTATATTAAGGCAAGTTTGTTATGAAAGATGAAAAGAGTTCCTTGTTACTATGTTATTATGATGCTTCAAGGATGCTAACCTGTTGTCACAAACCTAAAGCCAGAGCTCAAATTGGTTTAGCTCCGAAGGTATTTCGGACTAGGAAGAGGAAGAAGCCCTTTAGAACATATCTGCAAGCGAAAGTTTGAGGGCCTTTTAATTCAAATCTGTAGTGCCCTTGTTGGGTGCTAGCCTTCCTGAGTCACCACTGGCTATTTCTGCCAGGTCTCTTCCAACATTTTGGTTCCTTGGAACCAGGTGTACTTTTCCCTTCCTCTAACCCAGATCAGATCTTGATCTAATTGCTTACGGATCGAGTGAATCACATAGGGGCATTAGAGACTGGCAGCAGCTACCTTCAATCAAAAGACATTGCTTTTGGTTCTCAGAACAGAAACAAACACCAAAGTCATGAAGCTCAAATACTGTTGAGCAAAGGTGGGAGGAAAATGTCCCAAGGCTCAGCTTCTACTCGGGGGGCTCCCTCCAGTCTTACATACAGAGCCTTTATCTGCACATCAAATACATTTGACTACTTCTCGAAAACCCTAGTGCTCCTGGAAACTTTCTTTTTGTAAGGCTTAGTGAATGGATGTCAAGAAACACATCCTAAGAGAGCTCTTAATTCCTTGTGGAAACAGGCCATCGAAACGCCCTCGTTTGTTTGAGTCAGAGGCCTCTCTACAGAACGTCAGGTTCTGGGAATTGATCAAATCCAAGAGCATGGGAGGCAGATGAGGTCAAGGTCGCCACAGCCCTGCATGGCTAGGAGTCAGCTAACTGTTGCTGTGTGGGTTTCTTTTAACGATGTGCAGTGGGCTTATAAACAGAACATGCTCGAGTTTTGGAAAATGAATGAAGCCTAGTACTGGAAGACTCCTGGGTGGAGGGTGGTAACCCTTTCCTAAGCCAGGGATGGGACCTCTGAGGTTTCTCGTGGAAACTGTAATATTTGTGGATTCTAAAATAGAGAAATTGGCCAAATCTTAGAAGCTAAATGTGAGTGACTCATCTGGGTTAGGTACCTCCCAGGCCACATAAACAACGCTGGGCCATTGTCAGGGCTGGAAGTGTCCTTAGGTGAGCTCTGACAATTTGGTTTCAAATTTTAGTGACCATGGCAGAATTGACTGGATTCACTTTTTTCTCCTTGGTTGTAAAACCAGTGATAAATAAGAGTGTCTTCCTCAGATATGGCATAAGAAGTGGGGGCTCTGTAGCCATCTGAACATGTGGCACATAGCTCTGTATTCTGGCTTCACTATATGCATTGGATACATATATATGCTAAATGCTATGCTCGCGTTAGATACAGCAGCTGGACAGAGGTGCCAGCAGTGGTAGTGGAAGGAAACCTTTCTCCATGCAGGGTGAATCATGCAGGTTTATCTCATTGTTGTAAAAACCAAATCACTCCCTTAGCGATGTGGTGTTATTCTAAATAAATATATATGCCTTGCTACCAGTGAGATGAAGAGGCCCAACATCATGTGAACTGTTAAGAAAGGGGTAGTTTAACCTTTCTGTGGGCTGGAAATGAAGATTTCAGGTACCAAATCGCCTAATCACCCAATCACATCTTTGATGAGTACCAGTTGTCTATGCTCCGGAATGACAACTGAGTGTCCTTTCTAGGTGACCCAATAGTTTCATTCCTTTATCTTAGCCAATGTCCTCTGTGTATTCTCGATGGCTGCCCAATCAGACATATATATGTCTTCATGACAGAATATAAAATAGGCAAAGACCATGATGTGTAAAATACAAACCCCAAGACTGAAGCAGCAGAGGCTCCATGGGATCCTTTGGCATAAACGTCTTAAAGGAAATCGCTACGTAATCCTTGAAGGGGCTCAGCCAATACCCAACAGTAACAGCAATGCATTACCCATTCCCAACAAAATGTTTTCAGGAGACACTCAACAGGATATCCTGCAGCCTTGATGCAGATTCTGTGAGCAGTTTCCCTAAAGTGTGGCAAGTCCATATGCTCTTTTAGGATAAGAAAAATTAAATCAGCCCTGCGAATCAATAAGCAAATCAAGTTACATAAGCACCAGGCTTGTGAATGAATTACAAGACCAATGAAAAGAGCCACTCAACTATGATTATAATCAAAAGCAAAAATAAAATTGGAATATATTGTCTGTGTCTAGAACATCAGTACCCTTAATTTTAATGAAAATAACGAACAGTAAAAGAGTCAATCAAATACACACTTCAGTTTTAGTTAGGTAACAAATAAAGGAGAGATAGGCTAAAGGACAGAATGTGGAGCTCATAGCAGGTGGTCAGGGAGACTAATGGGTTGTATCTCTTGCTTATAGGATATTATGATGGGGTTAAGTGAGCCCATGTTGCATAACATCACTAAAGTCAGACTCAGCTGAGGAATTGTGCCCCAGGTCTATAATCCCAGCATTCAGGAGGCTGAAACGAGGGGATTAGGAGTTTAAGACCAATCTGGGCTACACAGTGAGACCCTGTCTCAAAAATAGGTTAGTAATAAGTGCCTGCATACATACATGAAGGCATACACACATATAGTGTGTCCATATGTACATGCATGCATGCAGTCATACACACGTGCATGCATATATGCATCCATAAAGTTAAACTCAACTCCTCCCCTCAGATCTGTGATTATCCCTAATCTTCAGCCAGAAAGGAGTGGAGGACTTTCTGAGAACTAACACTTAGTGGTCTTTTTTCATTCTTTTGAGTTTCTTCTGGTCCTATGAGGAACTCTCTTTCTTCTACATATCTCCAGAAGCTGAGCGACACCCCCCTGATGGCCCCCGAACAGCTTAAGAACTCCAAGGAGAGGAAGCTATGAGGATGCTGTAAAGGTTTTCTATTCCTCGATTTTCACAGTGACTATATTAAAAGTCAAGCTCCCCCCCCACACACACACACACACAAAGTCAAAAAATACAGAAGCTAAAAATAATCAACTAAAAGAGAAAGTCCCTGTAATTTCAGCTTTCAAACACAAGGCTGAGCAATCAAGGAAAGTATTTTTACTGCCTTGTCAATATTTTTCCTGGAAGTGCCTGTAAACAGCCTGTGTTCAGCTGGGGATGGCGTGTGCCTTGTAGGCTTAGGTGTCTCTGACCACAGAATAACTTTATCCCAAAGAACCAGAGCAGACAGGAGCTCTGGTCTCAGCATTCCCTGAAAATAAGAATACATGGATATAGATTTACTATTAAAAAAAAAAAAAAAGAAAGGCTTGGCACCAAAGAAAAGACAATTGGGGTCCCTTAGAGAACTGTTATTTCTCACAGACTTCTTCGTGGCAATACCTCCATGTAATCAAAGACAGATCTTGCTTTCCTGGGCCCATCTGAATCTATTTTCTTACTCTCATTAGTGTGGAATGCCCAAAGGTCCACACAGGAAAGCCTAGAGAGTTTGTCCTTCTGAAAAATGTTGAGTTTTCATTTATTTATCCTGTGGGTGAAAAACTCACCAGCTTTCGTGTCTTCTAAATTCATAGCCAAGAGCTGCAGAGAATCCAAATGCTGAATTGCATGCTAGTGAGGGAAACATGATCTTAGGGGCTTTTAAGCACACGTGGGACTCTACTTTTAGCTGCCCTGGGGATTTTTGTAGGCATTTACCCAAACCCTGCATTTCAGACAAGGGAAACAGCATGTGGTATCGCCTGGCCAGTGGCTCAATCTCTGACTGGTCCTCCCCTCTTCTGGCTGATTTATTAGGTTCTGCTGATCTCTCTGCTTAAGGAAAATCCATCACTTGACAATCAGGCAGTCTCCCTCCCATTATCCCACCCTGTAGATCTGTGATTATTTGATGCTGGGTGGAAAGTGGGTGCTGGGAACCGTCAGGGGAAACTAACAGCATGTTAGATGCTCGTTCATCACCCTGAAGGCCAGGGATGCAGTGTGTGCTTTCCTGTCAGACTTGACTAATAGGGCCTCGGTCTGGACCTGGCCACCACTGTGCAGCCAGCAAACCTCACAGGGAAGATTGCTCATTCGCTCCTCCAAAAGGGCCCCACACGGATCAGATCGACATCTCCCTTTATCTGATGCCTCTGACTAAAAAGCTCTGAAAGGTTACTTGGACAATAGAAGCTCATAATTTTACCCCTTGGGGAAAAAAATATTTCCCACAAGGGAAAATATCTATTATGCTTGGAGACTGCCTGACGACTCCTAATTTCATTGGCCAGTTCAAACTTGCACCAAAAACCCAGTTTTTAGGCAAATAAAAGCCAATTGAAAATTGATTCTAAAAATGTATATAGATTTGGAACTATCGAATTCTCTAAGAAGATAATGACATGCGTTTAATATGGATCATTGAACTCATATAACTTTTCGAGGAAAGGGGGGAGGGTGTCAAGAAACCAGATGGCAAAGATAAATAGGACTTTCTTGATACTTTTAAACATGATAAAGTGTGGGTAAAAATGAATGAATAAATAAATAATGGGCAGTGTGTTTTGTTTCTTGTCATGGTAAGGCAGTCCTGTATTCATCCTTCCTGGAATATCTGAGATGACTGCACTGTGGGCCAGTTTGTTCTCCTTGCTTGACACATCCATGGCGGGTTTCCCCCAAGAAGCCTACAAGAAGTATGCAGACTCAACTGACAACTTTTTGTGTGTTTTGTTTTGTTTTGTTTCCCCACAGAGCTTTATTCCTAGACCTATTTCTTGCAACAACCACAAAAACAAATGTTTTCTTTTTCTGGTTTTTCCCTTCTCTTCTTTTTGCTCTTGTAATATAGATGAATCAGTCTGAAATGCCATCTGCTATGTGAAGATATTCCAGGTGCTTACAGAGCAGAAGGTTTTGCCAAATTAACCATTTATCTCAAACTCATTCAGTCTCTGGATGTAGCGTCTGCCCTCGGTGGTGAATGCACCCTGAGGGTCCATTTGCAGCTGTCACTGACTTCTGTGGTTCTGATTCCCAGCAAGATGGATGGGCTCCTAGAAGACCTGGCTGGAGACAAGACATCAAGGCTTATCTAAATCAGTCGTGGGAGACATTGCTTACAACTGATCCTCATCTGAGGTCAGAGTCTATCCCAAGGCTCTGCACAAGTGTGGCTTCTAAGGTTCAGCATCCATGGCTATCAGAAAACCCAAGCTAGACTCTAAGTAAAACTAGTCATGGCAGTCCTGACACCATTAGAGAAGCCTGGGTGGAAAAAAACATATTTTTCCCCAAATTACAACAATTCATTCTCTCATGGTATCTGTCCCTCCCACTGACTGGAGCTTTAACCAAAAAGACAAACACATCCCTATGTATACTTGTCTATACCCAAAAGCTGATCCATATAAACCCTAAGAGGGCTTTTCATTTGAAAGCTTGCCAAAGTGGACACTTAACTATGACAGTAAATGATACATTTTTATTTCAATTGCACTCAGAACCATCAGCGAAACAAATTACCAACACATAGGAATGAAAAGCAAACGAAGCATTTGTGGAGGACTTAAACCAGACCTTCACAAATCCCTCCAATAATCTGTAATTAAAGAAAACAATAAATAACCATTATTCCACAAGTAGATTTTAAAAGAAATTTTGGAAGAATTTAAGTTATGAAAAACAATTAAATTATAATGTAACTAAGCGCATTGAATGCTGGTAGCAAGGCTGGTATAATTTATTGGCATGAAGAAAGAAGGCAGGGATGCCACTTCTAACCCCTCACCCAGCAGAGAATAATACAGGAATGCTGAAAATCATCTTAGGCTCATAATTCAACAGTCTAAATAAAATGAACTATGCCTTGGGAGACACAAACTCCCAAAATTCACAAAGGAAAAAATGTCCCAAATAACTCTACCCCATTTTAAGAACCAAAACCTTTATACAAAGGAAGCTTCAGGCAAGAGTTATTTGGTTGGTACAGTCAACAAACATTTAGAAAAAATAGTATTAGTGCTTATAATTCTAATGAAAACTAAGGAAAATAGCTATTTCCCCAAATCATTTAATGATGCTATTATTCTGATATCAAAACCAAAGAAAGTATAAGAACAGTAGGCACTGGAGCCTGGGAGATGGCTCAGCAGTCAGGAATGATTGTACCCATGCAATGGACACATGTTTACTTCCCAGCACCACAGCAGGTGGCTCACAAATACCAGGAATTTCAGCTTCAGGGATCTGGGGATCCAACAACCTTCTCTGGCATCTGCACACATGACACAAGCACACACACACACACACACACACACACACAATAAAAATGATTTTTTTAAACAACAAAAGTACATGTCAATATCTTGCGTGAATGCAAACATGAAAGTCCTTAAGCATATTAAAGACAAAGTGCAGCAAAACAAAAGCAGGTAATATATCATGACAAACTTTGTTCTCATCTAGACAGCAAGAGGGCTCAGTGAGTAAAGATGCCTGTCCCCGAGCCTGATGAACTGAGTTCAAGTCCTGGGATCCACATTCCAGAGAAGGAGAGAAAGGAATCCTACAAGTTGTTCTGTGACTTCAATATACATACTATGGCATGTCCATACCCCCTACTCCATACAATACATAAATAATAAAATACTTAAATTTAAATAAATCAGTTTTACTCTTAAGACTCTTACTTGGCTGGACACTCGAGAATCCAGCACTGTAGCTCATTCCAGCTACATGTACACTTCATTTTATTGAATTTATCTTATTGAGTTTTACAGAATCTATGATTCTCCCAGGATGGTTTGTAAGGACCATCATCAAGACCGCTGGTATCACTTTCCATTGGAATTTATCATATTTCAGTAAATCTATTTTTAACTATTCCATTGTTATCAATTCTGGTGACTTGTCATCCATTATCTTTGATGTTACAGTTTTAATCAATTGAGGGTACCTTAATAGCAACTGAATAAGGTGGCAAACTCAATAGATAAATGTATGGCTTCACACTGCTGCACCAGTATATGGGAGATGTCCTCTTCTTGGCCTCTCTGTTCCTTGAAAGACAGCTATACTGAGATTAAGCCACTTAGTAACCACACAATGGCCTCTAAGTATTCAAGTGGAAGAAAGAGTCTCATGTATCTTTCTTTAAATGAATTTAAAATAAAAAAAAAAGAGCTAGAACTGGTGTTAGTGAGGAAGATGTATGGAAAGATCTATATAGAGGTTACACCTCTAATTAAACATGCTACTTAAGTGAACACGCAGATGCTAAGCGTCTGAAAGAGTCGTATAACTGATAAGGAAAAAGTTTTAATAGGTTTTTGCTTTTTTTAGATCAAGCCATGTCAGAGGTCAAAATCTAATCTAGGGTTAAAATCTCACTTTCTTTGATTTTCAGGAAGTCTGAGTGAGCTGAGAAGTCAAGAGAAGCAAGTTCTAAAGCTATAACAGACTGCTGTGTGAGCTGTAACAAAGTTGCTATCTCTGCCTTGAAAGCAATGTGAAGATCAGGTGCTGATGCAGAGGCTGCAGCAAAGTAGCTCCAGGTCTGATCTGGGATGAAAGTAGCCACCAACAACCACAGATTTCCACTGTAGTTGACAGATTTCAACTGGAAGGAGGAGCCTGTAGAATTTACATATTTTGAGAGAAGACAATGCCTTCAAAGCTTTAAGAACAGTGACTCAGTTGTATCTCAGAAGTTCAGTGCCTTTAAGAATTGTGTTAAATTCACCCTGCTCGGGCTTCTGTGGATGGGACAACAAAATCTCCTTGGCAGCATACCGCTGTTCAGTTCAATGTAGATGCTGAACATGGTAGGGTGTTGTCTACACATACTGAGAAAAGAAGTGTGTAAAACTCTGTCCTCTCCTTCACAAGGCAGCAGCCCTCAAGCTTTGGAGGAAATGTGCAATGATATTGATGCTGTTTCCAACATCCATTCTGAAACCTGGGCTCAAGAAGTAATGTCAGGAGGCTGAAGAGAGGTGAGTGGCTAAGAGCATGCATTGCTCTTACAGAGACAAGGATCAGGTCTCCATTTTGATTGTCTCTCTGTTGTTAACTCTAGTTCCAGAGAATTTGATGCCCTCTTATGGCCTGCATGGGCACTGCATGCACATGGTACACAAACACACAAGAAGCATATACAGCATACATACACAGAAATATTTAAGTAAATTAATTAGCTAAAATAAGAAAAGAAGTAATTTCAATCTCCAAATTTTACTATTTAATGAATATATTCTGCATCAGATGTACTGAAATTTACATCCCAGCAATAAATAGGCAAAGACAGGAGGATTATGAATTTAAGGCCAACTAGGGCTTATAGAGACCTTGTCACAACTCTGTGTGTGTGTGGTGGTTGTGTGTGTGTGTGTGTGTGTGTGTGTGTGTGTTTGCATGCACACAAATGAAAAGGAAGAAAGGAAAGAGGGAAAGGGGAAAGAAGGAGGGACGAAGGAGAGAAGGGATGAAGGGAAACATCTTACAAGGTGATATCTGTCACAGATAGTGATCTATCTGATGGGTGATAGGCAAGACAAATTAAAAACCTTCTAAGAAGGATAAGCCTTTGTAGATGTCATTACAAATATGACTTATGTACCTAGAGAGTTGTCTCAGTGGCTAAGAACACTTGCTGTTCTTCCAGAGTTCAGTTCCCAGAACTCACATTGGAAGCATATAACCATCTATAACCAGAGCTCCAGGGGATCTAGTGTCCTTTTTGGCCTTCTTGGACACTGTAGTCATATGACACAAGACATGGAAATAGATACACCACACACACACACACAAAATACTAATATATATATGTATACATACACACACAAATAAAATAATTTTTATAATCTCATTAAAAGACTATGGTTTAATGGGAAGGGGCTCAATAGGCCCAACCCATTAACAAGGAACTATTATAGTTGACTGCTTCTGGGGAAGTGACAGTTTTCTTCAGGAGTGTGGCCCCTGGAGGGTTGTCCATGCTCCAGTAGATATCTTTACACTCATGGGGTAAAGATATGGGTAGCACTAATTTCAGACTTAGCAGGTCATACATATAAAAGAAAAAGAATTAAACAATATCAAGTAGGGAAGGAGTCAGGGAGAGGATCCTGGAGAACTGCAGGTAATACATATTTAAAATGATCAAAACATAGACATGTTTGAAACTCTCAAGCCCTGCATTTTTTAAAATTGGAAATATAAAGTCATTGGAGCCAATGGAGGTCTAGAAGACATGGAGGAGTCTCACTCTCATGCATGATGTGGCAGAGTCAGGTGTGAAACAGAGCAGCCTCAAGGACTGGAGTGGATGACAGCATCTCAGGATGGAACTCAGGGGCTCAACTCCTTAGGTGAACAAAGAAAGTTCATCCCTGATGTGGAATCTGTTCCTATTGAGGATTCTGTGACTGCTGCTGAAGTGATAACACTGGGTTCAGAGTATCTGGGCATGCTGGGGAATGTACAATCTCAGAACAGGAGGAATACAAGTTCAAACTCAGCTTGAGCTACATAGCTACACAGCCTGGGCCATGGAAGACCCTCCCTCAAAACCAAGGGAAAACAAAAGATGAGACAAAGATTTAGACCATTGTGTATAATTCATTACTAAAGCAAAGTGAGACCCTGAAAGGATCTACCCAGATTTGAAGAGGAGGTCCACTGTGAGCAGAACCATCCAACATAATTGCATTTTATGGGAAGTTCTTCACAAGAGAAGACTCAATTAAAGTGACAAACCTCATTGTTGTATTTGAAGAAACTGCTCCATCATCCCAGGCTGCACAGCCATACCTCAATCAGTCCACATCCAGCAGCCTGAAGACAAGACCTCTGCGCAAATGAGTACAACATACTGGAGGCCAAAGGGATATTTAGCATTTTTTGCAAAGAAATACTTTTAAGTGCTACAAGCATACAGACAAAATGCTATTTTCACACATGATAGACTACACACTAGTACAAACATAACTTTTATAACTTCATGGACTGGTGTAGAAATCAACCCAATTTGGAAACACAAAGTATTTTACCTGTTTTATTAAATGCTTCACTTTGCCACAATGATCGACAGCCAAACTCACTGTAATATTTCTGAGGTATACGTTATATACTCATCTTAACAGATGCAAAAGAAAAGAAATATTAGTGATATTAAAATATGAGGAAACTGGAAATAGTTGTATATCCGACCTGACTATAGACTTGAGGTGGGAGAGAGAGGAAGAGAAAGAAGATGAATATGAGGTAAAGGAGGAAAAAGAGAAACGGATCCTTCTGGTCTATGTTGGTCCCTGAGCAGATCCTTGGTGCCAGCTGTATACCTAATCCCACAATACCAAGAGGAGGATGGGCTCCCAGAAGCTCTAACATTAATATGGGGAAGAGAGTATGTTTGTGTTTTTTATACAGGATACTGAAGGAGCATGGTGGCTGCCAGAGTTATTGATGAGACATGTTGATACTGAGACAAAGAATGATGCTGACCTGTGAGCTTGCTGAGTACCCTGAAAATGATGACTGGGAAGCTGTATTAGACTATGTTCCTGACCCACCTTTCCTTGCCTATATCTTATATGGAACAAGCTGCCTTGCCTCAAGCTTTTAGACCTTGTAGGACAGGGAATCAAAAAGAGAAAATACAATGACTTTGTATTTTTCTTAAATATGACCAGTTATTCAGACTCAATCATGGACTGGTCTAGAAATCAATCCAATATTGGAAATAACAGTCTTCATTTGGAAGTCTGGTTCTGGACATTTTCTGAGACATATTTGGATGTTATCTGCAGTTCTCTATGATGGTATGATAGCAAGAGATAAAGTTGGGACAGATCTGGATTTCAAACAAGTGTTAGTGCATGTGTTAAGGCTCTTTTAATTGTTATGTTAAAGTTTCTTCTACAGTATTTAATTTAAGTTGTATTCATTGTACACTTTCTAATTGTGTTATTGTGTTGAAACCTGGCATGTATGTTACGGGGGTCTATCAACCAGCTTTTGTTTTACTGACCCTGAGTATCACAGAACCTTGGTATTCTGAAAAAAGCTTGCAAGTACTGGAGAAGTGAGTCAGGCTTTAAGCAGAAGCAAGAGGGTAGTGGGTTTGATTATTGTTGGTATAACATCTTTAATTACACTAATAGCTAGCACCGCTGCTTCTGCAATTGCTTTGACACAAGTTAAGACAGCTACTTTTTTTAATCATTTAGAAAAAAAAAAAAAATGTTACCAATGTGTTGAATATTCAAGAGGATTTAGATAGGCATTTGAAACAGTGGATTGATGCTCTTTATTCTATTCAAATTATTGGAAGGTGGTTCAGAGTTTATGAGTAAGGAGCCATCTCAAGTGTCATGCTAAATACCAATGGAGTATTGTAAATTCTAAAATTTACAATGATAGTCATTATAATTTAGGAAAAAGTTTAAAGATACTTGCAGGTTATTTGTCATAATTCTAACACCTCTCTGGATACTTTAACTTTTCATAGTGAGATTATGAATTTAAAGAATGCTGCTCTGCTGAGTGTTGATGCTGCAGATACTGCTGTTAAAATTATTCATGCCTGAGGTCAATATTTCCATTTTGGTCAAGCTTCAAGAATGGCATATATAGTTGATCATGCTAGCCCTTTTGGTCCTGGGAATACTTTTATTCCTGTCCATTGTGTTAAAGCTTGTCCTTAACAACATCAACATGTTGGCAGCAAAGTACATGGCTTGAAACTGAAAATGGACCCCCAGGCACAGTTATTAATTTAACAGACTGGATAAGAATCTACACAGAGCCTTACCAACCTAAGACAGAAGTGCATTGCTTTTGATAATATATATTCTACAATGGGTAAAGAAGGCATTCTTGTCAGAATGACCTAAGACAGGATTCAGTCTTGTTTATGAAATAAAAGAGGGGGAGATGTGAGAGAGCTTTGGGGGCTGCTTGGAAGGAATCTGACATTGGCCAAGGACAAGGAAATGAACTATAGGCAGGAAGCTGACATTAGGCTAGAACAAAGAAATAATTTCAGGCAGAAATTTAAATCTTAGGCTAGAACAAAGAAGTAGGTTTAAGCATGAAAATGACTTTGGGCTAGGACAGGGAAGTAGAGTCAGATATTTTGGTCATCCTGATAAGCCCTTAAAACTACAAGAGTGATCACAGGACTTTGTTTATTGCATTGCTTGTTCTTTGACTATTTGTGTTTATTGTCTTGCTTGTTCCTTGACTATTTGCATCTATTGTATTGTTAGTTTCTCAACCTAGAACTGACTTTAATACTTGTAGTGTAACTTAAAATGCTTTAAAAGCAGATTAGGAAAAAATTTAAAAAATAAAATAAAACAATGAGAGCTACTGTTGGCAGCACATTGGAACACTTAGTGAAATTATTCTCTGAATACATGTCCTACATGTCTTAATTCAGAGTAAGTAGTTTTTGCTTACAATTTTGTTTTTCTTCATTATTACATGAAGTGGTATTTACTCACCATTTGCAAATATTATTCAAATCTGCTTTTTTAACATTTCATTCAGAAATATAAAACTTTCAAACACATAAATGAACTGACATTTTAAATTAACATCTCAAATCTTGAAGTCATTGATGTCCAAAGCAAAGTTTAAACATACTTAATATGAGGGTCAATTATAATTTCTTCTTTTATGGACAAGCATGTGTATTTGTATTAAGTGACCTTTTAATAAAAAAAGATATTAGAAAATACATATGCTACTAATAAATAGTGAAATATAGTGGGTTTTCATCAATATTGTTACTTTCTCTGTCTCTCTTCTCTCTTCTCTCTCTCTCTCTCTCTCACTACTCTCCCTCTCTCTCTCTCTCTCTTCTCCCCAACACCACACAATGTCTCTTCTCGTATGTGTTAATATTAAATTTGAATTTAAGCCAAATTATTCTCTATTTATATATCTTTCAAATATTGTATATGACAGACTTCCACTAAAATGTATTTGTTAAACCAAAAATTTAATCAAATACATTATATCTGATTAAAAAGAAAGAAAGAAAGAGGAAAAGGGGAAGAAAAGAAGAAAGGAAAAATGCTATCCATAATGTCCACATTTGCTGGTAAGAGTCTGAGTCTAAGTGTGTTCTCTCATGGAAACTCTTTAGCATAATCCTAATTCTTCATAGGCAAAGTAATGCATTAAAAAGAACTTCAAGTAGATGTTCTTTATGTTCCAGCTATGCCACTCTTATGTGTTGACCCAATGGACGTAGAGGCAACATGTCACAGAGATATTTGCACATTGATCATGACAGCAGCACTATTTCAATGGCTATAACCTAGAATAACTTATGTATTTAATAAGAGCAATGGATAAGAAAATGTGACTTATACACATAGTGGGAAAGTGTTCAGCCATGAAGAAGAATGAGGTTCTGTTATTTGCATGAAAACTGATATAACTGGAGACCATCATATTAAGCTGGGAGTCTCAGAAAAGCCAAGAAGGAATCAGGGGCCCATGGGCTGGAGACGGACTCTAACCTGAGACAAAGGGGGTACCGTGGGTGGGGGAGAGGAGAACTCAAGCTTGTCTCAGTGGTGATTGTCCTTACCTTGCCAGAGGCAGGCTGGAAGCACAGAGAGGCCTTCTATGGGAGATAGAAGCTGTGGTTCAGTAAATGAAGGCCTTTCTATGTTCCTCATGGCAGTAGTAGATGGAAGAGACAGTCCATGTTTATGAATATTGCTTATTGGCTCTTGATTATTGGAAAATGGATGCATAGCATACCGTTCCAACTTCTTAGGGTAGACCTGAGATTAAATACCTTTTGCAGGGAGGAATGTCTGAGAAGGGAAGCTTATTGGCTAAGCACTCAGGGGCTCTAGGAACCTCACTAGCATGGAGAACTCTGTTCTAGCCTATATGACCACAAGTCACATTTCCTTATGTGGGGAGTGTGGCATGTGTTCCAGGCCAGGAATCAGGCATGGAGTGGGGATTCGCCTAAGTCTAGATGTGTGCTCACCAAGCCTCCGGGTCTCAGACTTGCTCTACCTTATCAAGCTTCCTGGAATGGTTTTATTATCCTATAACTTTCTATAGTCACATAAAATTATACACACACACATGCACATGCACACACACACACACACACACAACACATCAAATTAGAAGAAAGTGAAATTGCCTGGGGAAACAAAGAAGATTAAGAGAGGAGGGAGGGAACAAATAAAAGAAAGTAGAGAGGAAAGAGACAAGAGGCAGAAAATATTCAACATATACATGCAAGAAAACGTTATAAATAAATAAACAAGAATTGCAATGGATACCAGTTAGAAAAAAAAGAAAAATTGCTTTTATAGATGACATAAGTGTTGATATAAAGAATTCCAGAGAATCTACTAATATTTTTAATAGGTCAGTTTACCAACATTTTAGATATGATGTTAGTACGGAACAGCAGGTTGCATTTTTATATATGAACAACAATGGGATTTAACGGTTAAAAATATGTACTTATAATGGAAATGTCATAAAAAGGTATAAAACTTAAAATATACAAAATTAATAGAAAAAGAAAAAAATTACAACTGTGAAATAAATATAAAGGTGAAACTTATTTATAAATTGTAAAACTCAACATTGATGTCACCTCTCCAGATGGATCTCTAGATTAAATGCAGTCCCAAAATTCTCTTGTAGATAGTGTCAAGCTGGTTTCAGAAGGTAACATACAGAAGGCGAATAAACTGAACAGTAAAGCATCTGTGCACAAATAATAAACCTCTGCCTCATATTCAGACTTTTCACAGGCCAAAATCTCTGTGCAAGACACGCTAACAAACATTAGAAAATCAACTCCAACAAAATAGTAAGGATGAAAACAAAATCATGTAGTATTTATCTCAGATTGCAGACAAACCAATATAAGTGCTTTAAGTGCCTATGAACTAGGTATCTCAGACTGCACACATAGCTGGCAGTAGTTCTGTATTTAATTTTCTTCTGTTCATCTTTTCTATCCTGCCTCATATTTCTCTCATCTGTATTCTCTCTAGCTAACTATATTCTTATTCATTCTCTTCTTCTACTTCTCTCTCCTCTCCTCTCTGCAATTATTAATAAGTATGTTAATTATTCAGAAAATTAAAGTCATAATTATAAACAACAATAAGCCCATATAAATGGCTGGACTTTAAGTGCTACTATTATGATATAATGAATAGTCAAAATCATAAAATGGTAATGCTTTGCGATAGTAAAAAAAAAAAAAAAAAAAAAAAAAAAAAAAAAAAATCACGTAGTGTTTTGCCAGTTTCCAGAAAAATGTAATCCCTTTGCATTGAATCCGAAAAAGTCCAGCTAGAATAATGAAATTTTTTTATAGGTATTAATGATGTGCAGTGGCTTTATCATGATCGCCTGACTGCACAATAGGTTCTCAATGAAAACCAAGTTATTCCGTTGCCATCCATTAAGTACTACTCAGCCATGAAAGGGACAAGTTGGCTTCATCAACACATGGATACTGTCAAATGCACTTGTAAGCTAGAAAGTTCACATTAGTAAAGAAGAAAGTCTATGAGATTGTTAAGGGGAACCCAAAACAGAACACATATGCAATGAGCTAACTATATTATAAAAGAAACACAACTCCACAAAATGCTTTACACTCACGTTAGTGAACTTGCTTCTCTCATAGGAGCCATTCAGAAACTCTGAAACAGCTTTGTGTTCCTACTGTGCTTGAACAGATAAATAAATATATTGGAGTTAATGAGAGCCAGAATTCTCACGGTGAGGGAAGAAAATTACAAACGAGGAGAGAAGGCAGAAATGACGGCTAGGCTGGAGTGGAGTCAAAGGTACCAGTATTAAACCTACTTTTCAATACAAACAAACCAATGCAGAGATAGACACAGATGTGTTTCTATGCATCAGTTAGTATACATGGACCATTCCATTGCCGTCCACTGAGGAGGTCTGGAAACAAGGATCCCACTGTAGTAATACGGATTCCTACTACCTAGATCTAGATTTTTAGAATACAATCACCCAACAATTGATACCAGAGATCCTTGGAGAAGTGGTTGATTCCAGGGTCACCGGGGATGATATGATAATGAACCCTGAGCATCGTGATATCAGAAAGTACAGATACGCCTCCAAAGCATGGCAATACATAAAAGAGATAGGGAGTCAACAACAAACACTACCTTTTTAAAGGATTTGTCTTATTTATATGTATTTGTGTGTGCTTACATATGCACATATGTGTGCATGTATCCATCTGGGTGAGAAAAAGGAATCAGATCCCCTGGAGCTAAAGTTACAGGTGGTTGTGAGTCACATGGCAGTGCTAGGAATGAACTCTGGTTCTTTATCTCTCTAGCCCCAAACACAGAACAATTCCAGTAACAAAATAAACACTATTTGTATTATAGCATATACATTTTTATAAACTGCCATGTGTCTGTATTAATACCAACGAATAACTGAATACATAAATATGGAAGAATTCCTTCTAGTTCTCTTGAAAAAAAAAAGCTCCAATTAACAAAACCAAAAGTGATGGAAATCCAAACTGATGGCCAAAGCACTTGATATAAGGTTGAAAAGCAGAAAAGATCTGCAAAGTCTCTAAGTTGTTGTTATAGTTGGATAATCAATAGCTTTACAGTGGCGAATTCTATTAGCTACCACCTTAACCATGTGACAAGATTGACATGCATACCTCAAAGCTCGCACAGGGAAGGATGTAAGTTGATTCTCAATTGTATGGCACTCCTGAAAGAAATACATTGCCTCACCTGACCATAAGAAAGCTGGAGGTGAAGTACAGAAAATTTCTACCATAATTGTTGAGCTTTATAGGACTTAAATTATAAAAGAGAGAAGACTGAGGAGTATATCAGATGATACAAAGACTTAGCAGCCAGGCCCACTAAGGGAGAGGTAGCATTCTGGGCAATATCCAAAAAAAAAAAAAAAGGAAGGGGAAAGATGATTGTAAACTAGTGATATCCCAAATAAAACTTCCAACTTTCTGCAATATCATTTCATCCAGATTAATTTCTTATGTTGATAATTGTTTCTCAGTTCTAAGAGATGTTAAATTGGGGAAGACTGCAACTGAACTCTGAGATTTTTGCAACGTTTTGGTGTGTGTGTCTGTCACTTTTATGTTACTAGGGCCAAAAATACCTGACAGAGACAACTTAGGAGAGAACTCTATTTTTGGCTCATGGTTTTAGAGGACTTAATCAGAGCAGGGAAGGGAGGCTGAAGACTGTTATTATTGTGGTGAACCAGGAATCGGGGGTGTGTAGGGAAGTGAAGGAACAGGATAGGAGAAGAGTCTACCACATCCAAAGGTCTGTCGTTAGTGACCCACTTTTGTCTTTGAGGTCCCAGTTCCTAAAGAGTCCATAGATTTCTAAAGTAGGGCCATCAACTGGAGGACCAGGTTCTCAACTGTGAGCCTAGGGGAGGGGGCATTTCAGAATCAAATCACAACAATAAGTCAAAAATTACTTTAAAATTAATAATTAAAAATAAAAAGAATGGAGGGATGACATCAGTCACTGGTCTGAAGGAATGGTGGGATCCTTATTGATCAGACTTGGAAGGCCTGCACTGTGACTGAGAACACTCCTCCATTACCCTGAGATCAGCTCCCTTGGACAAGCCATAGATCTACTTTCTCCTCAGGTGCTGAGCTCCTGTGTGTTCTTATTAATCCATTATCTTTCAAGTCCACATTCAAAGTGGGGGTGAGAGCCATACTTATCACCTACTGATCATTTCCTGTGGGAGCAATTTTGAGATCTGTGAGTGTTTCTTCACTAATTTTCAAAAAATTTAGTAGACTTTTGTTTTTTTCTGCTTCTAGGTGTTTCTATGTCTCAACACCATAGCAACATAGCTACACTTTTTTTTTCAAGTTTTTCAAGTTTTGCTTTAGTTTATAAAGCATTTGCTTGACACATGACATTTTCTCATTTTAATCACACACACACACACACACACACACACACACACACATATATCTCCTGTAATCATGGTTGTATTGGTGAAGTTTTGCCTCCTTGGGGGCTAACTGTTCTGTTTCGTTTTGGTTTTCTGGTTTTCAAAGTTTCATCTCAAACTGTCATTTCTCTTTTTATACAGGAGCAGTTTGTGTTTCAAATGTGAGAGTCCCAAGATTTTATGCCTCCTTCCTTCCACCTAAATACAAGTCACTCCTCCTCATAGATTTCATCTTCCTTGTAAAGCCTTGCTAAAGCAGCAAGAATCTGGAAATATATATTGACAGTCTGAATTATTCTAATTGTTCTCTTTCATCTACAATCATGGGCGATCATAGACCACAAAAAATTGTATGTAGCACTTGGCCAGGCATTTTGTTACATCATTGGAAATAACAGTTATACGCATGTCAGCATACCCAGGCGACAAACTCTTGACCACTGTGCCAATATCATAGACTTCTGTGCAGTGAGGAGAATACTACTACAAACAAACTAAATCTAGCAGAGTTTATCTGAGCAAAGAACAAGCTATAAATGGGACAGTTTCCAGAACCCAAGGTCCACAGAGCTTTGTGGTAGGCCGTGTTTATAGACTCTGGAAAGATATGCATACAAAAAACAGCCTGATTGACTACAGCTAGACATTTGCCAGATTTAAGGGTGGTGTGATGAAGCATTTGCCTATAGACATTGTCTCCTGGATTAGAAGTCTGTGGCTAACTAAAGTTATCTTCTGTGCCTGGCAGGACCTCAAGTCCACTATTTGTTACAAGAATATATTTCTAGGTGCTGGGGAAATGGCTTAGAGGGTCAAATGTTTGCAATACAAGCAGGAAAAATATGTCCATATCCCCAATAACCTACTCAAGAAGCTAGTACACATCTGTAGCCCCAACACAGGGTAGGCAGAGGCCAGAGTTCCCCAGAGCTCACTGCCCAGATAGCCTAGTCAAATCAGAGGTCTCCAGGTTCAACAAGAAAAACTGGGTCAAAAAAACTAAAGTAGAGAGAGGTAGAGGAAGGGAACCAGCTGTAGTCTAGATGCACACATGCAAGAATGACATGCAAGGGTAGCTATGCAGTGTGGTAGAAATGGAGGTCAGGGGTGGCATCCATTCTGTTCACAGTCCATCTGTGAAGAGATGGACTCAGAACAGTAAAGGCTTGAAAATATATACTATTCAGTCAGTGCCTCATGGCCAGCTACCATTGTGAGTGTTTGGTAAATGACCAACATGGAGTTTGATTGACCTTCTTCTCTTCATCCATCATCCCTGGTGTTCTCCTCCCCTTCTTACCTTTACTTCCTTTACCCTTGGCTTCCACCTGATCCTCTACTAACTCCACTATTTAATGATCTGGGTCTCTCCTCCCAAACAGCACTCTTTCCAGATTAATTCAATGCATGTTGTTTTCTTTTCCACTGATGCCTATTCATTTATTTATTGTGGAAAAGGGGCTACATGCCATAGTAGAGATGAGAAGATCAGAGGATAAACTGCCAGGATCTATTTTCCCTGATTCCACAATGTAGGTCCCAGAGATCAAGCCCATGTCTTGAGGTTTATCCTGTAGTGTCTCTTTACCCACTAAGCCATCTCACAGCCCCATACTGTGGTTTTTAAGTAACATCAAAATGTCAATTCCTTTTTCTATCCTTGTCCCCTCCAGTATGCATGCTTCAAATATCTATAAATACTGGCCATCAAGTGTATTATGCCTTCAGAACTCAGCTTGACAATTCTTGCTTACTAAAGACAAAATGAACTCTTTGTTTTATCTATACAAAGCCAGTTATTCCCATGAATTTTGTCCAGCCCAATAAATGGCACTATCATCCAGTCAGTGATCCAAGCCAAAAGATTTAGGAAACATCATTCGTCTATAAATCTTTTTCCCAGCCTCCACATCCTTTTGGCAACAATGTCTTATGCATGCTACCTTTAAGTTACATCATCAATTTGTCTGTGATTGGCTGATTTCTCCTCAAAGATTTCCATGTTCAAATCTCCAGAACCTGAAATGTTCCATTGGAAGGAAAAGAGACCTTGCCACTGTGATTAATTTAACAACTGATTGTTTGGTTGAGGATATCACCCAGGATTCTTTGGGTGAGGCCAATGCATGCATTAAAATACTCAGAAGAGGGAAACAGAGACAAGGATAGCTAGATCTGACAGAAGAAAGGAGGACACGGAGGAAACAAATGAAGGCAAAGAAAAAGCTGAACATGGGGACTGTGAGCAAACGTATGTAACTGGCCTCTAGAAACTGGGAAATACAAGAAAATGAATTCTTCGCTTTGGTCTCCAGGAGGGGTAAAAGTTTCTGAGGTCAGACTGTCAATCTGTTTAATTCCAGTTTAGGTACATAGCTGCTATGGAAAGGTCATTTAAACCTCCTGTGTCTGTTTTCTCAGAGCAACAAGGAAATCATGGCAGAACTGGACCAGAAAAAAAATCCTCCCAGCATATAATAATCAAAACACAAAATCTACAGAACAAAGAAAAAAATTTAAAAGTGGCCAGGTAACATACAAAGGCAGACCTATCAGAATCACCTCAACTTCTCAACAGAGACTATAAAAGCTAGAAGGGCCTGGTTAGATATTCTGCAACCTCTAAAAATCCACAGGTTCCAACCTAGGCTAATATACCAGCAAAACTCTCAATTACCATACAGGGAGTAACAAGATACTTCAATATTATAGATACTTAATAAATTCTTGCTAAATTTACAGATAAAAATTTGGTTGGCATACGTTCTAGTTTTGTTTCTGTTGCTATAACAAAAGGTCTTGTGGGGGGGGAGGCAATTTCAGGAAGAAAGATTTATTTGCCTTACATGTCCAGGTTAGGCAATTATTGCCAAGACATCAAGACAAGAACTTAAAGTCAAGAACAAATAGAATAAATACATGAATATTTACGTACTGCCTCTCAGCTTGGTTTATCCATTTTTATACAATTGAGGAAATTCTGCCTAGGGGATGAATGGTACTACCTACAGTGAGATATTATCTAGATACTTCTACATTTGTAGGTCACATCAAGTTGACAATCAAAACTAACCATTATAACACTTGGTGGGTTTTTGTTGTTGTTGTTGTTTTGTTTTTCTCCACTTAGTTATTTATTAATTTATTTATTCATTCACTTTATTATTCACTATACCCCAATGGCAGCCCCCTCTCCCTCCCAGTCCCCCCTCACAAGGTCCCTTCCCTCATATCCCCTCCCGTTTATCTCTGAGAAGAAGGACCCCCTGGGTTCCAACCCACCCTGGCACCTCAGGTCACTGCAGGACTAGATACATCCTCTCCCACTGAGGCCAGATAAGACCAGTTAGAGGAGCAGGATGACAGGCAGGCAACAGAGTCAGGGTAACTTCCTACTGTAATTGTTAGGGAACCCACACGAAGTCCAAGCTTCACTTCTACTGCATATGTGCAGGGGCCTAGGCCCAGTCCTGTATACTATTTGGTTGGTGGTTCAGTCTCTGGGTGCCCCAAGGATCCAAGTTAGTTGACTCTCTTGTTCTTCTTGTGGAGCCTCTATTCTTTTGGTTTCCTTTTACTTTTTTACTTTTTCTTTTTTTTTATTGGATATTTTATTTACATTTCAGATGTTATCCCCTTACTCCATTTCATCCTCCCCAAAGAGCCCCCTATCCCATCCTCCTCCTCCTCCTGCTTCTATGAAGATGTGCCCCACACACCCCTACTCCCACCTCCCCACCCTCTAATTCTCCCACACTTGGCATCAGCCTTCATGGGACCAAGGATCTCCTCTCCCACCTATGCCCAACAAGGCCATCCTTCCCTACATATATATCTGGAGTAATGGGTCCCTCCCTATGTGCTCCCAGGTTGGTGATTTAGACCCTGGGAGCTCTGGTTGGTTGGTATTGTTGCACTCCCCATGGAGCCTCAACCCCTTTCAGCTCCTTCAGCTCCTCTCTAATCCCTCCATTGGGAATCCCTTAATCAGTACAATGGTTAGCTGTGAGCATCTGCCTCTGAATATGTCAGACTCTGGCAGACCTCTAAGGAGACAGCTATATCACCTATATCAGGCTCTTGTCAGCATGCACTTCCTGACATCCACATCAGCGTCTACCTTTGGTGACTGAACATGAGATGGATACCCAGGTGAAATGGTCTCCAGATGGCCCCTCCTTCAGTTTCTGTCCCATACTTTGTCTCCATATTTGCTCCCTTGAGTATTTTGTTACTCCTTCTAAGGGGGACCAAAGCACACGCACTTGGTCTTCCTTCTTCATGAGCTTCATGTGGTCTGTGCGTTGAATCTTGGGTTCCTTAATCTTTCCCCCAACTCTTTCACAAGACTTCCCAAGCTCTGTTCAATGTTTAGCTATGGATCTTTGCATCTGTTTCAGTTGGCTTCTGGAGGGAAACTCTCAGAGGACAGATATGCTAGACTCCTGTCTGCAAGCACAGCAGACTATCAATAATATCAGGGATTGGTTCTTGCCCATCATGTGGATGTCAAGTTGAGCCTTCATTGGTTGGCCATTCCTTCAATCTCTGCTCCATCTTTATCTCTGCACTTCTGGTTGGCAGGACAAACTTTTGGTGGAAGGTTTTGTGGTGGGTTAGTGTCCTTATCCTTCCATTGGGAGTCATGCCTGGCTACAGAGGGTGGCCATTTCAGGTTCAATATCTCCCACTGCTAGGAGTTCCAGATATAATTACCCCTATAGAGTACTCTGGAGTCTCTCTCATCTCAGGTCTCTGGCCTGTCCTAGAGATGCCCTTTCCCCTTATACATCTCCCTTTCACCCAGTTCCCTCACTCAATATGAGAAAATAATCCTCATTCCTTGGGCCCTTCTTGGTATTTAGCTTCTTTGGGTCTGTGGATTGTAGTGTGAGTATCTTGTACTTTATGGCTAATATCCTCTTGTAAGTCAGAATATACCATGAATACCCTTTTGGGTCTGAGTCACCTCACTCAGGATACTTCCTAGTTCTATCACTTGCAGCAAATGTCATGATGTCTTTGTTTTTCATAGCTGAAATTTCCATTGTGTAAATGAACCACATTTTCTTTATCCAGTTTTTGGTTGAGGGGCATCTGGGTTGTTTCCAGTTTCTGGCTATTATGAATAAAGCTGCTATGAACATAGTGTTCCTGTTGTATGGTAGAGCATGTTTTGGGTATATGCCCAGAAGTGGTATACCTAGGTCTTGAGGTAGTGGTATACCTAGGTTTTCTGAGAAACAGCCAAATTGTTTTCCAGAGTGAATATACAAGTTTGCACTTCCACCAGCAATGAAGAAGTGTTCCCCTTGCTCTATATCCTCACCAGAATGTGCTATTACTTGAGTTTTTATCTTAGCCATTCTGATGAATATAAAGTCAGGGGGCAGTGCACAGCTCACCTATGCTGGCTGTGCCCTAGGCAGACCCGACGGGCCTTATTTTGTTTTTGTTTGGAGGCGTTTGAGAGATTTCCTTTTACAACATCAGCTAGATTTCAACATTCAGTCTTCCTGCTTCAGCTCCAGTGTTCAGACAGCTGTCATGTGACCCCATAGCTGACTGGTTGACACATAGCGTCGACTCACTACAGTATCACACTGATGGACCCTGCACATATTATAGGTTAGGTCAGGACAGATTCTAGTCTTCCCTCTCAGAGACAGGTTCTACCTAAAGGCAAATACTTTTTCTGTGATGATAATATCTCACATTTGTTTATTTTTACCTCTTTAGCAAAGATTTCTGGAATACTGTCTACAAAATTACCAAAAAAATGTACTTAGGCAATGTCCAAAAAAGTATTATATTTAATCTCTAAGACCCATTATCATTTTAATTCATTTTTTGTCTTATTTTGGTATAAATTTTATACAATGTGATCTATGCTATCTACATTATGTAAGTCCTGACCTTAGGGCTTATCACTTTAGAGACTTAAAATTGGAAAGTTATGGGGCTATGTTCTCAGAAAATTTAAAGAGAACTGCGTTTCTACAGAAATAGTGAATAGAACCACACATTAGATTAGCTGGAGAAGGCTGCAGAGGAAGTGGAAGAGGTTGGTCAAGAGATGCGTAACTAGGAGAGCTTAGTTTTGGGGTTCTATTGAACTGAAGGTGACAAGAAGTGGTGACTATCCCAAACCACGTAAAGAAGAGACTTCCTTCACTATGAAGGAAGGATAAAGGTTCAAGATGGCGGCCATACTATGTACTCTCATATGGTTATTACGGAGGGTAGTCATGGCTTGAGATTTTATATTGTATCCTACACATGTGTATGATCATTATGTATGATTTTTGTTGAAGAATAGTGGGAATTGAGATCCAGTAGAAAAATAAAAAATGATCTTCCCTGGCCCTTAGATGTTCTTGTAGACTCCTGGAGGACTGTTGAACGCGTGAGTTGGCACAAAGAGGCGAGCTCAGCTTTCATACTTACTCTCCTCCTGCCTGCGCCCAGAATGAGGCCAGGTACAGATGTCAAGCTTTACCTAGTCTGTACCTCTCTAAAGACTTCCTAACACCTTCTCTTCATATGAAGCATCTTGTGGGTAAAGTGTATCTTCATGATGATGGGACTTTCAGGGGTTTTCACTGGGGCTCTACTGGCTACCTTGCAGAAGAGTTTGGGTAAAAGTTCTAGGTAACAATTCTATGGTCATTTTGAAAACTGTGACACAGCAGGGCACTGGGGTTTAGGTTTAGTAGGAGAAAACAAACTGCTCGGGAGTGCTGGGAGGTTCACTGTTTTTCTTCCTAGAGGCTCCAGTATGTAACCTTGGGGTGGCCCTGTCCACATTATGAGTATCTACATACACATCAGTGGAGAGTCAGAGAGTGCCTGCTGTTACTCAGAAGAAAAGATGGTATACCTGATAATCTCCAAGAACAAAGACCCCAGTTACTTCATCACCCTTGCCTAAGGGTCTGGAATTAATTGTGTTTTTTTATATCCATCTAATTTTACAAAATCATACTTCTCTGTGGCAGCTCACTAGCTTAACACTTCATCTGAGATAAGGCCTTGCCAACAGAAATAACATTTAGAAAACACTGTCAGACCTGATGATGGTGGGTTTTCCCCACCGTCAGGGCACACACAACCACACACACACACAACACACACACATGCACACAGTTCACTATGACCTTAAACAGGTAGACTCAGCCTCAGCAAACACAAAAGCACCAGAATGACCCCAGATGTTTGTTTCTGCAAAAGAAACACCTACATATCAACTCCAGCATCTGTCAAGGAGAAAGAAAGAATTAGCTCCAGAATATTTACCACACACACACTGACCATGTGCACATTATGTAAAGGGACTGCAGTCCCCATCTGCAGATGCCCCCCTTTGTCTACAATCTTGCTTTGCATGGCTTCTGTCACCTAAAGTCAACCAGAATATGAGGACAATAGATTTTAAAAGGCTGAAGTTTTCAGAAATAAAAAACAATTGTTCCATTTTAAACTGCATCATAATTCATTGTCCAGTGCCACATAAGCTCTGTCTCACCTAGGACATGAATCTTCCGTTCCTCCAGAGTATCCATATGCATATGCAGCATCCCCATCAGTCACCTAGAAGCCACTTTGGTTGAAAAAACCAATTACAGTGTAGATATTGCACTCAAATGACCCTTGTATGGTAACCTAAGAGTCATCACTCATACACTTATTCTTAACACATGGATATTGCAGCATTAAACAGCATCCCACAAAAAAAAAAAAATGGGCTAGAGAAAGAACAATAAGAAATTTTGACACAGATAGATAAATGGAAGAGGGGGGGTTGTACACCCAAGAGACTCCCCCAGTCCATTATTATAATGTCCTGTTTTGTTATTGGTTTTTATGAATGACTTACTATACCCAACTTACAGTTTAAAATGAATTCTGAACATAAGAACAATATAGAATAAAAATATAAGCTAGTATATTTCATACTGAGCGTGAGTTTAGGCTAAATGAAGAGGTATGGAAATGCATTCCTATAGATAATAGGAACGAGTATGCTACAGGTTACCTCCCTCCAAGTTTGAGAACAAAGAGAAAATCAGGAAGTTATGAATTTTAATGAAGGAGAACACCAAGGCCAAAGGTTCTGAGCAGCGTAGCTGGTCATGTAGTGTCTGAGTCCTAGGGAAAGACAGGTTCTTGATACCCATTTTTGTAGTAAATCCTGCTCTGATAAATATTAATAAGAAAGTTTAATACACAAAGATTTACACTGGAAAAGTAACAAATAACACATCATGGAGACCTATAAAAGGGACATCAGGGCAGTTGGAACCAAATCTAAGTCGCTGTTGTCACCAGTCTGCTTTCCTAAGCCATAAGGTGGCATTCCCTGTTTTTGAGCATGACCTGGTGTGCCTGTATGAAGCGATGTGAGTGTGTGCCATCGTGGGGGTGAGGTTGAGAACAAAGCAAAACCAGTGTGTGTTTCCCGTTAGGCTCAGATTCCATCTGCACATACAATTATTTGTTTAACATCCTCACACCATATTACGTTCCATCCTATGATTTATTAGCAAAAGTGTGCTTTCTAAACTTCACCTTCCCAAGCAGTGGTCACCCTTGACAGGTTTCATTACTGAGAAATGACATGGACATTTGTTATACTCTCAGACAATAAAATATTACCCAGCTCAAATACCTTCATGGAATATTAAACAAAATGAATGTTTTTCCTTTTCTGTGTTTATCATATCTTATTAGAAGTGAAGACATGGTGCTGTGTTTTCTTTCCCAATAGACGAGAGTGGAAAAAAATGAGTTTCATTTGCCCTTCATCCAACTGGCTTTACTTAGCAATGTCCAAGGCTTCCAAGAGTTGATAGAATGTCATTTCAAACATTCATCTTCTCAAGACTCTTGAATGCACCTTTCTGTCACATTGCCATGAGGAAGAAACATCAAAAACTGTCTCTACAGACACACTCTCTGTTCCAACCCCAGACTTAGTTATTTTCAGGTATTAATTGAAGGATCAAAGAATCCATCTTCATAGAAGCTGACTGCAGACCAACTTACAGACATGTTTTGTGTAGTTAGCACCTCACACACTGGATCTTTTCATATATACATAAAGACCTACCCTAGTTTCATTTCTGTTGCTGTGAAAAACTGCCCTGATATAAAAGCAGCTTAGGGGAGAGCAGGCTTGACTCCAGGTTACAGTCAGCCTTTCTTTGTGGGGAAATCAAGGCAAGAGCGTAAAGCAGTCCAATCACTTCACATAAAAACAGAGACAGGAAATAAATGAATCTATGCCTAGAAATCATCTCCCTTTCCTTACTCTTACAGAGTCCAGGACTCAACCCCAGGGAATAGTACTGCCCATACAACAGACTAGGTGTGTCCAGCTCAATTAAGCATATCCCTCACAGGTCTTTTCACAGGCCAACCTGATCTAGACAATCTCTCACTGAGAATCTTTCAGGTGATTCCTCATTGTGTCAAGTTGACAAAACAAACCATCACAAGACCATATGAAAACTATTGTCTGTAATAAGTGAGAGACTGCACAGTCACAGGTTTGTTCGCACATATCCACAAGAACACAGATGTACACCTTCATTACAGAAGGGTATCCTGATAGCATTGGCTTTGTATATTAAGCAGATAATTACAGCAAATAATAAGTTGGCTGTGAACTCCATCCTATCTATTGTACATGAAGGGATTTCTCAGGGCTCCGCTTAAGTTTGAGTCCCTATTTTGTCTGAGGTTTTCCAGTTCTCTTAGATAACCAGCCTAAAATTGATAGGGACTTGGGTAAACCCCAGATATCCTAGATATGGTAACTCTGTACACATTTGGACATGGCCACGGAAAGAATATATCCTAAACTCCCAAATTGACACCACCCCTATCTACAGCCATCTTTGTTAATACATTACTTCAACTCAGAACTCTAAGTTAATTATGCTGTAGTAATTTTGCTAACATTTATCAAGGAAGAAAGTATGTCTTCAATCTACTTTAAAAGGGAGGAAAAAATCAAATGTATTTATGAATCCTTTTGCAAGGAATGCTAGCTCCCCAAAGGGCCATACACGGTAGATTAATGCTTTGGTGTCACTGGTCTTCTGTCACTAAAATTCATTTTTTATTCTGATTTATTGATTTATGTAATGACTTTCTTTTTTAATTACTTTTATTTTTTTACAATCCAGTCATTGCCCACCTCTTGGTCTGCAATCCCACAGTTCCTCATCCCAGTCCTCCTCTCTCCTGTCTCCAAGAGGATGTGCCTCCTGCCACCAGGCCTCCCATTGCCTGGGGCATCAATTCTCTTGAGGGTTAGGTGCCTCTTTTCTCACTGAGGCCAGACCAGGAAGTCCTCTGCTACTTATGTTGGGGGCCTTGGATCAGCTCATGTATGCTGCCTGGATGGTGGCTCAGTGTCTGAGAGATTTCAGGAATTAGTTGAGACGCTGGTCTTCCTAAGGGTCACCTTCCTCAGCTTCTTCCAGCCTTTCCCTAATTCAGCACAGTCCAATAGTTGGGTGTAATTGTCTTTGAAACAGTGCAGGGGTGGGAGGGTTGGGCATGATTGTAAAATGCAGGTGCAGGTCCTCTAGAATGGTGACAATAGAAGAAACATCACCAGTGTCATGACTGTGTCCATGTATAACAGGCTTGTGGATCAGGGTTGAAATCTTCCCCATGGGAATTTACAGTGCCTCTGCTGGGCCCCAGTATGGTAATGGCATCATGTATATAGCTTAGGTTTGGGTTTTATAAATAAGAGAGAGGATGTGGATGCAGTTTCCCACTGTAAATTCTCAGATAAAGCTGTTTCCCAGTATCTCTCACTGAAAAAGACACAATTCCTTAATACCTCCTCATGGGGATTTCATCCTAGTCCCCATTTCACAAAAGTCAGACACTATCTAACACCACACCTCCCACCTTGTCCAGACACAAAGCCTTGTGCCTGGGTTTTGTGCCCACTTCACCTAAATGTCCAAAGCTGGGGTTTTGTCCAAAACTATTCAACAATCCCAGACAGTGGCAGACTCGGTGTCTAGTCAGCTTATGGCTTTTGCTTTCCATGTCAGTTTGGTCCATGCTAACTGTAAGATGATGCAAACAGCAGAGACAATGCTGATAATATTTTACACAGCTTTTAAAATATTATTTGGTAGGAGGCAGTCTTATTTGGCACTCTCCCAAAAGAAAAAAAAATAGACTTCCATTTTCTGATATGTAAAGATCATCCTATGTTTACCCCTTCAGTCTACCACTTGGTGTTTATTAGAGGACCACAGACCTGCCACACAGTGTAAGATGTAAAGATACCACAGGCAAAAAAAGACACAGCCCCTGTCAATAAAGTTCACAGACCAGCTGCATCAGAAATATAATCAAAATGAGAAATCATGATGTCATCACAGGGTGATGCCTGGGGCTGAGCACAGGAGTGGGCTAGTAATAGCTGCCAGCAAGAATTTCACAGTAAATTATGGGAAGATCACAAGCAGCGTTTTAACCATTTGTTGGAGGCAGGAGGTGGAAGAGAGGTGTTGATGCTCTAACACCTCTAACAAGCTAACAAAGTGCCTAGCAGGATGGAGGTAAAAAGGATGCAGGGGACATAAGAGCTGACTTCTAATGAGACATCTCAATTCTAGCGACTTTTATAAAAGATAGTCAATAGATCCACAAAAGATAGAAAGTAAATATCTACCAGGTTTTCCTGGCTGAGACACTTCTCCTTAACATAAACCAAAGAGATTTCAGATATTTCTTTAATTTTATTATATTTAAATATATGGTGTATATCTTTATACATAATATACTTATAAATAGTATATATATACTAAAATATTCAAAATAAGATGGATTTTTAACATCTCAAGCTTAAAAGTATTCAGCAGATTACAAGTCACTCACAGACAGAGAGGAACAGAAATGAATCTGGCAGAAAATCCCTCCAAATTAGTGAGCTCCTTAGTCAGGAGAAATATGTGGCATTTTCTTTATCTTCTGCCTTCACCAAATTGCCTAAAGAATTCAATCTCCATGGACCCATGTTTCAGTAATTACTCCACTCACAGAACAGCCAAACCTCAGTCTCAGGGTAGGATGTCCAAGTTTAGGTACGCATGGTGGCTCACTCTTTTAATCCCAGAACTTGAGAGGCAAAAGCAGGTAGATCTCTATGAGTTCAAAGGCCAGCCTGGTCTACAAAGTGACTAATTTGTAGCCTATAGGACTACTTAGAGAGACTCTGTCTCAAAATCAAAAACACAAAACTTTGCTTCAACCCTACCCTGAGACTCACAGTATTTTCTGTTTGTCTTAGTAGATTCTCTACCATGATTTAACAAAATAGCTGAGAATGGGTAATTTGTATTTAAAAACCACAAGTTTATTTAATTAATGGTTCTGGAGCCTGGAAATAATCAAGAACATGCTACCAGCATTGAGTGAGGTGCTTCAAACTATCCCATAAAGCAGCAGAAGGCATCATATGCTAAGCAAGAGGAAGAACTGGTCAGTTTGCCCTCTCTTCCTGTAAAGCCACCAGTCCCATGGTGGGGTCCACAACCTGATAATCTTCTCAAACTCCCACCTGGAGACAGCATCAGTACATGAAGTTGGAGATTAAGTTGGAGCACAGATGACAGAAAGGACATCAAGCCACGTGTTTCTTTGGTAACCTGTAAGCCTTTTCTTGATAATTTCATCCGATGTTGGGCCTACAGGGGAGGAGCTCCCTGGATTCAAATGCAATATGCAATTTGTCTATGGCTTTAGGTAGGAAGTTCTTTTCCTATTCAGATGATATCCTCTGTGGCTGTGAATGAGTAGAAAATGTTTCTGAGTTCCCTTATCATTCAACTACCCTCTTTAAATGTGTCCTTAATACAGCCCATCACTCTATGGTGATCCATTAAAAACTAATCGTCGCTCTCGGTCTTAGCGCCATCTTCCTTGAGACTCCTGCGCCATGAGAGCGAAGTGGCGGAAGAAGAGAATGTGCAGGCTGAAGCGCAAGAGAAGAAAGATGAGGCAGAGGTCCAAGTAGAACCAGCCTGTGCACCCACGAAGCCTGCAGGAGCAGAAGTGAGGAATGCTGAAGGCTCGGGACACCGGGGACAAGCTGTCGGACTGTATGCTGCTGTCGGTACTAAGTTTCAGTATACCTGGAATGTCACCTTGCCGAGATCATCCGGAAAAATGACTGCCTTTCTTAAAACCAAAAACAGTCCCTCTGGCCCTCTGCCCCGGACCTCTGGCATTCTGGACTAGTTCTGTTCTCTCTTGTGCCCAAGAGTAATTCGTGTACAATAAACCCTCTTGCTGTCAGCTGAAAAAAAAATAATAATCGTCTTGTTCTTGGGACTAGTCCTGGCTACGTTGACTTGGTATTCTGCTCAGCTTTGTAGCTACTGCTGCTGGGTTACAAATCTGCTGTGGAATGGTTAGCTATGGTATAGAAATAGAAAGCTCCACTGATATATGTAACTTTATCAAATCATTTGTATGTAAATGTTAGCAAATCAATAGCCATTTATGTAAACTCTATGCAAATTATTAACCATTTTGTGTCGTTCTCTCCTTTTCCTCTTCAAAGAAAAATACACTCATGTTAAAATTTCTATGGATGCAATTTCTTTTTCTGTCAATAACTATCTAATACTAGATTTATCAGAATTTGTTTCAAAACAATAAAAATTTCACCTTTCATCGTCTATCAACATGAACACCAAATTACTTTGCTTACAAATTATATGAACAGATTCACATTGTAAGATTCTCAACTTTGTAGGTATCTGTTAAGGCCATGAAAGGCCAGCATTTGATACTTGTAATTTCAGATACCTCCTCAAAGGCATTATGAACTATATGTGTCATAATCAATCCTAAGCCTGAAGAGCAATGCTTCCTCTGAGCAAAAATTGTCTACTCCAGAGGAAGTGATGAATGCTAAAAGGACCACAGTTAGCCACTGAAGTCTTTATGTTACTCTGCCAGTCTTCAGTTGTCTTATTTATGTGTGTATGCATGTGTATGTGTGTGTTTGTGTGTGTGTATGTGTGTATATGTGTGTATGTATGTGTGCATGTAATGTGTGTGAGTTTGTGTGTGTGTACATGTTGTGCATGTGTGTGTATGTGTGTGAGTTGTGTGTGTATGTGTGTGTTCAGGTATATGTATGTGATTGTATTGTGTGTGGTGTGTGTTGTGTGTGTGTGTGTGTGTGTTTCCAAATGAGCATACACCATGGTACACATGTGGAGGTCAGAGAACAAATTTCAGAAGTTTTTTTTCCCTGTCTACCTTGTCTTTGAGGCAGGGTCTCTCTTACTCTTTCTATCCCTAATAGTCTAAGCCAATAGGCTACTAGCTTCTGGCTGATTCTCCTGTCTCCACCTCCATGTCAGCATAGGAGTGCTGAGATTACAGATGAAATGGCACAGGAAGATGCTTATTTAATATGGATTTCCAAGACACTCCCCAGGGGTGGGAGGGTGGAGTGACCATGATTGCTCAGCAAGTGCTTTTATGTGTATGCGTGAGTGTTTGTGTGTGTGTGTGCATGTGTATGTGTGTGTGTATCCTTTGATTGTATCTTGACCAACTCCCAGAGCTTTGTTAATTAGCAAAATGGATGGCAGGATCAAAGAGCCAGTAGTTAGAATGATTAATTTCACATTTGGACCCTTTGAGAGAAATTAAAATATATTCAAGAGTCGACAATTGGGTGGAATAATTTATAAAATTAAAGGTGTTTAAAACACTCGACTGGAAATTGTATGAAGTAATTTGGACTGAATCCTCACTCTTAGATGAATTGCTCACAAGACCTAGCCAACTCCATATTAGACCTAGGGGATGGTGGTGGGAAATATTTTTTAATAGGCAAAATCATGACTCTCTGTGGTATAAAATGAAATATATCAAGCATGTTATTTGAGTCATTAATTGAGGAAACCAGAAAAGGATCTGCAACTGTTCAAAGGAACCCTCAAAGGCCAGACAAAGGGCACGAGCCTGTGGCAGTCGCTCTGAGATGCAATTTCTTTGTTAGGGACAACACTGGTACTGCAGAGAGAGGAAGTCTGTTCACACTGGAAAATATCCATTTACATGTGTAGAGAAAAGATTTGCATGCTTCACTCAACAGGCAGACATAAGCATCACAGCTAAGCCACACATTAATCTGCCTGGACAAAACTGTAAACTATCTAAAAGACAGTGAAAGACATTAAGTCCCCCAAAATCTAATAGACAGAGAAGGTGTCTCCTAAGCAATGCATGGCATCCTCCTGGAAATACCTGTTTCAGTCATGGAATAGGCTTTTATAGCTTTCCTTAAGCTCAACCTATCACCAACTATTCTAGCTTCCCTTCTGTTGCTGTGATAAAGCAGCCTGACCAAACACAACTTAGAGAAGAAAGGGCTTATTTGACTTACAATTCTAGATTAAAGTGTAGCTTTTTCCTCTCTTGTACTTTTCTGGATCCCCATGGCTAAGAAATGGACAGGTCTTCCTAGGTCAATCAACAATGAAGAAAATCCCCCACAAACATGGCCATAGGCCAAACTGATCTAGATAAGTCTGCACCAAGACTCTCCTTCCAAGTGAGTCCAGGCTCTATCCAGTTGATAGTTTAAAACTAACCAGCATACCTCCCGTGGAGTTCTGACTCCTGCTAAAGAGATAATCAACTCCTCTTCTAGAAGACTGATACATCCCTGTTGTTTAACATTTTTAATAAGATGTTGACAAGATAAATGAAAGAGGCCATGTCCACATTTTACCATAGAGGAAGAGAGTTAGGCCATATTTCCTCAGTCATCATAAGGATCACTGTGGATGATTCTACCACAGTAAACAGACAGACAGACAGACAGACAGACAAGGGAAAAGCATTACAACATTATTGAGTTAAAGTTTTTGCATAACAAATGACTTTAGAAAGAAGATATAATAACGATGCCTCTTTATACTTAAGCTCAATGGAGAAGGGACAGAAATGTGATCAAGGAGACATGTGATATGATATGAAGGGTAGGACCTGCCTGTGCAGGGTTCCCTTGGCCTCACTGTGCACTATGGAGCAGGAACCCTCTCGACTAAGGTTATTCAGAGGGAGAAGGAATCCCATGGCCTTTCTAGGATTTATGACTTGCTTTGGGGAATGGGGTTTCTAGTGTGTTCCATTCAAGACACTCATTGGAGAAAAACAATTCTTGTTTTTATTACTAATTTTGGAGACAGGGGTGAGAGAGAGTCAGACAGAAGGCCAGAGAGACTTCTGAATCCTTCCACCCTCTCTTAGCTCACAGTACTTAGCATGCCAGGTACCATGTTGCGGGCTCTCTTCCTCCAAGCCCCAACATAGCTTAAATGATACACAGCTCTCTTTTATTTTTGCATAAGGGTGTGTTTGAAAAATCCCTGTACCTGTGATGTCACTTCAAGATCCTTGATTTTACTACAGTGTTGAAGGCTGTAATGGAAGCCCTTATCAAATGTAAACATTTGGAGTCTTTAACTTTTTCTGAAACTAAGAATCATTCCATACCCAAAGCAACAGGTAAATTTGCAACAGGCCGACAGTAGCAGCATGGCTAAGCTTTGTCTTGCCTTGAGAGAGGATTATTTACCTGCCTTATGGAAAGTCAGAAGTAGCATTTGTAAAAGGTTGTAATTGCCCAAGAATAGAGTTTAGCAGTGGTGACCAAGAGGGTGGGTGGGTGTTCATTCATACTTTATCACTAGACATACTGTGGTGTGACCAACTCAGCTTATAGTCAATGAATCAGATGTACAATTTCTCTTTCACTTGTTTTCTACCCTTCCCCCTTCTCCATACTCAGGTCTCTGTCCTTTTATGCTACATACCATGGGGTCACAGTAGAAAAGGGGGGCAGGTGTGGAAACTCAAGTTATAAGTGAGTCAGTATTTGAGGCTCATCTTGATAAGACCTTTGGACTCTAAGACATCTCAGTACATCAAAGTATAAACTCAGATGATGACATACAAACTATAGTAGGTGTATCCAGCTTGCTTGGAGAATTAAACGTTCCACATACCTCCCAGTGAACTCTTGAAAGCTGCTCCACAAAGGGAGGCAAAACAAAGGCTACACCATATGGTTTATCTTTTCGAATAATTGCATTTTCAAGTGTAATTCTATACACTTCCCCCTCTTAAATAAAGTCTTGTTTCAAAACCAAATGTTTCTCCATTAGCGCAGAGTAGGCATATGGGAGCTCACACGTGAATGGAGGTAGTCAGTGGTTTCATGGTTCTGAAAAGTTCAAATTAGCATGCAGTACTTATGGCCTCTTAGAGTCCATGACTGTGTGAAGAGGAAAGTGGCTGAAAACTGGGATGAGCTTCAGGTCACACTCAGTTGTAAAATCAGCTTTTGTTTTTGAACGAGAGAAAGACCAAGATGGACAGAGGAGTCAGAGACAGAGGAGACAGAGACAGAAGAGACAGCACTGCCTGCAATAACATTCCACACATCAGTAACAGAACTGTGTACTTCTGGATGAAAAAAAAGAAATTACATTCAGACTTTCCAAAGACAATACTTTCACCAAACCCTCTAGGTCTAAAGTCATTCTGTGGCCAAAACAGAATTTATTTTTAAAGAAGCTTTGAAACAACTAATGTGACCAACAATATTTATGAACAATCACATTACAAAGGGCTCACTATTCTGGTGACAGGATAAGGTTATCATACCTTACCAAATGCCTATGATTTCTGTTCACTCATCAGAGAACATGCTAGTCTTTGTAGGGGAGGGAGCAAGTGCTAATGCAGTGTCATTTTATAGAAACTGGATAACAACTCAGCAGTTATCTGATAGTGGAAAACCATGACCTTGAGGATTGTGGCAGCAGGCTAAGTGGGTGAAAGGTAGACCAGAAATCAGGGATGTGGCAAACACTTGGGTTTGTTTCCTATGTCTGTTTAGTCTTCCTTCTCCTTTGTCCTGCAAATGGTCGCAAGTTTAAGTCTACATTCCCCCCCTCCCACCACCAGGTGGGTAAAGAATGGGGTTCTGCCAGTTAGAGGTGTCTGCCCAAGATTTCAAGCCATAGAGGATATTTCCATGTAGAGATAATACTGAAAGGCTACCAAAATGTGTTCATCAGGAAGCCATGGTACAGATTATATGCCAAGGTCTCGATCAAAAGCCAGGTTCATGGGCACCCAGAGATAACCAAAGTAGTCAAAATGCATTGGCAATAGTCAAAAACACTCCAGTGGGGGTCCCCTGCATCCCGTGATCCAATCCATCTAATTGCATAGCTATTCATTTTCTGTATTAAGTAGTTTTCTGCCTCAAACACTCAATAAGGTTTTATTTCCGGTGTTTTACCCCAACCAATAGAAGAGACTCAGTACTCATTATCAAGTGATCAATCAAAGCAAGCAGATGGGTCTCAAAATTAACAAATGCCAGAGTTAGAGATATTCTATCTCACCTTGACCCAGTCTCCGTTTCCTCATCATAAAAGTGAGAAGACCAGAGAAGCTGCATGGGTAAAAATTAAGTGAATGGAGATAATGCGATTAAAAAATACAAAATCAAGAACAACAAAAAGGCATAAATGGCTTGGAGTCCTAGAGCTACCTCTAGTTAACCATGAGGGAGTAGACAAATGGATATCTGGGCTCAGTACACAACTATCTTTGTCAAATCAACAAGCTCAAGGACGATGAAAACACCCCATCTCAACAAACAAGTTGAGATGGAACCTGAGAAATGACATCCAAAGTAGAATGACCTATGACTTTCACAGGACATGTACACATATGTATATACACTAGAACCTGCACACACACACACACACACACACACATGTACATACACACGTGCATACACACATACACACACACACAGAGAAAAATAGACAGAGACAGATAATTCAATCTACAAATAAATTTCTAATGTATTTCTGTGTTACTCCTTATGATTTGGAGTTGACCAAAAACACACAAAGGCCAAGTCAGCGCATACAAAACAGAGATGAAGTATAGGAAGTACCCAACACACCAACATCTGTGTACACCTTGATGCTGAGACACCACTGAGATAATAGAATCTCCTGAAATCATTTTGATATGTTTAAATAGAGCCAGGCAGGAAAAGGCTAAAAGTCTCAACAAATGCACAAAATATGAAAGTGCATAGTGTAGACCAGATGTCCACGTTTTCTCTAGTGTGTAAGGGCTTTCCCATCCAGGTTACTAAGCATTTACCCTAGTCATGTGTGATGCTTTGAAGAAGTCACAGATCTTGCATCTCTGAGACGGCTCCTCCACATCCCTACACAACCATGGACAAATGTGACTCCACATCAAACACTGTTAGAGCAGAAATCACAACATCAGACAGTTTCTTCTAGAGGGTCCCAAACCTCTAAGGCAAGTAAACTAACAAAATCAAGTGACCTGAAAGGTTCTCAACATGAATAGAACAGAAGGTCAAAGACCAGGATGCCACCAGTGTTTATTTTCTCCCCAGATGTAGAAATTTTACTTCTTTTGTACACTAGTCAGTGATAGTGGATACCCAGTACCTTGGTGGGATGAAATTCAATTTTGTTTAAGCTGGCTTGAGCAGGCTAGTGATTCTGCATCCTGAGCTGGCTGTAACCACTGTAGCCATGAATCCTGTGAGAGTAAAACATGGTATCTGGTTTTTAATCACATGGTTTTGAGTGTAAACTTAACAGTGAACACACATAAATTGGTGAACTCTCCGTATGCTAACCTTTCTGACAAAATTTTTATTGGTTCATTTTTTTCTCTTGACTTTGTTTATAATTGCTTTATCTTCAAATATAGCTTAATAAAGTCAGAGTATAAGCCATTGCACTAATAAAAGTATTGTCATGAAAATACCCTCTGGAAATTATTATAGCTTTTAAATTTGTTGGCAATGTCATATGTGTATAATAAAGTATTTTCATCGCATTCCTTTTATTACCTTCTATGATTTCTCCCAATCCACTGAACCCCTTCTTCTTTCCAAGTATTTCCTTACTACTTACATGGTTTTTTTTGTTTGTGGTGGTAATTTGGTTTGGGTTGTTTTTGTTTTTTGTTCTGTTTGTTTTGTGTTTGTTTTGTTTTGTAGATATCATTCCACACTATACTAGTTTTGAGGTCTCATTTCTGGAAAGGGCATGAGCAGTCTTCAGTGAGAGTAGTAATAGCAATAAATTGCTTTCTCTGGGCTTCTTGGAGTTGTAAATTGTTCACCAAGAATGTTCCTTCAATGCTCAGCTTCCTCCTTCAAGTCAGATGACAGATGCAACCAAAGATTCAGTGTTTGAGGATATGGAAGACTCCACTGCTTACCTGGCTAGAGACAGCCCTATCCAATGTGATCGCTTAAAGCTGATAGCTGACAGATTACCCTTCAAACTCTGTTATTTCTCTATTGTGTTTAATATTTAAGGACTCATATAGGGGCTGCAGAGATGGTTCAGTGGTTTACAGTGCTTTCTATTCTTGCTGAGAATCAGAGTTCAGACCCCAGCCCTAGGTAGAGTGGCTCCCAACAGGGGCAACTTCAGCTCCAGGGGATCCCACACTCTTCTGGCCTCTGCAGGCACCCACCCATACACATAAACACAAACTCATTAATGCAAAATAAATTAAACTTAGCTCCCATCATGCCTGCATGTATACTATTGTGGTAAATGTACACAGCTCTATGGTCTGGACTTTGTATTTATTTTGAAGCACACACTTTTAATTTATAAATTCATTAAAATCCACAAACTGTTTCTGCAATGAAATAAGTTTCTTTAGCAAGAAAATTGCTTGCTGACTCACAATAGCATAAAAATCTCCCTAATGGTTTTATTTAAAAGACAAGAGATATTAATAATCGTGTTTCTAAAAAATACCTGATTTCAACTATCCTCATAGATATCTTCTAGATTACATATTTTAATTATTTGATTTATGTTTTGTTGAAATTCTATTATATTAATTTTTGGCCATGTTACTTTAGATTTTCATTATTAGTTTTCTTTTTTTGTGTGTGTGGGGGGCATTTTCTTTTTTTAAAATTTATTTAGTTATTTAAATCATATCATAATTTACTTATTTACACAGAGGTTATAAACACAAAAAGGCAGGATGTGGGGAAGGGAATAGCACTGGAGCATAGGTGTTCAGGGGAGTACAGATACCTTTCAGAACAGGGTATCAGCTGGGTGTAGGTTCAGGGGACAGGTCACTATGACTCTGCCTATGATTCACTTGTCCTTATCTAAGTTGGTACTGTCCACCGAGGCTGCCTATTTTTAAGACCTATGACTACTCGAGGTGGTAAATTTCCACAGAAGCTGCCTGTTTACAATAGCTTATAGCCATCTGTTTCAGTGTTTTTCCACAGAAACCCAAGACTTTGTGTTAGCATGCATGTATGTCAGGCCTCTTGCTGATTTTAGGCCTACGGCTGATTTTAGGCCTTTAGTGTATATGCAGGGCTGCGCTGCTCCTGACATCTCCTCCCTTCTCTAAGTATAGAAGGGCCTTGGCAATTCTATTCTTGTGAAGGCAGGCATAGAGGCCTGACCTCCAATAATTGAAGGGGACCTTGTAATGGCTCCTGTCCTCCTGTCGTTGTCCAGTGAGGCATGAGGGCCATACCCATCCCGATGTCTTTTTCCTGGAGAGGGGATACTTTTGACATCAACCCCTATGCAGTCAGGCTTGTCCCTCAGGGAACCCAGATAGATATTTTTTACTTTTATTTATATTCCCTTGCAGTGCTTAGCCTCACAGCCTAAGCAAGAATTCAGATCGCCAGTCAGAGAGGGTTCTGGGTAGCCCTTCTCTGCTTGGTCTAGGGGCAGAAGTCCTCTCTTTTAGGTTGGGTGGAGATGGGTTTGAGGAACACCCTGGATAAAGTATTTTTTAGAAACATGATTATTATTGCACACAAAATAATTATAGACATGCTTAGAAACAAATAGGTTGACAGTGCCAATATAATTAAACATAATACTGAAATCTACAAATTCATATATAGTCATATGAGTGAAAAATAACACATGCAGAAATTTTATTTTTTCAAGATGAATATGACAATATTGTAAAGTTTTTATTGATACAAAAGAAGATAAATACTATTTGTTATTAAGGATTTTCATATATATATATATATATATATATGCCAGAAATAAAGGGCTATAAGCATACAAATACATAGCAATACAGAAGACAACAGTAACTCTTATCAAAGTGGGGGAAACTATGAATGAAGTCTCACATAGAAATGAACATTCTGATTCCAGTACATGTGGAAGAACTTTGGGCTTATATGGATTTTTTTTTTTTTTTTTTTTTTGGTTATTGGCAAGAAAAAGAAAATTAACTCCATAATCTATATATTTGTAATTATAAACAAGATGGGTAAAAGGTTGGGAATAATGACTAACAAAATTTTATTAGAAAATGTTTTTACAGTGTAGTGGCCCAGTAATAAACAAGCCATAACAGGAACTAATTATTGCTTATTCTTGCAGTTTTCTTCTGAAATGCTTTTTTTTTAATTTTATGTATATGAGTACACTGTCATAGTCTTTAGACACACCAGAAGATGACATCAGATCCCATTACAGATGGTTGTGAGCCACCATGTGTTTGCGGGGAATTGAACTCAGGACCTCTGGAAGAGCAGCTCTCTGAAATGCTCTTTAATTTTTGACAGTTTCTTCCTTGTATATTATTCATGTAATCAGATTCCTCTTCTTGAATACTTTGTCTTGCTACCTGCCTTCCTGTTACCCTCATCTTCTTCCCAGGAGTCTGCTCCTACTCTATGCCTCTTTGTTTATTTTGTCCGATTGCTTAGATATAAATTCATTCTATCACTCTTTCAAAACACTTGGAAGGACACTTAAAAAGTAATAAAGCTTAATTAATATATAAAAAAATAAAAGACAAGAGAAATTGAAGTATGAAAATTTTGTCCCCATTAAAGACATTTTTGTTTAAAAAAGGACTCTACCAATAAAATGTTAGTGACCTGATGGAAAAAATAAATAAAATGAAACATGCAACAATAACAGCAAAACAAAGTTCTCAAACGGCAGTTCATGGTGCCAGATGTATTCTAAGCAGACAGGAAAAGAGTTTGCACTGGCAGCTGCCCTGCCACGCCATACATGAGAGCACATGTGACTTTGTAGGTGGGGGATGAAGAGATGACTTAGCCCCAGGGCTAAAGTACCATAAGGACAAGGACGTAAGTGAGAACAGACATAAGCGCCCCTTCAAACTTGATTCAACCTTAATAAACCGAGACCCACCAACGTGCTAAACTATCCCTGACAGACCTGTAAGTAATAACCTCTTTGACCATTCCCAGAGTTCTTATGATGAGAGACAGCAGTGAATGTGGATGGACATTATCCTTACTTTGAAGTATTATTTTAGTGGTGATGTCATGAGTTTCCTTTGGATCTGGTTATTTTGTGGTGTGTGTGTGTGTGTGTGTGTGTATTTGTGTTGATATTATATATATTATATCATTATATGATGTTTATTATATATATTTAGGTTGATATATATGTATATATATAATTGTTATATGATGTATATCATATATATGTATATTTGTGTTGAAATATATATATATTACATGCCACTCAAGATCTTGATCAATTCAACCATTGCCCTCACTCCATGGCTTGTGGAGGTTTCAACACAGCTATAAAAGTTTTATGTATTTCCAGGGATTTGAATGTATATTACATCTTCTTCCACACATGTTTCCTTGAGATGAGTTTCTTACACACATCATAAGAGATACAAAAACCCAATTTCTCCCTCCGTTTCCACATGACCTTCCATGAGCACAGTAGGTTGTACTAAAGATCTGGAGATCACACAGTAGGTTGTACTAAAGATTTGGAGATCTGAAGGATATGGATAGGGCTCTCTGTCCTGTGTCTCCCGTTCTCCCCCTCTGCCTTGCTTCCTCCCTCTGATTCTCATGGTCCCCACACCTGAGTTCTGAAGCTCTCTGGGGCAACCTCTAGATTTGCATGTCAAAATCTGCACACATGTTCACTTTGGATGTGATACAAAGAGATCTGGACTTAGTTAAGGAGTTTATTTAGAAATGAAAAATATCCTTTAAAAAGTAAAACTATATAAATAAATAAGAAAACTAACACTTGTTAGTAAAGAGTCTTCCCAGTGACAATAAAACATGCCTCATTCTGAGTTGGCTCAATACAGTGGGATAAATAAAGGAAGCAGAGTTGACCCAGCTATCTTTGAATCACAAGGAAATAAATCAGCCAGCTAAGCTATCTAGAACCATTCCCATCAGGGCAATCAATGTATCATATAGGGTCACTAAATACAGCCCCTTTATTCTTCCCAGTCAACCTGTGCTTAGCCTTTGTGGTTTGTTGTGTTGTTGTCATCATCATTGTTGTCATTGTTTCCCTTCTCCCTTTGTAGAGCATCTAGTACATTGATTCAATCACAAGTAAACCAATCAGGTCTCCCCTTGAATTATTCCCTCCAAATTAATACATTCCCTCCTGAAGGGAAGAAGGGGGATCAGAACATTCAGAAAATATAGGAAACTTGCAGGGCCCAGGAACATCCTGAAATGTAAAAGATTCTCGCCTAAGATTATATGAACACTAACAATTGCCAGAAAGAGGAGATGCTCTAGCCATCAGAGCTACCCATAAGTAGTACAAGAGAGCTCTATAGGGATCCCACTTTCCTGAGTCACACCCATGCTGAGGTGGGCCCCAGTGAATTCATTCTTTCAGTCAGTTAGCCTGAGGTAGAATACTTTCATTGGTCTGTCCTCCATCTGTCATCAATAGATGGGTGTTCACATCTACCCTGGAACAATCCATGTCCTGATAGAACTTACATGCCAATAAGAGAGAAGAAGAAGAAACATGTAAGCAGGTACATGAAGTAAGGTCATGTATAGGTTAGCATAAGAAAGAGAGTAAAGTAAGACAATGGGGTTGTCTAGGTCTAGTTCAAATAAGGAGCAAGGAAGTCTCTCTACAGAGGAGCCTATGAACAATGGTTAGCAAGGAAAAGACATGAAGGAAAGAATTCCAAAGCCCAAATGTCTCTAGAGCAAGAGATATGAGCAACAATCGGGCTGGTGTAAGGTCAGGAGTAGGGAACAAAGAAGATGAAAGATGATACCAGAGGTATCATGAAGGCCTAGCTACAGGATATTGTGTATGGTGGTAAGCAAGTTACATTATGTTACCAAACCTACTACATGCCAGCCACCATCTATCAAATGCTTCTTGACAAAATCAGAATAAGGCTAATAAGTTCTTCTTTTGAAATAAGTGCAATATGTAACAATATCATACAATATTATAATTAGGTGGAATGTTTATAATATTAAAAGCCTAAGATGCATGCATATGTTTGCATATTTGTTTTAGAAAGCTAACCTGGGGCTTAAGGGTTTCGATGAGCAGAAGGTGGACCTAACACAATTAGACACACTGAAGATTTTGTCACTAAGTCCCAGAATCCTACTTCAGACAATAGCTGAGGGAAGTTAAAACCTTAGAGGAACTCTGAAGGTGTCATTATTTTTTGAAGCTAACAGAAGAACCACTCATATGTGTTCTTGTTACTAGGTTTAGGGGGTGACTGTTAGAACAGTGTGCTAGCTAGCTTTTAACTTGCTAAATCCTAAAATCACCTGAAAAGAGAGTCTCAAAAAGAACCTATTTAGAACAAGTTGGTCTCTTGGCGTGTCCGTGAGGGATTGCTTAAATTGTTAATTGATGTAGGGAGACTATGCCCAGTCCACTATGGGCAGTACTATTCCCTAGGCAAGTGGGTCCTGACCATCATAAGAGCAGAAAAGATGAAGTAAAGCCAGCAAACAAGAATCTGTGTATTCATTGCCTCTCTGCTCTTGACTGTTGATATTATATGACACCTTAAATTCCTACCTTGACTTCCTATCTTAGTTAGGGTTTTACTGTTGTGATCACCATAACCAAAACAACTCATACAAAGGACAACATTTAATTGGGACTGGCTTAAAGGTTCAGAGATTCAGTCCATTATTATAAAGGCAGGAAGCATGGCAACATCCAGGCAGACATGGTACAAGAGGAACCAAGAATTCAACCTCTTCATCTCAACGAACCTATGAGAAGACTGGCTCTCACATGGTTAGGAGGAGGGTCTTAAATCCCTTGTCCACACTTCTTCCAACAAGGCCACACCTACTCCAACAAGGCAACACTTCCTAATAGTGTCACTACCTAGGACAAGTATATACAAACCACCAGACTTCCCATAATAATGGACCATAGTCTAGAACTGTAAGTCTAATAAACCCTTTCTTCCCAAAGTTGCTTTTTCTCAGAGATTTATCACAGAAACAGAAATGAAACTAGGACAGAGAGTTTACATGACGTTTGAACATTGTAATCTTTTCCATCCCCTAGAGATAGGGAGGAAGAGTCAAGAGAGTGCCAAAAAAGTGAGATGAAACAAATTATGTAGCAAGTTTAATAGAAAACCTACCATGTGCTGACATTTTCACCCTCTTTTTAAATTTATGAACAGTGCTTCCTTGCATGTTCCACACCCAAACCCCTTAGGGATTCCCAGTGGGTCCACTGAAGTGCATCATTTATGAATTAAGGTTTTCATCTACCACAAAAACTGGGGAAGCTACATCTCCATCCCATCCATTTCCCCCAGAGATCCCAGTGTGTATTTAAGGGGTACCCACCCTTCTCAGTTTTGAAGTGCAATGGATCGTTTATTTACCTACAAAGAGAGCTTCAGAACAGCAGCCTAGACTATGAGTTTTTTTTTTTAAGGCAGCCCCAATACACACACGTGTACACACACACACACACACACACACAAGAGAGAGAGAGAGAGAGAGAGAGAGAGAGAGGGACTACATCTAGACTTAATGTTTCATGTGGGAAGATCAACTTTTTATGGACAACATATAATCATATGCTATCTCTAAACTTGAGTCTGTCCGTATATATGAGAAAAATGTTTAATAGGAGAAGAAAAAAAACAAGATGAATTAAAGTACTCATAAAAGCATCCAACATAATGGATAAAACATTATCTCCAGAACGCTAAAACAGCTACACTATTTTCCCAGAGATTTTCAATAAGTAGAATGTATGTGAAATATTAACGTAAGGGATATTTGTAATTAATTTGTAGGTGTTTTAATGAAGCTCAGGCCCACTTATGATTTCTACTATCTTATTTACATATTTGCCACCTTTAAGTTTATTATTAGCAGATAATAACAGCATAGCTTGCCGGGGTATAATGTTCTACTCAGGGACATGTGTACATTCTGTAATGATCCAGTGGGAATTCTTGAGTCATTCATCACTTATCTCAAACATATATCATTTCTTTGTGATGGGAACATCTGAATTCTCTCTTCTAGCTACTCTGCATTATACAACAGAATTGTGTTAATTGTTATTTCTGTTATACGTGCTAAAACACATGTACCAATTCACTCTAGCCAGCTATGAATTTGTACCCAGAACCCAGTCGTCCCAACTTCTACTTACCTTCCCCTAGTACTCAGTGCTCCATTCTCTACTTCTGTGAGCTTGAGGGATATATATATATATATATATATATATATATATATATATAACACACACACACACACACACACACACACACACACACATATTCCACATACAAATCAGGTGACAATTGTCTTTCTGCACCTGGATTATTTCATTTAGTGTTATGATCTTTAGATCTCATGTTGCTCTGACAGGAGTTCATACTTTTCTATGACTAAGTAATATTATGTTTATATCAAATTTCACTTACACATTCACCCCTATGTGAAGACCTGCTTGATTCCATGCCTTACTTATTTTAAATAAGCAAGAAGCATGAAAGTAGAGATATATCGTTAATATATTGATTTCATTTCCTTTGATGATACATCCATCAGAACTGCTAGATCACACGGTAATTCTGTTTCTAATTATTTGAAAAGCTTCCTCTGTTAGACAAGTCTCCTTAAGGAAGCAGTACCAATAGGATGTATGCTTATGCATATGTTACATCCATGTGTGTACTATATGTGTGTAAAAGATTATTCTCTTGCATAATAGTGGCTGAGTAGTCCAGCAATGGCCTCCAATGTTGAAGAGGAAAAATCTGGTAGCTGTTCAGTCTATGAAGCTGGATGTTGCATCAGTCCTGGGATGGTTCTAAAGATCTGAAAGCTCCTTGAAGAGGGCCTGCTGTAAAGTAAGCACTAAAAGGCCAAAAAAACAAGCCAGAGTCTGAGACTGGCAGAGGCAGCAGCAGCAGCAGCAATAGATAGCCTTGCTCAGAAGGACGGAAAGCAATAGGCATGGGCTGCTTTTTCCTCAGACCACACTGTATCTGGACAATCCAGTGGAAGGAGGGGCCCACTTGGGTGGAAGGGTTTCTGCTTTCAGTTAATAGTCTCTGAAAATACTCTCCAACATGCCTAGGGATGTATCTCCTAGGTGACCCCACATCTAACAACCTTAATGATCAAAACTAACCTCCACCCCTCCATACTGTGTTCCACAGTGAATAAAACTGATCTGCATCCCTACCAAGAAGAAATCAAAGTCAGACAAGTTCCATGGTTTCTGTAAGTCTTCAGAGATAAAATGTGGTAGAAGCATCATGGAAGGCTGCAGCAACCACAGAGTATACAGCAGAGGACATATACACATTACAGTGTCTGGCATGGAGTGATAATGGGAAATCACCATTTTCTCTCTTTTCTAATTAGTGATGCCATAGTCTTTGTACAAAGTGCACCATGCTACTTCTGTTATCAGTGAAACCAGTCACTGGGGAATTGTACTTGATGCGTGAGATAAGGGGCAGCTTTTCCCAACAGGATTCTGGCTCCAGGTCTCTCTAAGTCCATCTCAAAGGTTGGTGCTTTAGCTGAGCTCTGTAGGGACAGCAAACAATGTACATATTTTCATGATTCTGCATGTTCAAAGCTTTCTTAATAATCCAGGTTTAAAGGTGAGGTCCAAACAAGACTTATAAGTTTAAGGTAATAAACTGACAAGATGTTCTCCTCTAGAGGTATTTGTTCATATTGAAAAAGAATAAGAGAGCCCAGGTGCCAGTTACTTCTTCTCCTGTTAGATCTTTACTTCTATCTATACTGATGGAGAGATGGGATGGGAGCAAATGGTCTGTAAGTGTATGATGGCTCTGCTTCTGACCAGAAGCTATGTCTCTGCTGTAAAAGGTAAATAAGCTAAATGCAAAATTAATCCATTGGGATTAATTTCCAGTCCATGAAAGTCTGGACTGCCTTTCATCCTTCTCTTGCTTCGTAGAACCTAGATTATTACCAGTGTGACAAAGTCTCTTCAAATAAACATACATGGGAATTCAGTGTAATAGTGGTTTCTACCCTGATTAGATGAAAACTGAATGGAAAAGAGACATTTTCTCACCTTGGGAACCAGAGTGAAAATCTTAAGCTAAATCCCAAATTTTCCTTTAGATCCTATGGAGCTGGGGAAATAACTCTGTTGTAAAGTGCTTGCTGAACAGGCAGGAGGGCCTGAGTTCAATCCCCATAACCCCCACAAAATTAACAATGGTACACACATGTACCCCAGCAATAAGGAGGCAGATAAAGCCTGCAGATGCAGCCCTCTTGCCATTCAATATATGCACAGCAGAACAATGAGAAACCCCAGATCAAAAACTCAGGTGAGTGGCCACTGATGGTCAACACTGAAGATTAACCTGTAGCCTCCACATGTACACATGGACTCACATGCATATGCACATGCACATCCATACACAAAATATGGAAGAACTCCTTGGAATTCATTTGTTCTTCAGCTGAAGCAAAAAACTGTCAAACAGCGTTGTGCCCCTGATAGTGGATGAGTTGGAAAGAAACAAAGTGAAACTGTCTCCTTTTCCTTCTGAACTTGGTCCTGCCAAGATGTCATAAGCCAACTTCTTTCTTAGCCCTCCATGATCAAGATTTTCAGGGGTGGGCAGCATGACTACTTCCTAATAACCTCAGTGTGCCAAGGTCTTCATTGTTGTGCATGGGAAGTCAGACTCTGTAAGGTCTGGACTACCAAAAGTACCCTTGATTCAGTTTGCTACCAGAGGGGCTGAGTCCTTACGGGTGCACCACCTCAGCCAGGAAGTAAAACTCAAGTAACTGTAACCAATAGACCTCTCTTGATTCTCTGACAAGTTCACCATCAGCCCTAAGGCTTCTGGCTCCCTCTAGAACAATTGTTAGAATTGGTAGTTGTCTCTTGGTGTAAAGCCTGCAGGGATCCTCATGCTTGGCTACGGCTACTTCCAAATCAAGATCACTGTCTGGTGCCCTGTGGCATCTCTTCCCAGTTGTCTCTCTCTGGCCACAGTTCTTCCTGTTCAGTCCAATTAGTTCAACATTTGACAAAACTAAAAGTTTAGAAATACGATTTCTTTCATCATCTCAAAGGCAATCCTTTTTTTCTAGTTTTTAGACAAGTTACTCAACCATTCTGATCTTTGTTCCTTCAAAAATGTAAGTAGCTGGCTTGGATTGTCAGCACGCTGCTGGTTTTAGTTCCAAGGTTGGCATTTGGTAGATTACAAAAACCTCTGGAAGAGTTGTTTCCAACAAGCAGACAAATTCCTACCTTGTAAAGATTAACCCCTTCATAGAATCACAAGAAAACAGTTTCAAGATTGGAATCTGACTCTAGCTATATTGTTTTGCCCTAAACCTCACCCAATGATGTAAGTTAAAAAAAAATAAATCCTTAATAATTAAACAAGTTTGGGTTAGGCAATGAGAAAACCAGCATCCTAAATAAACACAAGTGCATCTGCTCCCCTGTGGCTTTTCTCTTTCTATCTGATGGCATTTAAAGCTATCAAGGCGATACTATTTCATGGGGTAACTGGCCAAGCTGCCAGAATCTACACCTCACTGTTTCACGCTTTCCAATAAGCAATCAAAGACCAGTGCCGTGGCCTCCTGAGGCATCTACAAGGCTGAAATTATCTGTGGATATTATTTGCTAACTAAGGCAAGGCTTGGAGATGGCAGGGAGAATCACTTCTGCCCAGGAATGAAGTCATCACAAGAAGATGGGTGGACTGTCACTCTTTCATCTACTCTCATCTTCTTACCATTGGCCTCTGCTGGGGCTCAGGCATTCTGGGACTAATTTCTGCTCTGAAGTTCTCACATCAGAACAGCCTGTGGGGCCCAGCTTCTCACTGAGAAGTTGTATCCAGAAATGGTAACATGCACCCTGTATTAATAGTGGCATGGTCTCCCTCTGAGGCACACAGCTCCAGTGCCTTATCCTGCTTGTCCTTGAAGGAAGACAGAGCTCATTTATGTCCATTAATCTTAGAACAATGTCCTGCATACACTAAAGGGGCAAGATTCTTTTGCCAGCTGCTGCATAAACCCAATATTCCCTTCCCATCCAATTGATATACCAAGGATGACTTTTGAAGAATAACTAAGAGCCACCCACTGTCTTTCTAGCGAGCACAATTTCAAACACCCTGCTCATAATAAGCTTTAAGATTCCATGGGGGTGGCATACTCTGATATATAGATAGCAACTGCCTTACTGAATAGATTTCAGAGGTTTTTCTTGCTCTCTAATGCCAGTGCAAGCAGCTGTAAAGTGGAGCATTGGAGTCAGAGTATCCCCTTCCTGGATCTGCACATTAAGCATTGCACAAGCTAGTCTGTTCCTCCGGCAGGCAAGGTTTGGGGTCTGGAAAGTACTACCTTACACATGAGACCTGGATAAGATTTGACCATCGTGGGCTGCCTGTAAACCAAGATGGTTTTCAAATGGTGCTATTCATTACCTCACAAATCTTCCAGTATGTCTGCTGTGGATTTATTAGTTCAGTGAAATTTTGATAGATATTCACATACATATTAAAAGAACCATGCAGCTCTGACCCACACATGAACTAAAGAGACCAAAGGCACAAATGCCCTGAGCAAACACCCCCACCAGGCTTCGTCTGGTAAATGATGACATCACTCTTGGACACCCCCTACTCTCAGATATGCTCCAAATTTTTTTCTTCTAATATAATTTTATTCAGGAAGGTACAGTGAGTGGTTTCTTGATGCTTTATGCTTCTGTAGCCATCACACAAAAAAAAAAAAAAAAAAAAGGCGAACAGGGACTGGGGGCAGCTAGCTCAGTCAGTACAGTGATTGCCTTGCAAGTATGAGGAACTGAGTCTAGGCTCCAGACCATATGTAATAAAAACTAAATTAAAAAAAGAACATAGAAAGCCAGTGGTAGGATGCTCTTGTAATCCAGCAGTGAGGGAGCACTGTGGTAGGTGATAGCAGAGGTTGACTTTTGGCTTCTGCATGCACACACAAGTACACATACATAAACACATGCACACATATAACACATATACACATATGCACATGTGCACATATACACATATCACAGCAATGCACATATGCACATATACCATATGCACATATACACAAATACACATACACACCTAGGAAAGGGTCTTAGGGTATAAATAAAACACATGGACCCAGTGCAAGTAAAGCAGACTTACAAGTCTTTCAGATGAACTTTTGTCCTGATAACTGTGACCTTGTGACAAATGCCAAATGGTTGCCTCTGATTGCAAGTTCTCAAGTAGCCATGGTGCAAGAGGAAGGAAAGTGGCTTAAAGAAAGAAGAAAGATAATGAAAAGGGCAGAGAATAGAAACATGCCTGTGCTGACTTGTCAAGAGTTATCGGCTTCCTAGACTCTGGCTCTGTGCCCTGGATTTTGAGCAGGTGACTTACTGTACGTTCCAAACCTCGTGGTTACTAGCTCTCCATGGACACTCTTCTCAGACACTCTTCATGACCCATCTCCTTGCCTAATGCAGAACTGCTCTCTGTTCTTTCCCTACACGCCAGTTGACTGGGACTCAGGTCGATCATCTGCGCCTCCCTCCCTTGCCTTCATTCTGGTCTTTCTAATACTGTACCGCAGCCTCAGCTGCATGTCTCAGTCCTTCTTCCCAACCCACATCATTCCTTTGGGGCTCACTGACCATCCATGTGCAGACACGGGGTACCCCTAATTCTGCCTCTGCTGTCTCCCTGGAGCTAGACCCTAAGAGACCTCCAGAATCAGTGCCTTTCCCTTCCCCCACCTGACAGCCTCTCATCCACCCCATCCACTGTGCTGACCCAGGACTCTTTGGAGTCTGAAACCAGAGTTCCAACCAGAACATAAGATCTGGCACCAGTCTGAGTCTGACACTGAGGCTCAGAGTGGCCCTGGGTTGAAAACCAGGCATCGTTCCTTCACTCCACAGCCTGCCAGATTGGGGAAACAGCAAGCAAAGAACCCAATGTCCACTCAACAAAGGTAAAACCAGATATCTATACTCAACAAACAAACAAACCACCATGAGCCATGAACATTGTAACTCCAAGACTCAATAGCCTGTCTATTCAGGTTAAATCTCAAGTCTGACTTCCCAGCACCAAAGGAAACATCTAATCTGATCTCACATTTTACAAAATGAGGACCTGTGATTCAGAGAACTAAATAAATTCTTTAACAACAACAACAATAATAAAACTCTCAGATACTGAGGTTTTTAGCCAAGCTTCAAATCCAGATGTTTCTTTTACTCATTTGTACCACAACACACACACACACACACCCACACACACACTTTTTAAACTAAATTTAAAAGCAAAAATCCTCCAGAAGTTAGACTAGGTTGGAAAGAAGGACTAAGGAGAACAGATCCACAGCCATGGCCTTGCTAATTGACTGCAACTCTGTATGTCTGGGTGATACCTGATAAAGTTCACCAGTTTTCAACTCCATGAATTCACTGCCCATTCCACAATGCAAGTCCAGCCATCAACCCAGCCCTTAGACAAGGAACAAGCTATAGGGATGACGTCTTTGTTCAATGACGTGGAGCTTCAGAAGTAATCCTGAACTTGTCACCCTAACTGGAAAATGGCTGGTTCCTTGGTTAGAACTGTGGACTCAGTGGCTTCTTCTATGTGCCATAATAAACCCTAAACTCTTCTAGTTCAGGCACCTTGCCCCTTGAGCTCCAGTTCTTTCTCCAACCCTTCTTCCAGTCCTATCCTATCAATGCTTCTCAATCTGTAGGTCCTGACCCCCATGGGGTCACATATCAGAGATCCTGCATATCATATGTTTACATTATGATTCATAACAATAGCAAAATTACAGTGATGAAGTAGCAACAAAAATAACGTTACGGTTGAGGTCGGCATAACAAAACTGTTTTAAAGAGTCACAGCATTAGAGAGGTTGAGAAGCACTGTTCTCTCTCTCTTTCTCTCTCTCTCTCCCTCACTCTCTCTCTCTCTCTCTCCCCCTTCCTTTTCCAATATCAGCTTAAAGGCAATCCTTATTCATTTGCCACAAAGGGCCAAAGTGAAAACAGCTTCACTCCAACTTTTTGAGATAGAATGTATTAACACTATGTTCTCTCCTCCTGTAAACATCACCTGTGAATCTTGCTGCTGCTGACATCAGGACTGAAGTTGTTTTCCTCGCGGTAAGCAGGAAATCACCTACCTGAAAACTAGACGTGTGATGGAATGGTCTCTCTTGAAAACGTAATCTTCAGTAACAGAAGAGTAAAGCCAGGTGCTGTGGTAGCTACTTGGGAAACTGAGGCAGGGAGAACATAGAAGCCCCAGGCCAGAGCCAATCTTGGAAACACAATGAGACCCCATATCTAAAAATAATAACAGTAACTGTATTGGAGGATTGAAGGTAAAGTCTGAGATATGTGAAGACATATATGACAGCCAGATAGAGGAAAACTCCACTTAAGACAAGATAGGACTTTCTAACAAAAGAGACTCATTTGTTATTAAGACAAATAGCAACACTCTGTTATTCCAGAGAAAAGCAAAGGTCCACCTAAAACTCTTACTCCTAGCCAGAATTATTCTAAGAAAGGCTGATCCAGAGCCCTCTGGATCCCCTCCACTGCTCCTAGAAGTTGGTTGAAAGCAGAGGATCACAGCCAGGTCTCAAAATGGATCAACATTAACTGATCTACACAACAAAGGACTGAAATGGGATTTATAAGCAGGATACTCCAACCAAAACAGAAGTCACCCTGAGCTCATAGCATCTTTGAACCTTCTATGAGGTGAAGCTGTTAAATAGGACATCAAATTTTTATTATAGCTTTTCAAGAACATAAGCAGAGTTGAAAACTATTGCTCTCTTCACAACTTGAAACAGAAAACTGAGTAAACTCTCCCTACTTCACAGAAAGTGTGTGAGTTGTATGAGTTACTGTCACATTGCTGTGATGAAAAAAAAAATCCCTAGGAGAAAGAAAAGATTTATTTGGCTTATGGTTTCAGGGGATCTCAGTCCATCGTATCATGGTGTAATGGCACTGAGGAAAAGGTAGACACTTTACCCAGCAGAACACCAGGAAGCAGAGAGTAGCTAGAACCAGGCTAGGTTATAATGTTCAAAGGCTCCTGCTTAGTGGACCAATTCTGCTAGCTAAACCCCTCCCTCGCACCAATTGGGACCATTGTGCAAAACATGGGTCTGGGGTGGGGAGTCATTTTAGATTCCAGTGAAAGATATAAAAGCTGCATGACCTTTACCTGAGAACTGGCAGTGGGTGATGGGTGAGAGCCACTGGTTGTATCTTCTCCATCACTGTTGATTTTTCTCATTAAGTCCTTCCTTCCTTCCTTCCTTTCTTTCTTTCTTTCTACAAATGTGTCCTAATACAAAACTTACTATGTTTCAGATTTTAGAAACAAGCAAAATTAACACAATATAACTACTTGTTGGCCCAACACAGTTCCCAGTGTTCAAGGACACAAATACATTATGAACCATTGTAACATCATGCAGAGCATGATACTGTACATGGACTTGGTGATGAGTCCATAGATAGGAGTGATTAGCTTTGGTATGAAGAGTTAGGAATGTTGTAGGCAACATAAGTGGATGACTGATGGTTACATGAGTGAGAGAAGCAATGAGCAGGTACCTGAGATGATGCTAACAAGAAAGACAGCCTGAAGAAAGAACTACAACTGGATTAGCATAAGAGTAGAAAGCCATTGGTCCTGGTAAGTCTGGAGAGGGCCTCATTGCAGGAAGTTTTACTAAGACCCTTTGAACATTTTCTTCTACAGGATAAGGAATTGCTTATATCTTCTGCAGCAGCATTGTTACGGTTCATTTGTGAGACATTATTCTGTATACATTTTCTTTTGACTATTTAAGTTTCTATAATGAGACGTAATGAAATATAAAATTCATCGACATGAAAATTTTTAAAAAGATGAATCTCAAAGAACTGGTTAATTGTGTGGAATGTGCAGGACAGAACACTGTGGCATTTCCAGTAGCATTACCAATTAGAAGAGGCAATGCATCTGGAATAAACTTGAACAGCAATCCCTAGCTGAACATAATCAGGAATGTAAAGTATCATAAGCAGCCAGATGCTAATCCAATCAATCATGGGTTTTTTTTTTTTTTTTTGTGGTGGGGGGGGGGCTCTAAATAGAGCATAGATAACATTTACTGAGATTTAATTACAGGGTAATTTTCTTTGGAGAGTAATTTTTCCCTTCTCACAGGCACCTTCCAGGTTTCCTGGCATCTACTCTCCCTCACTTGCATGTAGATTTGCATAAATAAAAAATAGAAGCTAAGATCTGTATGCAAGAGGAAACATGTGGTGTTTGTCTTTCCGATCCCGGGTCACCTCACTTAATATAATGTTTTCCAGTTCCATCCATTTTCCTGAAATTGCATAATATAATTTTTGTGGTTGAATACAATTCTGCTGTATATATAGACCACATTTTCATTATCCATTCATCCATTAATGTTCAGCTAGGCTGACTCCAATTCCTATTGTAAATAAAGCAACAGTGAAGTGGATAGACACCTCTCTCTGTAGTAGGATTCTCTCCTTTGGATAGATGCTCAGGAAAGGTACAGTTGGGTCATTACGTCATTTCTTGATACTGCCTAGATAGATGGCATGCTAACTCAGATGTCTCCTGGCCCCAAGTTTCCAGAGGGATATGACACAAATCTAACACAGTAATGCCTGTGCTGCCGACCAGGGTATCATGCAGATATTACATTTTTATGTAACAATGTGTTGTTGTTATAGGCCCTGGCATGACTTGTGGGAATAACCTTGAAGGAAAGTCTGGACCAAAGTTAGAATTCAAAAGACTGTTTGTTTAAAAAGTAAATAAGACTTGAGTTGGTAGAAAGCAAAGTGTAGAAAGAATAGGAGAGACTTTATGCAGAGTCTTTGTGTGTGTGACTCATTTAGGGGCTGATGTTTTCTTGCCACTTGTGGTGTTTTCCAGCTGGCTTGAAGAAATAAAGACCTTAGGATCAAACATTTGGTGAGTATCTGAATTGGGGGAAAAAATAAAAGCAAACAATAGCTTTTCTGGCTTTTATAAATATAATATCTTAGCTGAACTGCAGAAAAAGGAATTTCTTACTCTACACCAATGGGTCCTATAGATCCAGAGTCAGATGAGCCCCTCCAAAACCCCAGAAACAACAGGCCTCACTTTTACATACAGTAGAGTCCCAGAAATGACTTGGGAAAGAGAACAGTCAAGCTCTGGCAGGTGTGGTACTGATGTTAACAGCCCGTGGAAACAACAGAGAATGGGGTTCCTGCATGCCTTACAACATGCACAAGGTGGCTCAGAGCAAGGTGGCTTTGTGTTAAAGACAACTGGGGCATCAGCAGATGAGATGAACTGCAGCTGAGAAGGCATGGGAAAGTGTTGAAAGGCCCAGAGGCTGGGGCTGGGGAGACAGCTCAGGGAGTTGGAGCTCAAGCTTGTCATTCAAAGTCAGCCAAAGAGGTCCATGCTTATAATTTCAGACCTGGGAGGCAACAATAGAAAGGAGGATCTCTGGGGCTCACTAGCCCCCATCCTTGCCTCACTGGTCATCCCTTGAACCCAGTAATAAGTGCTGTCTTGACACACAAGGTAGACAGTGCACATTCACCCCGTATACATGAACATCCACACATTCACAGACACATACACACAACCACAGGCTTGAGAACATAACCCTCTTAGACCACTAGTATAATAATGCCTTCTGGCTTTCTATGACAGCATGGCAAGGTACACAAAAATTAGTATTAGCCCTAAGACAAACCTTGCAATAGGCATAGTGAGGAGTGACTTTAATCCCAGCATCCAATCTGCTCTATTTAGTGAGATGAAGAAGAAGAAGAGAGAGGAAGGAGGAGGAGGAGGAGGAGGAGGAGGAGGAGGAGGAGGAGGAGGAGGAGGAGGAGGAGGAGGGGGGAGAAGAAAAAAGAAGAAGAGAAGGAGGAGGAGAAAAAAGAGAAGAGGGAAGGGGAAAGAAGAGGATAGAGAGAGAGGAGGAGGAGGAGGAAGAGAAGGAGGAGGAGGAGGAGGAAAGGAAGAGAGAGAGAGTGTGTGTGTGTCGTGGAGGATCTCACATGATTTACTAAAGCATTAGATATATTTCTGAAAGCATCATGATGGTCCATGTAGTTTTAAAACAGGCTGGTAGTTTACAAAGCCAACTGCTCAAACAGTATAGAGAATGGTCCAGGAACATGAAAACAATCTGTTTTGAATGTTTGAACAATCTACTTCAGAGGCAGCTTCTCTGCAAGATGAAGAGGCATGAGTTTAAAGCAAGAAAGCAAAAAGGAGGAGTTGAGCAGCTAGAATGAATCTGGGAGGAGAAAATGTACTGGTTAAATCCCAGATCTCATTTATGAGTGATTGAAGAATTCCAAACTTCAGGAGAAGGGTCTCATCCTGATAGAAGAAAGTTCTGTAAGGACATTAGTGTTCCCTAAATGAAGTGCACAGAGGAAAGGGTTAAGTCTGCAGCACACACTACAACAGTATTATAAATTGCCTTTGTCCTTACCTTAATTACAGACAATCTATGCCCTGAATCCACTGGAGCAAAAACTTTCATGTGCAGTAAAAGAATGGTTTGGGTAATGAGGATCCTAGAACCTGGAAGTATTTCTGTATCTACCGATGCTGATGTCCTAGTGGCCCAACATAATGAGTGCTGAGTTGTATCCTAGATGTTGTCTCAAGGGTCCTCATTGTGTTACAGGTTCACTTTAAGCATTTGAAAGGTAGAAGGGGGTATTCCTTGACTACTAGCTTATTATCTTAGGAGTTGAAGGCAACTACGCACATTTATGTGCTCATGAGTGCGCACATGCACGCTTGCATGTGTGTGTGTGTGATGTATTTGTGTTATGTTCTACTGTGTAGTATATTTACATCTGTGTGGGTACACATGGAGAGGGCAGAAGAAAACAGCTCTTCTGTTCCTTTGCCTGGAGGAAGACTGGCAGCTTGCAAGCCCAAGCAATATTCCTATCTTACCCCTACAACATTTGGGTTAGAAGCCCATGCTCAACCACCCCAGAGTCTACCTGGTTTCTAGGGAGTTAAACTTTCATGCTTGTACACCACACATGCATACCCACTGAGCCATCTCCTCAGCCCCTAGACATTTTTTAAAGGAATTATATTTGAGGTAACAGAAGAAATTTAATTGTTAGCAGTGACTTTTGCAGGAAAGAAGGTGAGCTCAGGAAAGATGTCGACTTTTCTCTTTCCATTTTTAGACCCACGACATTTGAAATGATGTGTTCAATTAATCCGCTTTCAAGTTAAATTTTGCCTGAAAATAAATACACCATGCTACTCTTGGGGCAAACACCATATAACAGGCCTTGAGAGTATGGAATCAATTCTTAGATTTCACACAAGACCTCATGTTTGACAAACACATCATTCCTTTTATAGTCTGTTTTTATGTTAGGTTTCTGTTTTGTTTGTTTGTTGTTTTGTTGTTTTGTTTTGTTTTGTGTTTTGTTTGAGGTGGGATCCATGTAGCTCAGGCTGGCCTCAAACTTGCTAAGTGGTGAAGCTGGTTCTGAGCCCAAGATCCTGTTGCCTCTATCTCCTAAGTGCTTGGACTGTAAGTATTCAATCAAAAGGTGTCTGCCATTGGATCTGCTTGAGAACATGGCTTCATTATTCATCCTCCTTTCTTCAGCCATCAGTCATGCAAATGCACCGCCCTGGGTGGGATCACCTAAAGGAACAGCATGGGTGTGTCATTCAGTGTCACCCAGTCTGCCTCCCTTGGAACTGGCAACTGAGGGTGGCCAGAATTTTACTCTCTCATAGCTGAAAGGAAACATAAGCTGTGGCCCCTTGCAAAACCTGCCTGTGACTTTTCTCACTTGACTGTAATCTCACTTACTCTAAACACAATGTAAGCCAGCCAGCATGAGATTGATCCCAAATTGTTACCTGCTTTTACTTTTACCTGTTTGCATTCTATTCACAAATTTATCATTGAAGTTTTGCTTAAAAGGTGAGTTTCTTGGGGCTGCAAAGATGGCTTAGCTTTAAGAGTAGTTACTACTTTTCCAGAGGATCCATGTTTAACTCTAAGTGCTCAAGTCAGGAGTTCACAACTGCCCATAACTCTAGCTCCAGAGGATCCAATACCTTTTCTGGGCTCCACTTGCAGTCCCTCGCACATGCGTACACTTATACACATAATTAAAAACAAATACAATCCTCATTAAAAGATTTCCTCTTTCAATACAGGGTAGTATGAGATTGGTTGGAAGCAGAAGAGTTGGCTAAGAGGAGGAGTGACGCTCGTTACCCGAGTCTCCATCTACAAGATGTGTCAATGTCATCCTTCCTTCCTACCTGGACTCAATGGCAACTTAAAAAAAACAATTACTCTCCACCCTTACAAAGCTCTTGACCAAAAGGACTTGATATGAGTGCTAGTATGGTTTTGTTTTCTAGAATTCAGTAACATCTTTTTCTAGATATCTCTCTCTCTCTCTCTCTCTCTCTCTCTCTCTCTCTCTCTCTCTCTCTGTGTGTGTGTGTGGTGTGTGTGTGTATGTGTGTGTACACAACAGAGGTGAATGAGGAGGTACAGACTAAAGGTCAATGCTGGATGTCTTCCTCTATAACTCTTTGCATAAACTGCTGACATGGCTGCTCCATGGTATGGTTAGAGGGAAGGTTTTTATTGTAGATCTGAGAGTACAACCCAGGGCATCTGGAAGAGACCAGAGAAGAGAGAGAAAGAAATAGAATGAACATGGCCAGCAGTTTTGACATGGCCAGGGATATCTGCAAGGCAGGAGAGAGCAGGGTGGGGAAGAGAGGGAACAAAGCAAGAAGAGCGGGGTTATAAGAAGGAGTAGCTTGCTGAGAGGGGAAAACCATGAGCTAGAGGGAGTGGAGGGTGGAGGAGGAGGTGAGAGGAAGGGCTAGGAGGCTAGCATGAGCAATTGAAAATAAATGTGTAGCAGGTACTCGGGCACTGAGGGTTCTGGAGTCTGGCATGAGCTTTGATGTGTTAATAGGTACCACAAGTGGCCATTTGCCTCTTCTGCCAGAGGTAAGGGAAATGACTCCTTTTGGTAAAAGAGAATTGGCTTCACAAGTTCCTGAGGAATGCTGCCTTTTATCTAGCTGCCAGGAATCCTCAGCTGTTCAGGTTGAGCTCATTTCTGGATCTTTGTACTGCCTTTTAGGGTTTGGGGAATTGGAGTTTCCTTTGGACCTGACACTCCTACCTTATATTTTGAGACAGAGTCTCTCACATAGCCTGGAACACAACTGGCTGGCCAGTGAGCTCCAGGAAGTCTTCTATCTCCTCCCCCGCACTGGGAGTGCAGATGTGCACCACAGGGCTCCACCTTCCTGTTGGTGCTGGGATCTAAACTCAGGTCCTCAGGAAAGCACTTCACCAGCAGAATCTTCTCCCCAGTCTCCAGATGTTTCTCTGCAGGGGAGTGGTTTTTCACAAGTTTGCCTTCAGATGGCTTAGCCTTTCCTCACCAGACCCCTTTCTCCAATGCTGGACAAAGGGAAAACATGCTAGAGAATTCTGCTTATATAACTAACTTCATTTGACAACTACAGCACATGCCAAATATTTAATATTTCACAACCCAGGCTTTTTATGAAGTCCCTTTATGTTTTAACACAGTACGGCATTCAAAGACCATCTGATCCTTTATCCAGCCCCTTGCATCCCAAGGGTACAGTTAAAATTCTAGGGGGAAGAAGCACAACTGCTTCACAGAACAGCATCACATCCACATCCTCCCTTTGATTTCTTCCCCTCCCTCCTGTTTTCTGTGGGGTGGCCAAGTCAATACCCTGGGCAATTCATCTTACCACCACTCCCAGGGGCTGGGAGAAAATCCCTCCTTTGATCTGAGAATGACTACATTGAATCTTCTCAGTGCCAGCAGGGTTGTGACAGAAGGCCAGTTTTCTGAGATGAGAAAATAAAGGAGAAAAATGCTCTGTGATCTATAAAATCCTAACAGTTGGTGATTGTTTTATTATTGCTAGTAATTTATTTGTTAGTACTGTTATTGCTGCTAATAAAATGATCCCTGTGCTTCTGGGCTCTAGGTCTTCATGCTGGCCCATACAATGCCTCAGGAAGATTTTAAGATGCTTCAGGATAAACAGTGGAGGAGAACTTGTCTCCATCTCCGAGGCTCTGGAATGAGTTGCTAGATTACCAAGAGTCCACCATGCCTAGCTGTCTCTAAGGGCAGCTTCCCACTGCTGGCATGATTCTTCTGCAGCATGGATACTGTGTTCACACACCCACTCAGTGAAAGGATCTACCAGTGGAAGCCTCCAGCATTAACACTCATCAAGACCTATCTCTAGACCTAGAACAGCTTAAGGACTTGGCTTGATCTGCCATCTTCTCTCCAAGTCCTTTTTCCCTTTAAGTTTCCCAGTCAACTCTTTGTAACTCAGAATCACACAACCCTCCCACCCCCCACCCCAGAAAAGATTATGAGTCAATTGAAACTCTGAGTAAGCAAATGTATCTGGCACCAAGAACCGTGGAAAGTTGCATCTGCCGCCAGAGGTGGTTAGCAGACTCTGCCCGTAACTGTCCACAGATAGCTCCACGCAACAACCCTGATGGGTTCAGACGGGTAGGAAGGGAAGACCTTGAGAGGTTTTTCAATAAATAAGCCTGTGTAAGTCATGGTGGGTAGAGGTGCCAACTCTTTCTCAATCAGAACCTTAAAAAGCAAAAGCTAGAATTTTAATAGAATAATTTACAATGATCAAAGATAAAATAAAATATTCTAGAAGAAATGTAGTTTGGAGGTGAGCAGCTGGTTTTATGAGGGAGATAATACCTGCCTTCTTTTTTCCAGGACTATAAATGCATTTTTATTTTATCTTTGCCCCAGCCCTAGTGTTGCTACAAAGACCAAACATTATTCCAAAGATTGATTATTCCATCTCTCTTCTAGGGGTTACTTGGTAGAATCCTTTTACAGACACACCTTGTGCTATGTAGAAGCATAACTTGAGACTGCCCTGACAACTGCTACTTGTCAATAGCTCCAATCTTTTACTTTTCCAGACAAATGAAGACTCAGTCCTTCTCTATCTAAGGGACAATCTGAGTTGGGTCAATGTCTGCCATTATGTGGCTAATGTTTCCTACCAACTATTAACAGAAAAGACAGATAGGGTCCTGGCTCTCTCAGTTATAGGGAAAGGCTAATTTTTAAAATGTCAACTAGAATATAGTGCCTGATCTGGAAACAGTCATTACAAAATCACAGACTGTTCTGAAATGTGTCCAATAGAAACAATAAACCTGGCATGTGGCGTTCTGCTTGTGATATTTCCTTAGAGTATTTCTGCAAGTTACTATTCCAGAACAGGGAGAAAGAAGACACTACAGAGGTCATCTTCCCCTGGTTACCCCCTTCTTCATGAAAGCTAACTCATGAAGAGATCAAGATCGAGATAGATAGATAGATAGATAGATAGATAGATAGATAGATAGATAGATAGATAGATAGATATAATGTATGTGTGTGTGTGTGGTGTGTGTGTGTGTGGTGTGTGTGTGTGTGTGTTGGTGAGAAGAGACATGTGCTTGTGAGTGTGTGTAGGACAGAAGTCAACACCTGGTACCTTATTTATTTATTATTTTTAGAAAGGTCTCTCATTGAACTGGCTATTCTATGACAGGATAGACTGGCTGGCCAGGCCAGTGAGCTCCTGCATTCTACCTGTCTCCATCACTACTACACCAAGGTTAAGATCTACACTTGATCACATCTAGCTTTCTGATATAGGTACTGAATATCTGAACTTGAGTCCTCCTGCACACACAACAAGTGCTTAAGATTGAGCCATCTCCCCAGCCCCTCATAAGGATATTTTAATGTTGGACTATATTTTTAAAATTCTATCCAAAAATAGTTTCCCCAGTTCCTATGATAAACAGTTAATGAATTTAAAATATTTACCCTTTGATAAGAAGAATTAATAGAGACCACAAAGATGTTCACATATATGACACAACTAAGAACTAGGAATGAAGAGATAAAGAAGTAATCTTTTATCCTTAATTGGATGCCCAGTCACTCAGGAAACTTACAAGTAAAAAGGTGCCTACAGGGTCCCCTTGAAGAGAGAGTGAACAATGATTTCAGAAAAATCAAAATACATTAAGAAAGAAGTCTAAGATAGGAATTATGAGCGAAAGTTTCCTGAGTGATTTTTTAGGTGCCAGACACTGATTTAATTGTGTTGTTTGTATGAAGGTATTAGTCACAAAGTCAGACCTAAGGAAGTCCAACCTTGTCATTGGTATCTGAAGTGAGGCAGGTCAGGAAGGCTTGTTATGACTCAAGTGAATTGTAACACATTGAGTGTGTATTGAAAGAGTTGGAAGACTGCTTGCTATGTAAACACACATACACACACAAACACAAACCACACACACACACACACACACACACACACACAAACACTTCAAGTGTCAAAATCTTTAAGAACAAGCAGCATCCAGGGATACAAGCAGCAGCCATGTTAAGGGGCCAACGCTTACTTTCCTGCACTAGCTCAGTTTCCCTAACTCCTGATCAGTGTCAAGGAGAATTCTAGAAGAAACATCAAAATATCCTAGTATTGACTTCTGAGGAGAACAGATCTGGCCTTCAAATATTAGGTTGTGCTACCATTTATTAGCTTTGTGGTTTGGTGTAAGTTAGTTAACTTTTTCTAACTTCTTGCCCCTCTTAGAGTGGCTACTCAACCCCATTGTCCTGGGCCAGTCAAAGCATAAATTGTCTCCTGGTAACTGGTTAAATGTTGCTCAGAGATGACCTTAGTCTGGAAAACAACTTTATGGTCACTTTATGACACTGTAAAATGAAAAAATAAAAGTCATACTATAGAGTGGTTTAGGAGGTTGACTATAATATATTGTGACTGCTGCTACACTGCCCTGTACATAGAAATTTCTGCACAACTCATTACCTTTTTATTCATTTGCTTTAATACCTCATCTAGTTACTGCAATAAATTTTAAAGATTCACTCTGAGAAAAGACGATTAAAATATCTCATCAATAATTTCATGTTGATGGCATAACCATATGACCAATATGATAGCACTTGGGTATATTCAATGAAATAAAATACTGTATGAATTGGTGTACAGCATATTTTGGAATACTTACTAGTGACTCTTATATAACAATGATCCCACTTCCTACTTCATATACCAATTTTTGGCAGAAAAATTAAAGAATAGTCCTATTTACCAATTAAAATAGTGAAGGCTCCATGAAATATTATAATTTGTGAGACATGACAAAATTTCTAGTGATAGTTTTCATTCCACATATTGACTGGAAGTTAATGATCTTTGAGTTTTATCATGTTTATCTCTTCAGTATCTATTAAGTCATTATTTTGCATATGTATTAAGAGCATAGAAGTTTATACAGACCAAGTCGTTTATCACAATTTAATGTGATACATATTGTATACCTTTTTGTCTTAGCTGCAAATATCTCTGAATGCAGAACTCTGCATGACAATAACAATATGGAAAATAGACAGAATAAACAAAAAAAAATCTCTGCCTATGTATAGAAACAGACCTGCCATGTGCCATAAGAGGGACAGCCAAGTGTAATCGTGGACCTTCCATAGGATCGCCAAAGAGAGCCAGTTTCTTCAGTAAAAATTTCTTCCTCTGAGTTCAAAAAAATTCAGAAATGCAGTCGCCAGTGATTTTGTAAGGTCATCTTGTACAATTCAATTTATTGCTTAGAGTCCAGAGTATTTCTCCTGACACAATAAAACCAACTAGCAGAGAAAAAAATAAAACACTATTTTAAAAATCAATTGTATCTGATTTGTTTTACTTATTATTAATTTTTTTTCCAAGACAGGGATTCTCTGTGTAGCCTCCGCTGTTTGGAAACTAGCTCTGTAGACCAGACTGGCATCAAACTTACAGAAGTCTGTCTACCTCTGTCTCTCAAGTGCTGAGATTAAAGGCATGAGCAGCTACCACTAGGCTACTTTAAAACGGTAAAATTAAGGATTAGAAATGTAACTTAGCACGCACAAAGTTCTGAGTTTAAGCCATAACACCAAAAGGTTGTAAACCAAACCTCAAGGAAAGAAAGGAATATATTAATCAACACATTTTTAAAAAACTTTTTTTTTTTTGGATATTTAAAGGTTAAAGAGCTACTAACTAGGAGGTAAAATGAAATAGATCTGGATCATAGCTCACCACAGAGAGTGTCTCCTTAGGGATAGAAGCATTGATCCCTGAGTATATGAGGAAAGCTGAAGAGCTGACCCAATGCTGGAATGTGTCCATGTTGGCCAGGGAAAGGGGGTCAGAGATGCCAAAAATGATATGGCAACCTCGATTAATTCCTTGCTTTGTGTCTATTGTTATCTCTGTCTCTGTGGTTTGCTAGTTCTTGAGAACACCACTAAAATATCTCAGGTCTCTGATCCAAATCCTTCCCACACTCCATCAGTATTGTTGCCACAAAAAGTATTTTCAGCTCACAAAAATAATCACCCCTGTCAATCTCTCCAATATCTTGTATCCTTGAAACAGCTTTGTTCTTAGAGGTACCCTGACATATGGATTCAACAGATGTCAATGAATAAAGCACACATAGAGTCAATTCAGTCCAAAACAATAATGAAGTCAGTTGATGACTGTGGTATACATCTAGATGAATGCATCTAAGTGAGAAGCATAAATGTGCAATTAGGAAAATGCTAACCCCAGAGTTGTTAACATTTTCATCAAGTGGTTAATATTCAAGAATTACACAGAAAGCACTTTAGAAGCATAGGTAGAAAGTCCTGCATCTCAGCCCACACTGATGTATGACGTACACATGCTCTGAGGGCATGATCACCCTCCTCCTACCATTGAAGTGTACATTCATGTTGGTACCATGGACTCCTTATTTCCATCTCTTCTTTGATGGTTTGCAAACAGCAAATGGTGATTCTCAAAATTTGTAGTAATTGTAGAGATATAAAATGAAAGCACATTGCATTCTGGGACAAAGGGTGTTGTTATTTTTTATACTTACTGATTCATTGATTGATTGATTAGAAGAACCTGTTAGCTGAACTTGTAGGGACACCTAGCAACTCTGCCACAGAGGTAAAAGAAAAACTGGTGTTGTGCTGGCACCCAAAATGAGCCTTAGTCAATGCATGGTGCTTTCTCACTCATCTCTCCCAGGTGCTTCTTCACTGACGTCAATTCTCAGCATGGCACCGTCTTTCTGGACAATTTGTAAGGAAAGGAAGGACGGACGATATGAGAAGTGTGAGTTGGACAAATCTAATCCTAATGCGTTCCATAAGATGGTTTGTGTCCGAGCTTCCTCATCTTTCATCAGCAAAGTCCTCCACCCACGTCACCCCGCGGTCACATCACACTTCTTTGATGATGAGCCAAGGCAATGGGTGAAGCTATGGCTTGAAACAATAACATCAGAGATGGAAGCAAGACTAGAGAGCCCCCACTCTCCCTCCGTAACAATTGGAGGAGATTCTGGCCTGAGAGATGAATCTGCAAATAATGGTACCCAGATGGCAACTGCAGCTGTTCTCACTACCAGCAGCACCTCTGCTCATCCATCTTCGGGACACACCCGTGGCTGAGGAGGAGTGAGAAATTGAGTTGACAGAGCCATCGGAGAGTCTCTTCTGCCGTCTGCATTCTTTTCCCTCAATCATGTTCCTTCGGCTTCAGACTTCTTGTTCTCACCTTCATACTATGACTGTGATGACATAGAACCACTGCCTGCGAACCAGGATGAGTAATAGACTCAGGCCCTGAAGGAATACCTAATGCATAGTGTATTGGGTTGGAAAGGCGGAGCAAAGGGAGGTAAAAATGTTGCTCAAAACGCCTGGGTAGAAAACCACTGCAAGGTGAGGATCCTGGATATACCCAAGGAGTAGCTGAGCATCCATACCTATCCTCTAATTGGGTCCAAGAGTCTCACAAATGCAAGGCTCCAGAATTCACTGTTCAGATAGATTTGATTCCTACCCAGGGGACCTTTCCAGCCATTGATCATTTTAGAGCTAATTAGAAAAAGCAGAAGACACTGGAGGCATTTAACAAGCAGCATTAGGCTGCTACTTTGTCCTCATAACCTGGGATTTCACTGGCTCTGTAGCAATGTGATATAAGCCTTAGATATTGATGAAGAGAACAAGACTCCTGCCAGAGCTGAGAAGAGGTTGACAAAGGATGAAGGGATCCATACAAAGTCTTTCACTCTTCACTGTGTAAACCCCTTCATAATGCCCAGAGGAGGGAGAGAAAAAAACACAGTGGGTTCTTGCTCAGATGTGGCTCCTTGTCACGTGGCCATCCAGAGAGCTGAGTGGACAGCCCCACTCTGAAGCTGGCAGAGGTTGAAATAAACCATCCACACATTTCAAAGGAATTGGAGCAAACTGTAATGAGGGAAATAACTAACGCATCTCTGAATCCTTGCAGGCTACCCAGGTTTAACACGGACTTCTGAAACCAAGTCATTATTCTTTAGCTTGGAACACTAGCATGTAAGTAAGTACAGTCACCACACCCACCAGCTCCTGATCAAAACATCCAGTTGTTTGCTACTTAATATAAAAGAATGGAAGTTTTGCTTTCTGGGGATGGCAATGGGATTGTGGAAGCAGGGAGAGCCTATGACCTGAAATGTTTCTGCTCCCTCGATTGCAGAAATGGACTGTCTCACCACCAAGTGGAAGGCTGAGTTCATTCGCCTTCTCTAGCTAAAGCCTTTTCTGGCAAACCCAGAAACAAGAAAGTATTTTCAAGTGTGAAGGAAAATGTCTTTGTAAACTGTAAAGTACTCACACTGAAGTGCTGCAACTGTAAACCGCCCCTAGGCTAGGCCAGAGAAGCCTGTGCATCAGTGTAACACCAACAGACAAGGATTAGTAATCAATGGCCTATTCTTTTGCTTTTGTTTCCTTCGCTAAGGCCTCAGGTAAGTTCATAGACAGCCTTTCAAATGAACACGCACAATGAGAAATGTTGGGAGTAGGGTAGAGTGTAGGAAGTGGGAACTTGTGCCCATATAGGATTTTAGAAACACGAGAAGAAAGCTCAGCTGTATCCAGGAAGACTGCACAAGGGTTTGAGTTGAGCTAGTCACAGAGCATTGTGCCTAGCATGCTGGTAGCCTTAGTTTGGAAAAAAATTAAAAATAAAAAAAATAAAAAAATAAATAAAAAAAAAATATATATATATAAAATGTTTTAAAGACAAAGACCAGCTGTGTTTTAAATGTGAATTGTACTTCATATGTGCTCATGTGTGTGAATACTTGTCCCCAGCTGGGGGTGCTATTGGGAAGTCTGTCCAACCTTCAGGAGGTAGAGCCTTGCTGGAGGAAGTGAGTTGGGGGGCAGGGGGTGACACTTGATAACCTGACACCACTTCCTGTTCACTTTGCTTCCTGGTAGCTGGTACATCCTGCTCCTAGCACCAGCTCCTCACATGAGGGAATGATTCCCTAAACTGTAGGCCAGAACACCTAAGCATCTCAAGCTGCTTCTTGGCAGGTATTTGATCATAGCAACAGGAAGAATGACTAATACAGCCTTGAGCAGGGTCCTTCGAGTATAGCAAGGGCATGATCAATAGAGCAGGGTGAACCTCACTAACAAGGGTGTAGGGGACAGAGTGGATTCTGATTGGCCTCTCCCTGGAGCAGGATAGGACCATGTAAATACCACTCAATGAAGATCCACTCACTCCCCCCTAAACTCAGGTCTGTAGGCATGTCACTTGTCCCCAAGCTGCTATTTCTTGACGGGAAAACTAGGGAAATGACAGCTCCTACTTCACCATGTTGTTATTACAAACACTAAGTACCAGGATTATGGGAGGACATTTTGGAAGCTTTGAAGCCCCATAAAAGTAGGTAATTAATTTTATTCTAATAAATTGTTGGCATTCATATATGCAACAGATTAACTGCTTCCTAAGAACATGAAACAATATTTAGCACTACACCAATCTTGAATACTGTTAACCCTTTTAGGGGGGTTAAGAAGGCATCTGAGGAGGAGTACCTTCCAGTTACAGAAGTATTACACTGAATTAAAAGGCAATTACAATTTCCATAGGTTCATATGTGAGTGCTCTGAATACGGTAGTTACTACATCCCATCATGCATTTCAGGTTTTTCCCATACATTGTCTAAGTGATAGATGTACCACTGAAAATCTTTGTTAACCTGAAGAATTCCTAATGACACTGAAGGAATAGAATAAAGTACCCAGCTGGGCACTAGTCAGATTCCCTTGAATACAACTGATTAAGGGTGCCCTCTGCTCAAGACACTTTTTTTTCTTTCTGCCGTAGTATTGCCATGGTACATTGATGCCTAAAAACCTCTGAAATAAATGTAAAATTATTGACTACCTGCAATGTAACTGGAACTCTGTAGGGCTATGATACTCTTGTACAGTACACAACCTTCCCAACCATGCATGACAACCCTGAGGCATTTTATTTTATCTTATACCTTTAGTTTGTGTTATTGATTTTACAGAATGTATGGGCTACCATTTACAGTTTGCAAAAACACCACACATAGAATACTGGAAACTGGGGAAGGCTATTCTAGGACCCAGCATGACCGCCATTGTGATAGTAAGCCTAAAGCAAATGTTTTAATATGAGCAGAGGCTCAGAGGCTTGATTATATTTTGATTTTCTTACAGTTACTTTGTGGCTCAGGCTCCCTCATTTAACTCTTTCTCTCCCTCTTACATCATCCATAAACACAGTTACATTTTAATGAAAGCACTTAGTATGTAGGTAATCTGTGTATAATCAATCTGCCTTTTATGAAATGAATCCGTAAGTTTTAAGTTAGTATACTTAATATGTTAGTATTTGAGTGCCATATTAAGTTAAGGATGGATTCTGAGATTCTGATCAGCCAAAATAATGTTCTCTATTCCTGCTTCCACTGTTCAACATCACTCCAGGATTTTAAACAAATGTTAAAGCATTTTAGTGGTGGAAACTGGCCAACAGTCCACTAAAGGGGGACTTTTTAAATATTTATTGGAGTACTAGAAAGTTATTCAAATGACGAGACAGATGTGTATGCTGTTTAGGAAGAGAAAGTGTTAAAACGCCATGTGCATAGGATGCTAACTGAAATCGATAGTGATAAAGAATGGGTAGACAGACATTCATAATAACTGACAAGATAAAACCAGAATGGGGTGTGGAACTGTGGCAAAGGCGTGATGTAAAGCTAGCTTGAACATGAGTATTTTCTTTCTCCTGCTCAACTGTATTTGCTCTTGATGAACTTACTGAGAAGCCATAAAATTTGCCTCAGTTAGAATTGTGTTGGAAAGATTGTGCCAGGGAAGTTTCTACCTGCCTTGAAAAGAAAAAACAAAGAAAGAAAGGAAGAAACAAAGAAGGAAACAAAGAAACAAGTGAAAGAAAGAAAGAAAGAAAGAAAGAAAGAAAGAAAGAAAGAAAGAAAGAAAGAAAGAAAGAAAGAAAGAAAGGAACAAGAAAAAGAAAAGAGATATAGTGGGAGAGGGTCTCTGAGGATCAAATCAGAAGGAAGATTTGATTCATGATGAAGGAGTTCTTAGAAGCCAGAGAAATCGCTTTATGTAATCACTGAGAAGATTTGGCATTTGTAGCTCACATTATCGTCCCTCCTCAGTAACTTCCTCCACACTAATTGAAATCTGTGTTATGGACTGCTGGGAAGACACAATAAGTAAAGGCTCAGCAGAAGAGGACAGAAAATGCACAATCTTCCATGGTCTCTGGCACAGGGTCACAGATAGGAGAAGATAGCTGTAAATGCAACCCAACACAAAATCATAAGCATCCCTAAAATTTCCTTTTTTTCACTACTTTTTGTAACTCAATAATGACTCAGCTGTGAGCTCTGCAGTGTGAACTTAGAAGGTGACAACAAGATGCCCCAGTGTGTAAATATCAGATACATCTGCTAGGAGACAGCAGCCGAGCTCAAACATGCTTCCCTCTAGTGTTGCCTTCTTTACCTGAGTCTGTGTGCCTTTATCTTGCTTCTGCTTTAACTATGAGGAGCAGATTTCTGCTGTAGATTGAATGGAAAATGTCCTCTATAGGTACATGGGTTTGAGCACTTGGTATCCAGCTGGCCACTATTTTGAGAAACAGAGCATAGATGGAAGAATATAATGACAGATTGGTTTTATGGAATAAAGCACTGCTCACTTCTGTTTTCTTCTCCATAGATAGGTAGATAGGTGATGGATAAATGATAGATAATAGATTAGATAATTGATAGATATAGATAAGATAGATAGGTAGATAGATATTAGATAGATAGATAGATAGATAGATAGATAGATAGATAGATAGATCAATAGATAGATACGTAATACATAGATACATAGATGATAGACAAGCAGATAGAATGATGGTTGATGAAAAATAGGCATTCTTCCTGATCTACCCAAATGTGGCCTCCTTTTCTTGATGGATAAAATAAATAATCTCCTGAGTTGTATCTTGTGTGGTTTTGTTCACAGTGACAAGAAACTGGTGATCTTCCTCAGGAACTTTCTACCCTTTCTAGGTTCTCAGTGCTGTAGCAAGTGAGCACAGCCAGGTAACATTCACAGAACCAACAGCTCTCAGAGTAGCCATTACATCACTCACTCAATGAATAGTCCTCCCGTCACATGGGGAGACCACAATGATTGCTGAGCCACTGACTTTACAGAAGTCATGGATGAAAATAGTCTTCAGACATGGGAGATGTTATTTATTCCTAGCCTGTTAATAAAGATGAAATATAATACATTTGTGGCATCGGAGTCACTGTGAAGATCTGTCAATAAGCAGATAGATGGTCCTGGTGTGGGGAGAAGTGGAAACCATCCTTGGGTGGTTCATAGGAAGCTGTGCTCAGCACATCAGCACACATGGAAACATGTGGACAGTCACAAACAAAGGGGAATTGCAGGGTGGTTTATTAATTGAAACTCAATGTCCTCTTCTCTGTAACATGGCTGGATACTGAAAACCCAACACATGACAAAAAGACACGCATAGGTCAGCAGAAACCTCAGCTTGAAATGTGAGCCAAGAAGCAAAGTTTAGAATGAGTGTTTTCTGCTCTATACCAAATAAACCATCAAATGGACTCCAAGGTCTCTGATAATGATCACCTTCTCTCAATCCTACTTTCCATCCCCCAGATTCATTTTTCCTGCATGTTCACTGTGTGCATGAAACTGAGATTGTAGTGCATCTTTCACATGGTCGCATACTGTGGGTGTAAATGTGGCCACAGTCCACATGGGACGAGAGTGTAATACAAGAGTAAACATGTAAATGAATCTCTAGTGTATCCACTTTCATGGAAATGTAAACATGTGCAGCATTCAGTATTCTGCATGTACAAGTGGCATGTGTGTGTGTGTGCATGTGTGTGTAATGTGTATGTGCATATGTGTGTGCATGTGTGTATGTGTAGGTGTATAGTGTGTGTATGAGTGTATGTGCATATGTGTGTACATGTGTGTATTGTATGTGTATGTGTATATGTGGTTGAAATGTGTGTATGTGATAGGGGTGCTATGAGTGTGATGTATGTGTGTATGTGCATATGTGTGTGCATGTGTGTATGTGTGTGCATGTGTGTGTTGATGCTGAGTGTCTTCTCTATCTTTTTCCACCTTACTTTTGATTTTTTGAGACAAGAGTCTCTGAACTTGGAGCTCAAGGATTTAGCTAGAGTGGCCAGCCAGTGCTCTTCTGAGGTGCATTTGTCTCTGCCCCTCCTCAGCACTGGGACTATAGGTTTGCCATTGTGCGGTGTTTACATAGGTTCTAGGATCCCAGCTCAAGCTCTTGTACTTGCATAGCAGGCACTTCAGCACCCAAGCCACCCTCAAGGCCCTGATCTTTCTGATGATGTTGCTTCTCTGCACATTCATGGGTTACAAATCCTACTGAAAAAAATTAAAATTTCTCGTGAATGTCACTGTAAGCAGGTGTTGTGGGGTATTTCCTGGGATACATAGATTGTGTTGAACCTTCTAGATCTAGCTCCAAAATATTCTTTCACAACTCTTCACTAAGGTTTCTTCCTTGACCATGAAATAACAGCGCTAGGCTCAAGCAACATCTACATCTGTTCACACCACAGAATCCAGAACATCTAATTGTTCTCTCTTCCTAGCAGATGAAATATGTTCCTTGGTATAGTTCATGTAAATGGGTGCTTCGTTAAGGTGATATTTGTTCATAAACACAGTCTAAGTGCACTAGGAAAGACTTCATACTTCTATGTACCTAGGAGGAGGCTAGGAGATAGCCAGATATGAACCAACGTCAAACTATCCTGTCTTAAAAAGGAAAAATTGTCTTTGCAAGACAAGTCAAAGGAAGCAAAGCGAAGTTTCAGAAATGAAGACCAGACAAGAAGTTTTCTATTCCTCTTGATGTCTAAAACTTTTGAATGGTATTAATGGTATTTTCCAGTCAGGTGTCTGAAAGCTCTAGAAAATTTTTCTAGACAACATGTGGAGCACCTGAAAACATGGTTTTGGTTTCCACAATCTGTTTGTAGTCCAAAGTCAACCCTTGTTTCCAGTCTTTATAAATCTACCATATCACTGGGATCCCAGCATGAGACTGTTTCAACTACACTGAGCCAGAAAGTCAATTTTCACTTATTTATTTAATCCTGTCTTTGGATTATTTCCAGCCTATCCATCCCCAAGTTAACAAAGAAATTAACTTTTTCAGGGTGGATCGAGGTCTAGTTTGGAAGCTTTTAAGAACTGCAAGACCCTAGTGAGGAGGAGTAAGAAAGGGGAGAAGAAGCCAGGGTAGAAGGCAGGATGAAATAGGACCCACAGCAAAGCTGAGGAGCCAGGGCAAGTCTGGGAGGCCACTTCAGGATGCTGAGCACACAGAGGCCCACATTCCTTTGCTGCTCTTTATGATGAAGGTATATGGGATATCTGCCATTTTTAATACTGAAATGAACATGATATTGAAAGCATTACATTACGATCCTCAAGATAGAATGGTCTCCTCCCTTGAAGGTTTTTCACCGTATGTGCTCTCTACTTATAGTTTTAAAATAATCATCTTTTAAACAAAAGGGAATAATCTATCCAAGGATACATGAAACCTAAACTCTTACACCTCCGATGCTGGAAAGAAGATTGAAGGGCACAAAGTTGTTCCCATGGCTCTTTCTAGAAAGAAGCTCTAAGGGAGCTGTTCTCAACCTATGGGCGTGACCCCTTTGGGTTCAAAGGACCTTTTCACAGGAGTCGCATATCAGATATCCTGCATAGCAGATACTTACATTATGATTCATAACAATAGCAAAATTACAGTTATGAAGTAGCAATACAATGATTTTATGGTTAGGGGTCACCACAGCATGAGGAACTGTATTAAAGGGCTGCAGCATTAGGAAGGTTGAGAATCACTTCTCTAAGGTGTCGTGACTTCACCAGATGTCACAGTGGAAGAAAGTGACTAATATCCCATGGTGCTCCTGGGAGGCGAGAAGGTTGTGGTTCCTTAGTATGGTGACAGGAGAACAGAGAGGCGTGTGGAAGAATAGATTGTGAACGTTGTAGTGTTTGGAGTGTTGATTCAGACTCTTACAGTAGTTGTCACTGTTCTCCAGGCTCAGTGTCCACCTGGCACATGGGAATGGGACCACTAGCATAATTTCCAATGTGTGCCAATATTAACCATGATGGACTATGATTGTTCTCTCTCTCTCTCTCTCTCCTCTCTCTCTCTCTCTCTCTCTCTCTCTCCCTCTCCCTCTTTCCCCATTCTCTGTCTTATACACACACACACACACCACACACACACACACACACACACACACCACACACACTTAGGGTTTTGTTAGCTGAGCACTTAGCCTCCTGACAAGATGAAACACTGGTGGGTCAATACCATTCCAAACAACCTGACATGAAATTGCTCTTCCAAGGTTTGGCCTGGGGGAGCAGGTATGGACAGAGCATTCTGCCTCCTGTAAAGATAATCATTTCTGCATCTGGACAAGGAGAGATAGAAGAGCTGACACAGGTGTCTAAACCACCCACCTGTGTTTGCTTTGGTCACAGGACACCACCAAGGGACTGTCGTTTATGTGGGCTGTCAGTATATAACTGTACAATTACAGTTGGGGCTGATCCACTGCATTAAAGAGGCAGAGACACTGAACCACAAAAGAAACTATTTGGGTAGGAAAATGTTGATGGAAGTGAAGAAGGAAAATGAATCCTAGGCAAAACTTAACACAGTCTTCCCAAACAATCTGTCAGTGTGTGCAGGGTAGGAGATCAGAAACACACACATACACGCACACATACTAACCAGGACTCCCAATCATGCTTAGCAATAAAATTCAACCAATAAAACCAGACTAATGTTTTCTTTAGGTTTTCACATTGAACTGTGTATATTTGGATATTTTGGAAGCAGCATTTGGCTAAGGATTCTCTTGACATGGCTTTGGCCCCTCCCTTGTTAATCTTCAGAAGCAGGATAGAAGCTTGACCCTTGTCAGTGATGGTTTTTCCATGACTTTAGAGTTACCAGTGTGTGTGTGGAAGGGGAGGGTGTGGAGAAAAGCAAAGTCAAAGTGGTAGGTTTTGTCTGATGGCATGAATGGGGCATTTCTTTCTTGAGTCTCACTGCACTGGGACAGTTTTATGGAAGGCATGAGCTAGCACTGCCAGAAACAAACAGCGTGAACCTTTCATCTGAACTGTGCTGACATCAGAGTAGATCATTGAGAAAACTGGTAGAAAATGAACATTTTTAGAATGGAGATCCTTCTTTGGTTTCTGTAATTCTAGAATGAGGTGGTATCAGAAACCTGAAAAGGAACAACTTACAAAGATAGGGATACAATATAGAAACCACCAGTCCAATGTGTTGCAGGGTGTCTTAGTTTGCAGTGATGTTCCAGGCCTTACCCTACACATTAAAAAAAAAAAAATAGAGCAGATTACAAACCTTGGGGTTAAACCAAACCAGATACAACTCCAAAATGTGTCCAAGAAAATATTTTTGATAGGGAAGTTAAACCCACCTTGCTTCTCCATGTCATCCTGGCCACACATCCATTCCATATTGAATTGCATAAGAAATTCTACTATGTGTTAGCCAAGGTTCTCTAGAGAATCAAAATCAATGGAAGAGGATTTATTAAACTGGCTCAGCAGTAACAATCCGGTGCTGAGGTCTCAGGTGGGTGGGGAGTAGTGGTCCTGAAGAGCCACTAGTCTTAAATCCAAGTTAGAAAGCTGAAGCAGCTGAATTCTGATGTCCAGGAGAGATGGTATTAGTGGTGCCAGAGGTAGCAGCAGAATAGATGCACTCACCAGCAAGAGGTAAAGACAAGCAGGCCAAAAGCAGTGACTTTTTCCTTGGACCCCTTACATCTCGTACACCACTGAAATTAGCATCTGCTCTAGGTGAGGGTTTTACTCCCCCCTTCAGTTAACTCTTTCAGGAAATACCCTTTACACACCCACCCACAGATACATATCTTAGTTGACTGCAGATCCATTCAAGTTGGCAATTAAGATTAACCATCACAAACGCATAACTCTGGGAAACACCAGCAACTATCATATTGGGAGGAGGCACATGAATCACCTGAAAAACAAGAAAATTTCATCATGTAGCTCTGTTCTGATTTAAAAAAAAAAAAAAGGCTTGGACTCATGGCATTTAAATTTATTAATTTAGTCTCTTGTCCATTAGAAGATTCAACCATGGTTTGTTAATAATAGAAAAACTTCACATAACAAATCACCCTAAGATCCTGAATATTATTGTACTGATCAGTGCCTAGAAGAAAATCTGACTTATAAGTATTTGAAGTCAGCTTTGTTCAGATGCATTTGTTTATCACTTATAGAGCGTATCATTTATTGCACACCATAAGGATATGAAATATTTAACCTTAAAACTTTTATAGTGACTTGTCATTATTTCTAGAATTTAGTTCAGTTGCTTACAAGTAAGCACATGTTCAAAATAAGTAATTGAAGTGTGTCTTGGTTTTAACCTTAGGCACATGTATTGAACATAGTGCACACCTAAGACACAAGCCATTTTAAATATAATCCCAGAATTCCTTAATGAGTCAAGTTTCATGAGATGCTTCATTCCTTTACCTGTACTAGCGTCAAAGAAAAAATATTACTTCGAATATTTTCTGTACAATGAGTTGGTATCAGAAACCTGAAAAGAAAACAACATACAAAGACACGGGTACAATGTAGAAACCAATCATCCAATGTGTTGCTTCAAAGTCAGAACCAAGGAGGTGAGGATGTTTTTCTGCTGGCTGGTCCCATAGGCCACTGAGCCTGCTTCTTTTTCTGCTTCCCTCTCCACATCCATCCATTCCATTAAACTACAGAGGTCCTATCTGCTCCAACACCAGTCAGTAAATGCTAATGTTCCTGGGAGCTTTGCCCTTACAGAGACAAGGTGCTTATGCTCTGATGGTTTTCCATCCTGCTTACAGACTCATTTGACTTCTATGATTTCTACCTGTGTTCTACAAGCCTAGGATCCCCGGCTTTCAAAGATGCTGGAGTTGCTCCCATGGACTGACTATGGGGCTGTATATCCTTACACAGCGTGGCCAGGGTATTAGTCTTTCTGGCTGTCTGCAGATTCATTTAGGGTTTGTTGATGTTTGCGCTTGTTTGCAGGACTGCGGGTGGAATCCAAGGCTTCCTGTATACTGGAAAAGCACCCCTTATCATTCACCTAGCAACACCCTAGCCCTCCACCTTGTTCTGTGTTATGTCTAATGACCTATAAGTCAAGAGACTCATGGATTCTACCTCACTTGCCACTGGTTGTCACAGCACCAAGCCTGAGAAGGCATTCAAAAAATACTGGAGCTTAGGCTAGAGAGATGGCTCCGTGGTTAAGAGTACAAGCTGCTTGCAAGTACCTGAGTTCAGATCCCAATACCCAATTCTAGTTCCATCAAACTCTAAATCCTCTTCTGATCTCTGCCATTACCCCCACACATGTAATCTATACTAACACAAACATATACATGTAAATAAAAATAGGTCATAAAAAATTAGGGATGGTGAGGAGTATAGCAAAGTGGGATTTAATTTTCCAAAAGCCTCAGGCCCTGCATTTACATAATTTAGCAAATAAAAGTCTCAATCTTTCCAAACTGCTGTTCAAATTTCATTCTATACAAAGTACATCTGCTCAAATCCATGCTGGCTTGCAGTCACACTTACACCCAATCCGTGCCATGCCCCAAAGGAAGTGCACACAGCGGTGTCGAGGGGCAGGGTAAATTTGAAACAGCCCATTGCCCATTATCCGGTTTGTGGAGCAACAACAAAGCAAGAAATAACAAGGCACGATCCCTGAACTGGTACTTGAGCAGGAACGTTCACATTTCTCCACAGTCTGTAAATCGCTCCAGCTGTGTTTTCACGGTTTACGAAATTAAGAGAGGCAAACTCTAGAGACAAATTAAAATACTGGATCTGCTCAGAGACGATTTTGCAGTGAAGGTGCTCTGCTCTGTGAGTCTACAGCTGCTTCGTGTAGAAGAACTATGCACCGGGTCCCACTGTCACCGTTTACAATCCATGTCGTCTACCCAATGGGATAAGGGCAGGTTCGCATCAAAACACTGAGCAGTCCAGAATACAGGGTCTAGTCTATAGCTGTGGTTCACCAGGAGAGAACAAGGGCATACTATTTTATTATGAGAAAACTAATAGAAGGCCACGGGGAGATGCCCTATGGTACCAGGGCATGAACAGTAGGTGAGGAGTGCCATCTTTTGGCAGTGGGGTGCCCTGACATTCTCAAAGTAGAAAAGGGTTTTGACCTCCTGAATGTGGGGCTCAAAGCTCTTTCCTGGGTATCCTTGGGTAGCATCTGACTTGGAATGAGACTTCTTGGACTTCCTCACATCCTGCTCAATTAGTTCTGGCTGATGTTAGCTACCATTACTCTCTATTGCTCCCAGGGAAAACAGAGAAGCAGTTAGGAAATACTGGAAAACAAGAGTGCATTTTTAAACTACCATGTATTTAAGAATTGGTTGAATTTGCACAGGAGAAACAAACAGACCGATTGATCTCAGGTAGTCCTTTGAGTCTAAGAACCCTCAACTTACCCCAGGCTATGACATCTCAGAGATTTATAGTGCTTGGTTGAATAAGCATGGAATTTTCCAGAGGAATAAATTAAACATGCATGTATGTAACACAAACAGTATGCAGGCATTGGTGTGTGTTCTAGAGATCTCCCACCTTGAGAAAAATCTAAATATAACTGCAATTAGTTATATTGGTACCCACTAATCTTAGTAAAAGGGAAAAATTTTAGAGAGCAAAAATGGACCAAAAGACAGGGTTCTGAAACATGAAGAGCTAGGAATAAAACACCTTCATGCTACTGAAGTGAAAAGAGTTTCAAGAGCACAGTGAGGAGTCCTCTCTCCACCCCTAAGGACATCCACAGTTAAGGGGAAAAGGAATTAATTGACGGGTGTGTAAGGTCTCATGGCTCCACAGGCAGCAAATCCCCACTTTGTCTGATCAAGCAATGTAAGTCCTAGTTTTACCGTGTGTCTCATGCCATCATTAGAGTGCCTCAGGGGACACCAAACAGCAACAGGGAGAAAATCCAAGGACTAAACCAAACCAAATAGATGAGAGTACTGATGTGGGAAATGGAGCTTCCAGAAAAACCGGGTTAGAAAGACTGCTGTGGTGTTTGTCACATATTCAGAAAATGTCTATGTGTTGTTGCACACCTTTAATCCCAGGATTCAGGAGGCAGAGGTAAGTGGGTCTCTGTGAGTTTGAGGGTTAGCCTGGTCTGGTCTACATAGTAAATTCCAGGATAGTCAGGGCTATGCAGAGCAACCCTGTAAAAAACAAAGCAAAACAAAAAGCCAAAAATGAATAAAGAAGTAAATAAATAAATAAGTAAATAAATAAAAAGCAAGCTGGGAGATGACTCACCTACTGCTGCTGGTTCATATGTCTTCCCCAAAGCACATGTTGGAAATGTAATCTCCATGACTAGTTTTGTGAGGTGGGATCTTTAAAAGGAGACTGACTGAGCCACTAATGAATTAAGGTTATTATCATGGGAGTAAGTTCATAAGTGGGTCCCTCACAAAAGAATATGTCGGGGGATCTCTCATTTACCCTCCTTCCCTCTTTTCTGTCTCTATCTAGAATTCTGAGACTACCTTTATATACTTTTAGTTTTTGCCCTTGTTTTAATATAAAATGTCTCCTATAGGTACATGTGTTTGAGTCCTTGGCCCCCAGCTCATGGTGCTGTTTTGGAAGGTTCTGGAACTTTTAAGAAATGAAGCCTTGTCATAGTAACTAAGTGACTATGGTAGGCCTTGAGGTTTCATAGCTGAGCTTCACTTCCCATCTTCTCTCTGCTTTCTGACTGCATAAGAAATATTGCCAGCCCACCTGATGCTCTGCTGCAATGCTTTCTCTGTCAGGAAGAACTGTATCCTTTCTGAAGCTCTAAGCCAAAAGAAAAAAAGGGAAAAGAAGAGAGACTCTTTATTCCCTTAAATTACTTCTTGTTGGGTATTTGATTACAGCAACAAGAAAAGCAACTAATACAGGCTGGGATGCCTTTGGGTATAAAATTCCACTTCACAGGAGGTGCTGAGTACAGTTTGCCATAAGTCTAGGGTTTCTGGTATCACCAGAATATTTGTCTGGTCTCTTCTTCTCCTCTCTGCTCCTTATGATCTCCACTGAAAGAATTCAGATGAGACACAGACAGCAAAGTTTAAGAGACAGTAGAGTTTGTTAAAGTATAGTATTCTCTCAAGGGGTAAGAATAGGCAATAATGGCCAAAGGGGCATCAGTCTGCTTGTTAGGTGAGCTTTCAATTACTTTCTAAAATCCTTTGAACAAATAGCTTTTCTCAAGGGTCTTTGTCCTATCCAGGTGATTGAAAGGCCTGTTTGATAGTCTCTTCCAGGAGAGACAATGATGGGTGTTTTTTCTCTATTGAAAAGCATTCTACTCTACAGTATTTTGGGGCTACTAGAGCCAAGTTTAGATAATTAGCCATTGATAGTCTTTTAGACAGTTTAGAAGAATATCTCTTCCCAGGGCCAGAGATATGTCAAGTCCCCTTCTTTAACTAATAATTAAAGTCCTATTGTTCTAATCTTTAGTTTTGCAAGCTGCTGATCATGAAGGAGGGGTCTTGACTCCCAGTGCCCTGTAGGTATGCTAAAGTCTAGTTGCTTAATACTGGACCTTGACACCTAGCTCCATCCCTAGTGTTTAGGGGGCAGCACATGGAAAAGGACGGATGTTCTGAATGTTTATAATATCGAGGCCCCCCAAGACAGGACATACCTGACATATGCATGGAACAAAAATGAGAACAGTAAACACAGTTTTCCTGGGAGCAGAGGGACATGTGACCATAAATACAATGGTCCCATGTGCTATCTCCAGGGGTGAGAAGGAAACGCAGTCACACAGAGTACCAAAGCCACTGTGAGAGCTTTGACGTTAGTACTAAGAATTATGGAGGGGCACTGAGGAATTTACATCTTCTCAGCTATTTAATGGAAACATCCATTCAAAATGATGACTCTGTTTTATTTTGAGTCCACCCTAGGAATCCTAAAAATACCATTTGTCTCTACACAAAAGAACACACCAAAGAGATTCTATGATTATAGAATGCCATGCATTAAATGCATCTTGGCTTTGGGGTATTTATATGAGACTTGAAGGCAGGCTAGAGATCCCCATGGGGATTCCTAAGTCTTATCTTTAAATACCTAAGACAGAGAAGACTTCCAACATTTTCCCCAGCTGCTGCCAGGGTGCTTGATATTCCATTGCCAGCTGTATTGTTAGTGTTTTGTAACTGATCTAAAGACAGAGAGAGGGAAGGTAGTGGATAAGGGAGAAAATCTTCTTGCAGGAGCTTAGTAATTCTTCTCATGAGACAGTATCTATCCTGAAAGCTTACATTTCTTATTACTCTTTCCAAGTTTCCTTCTTCTCTTTTATTCACAAGACCCTACCTGTTGTATCTTAGGCACTTACAGCATTACTTATCAATCAAGTTGAGAAGGGTTTGGGGGTCTACACCTCATCACAAAGCCTCCTATAAGTCCTATAAGTCCTGAAACCAGAATTTCTCTCTCCAGTGTCTTTTCTCCCTGTGGGAAGTAATGAACTTCTGATAGAAGAGCGTTTAGAACCATTCCCACCCATCAGAGCTGTGTGGTCCGGGTTGATTTACTCAACCTCACATCCCTTAACCACTCAACTGGGGGAAAAAAAAGTGAAAAACATCTGAGTTACAGGGGAAATTAAGTTTAAATGAACTAAAGAAAGCTGAGTGTCCAGAACATTGCAGGGCAAAAACTTTTCTTTTTTTGGACATCCCTGTCCTCTACATAGATCTTTGGGTATAAAACCTATATCTCACTCAATTCTACAATTCTCCTTTGCAATCTAGTGGAGACCCGTGTTAGTGAGGTTCAGTAGCTTTGAGTTAAGACTGATGAATCTATGAGGAGTACAGTATCACTTCTCACATGTTCCAGGGGAGCACACACACACACACACACCACACACACACACATTAGCTTTCAGCAATCATGGTGTCCCTTCAGGTATGTGTTGTTCTCTGATGATGAAGTGTTCCACTGCTCACTAATAAATATAGACTCAGTGAATGCTGTTGACTGACTAAAATCTCCAATGCTAGGAGAGATGGAGAACCAGTAAGTCCAATAGTTCCCACCTGTGATTTATTAAATAACTGCCTTAATCTGCGCAGGGGATCTCTGAGGAAAACCAAACATTCGGCTTGCACTTTGTTTTAAAGACATACAGATTTTACCAGGGTTCATATTAGGCTGGGTTTTCTCCCCAACTCTTCTATTAAAGGGAAATTGATTGTGCTCATGATAAGTAAATGTGGAAATGATGCCTGAGCTGTCGCTGAGAAAGGGGTCTCCCTAAACCACTTTTAATTTCTCTCCAGGGAGCCTTTGCAAAGACAGGGCGAGTGGCATGAAAACTACAACAAAGCAAAGACTACTGCCTAACTACCTGCAACCAGGCTTTAGGCACTCTCCATGTGTAGGCACATGGCACATTACACTGATGCCTGGATCTGCTGTTTCCACATCAGCATGGAAAGTAAAGAGCCTTGAAAGCTGACCTCATAGTACAACAAATGAAGCTTCAGAGACAATCACAGAAAAGGCCCTGCTGGGTCACATGAAAACAACGTGGCCCTGGTGGCAATAGCCCAGCTAGGCTGACTTACAAAGACTTGATGTCACCTGCCAAAGTACACCCACTTCTCATGACCTCTCCTGGATCAAATGCTGCCAGCTGCACTTGGGACTGGAAACAAACTTCCAAATGACTGTGCTTCTTGGGGAAATTCTTGAGAAGTGCTAATGTGTCTCTGAATGACCAATCAGAGGAGACAGTGGTCAGAACTGTCTCCGGGAATGGATGTGTATGCCATCCAAAATTCTCTTCCTTTGAGCTGGTTTTGAAGCTACAAGCAGAGCTAAGCGAACAAAAAAAGCCTCAGCCTAGTGACTTCTGAGTTGGCCTTGCTGGCTGCTACTGTTAGGTTCTGGAGTGTCTCCCTCCTGAAAGCATGGTAATGCCAGTGACTTCCTCAGCACCCTCAGCAGGGTCAGGTACTGAGGTGGGATACACGGTGTCAAGAAAGACAAAGACTGATGACCTCTGGTAGTGTAACTCTCTTGCTGTTCTGGAGGCCAGGAGCTGATGGTCTCTGGCAATTTAACTCTCTCTTCCTATTCTGTGGCTAAAAGCCCCTGGTTTCTGGCAATTAACTCCAGCTGATAGCAGCAAGAGACTAAGAAATAAGGCTTAGTTTCTCTCTGACTTAAGGGCGCCTTGCTGGTCAGGTGAGAGGCTTGGAGTTTGTTAACTCTTCATGAACCAGAGAGAAAAGAAGAGGAAGAAAGGGAGAAGTCAAGCACACTCATACACACACACACATAACACACACACACACACAGAGTTTGGTGGGCCCAACCACCTGTCTCAACAATTCCACAAATGTTCATGAATACTTGCATACATACATATACACATGTAGACAATCAGACATATATACATCTAGTGGATGGGGCTAAGCCCCAACAGCCATAGATAAACATTTGGTGGATGGGCCTGAGCCCCAAATGCCACACTTTACTTCTTCTCTCTGGAAATTTATACCTTTGACAAAAGTTCTTTATAAAATTACCTCAGATAGAATGTTACATAAGAGGGGAAGTTACAGAAGGACATCCATAGTAAGTTCAAAGCTGTGCTTCACTCTATAAGTTCAGTATTCATTCAAAGCCACGGTTTTACATGGCCTTGCTTTATCATAGTGTACACTAGGGGCTTCATCCTTGGATCTGATCTAGAATAAATGTTTTTCCTTGATCACTGACCTACCACAGCTTATTTCTTTTCTTAGTGCAACTTATAAAAGCTCCTTGTATTCCTTGTTATGCAGCCTTTACTTACTATTCTATGAGGAGTGGCACATTCTTCTATTCTTGATTTTAACTTTGTTACATCTTTCTGGCAAAACCATCTCATTAAACTTTCTTCTTAAAATTATTTGAATCAAGACAGGAATGCTATAATTAATTCATGTAGTATTAGTTCATGAAAGTTCGTCTTCATGTTGATCTATGTAACAGTGACAGAAAGGCACATCAGCAGTGAGAAGCAATCCTAGAATGAGGTATCTGGGGCTGTTCCTCTCCAGAGTACACCCATCACAGTACACAAAATGGTGGACCATCTCCAGGAAACTCACCTTGTTTGCCATAGTCTTTCCTAGAAGGCTTCTGTAGTGGGTTGATCTGATGCTGCTTGTATTCTAATGCTAAATACTAGTTCCTCCTGGAGATGTGATTTTTCCCCCCTCGATGAGCAGATCCTCAGGTACTCAAGTGATGCCATGTGAACATTCTCCCCAATTTAACTGATCAATAAAAGTCTAGAACCTGTAATTGGCAGGGAGAGGAGTAAGGTGGAACTGGAGGTTCAAGAGGATGTTGTAGGTAGTGGGAGAGGAAGTCGGTAGAGGAGGAAGCTACCATGGACTAGAACTGCATGGCCAGGAGAAACAGCAAGTAACAAGGGGCTTTATACCTGGGGAATAAGTTAGTACAGCCCTAGATTTGCAGAATCTAGACTATAGTTTGTAAATAAAATTCCTGGATTGTGTACCTTTTATATAGGCTTATTAAGATTACAAATTCCTACTCCAGCGTCTGTCAGTGGAACTATTGGAAAGTGATGGAGCCTTTAAGAGATGGTTCCAATGGAATGAAACCTAGATCATTGAAGATGTGCCCTTGGAGGAGACTTGAAGACCCATGTCTTGACCTGCTGTGCTTGGCATCCTGGTCACTGTGGGCCCAACAGACCATCATGCATGACCATAGACTGAAATCTCAGAAACCAAATTAAGATTTTCATTTTTATGAGTGTCCCATCTCTGTATTCTTGTCCCTTAGAAAGTGACAAGAAAACTGACACACTGTCAATCACAAGGAACAGCAAGGGGAATGGGAAAGTGGCCCTCAGAACTAGACAATGGCATGGCCATGAAGAGTGAACAGTGTTCCTGCAGGGACCTGAGTTCAGTTCCCAGCACTTGGGCCAGAAGGTTCAGAGCTGCAACACTAGTTCCAGGGGTACCTCTGCCTCTGGCCTCTGCATGCACATGGCCTGCACCCACACAAACACACACGTAATTAAAAATAAAATAAATCCTTTCTTAAAAAAAATAGACCCAGAAAGAAGGGGGGGAAGGTATCTATGCTGGGGTGGAGTGTATTTTTAGATCAGGAGATCATGTTGTTGCCACTTCAGTTTTTGAACATCCTAAAGTTATCCCCCAAACCCAAGTAAATCCGATCTGAAGGAGGAGTATGCTCAGACATCAGCATTTTCTTAGACTTTCCAGGTTATCCCAGAATACAGCCAAATTAAAGAAACAACAGCTCCTGCCATCAGCATCTAAAAGAGAGGCAGAGGTGACAGAGAAAAGGCCAAGCTCAGCACCAGCCTTCCAGTGCCAGGGCCACAGCCTCTGAAAGCCCAATCTACAGCTCTGCTTATCCACACTCACACACTCCACTCGGGTTGGCACGCATCCTGCCCGTTTCTAATGCTGCCCAGAGGGCAAAATGTTCCTGCAAGCGATTTCTTAAGTGAGTCAACTGAATATGCATAACTGAAAAGTTGCAGGCACAGCAACCAAGGCAGCTTCACTTAAAGACAAAGAGCCATAATGAGAATAGACTAGAATTAGTCAATTTCCAAGGACAAAGAGCAACTGCCTCACAGCTGCCAGTGAGACCCACAGATGCCAAAGGCTTGGCATGGGCTAGGTTCAATTGTTTCTAAGGAGAACAGGAAATATTTATTTAGGATTAGAGGCAGCTGCTTCAATAGGACAGCTGAGGAGGCTGGAAGATGTAATTAAGAAAATTGTATGAGGGAGGTCTGGAAAGAGACCAGGAGGCAGGGGAGACTAGGTAAAAGTTGTTTGTATAGGGTTCTTCTGTGGAGGCAGCTGAGCGTTACTAGGCACTCAGAGGAGAAAAAGATAAATATGCCATCTAATTAGCAGCTGACTTGGGGTGGCCAGATCAAATACAGGGAGAATCCTATTATAGCCTGCTGTTGCTGGTCCTCCAAATCCTCTTGAGTGACTGCATCCATTCTAATAAGTGCCTGCTAGAAACAAAGGAACACTGGTAACTCTGTCTTCTCTCAGGGTGTTTTTGCCTCCCCATCTAGAAGGCAATGTCCCCTTCTAAGTCAGCAGTATTTAGGAAGGGATCAGCTGTTAAGATTATCATCATCAAAAATGTGCCAGAATTACCAGAAATAAAAGAATGGGGCTGTGTGGAAAAAGAAAAAAGGCTATGGTTCTTTTTGTTATCTGGCCACATAAAATTTGAATTGTTTTAGCAAAATAAGAAAGTAACTCCTTTGTCATTCCATCTTCTGTAGCGTGTATAGACATTGAATGGTTGTTTCAGCCTATGCTGGAGCACATCACTGTCTCTTGTATTAAATTAAAAATGACTAAATAAAAGAGAATTTGTTATATTTTTCCTCTGAGGGGTGTGTGTGTGTGTGTGTGTGTGTGTGTGTGTGTGTTTCCTACATGTGTGTACATCTGGTCTCATGGTTTGCCTAGATGTATATATGTGCAAACACATATGACTGCCTTCCATGATAGCTCTCCACCTTCTAAATAGAGGTAGAATCTCTCATTAAACCAAGAACTCGCTATTTCATCAGTGCAGGTAGCCCACTTATGTGGGGATAACCTGTCTCTGCCTCCCATACGCTGGGCCACCACACCAACATGACATTTTTTAAAAGGTATTCACATCTTTTAATTAAATTACACTGATGTCTTATAAAAATGTGAGGCTCAAATTTTATTTTCTTTTTAAAGTATTCCTGAATTTCTGTTTTTAAAGATTTGTGTATTATTTGATGTATATGAGTACGCTGTTGTTCTCTTCAGACACACCAGAAGAGGGCATCTGATCCCGTTACAGATGGTAATGAGTCACCATGTGGTTGCTGGGAATTGAACTCAGGACCTCTAAAAGGGCAGTCAGTGCTCTTAACCACTGAGCCATCTCTCCAAGCACCAACATTTATTTTCTTAAAATCAGAGCACTGGATAATTTCAAACACAGTTACTTGGCCAATAGATAATATGTATCTAAATAAAATATATGCAGAACTGTAGATTACAACACAACAACACACCAGGCTTCCTTTTTTCTGGTTTTTGAGACAGGCTCTTCTTACTATGTGTTGGGGGCTACCCTCTAACTCACAGCCATCCTACCACAGCATCCGCAATGCTGGGATTCCAGGGATATCTACCCCACATGGCATTTTACATGGTCTTCCATGCTTTCTGCAAGCATTTTACATGCTTCATGCTTTTTCTCTTACCTGGGAAGTCACCTCTCCAGTCTTCACTTTACCCATCTTTTATGATACTATGATTGTAGGCAGGAAGCAACAGTGTTAGCGTGTTGGAGTTATTATGGTGGCTCCAGAAATAAGATTTGTTTCTGACTACAGTTTCTTCTCCTACTGTTTCAAGATATAAGAATCCGTGAGGCAGTTAGATAAACCCACTTAGAAAGCATCTCTCTAAGATATGGATGGCCTTTTTTGGGGGGGGATACAGGATTTTAATTAATTTATTACAACAATATAAGAACTCAAACACTTTTAAAATAAATGAAAAATATATACCTGTAAAGAAAAAAGAAAATATTTGAAGAAATTAAAGGGAAACATAAAAATGAAAACAGAAACTTAAAATGTAAAAAATCAGTATGATTAGTAGTCAAATAAAATGATTGGATAGGGTCAGTGTGTACAAGGAGAGATCAATAGAATCTGCAGACAATTTATTTGTTAGTCAAAGAAAAGGTGTTTTTTTTTTTTTGAAATTTGCGGATGGTACATACTAAAAATGGTAACTTTCATATGTGTATGATCTCAGGATGGCAAAGAGCTGGAAATGCCTGAAATTTGGTAAAATTCATAAACATTCAGAGTGAAGTAGTTGAGTGTAGCCACAGTGGGATAAAAGCCATGGAGCTAATGTCAGAACACCAGAAGTAAACTTCAGAATGATTTAAAAAGAAAAAGAGAGAGAGAGAAAGCATTTTGAAAGCAGCCAATAAGGGTAACGCACAAGCAATTTTTCTACATAAAATCATGAAAGAAGTGAAATAAAAGAAGTGTTAAATTCAAGTTCTATACTCAAGACACCACGATTTTAAAAGTCCTGTGAGAAAAATGGTCTAGTGCAATCAAGTGGCTTGTCCAAAGATCGTCACTGCTTAGGGCTAGCCAGACCTGCAACTGAAACCCAGATCTATGGCTTTCAGTGTCTTCTCTGTACTGTTGCCCAGGCTATATCAGGACGTGACGGCCATTCTGAAAATCTGATCCTGAAGCAGCCTCTCATCAATAAATCCTCACTTGTGCACAAAATTATACAATATTAAAAGTAATTCTGTTGCAATGAAAATGCAATGGTCAGTGCCACCCTCCCATTGGCTCTTGCTTCTAATCATCATGTGAGCTATCACCAGGACAACCCCTGTCTAGCCATGGGAAGATTATTTGAATTTAAATATCACTAAAAGAAATGATATCTGTGACCCCACCCCTCAGGTGTCACAGCCATGCTCAAATGTTCAAGAGTCATGGCAAACAGTGCCACATATAGGACTGCGTGGGCAGAGGATGTCTCTGCCAACGCCTGAAGCCTCCACCAGGGAAACAGGAGTCAGTGAAAAGAATCCCAACCTTCTAACTGAGTCAGCATGACCCTCCTACCTCCTTTGCTACTGACCTCTTAATGAGAATTATTGAAGTTTCCAGATGCTGATTTGTTCAAATCAGCAAATTCCAATAAACTTAAATTTTAGTCTCATAGTAAATCCTACTCAACAAAATTCCATACTTCATTAGGAAAAGACCAAAAATGACTAGCACTGGGATCCGGGAGGATGACTCGGCAGTTAAGAGCACTGGCTGCTCTTCCAAAGGACCTAGGGATGATTCCCCACAAACACATAACAGCTCACAACCATCTGTAACTCCAGTTCCAGGGGATCCAGCACCCTCTTCTGACATCTTCAGGCTCTGGGCTTGCACACGATACACATACATACTTGTAGGCAAGATCCTCATAAACATAGTAACGAGTAAATAAATCTTTTGAGAAAATTAGAACTGTGTGCAGCCTCCTGGAGACTGGATGACTACCACTCTTGTCAGGGTCAGGCAGCTCATCAGACCAAAGCGACCGGTTTTTAAAGCCACTGGTGCAGTTCAGAGTTAAGGCATTTCTCATTGTAAAATGTCACAGCTAATAAGCGGTGTCTACCTGAAGTCACTAGACTTCCTCCTGAGTGAATCCTGGCTGCTCAATCATCAAGTGCTTCTTCTCCTCCTTCCACCTCTGGCAATAGCCTCCCCATACCTTTCCCAAATCCATGGTTTTATTCTGGACCCATTTGATTTAAGTAGGGCTATCTGTATGACCATTGGATTGACATTATCTTTCAGAGCCTAGTGGACACTTTTGGCACACAACTGAAGGAAATGACTGTCCTCTCCCTGAATCTTTCCATGGGAAAAGTTCAGCAAGTGGGATGTAGGATCTCCTGAGTCCCTCCTCCATCCTTGTCTGGCTGTTGCCAATATGTTTAAATGTCTCCCATGAGCCAGGTATGAGCCAGGCTTGAAGTGTAGCTTAATAGTTTACTGCTCTTAATCCTCTCAGCAGCTCAGTCTACATTTTATAGGTTAGGGAATGGGCTGCAGAGGATAAAGTTTCTTGCCCATTATAGGGTTGGCTAACTACCCTGGTTTGCAAAGAACTGAGGAACTTTTCCAGGGTGCAGAAATTTCAGTGCTATGAATAGGAACATCTTGGGTGAACTGAGACAACAAACAGCATTTGGGGGTGGGGTGGGGACATGTCACAAAACAATCTCAGAACCAAAAGCCAACTGAAGTCATTCTTACCCCAAAGTTTCAAGTATGGTTACACTTCAGGAAAAAAAAATCACATGTGGTTATGTAATAAAAATTTCTGACCCCCTCCAACCCTGTATATCTCCCATCGTGACCTTATTTCTCTCTTCTGTTTCTAGTTATCATTGGATCCCAAATCCAACTCAAAGATTTAGAGTCTATGTGATCCTATTTTCTGTTTTTATTCATTCCCAGCTTTCTTCTTACATAAATTAAGCTTGTGCTGACATTCCTGTGATTAGAAAAATCCCACAGGGTTTCAGGAGTTTGTTTACTGGCTTGGCATCCTTCTGCTCCAGTCCAACCTTGCTGACTCATTCCCTCACATGATTTGCTGTGTTTCCTTTCAAAGATTCAGGTGAGTACATTTCCCAGATCACTGCTCTGTGTGCAGGATTGAGAGAGACTGCAGTGCTACTCACTACATGAACCCTATCAGCCTCACCTAACTGGAAGAAAAAGCAAATTGGTGAGCTCCATTCCATAGCCAGAGATTCTGAACTGCAGACTGCATGCAAGTGCATTTGAGTTCAAGAAGCCCTGGGCTGTACACAACCCATTATTCCAAGACATAGTTTGCTCACATTCAAGTCCCTAGGAAGAGACCAAAGTAAAGCTCAATGGTTTCAACCTGTGCTACATGCACATAACACCTCTCTTCACTCTCAACACCAAACATATAAATAGCATAACATAGTATGATACCTTCTGGCTCATCATTGAAAAAAAAATCCTTCCAAGGTCTAATGAACAGCCCACATTCATTAAGAATCAAAACCGTGGGCAGAGTGTGGTGGCACATGCCTTCAATCACAGAACTCAGGAAGCAGAGGCAGGCAGATATCTGTGAGTCCTAGGCCAGCCTTGTCTACAGGTTCCAGGACAGCCAGAGAATGAGAAACTTTGTCTCAAAAAAACTTACAGCAATTTCTTGCCTGTGGAAAGCAACACAAAGACACATAGAGTGGTTCCTAGTTTAAAAACATGTTCCTTTTTTTGGAACAATGTGGAGCAACTGGGAGCAAAGGATAATTATTTTTTCAACTTTAAGTAAAATGAAATCCCAGGCTGGAAAGATGAGTCCTGAGTAAAGAGCATGCACAGCTCTTTCAGAGGATCCAAGTTCAATTCCAAGCACCCACAGCAGGTAACTCACAGACTCCTGTAATGCTAGCTCCAGGGGACTGGATATTCTCTTTCAGCCTCCAAGGGAGCATGCACACTTGTAGCATAAACTGACAATGATAAATGCACACAAATTTTTGTAAGAAATTAAATCTTATGTCGTATACAAACCACACTTAAGGCTAGGCCCTGTGTGGTGTACCTCACATGGAAAATGCTGAGCGTGGGCCTGTCCTTAAGTGTGACCAATATGAAACAAACTCATTGGGCATTGGGGCGAGAGTGTCTCATAAAGCTTTGTCCAGTTTTCTGGGGTTTTGTTGTTGTTGTTGGGGGATGGGTGGGCTTACCTCACAGGTGTTTTCCTTCTGTATTCTCCTTTCTGATTTAAGTGTTTTATGGGATTAGTGTTTTTATGGGATCTCTCTCTCTCTTTCTCTCTGTCTCTGCCTGTATCTCTCTCTCTCTCTCTCTCTCTCTCTCTCTCTCTCTTCTCTCTCTCTCTCTCTCTCTGCCTCTCTGTCTCTTTCTGTCTCTCTGTGTCTTTCTGTCCTTCTCTCTCTGTCTGTCTCCTCCTGTCTCTGCCTCTCTTTGTCTGTCTCTTTCTGTCTTTCCATCTATCTCTGTTTCTTTCTCTCTGTCTTCTGTCTCTTTCTCTCTCTCTCTCTCTCTCTCTCTTCTCTCTCTCTCTCTCTCTCTCTTTCTCTGTGCCTGTGAACATATATGTGTGATGCAGCTCATCTGTATGTGCTTCTCGTGCCTTCTCTTTTGTTCTTTTTTACTGCTTATTTGTTTTGTCCTATTCTGTTTTGTTGGTTTGTTTGTTTTTATTTTTCTGTTTATTTTCTAGTGAGAGTATGAGAGGATGTAGATTTTTGTGTGTAGATTTGTGTGGACAGGTGGGTGGGAAGGTGGAGGAGGGTGAGATATGAGATGAGTTGGGGGAGGAAAAAACAGTGATCAAAATATATTGTATAAAAATCTATTTCCAATAAAAGTTAAAATCATAAAAAAATAGAATTATATGTACAAAAACTAAATTTTAAAAAAAACATTAAAATCCATTCTCCAACTGGTAAGTACCACTGGATTGTATATTTGTATTCATAGTCACTTCAGTCCTTATCCACAAATGACTGAACCCACATCATCAGAGGAAGGGTGGCACTCTCTTCCTAAGGTCACAGTGGATGACAAGGACAGGCTGGCAATCAAAGGAGTGACTTTTGATGTCTGTTCTCCATTACTCTAATTATGGAATGTGATGATTGTCCGCTTGCTGTTAACTTTTCTACAGCTCTGTGATTTGTGGCCAAATATTAAAGTTTTGCTTGATGGTGTGGTGATTTTAAGCAAGGACAAATGATGAGAGATCCAGGGAAAGTGTGGAAATCAGGCCTTTTCACGGTACTCGGAGCACATCTCTGCTTGGCAGCCATGGGTGATGGCGTAACAGTGATATGACAGCCCATGGCTACGATTTTAAGCCCAACAATTTTGACAACATTTGACGCAATTAATAACTGGCCAATTCATTCAGTCCATCAATTCCCTTGAAGTTACATTTGATAGAAATAAAGTTAATAACATCTGTTCTACCAACTGACTGATTTGTTTGTTTGCTTGCTTGCTTGTCTTTTAACTAGAAGGACAATATGCTTCTTATCATAGCTTGAGAGATGATGCAAAGGTCACCAAAATAAAATTATCTCCCCTAGGAGGCATGAATAGTTTTTTGTGGATGGCCACATGCATCCAGCAAGTAAGAGTCCTGGGACCTATTACCTCTCTAAGGACAAGATACAGTGGAAACTCATGCCATTTTAGCCAATGATCTTTCTAATCTTAAAAGAGAACATTATTTTTTATATTTTCATTACGTTTATTTGGTGTGTGTGTGCACACGTGCACACATGTATACATGCTGATGCATAACACAACGCACATACGACAGTCGAAGGCCAGCTTCTGGGAGTCAGTTCTCTCCTTCAACCATATGGGTCCCAGGGATCAATCTCAGGTCATCAATCTTGAGGAGAAATTCCTTTACACACTGAATCATCTCATTAGCCCTAAAGAACTGCAAGCTGACAGACACCCATCTCCCCTTAGTTGCCTCTTGTTCAATATTTGGTCACAACAATAATAAAAGTAACTAATACAATCAGTATGCACCTGCTTATATGACGACTACCCATCCTCTCGTCCAGTGTGTTCCAAGTAATAGAATGTTTAGTGGAAGAGAAACTTGAGGCCATAGCATCTAACACTATGAACTCTGATAATCACTAAGAAGAAGGACAGAGTCCCAGGGCACTTTCTTCTCCCACCTTGAGTCCTTTTGTACAGCACAACGAGTCTCACATGCACCTTGAAGTATTCAGCCACCCACAAACCTGGACGCTGACAGTCTAGCCCTCAGCTCACTCTCATGCCTAGGCTGAGTACACACCAGCTTCCCAGCCCATCAGAATGCAAGCATGGAGCTGTGGTGTAGAGAATGAACAGTTAATTTCTAGAGTGGAAGGGTCTGCAAAGTTGTGTCCCTTTGACTCCAGGGAGAAGTTTTCTATGACTGGCTTTTTAGCTGAGGGAAGCAGGCAAAACAGAGGCCTCTAAACAATGGGGCCTGCTTGCTGAAGTGAAAGGTATACATCCCAATCTTTCTCCAGCAAATACTCACTAATCTTCTTGAGGCTGGGTGCTCATCTCTTTACAGGACTCTCTAGTTTTAGGAAAAGCCATACCTAAAAGAGCTTTGTTACAATCCACAGACCCAAAGAAGCTAAGTAACAAGGAAGACTTAAGGGAGGATGCTTGAATCTCACTCAGAAAAGGAAATAAAATAGTCATTGGAGATAGATGGAGGGAGGAAACAGGGTGAGAAAGGTAATGAGAAGAGAAAGGGAGAAAGAACTGAGAAGATAGAAGAGTGAATGGCAGTGTAGGAGGGCATCTCTAGTATGTTCCAAAGACCTGGGATGGGGGTGGGCTCCAGGGTGTTATGAGGGTGACTCTAGCAGTGGGGGATACAGAACCTGACGTGACCACGTCCTGTAGCCAGGCAGGACTCACAGTGGAGAATAAGAACACCAACTGACGCACAAAACCTTCAACCCAAAGTTTGTCCAGCCTACAAGAAAAGCAGGTACAAAATTGGAGCAGAGACTGAGGGAATGGCTAACCAATGACTAGACCAACTTAGACCCATCCCATGGGCAAGAACCAATCTCTGAGACTATTAATGATACTCAGTTATGCCAGTAGACAGGAGCCTAGCATAACTGTCCTCTGAGAGGCTCCACCCAGCAGCTGACCAAAACAAATGCAGAGACCCCAAGCCAAACATTAGACAGAGTTCAGGGAGTGTTGTGGAAGAGTTAAAAAGGAAGGATTGAGAGACCTGGAGGAGATAGGAATTCCACAGGAAGACCAACAGAGTCAACTGATTTGGGGGCTCCAAGAGATTGAACCACCAACCAAAGAGCATACATGGGCTGGACCTAGCCCCCCCCCCACACACACACATATGAAACTGACGTGCAGTTTGGCCTTCCCCCAACAACTGGAACAGAGGTTGTCCCTGACTCTGCTGCCTTCCTGTGGATCCTGTTCTAATTGGGGCTACCTTGTCTGGCCTCAGTGGGAAAGATGTGCTCAGTCATGCAGTGATTTAATATGCTACCTTGGGTTGGTACCCAGGGGTCCTTCCCCTTCTCAGAGGAGAAGGAAAGAGGGAGTAAGGGGAGGGACTGTGTGAGGGGGCACTGGGAGAAGAGGGAGCTGTGATGGGATGTAAAGTTAATTCTTTAATTAACTAACTAATTAAAAGAGATGCAAACATCTATGGAATATAAATGAGTCAAAGAAGCTGATGCAAGCCTAAAGAAAGGTGTAGGGAATGTGATGAACTGAAAGTCGTCCTTTCCAAGGGAGGCAGCTTCCAGGCCTGGGGAGTCTGAGATCAGCACTGCTGGCTTTTCTAAATAAGACGGGCAGAAAGAGAGAGAGAGAGAGAGAGAGAGAGAGAGAGAGAGAGAGAGAGAGAGAGAGAGAGAGCAGAAATCTAAAAGGATGCACAATCTAATATTCATCTTTAAATTCTGGGAACTCATTCAAAACTTGTCTTAAATAGTCTTTGAGACTAACAAGCCAGTTCAGCTAGTGGATTTTAGCCTATGAAGTACCGGTCTGAGACTATGAAAAGGACCTTCTTAGGCTGTGGCTAGCTTCCTTGAGAATCCACAGATCTGGAATAACAGAGTCTCTTTCTTGTTATTCTGCTACATATTTTACTGTGCAGCTAGATCACGTTTCCCCAAACATCTCTTCTTGGACACTGTTTAGCCAAAATGCCGCCAGCTACTTCTCTAGTGGCTTCTACACTCTGTAGAGTCTCAGTCACCCACTTCCACGAGCCCTTCCTCATCTGTTTCATGGTCAGCCAACACAATGAACAGAGCTCAGAGATGATGGCTTTCATTTCTAACCACTATGTACATTAGTTTTCAAATGCCAGGGTCCAGACAAGACCTGATGATTCAGTCATCAAACTTGACACATAAGACCCATGATTGCAGACAGCATACAGAAGGCTGAGACTGCGAACAGAGGTCTTGATTAGCCAGAGTGTGAAATGAGGTGTGTGGATGACTGACTGTCAGAACAGCAGATGGAACTCAGCGGTCATGCCAGGGTAGAGGTGGGGCTCCATGCATCATCTGGACCTGCCTGGGACTGATTAGCCGTGGTGCGGCTCCATGCAGTCTTTAATTGATTGATTTGAGTTTGCGGTCAGAAAACGACTGGAGGCTCCAGCTTATCTGTAATTATCAGTAACCAGAACCAGACTTCTCTCTCCTTACTAGGGCAGGGCTCCTCTAGCCTGCTCGTCTTGTCTCCTTTTCAGACTTCGGTTACCACTGCCTAATAGCTTTCGGTGCCTTAATGTGATACCCGGTGACTATTGGGAAAGAGACTCTGGGGGAACGGGTACCAAAGGTAACAGGCACTGCTGTTCCCTCATTAGCTTAGTATGTGGCTACTTGGAGTTCAAGACAGTTTCAAATACCTCTTGTTCACAATTTAGCTAGTTTATTATATTATAGGCAGAAGCCAGTGAATGATTAAAATAAGATTTTCTGTAACTAAGAGATGAAAGAAAGAAAGAAAGAAAGAAAGAAAGAAAGAAAAAAGAAAGAAGAAAGAAAGAAAAAAGAAAGGAAGAGAAAGAAAAAAGAAGGAAGGAAGGAAGGAAGGAAGAAGGAAGGAAGGAAGGAAGGAAGGAAGGAAGGAAGGAAAGAAGGAAGGAAGGAAGGAAAGATTGACTCTGACACTAATTACAAGCTCGTCAGAATGTTGTCATTCAGGGTAAGGTACTGCTTTTAGACCAACAGACTAGGCCACCCAAATCAGAACCAGGAAGTTACTAAAGACACTGTCTTCCCTGTCAGCCCCTCATCCCTCACTGCATCCAGCAGTGAATCATATTGATTTCACCTTTTAGATTCTGTGGCTTGGGAAGAAGTGTCTTGGAGCCACAGAATCCTGGGTTCAAATCCCCTTTCGATCATTTATGAGCTGGGAGACTGTGAATAAGTTATTCTTTCTACTCTGTCTTGGTTTTCCCAGCTATTTGTATGATGAGAGAGAGAGAGAGAGAGAGAGAGAGAGAGAGAGAGAGAGAGAGAGAGAGAGAGAAAGCATGTGTGTTCATCTATGTGTGCACAGGTATATGCACATTCATGTGACTGCCAGACAAAAACCTTGGACAGCATTCTTCAGTCATTGTTCACCTTGTTTATTTTTTTTAAGACAGAGACTGAGACTCAACCAATTAGGCTATGCTGGATGGCTAAAGAGCCCAGGGGACCTGCCTATTTCCACTTCCCCAGCTGGTTTCTGTGGCTTACACACAGAAACCACCACAAAATGATGGACCTCAGGTTCTCCTGCTAGTACAGCAAGTGCGTCTCCTCAACCTATCACCTTCCTCCGCTGTAACAGTCACAACACAGACCTCCGAGGACATGAGCTAATAGATGATGCAGTATGAAAATCAAATACAGTGCTTACCATGTATATTATTATTGTTGTTCTGATGTCTCAGCCCCACCAAAACAGTACACACCTGGAATTATGTGTCTCATAGATCATGAAAAATAAAGAAAGCACTGATAGGTAGGCAGGATGGATGGGGAAGGAGGCAGAAGGAGGAGCAGAAGGGGGAAGTCCTGTGAGGACAACTGCTTTACTTGCTCTGACGTCATGTGAATTCTCTGTGTCACCCTATGGGGTGAGGTCCAGCCATTCAGGGACAATATCTGCTCCACTGGCATCACTTCCTGATGCTGCAGAGGGTGGACGCTGAGTGCCATAGCCCCTGTCATGTGTCCCTTGACCTAGTGTACCTTTCATCCCTGAGCTCTCGCTGCGTTTTGTCACTTTGATCCCAGGGACAGTTCTTTCAGCATTGTGTTTTAAAATCCTAAAAAGCAGGTCCTTGGCAGTGCCCATCACTACTGTGGCCCCAAAGGGGCAGAACCTTAACCTCATTTTAAGAATAAGCAAGCCAGGTCTCAAAGGAGGTTAAAGGAAAACAAAACTCTCTCTCAGTCTCACAGCACAGCTGGGTCCTCTGACCTAAAGCCAGGTCCTCATCCATTTCCAGGAGTCTCCAGGTCTCTTTCTGACAAACTTGCTGTCATGGCTGCTGAACCCTGAGAACTATCCCTCCCTCTCCCCTGATGGATTCGGTTCTCACCTGTGCCAAGGGAATGCTCTACCACTGAGCTATACCCTCAGCTTTGGGGCTTTCTCTCCTTCTCTAGGACTAAAAAGGAAATGCAGGGGCATCTTCTAAGGAGAGGCTCCAACTTCAGCTTAGTTGCACTGCCCTAATCTCATCAAGAAGCCAATGCACAGGGAGGGCTGGGATGCCTCTGGTCCCGTGGGTGCTGCAGGGATGCCTCTGGTCCCGTGGGTGCTGCAGGGATGCCTCTGGTCCCGTGGGTGCTGCAGGGATGCCTCTGGTCCTGTGGGTGCTGCAGAGATGCCTCTGGAATGCCTCTAGTTCCATGAGTGCTTCAGCATTCTCTTTCACAGTTGCTCTTAAGAGCCAGGACAAGCAGGGAAAGAGCTGGGCATGAATTACAGAGTAGAAACTGAGCAGAGGATCAGGTCTGAACTGTCCCTCATGAACTCATGCTCCTCAGTGAGCCAAGATCTGTGTGAAGGCAGGAATGCCATAAGCCATAGAGTACTCTCCACTCACCCTCCTGTAGCTCTCATAAGAAACAATAGAAAATGATCAGAGAAGGGACTAGACAATAGATGTCAGATGGTAGCGTGTGCTACACAGAGAAATAAGGGACAAAAAACCAAGGGAACATCTAGTTTTTTATTAAAATCATTAGTTCCCACATAAAAAAAAATGTTGTTATGACATTTCCATCTACACATATCCTTGTGCCATGATCATATTCACACATGTGATCATATTCACAAACATATTCACACGCGCACAGCGCATACACACACACACCCTCCATTCTCTTCTCCTGCTGGTCCTCTGCCTCAATACAAATAGCACCTTTCATGTTTCCATGTGGAAGGGACTGGTTTTTGTATAAAGGGAAGAGGTGACATGTAAGCAGAGATAGACTAAAGGATATGTCACAGACAAACAAAACTAGACAGGAAAAAGGCCCTGACGGAGAATCTCATCAGATGTATGTAGACAATGGGTACACTGAAGCCAGGAACGAGGAGAAAGTGGGTGACAGAAATCCAGGCAACTGAGGAACGAAAACCGGAGGGAGGGAGCAGACCACACAGAACCTTACAGACCACAGTAGCTATTTTGGACTTCACTCTGAGGATCATCTCAATGAGGTATTTAAGACCAAGGACATGATGTTTCTTGCTGTGGCTGTTCTGGGCGGGCCAAGGCTGAGGCAACAGTTATGGAGATGAGAGTGGCCGAGACAAACAGACAGGGCTGATGAGTGTCAGCAGCAGGCCATTTTTCAAAGCACACTCATTAGCGGCTGGACCGCTTCGGCTGAGAGGCTCGGCCTCTCTTCTAACACTTCCGTAATTAGAAACAGGGAGATAACAGGAGAGGGCGTGGGAAGCCCCAGTGTGGGTTAAATGACGTCATCTACATGAAGACTGTACCTGCTGCTGGGATCTTCTGCTGCATAGATTGTAGTCTCCCATCTTGTCACAAAACCTACTGCCTATATTGTGTGAGACCAAGATGTGAGAGATAGCAATTCTGAGTCTATAGCAAGAATGTTTACCTTCATACACCTCCTTTTTTTAAGACTTTTTAAATGGTGGTTTTAAATATATGCCCCAGCCATGCCTGGGCCTCTGTATGTCAGAAAGTATTAGATAATGAGACCATCAAATTCACAGGAAGTCACACAGAGTTTGATTTGTAGAATAAAGCTTGGACACATTTGTAAAAATCCCTTAATTGTGGTCATGATTTGGGGATGATTTTGCTGGATATGTTAATTTCCTTTGTCCTCTTCTGCATTTTCCGGATCAACACAATCAAACAGAGTTGTCCAGAGCTTCGATTCCTGTATCCATTTAACAAGGATGCTTTGAATACCAGATGAGAAAATTGAAATTACAGGGAGAAAATTATTTAAAAAAAAAGAATTTCGTAGATGACGCTTGTGCACAAGACACATCAGATTCTGCACCTGAAAGTCTAGGCCTACGGGTGACTTCTCCTGTTTACAAGCTTTTGTTGTGCAAACCTTGTTCCTTGATTTAATACTATTGGTTAAATAAAATTGACTACAGCCAATTACTGGAGAGATTGGACGTAGGTTAGGTCGGAGGAAAGAGAGGCCAGAAGGACAAAGAGGAAGAAGAAAGAGAGAAGGAAGCCACCATGAGGGGAAGTGAACCATGAGCACATGCTCCAGGAGAAACAAGTATCTGGGGTACACCGATGAGAAGGTAACCAGGCCTGCAGTTAGAAGAGTAGATTAGGGGTTACCCCCAGTAATTGTCAAAGTCCAAATAAAATAACCAAAGTCTGAGTCTCATTTATTTGTAAGCTGGTCTGAATAATGCATAAAGTGTTTCTACTATAACCATGTTACAGGCAGGCATGAGACCTGGTCCAGCTTCTTGTGTGGGTGCTGGGAGCCAAACATAGGCCCTTATGTCTGTGCACCTAGCTTCCTACTCATTGAAACATTTCTCCAGGCTGCAAATTAATGTGATTATTTATGTTCTGTACAATAATAGCAACAGACCCACGGGACTGAAACGTGATGATACAGGCTGAGTATGACTTGTGCAAAATGCTTAAAGTCAGGAATGGTCTGCACTTCAGACATCTTCATATTCAATAATTTTATACGTACAAGTAAGTCATTGATGTTTATATTGCCTGGAATGAACATCCTGGGTATATGTGTGCAATATTTTCAGTTCATCTGTGTTTTGACTCCTATCTAGCAGGTGAGGTTAGGTGTGGAACTTTCCATTCATGATGTCATATTGATGCTCAAAGAATTTTGGAATTTGGGGCATATTGGGCTTAGGGCTTGGTGATTGTGAGTGTACTTAAGAGTTGTGACTCACTATAGACTAGAATACAACATACCAATACTATTCAAGCACTGACTGTCAGACAGCAAGAGATTCTGCAGGGACCAGGTATGGGTATAATGACCTTCCCTGCAGAGGGTGACTGATTTCTATAAAATAAACAGTGCCCCTCCAAGTTCACACATGCCAGCCAAGCCAGGAGCTTGTGCTCTTGGCAGATGCTAACTATGCAGATGGAGCTCAGCCCTCTTTACCTTGGGCCTGACTCCTTAAGTTAGTTTACACAGCCACTCACAGGGCTGAACAACCCCTCTCAAAGCCTTTTATATTTCCATAGTATACTGCCTAGTTAGTTTCTATTCTTTAATGTCTAAATAGTTGTCGATTGTATGGATACACCACTATTCACCTACCTGTCGATTAACACTGGGCTCTTTCTAGTTCTTTAAAATTGCAAACAAAGCTGCTATGGACGTCCCATCTATGTCATTGCAGGGGCATGTGCTTGCATTTCTCTTGGAGAAATTCCAAGGCCCTGGAAGGCTGAGCTATATGGCAGATCGGTGTTATTTCATTTTTAAAAGATTGGTTTCCCATCTTATGAACTCTGATTATGCTACGTCCCCACTAGGACTTACTGTGGACAATGTTTGCTGTTTGTTTGAGACCAGGTTTCACAATGTAGTCTAAGTTGGTCAGGAACTCACTTTTTAGCCTCCAAACTTCTAGTCTTCCTGTTTCAGTTTGTATGGGCAGGGATTATAGACTGGGAGCCATAATGCACAATTCTATGACTTTTTTTTTTTTTAATTTTCTTTCTTTTTGAACAAGGGCTCTTTTATTTAACAAAACAATAAGATATAATAAGATAAAGCAAACTCCATCACATTGAGGCTGGACAAGGCAAACCCAACAGAAGGGGAGCAATCTCAAGAACAAGAATCAGAGAGCTATTCATTCACACACTCAGGAATGCCATAAAAACACTAACCTGAAAGCTATCATGTGTACATAGAGGACCTGCTGCAGACCCATGTAGGCCCTGTGCTTGCTGCTTCAGTCTCTGTGAGTTCACATGAGCCTTGCTTAGATGCTTCGTTCTACTGGTACACTCCATCCTGTCTAGCTTTTACACTCTTTCTGCCTCCTTTTCTTTGAGGTTCCCTGAGATTTGAAGGGAAAGATTTGATGAATATTCACATTGAGTTGTGTGTTCCAAGGTCTCTGCTGTGTACATGGAGTCTTCGCCTATATTTCTGGTGTCTTTGGTGCAGGAAGATATTCTGCAGGCTACCAAAGGAGAAACACAAACACCACCCAGCCATAAAACCTTTGACCTACAATCTGTCCTCCATGAAAGATATGCTAGAGCAACAGTGGCACAGAACTTGTGGGTGTAACCAACCAATGTTTGTTTTGACTTAAGGTCCGCTCCATGAGACAGAAACCTACCCTGATTAGATGACCAAGAACCAGACACCAGATACCTAGAGACCTAGGGTTAAACCAAACACTACTGATCAAAAAATGCTATCAATAAAATGACTCTTAATGATATTCTGCTACACTCATAGATCAGTGCCTTATTCAGTCATCATCAGAGAAGCTTCCTCCCACAGTAGACCAGAACAGATGCAGAGACCCACCGCCAGCCATTGTCATTAATATCCAATCTTCAATCACCTAACCTACAATCATCTGGGAAGAGAGTCTTAATGAAGAATTACCTAGATCAAGTTAGCTCTTAGGTGATCATACCTGTGAGGGACTAATATTGATTAATTGAAAGTTAACTGATATAGGACACCATAGATGTCATCATTCCCTAGGCTGGTCCCTGGACTGTATAAGAGTGAAGAAAACTAGCTAGCAAGCCAGCAAGGATTATGAGTCTTTCTCTCTGCTCTTGACAGGGAATATGATGTGATAAAATGCTTTAAGTTTCTACGACTTGCCTTTTCTACTATCGAGGAGTATAACCTTTAACTGGAAACTGATTCAACGCTTATTGCCTTCCACTGGTTTGTGTCAGAATATTTCCTCAGTGCAACAGAAGTGAAACTAAAACACAGATCTGTCTCCAATTTAAACTAGAGATGCATTAACTTAGCATCATTAGACCTTTCTTTCTGTCCATTACCATCAAGGACACACTTCAGGACTTTGGTTCTAACTCCTGGAACTATATTTCTCTCTCTAAGTCTTCTTCATATTTGCGTCCAGGTGGACATCAGATCTTTCTAAGTCTCTTTTGAAAATCAATCACATTTTCTCCTCCAACAGCAACCCCATCAGACCGTGGATTTAATTCCTAGACTCCCAAAAACAGACTTCCAATCTGTTTTATATTTTAGCCTCTTGTACTTCCAGGCCTCTCAACAAAACAAGAATCATATTTCTTGGCCACCATCTTTGATCACGTTAATCCCTTTCTCAGAATACTGTGTGTGCTAAGGAGAAAAGTCTGAAATTTTCCTACTTTTTTCTATAATTGATCACACAAAAATGCCCCCATAGTCTCACAGAGTGCTGTCATAGGCTAGGTTCTCCAACAACTGTACTTACATGGAGTAGAGTGTTCTATGTGTTTATATGTTAAACACTGTTAAGAAAAGGAGTTTCAGGTAAGTCGTTTTATATACTCAGCTTTGCATTCAAAGGGCACTAGATGACATTTCCAGGTTCTTGTGTCCTGGAACAAAAAATGAATTGTACATAGACAAAGGTGAGTAATAGAAACAGAGACAGTTTTTAAACAGCAATGATCAGCATAGCACAATAATCTTAAGCATGTAATATGGCACACATGCCTTGATAGTTACAAATAGCTCTACAATTTGATTTGAGTCCCACTCAACAACGTACATCATGCCTGGTACTCGAAACCTAGTCAACTACCTCCTGCTACTGAAATCATAGATCTTGGAAGAGAATCCACAACTGCCAGTTTCCTAAACTAGCATAATCCCAACTACATTCTAAATATTTGTCCTTATAACTACAGATAAATGTAACTCTTACCCCCTCATCAAGCAAATGTCTCCTTTCAACAGACAGAGACCATTATAGAAAACAACGAATGATCAATATAGACTTATGGAGCCTTGGTCCCTACTGATACATCTACAACATAACTCCTGAACTTAAGTTAGTGATCATTTTGGAAGAGAAGGTAGTAAATTGTAAGAGCCAGAAGAACAGTGAATTTGCTGTGAGATTTTGTCTCTTAGGAATTTCAGAAGCTACACACATAAAATCTCTCCAACATGGATGCCTAAACATGAGCTGAACAAGACATTTTTGGGCATGTTACTATAGAGGAGGACTGGACTCTAAACCAAAACAAACCAAAACCCTACAGGCAACTGAAAGGACATTGAGAGAAGGATGAACAGGGAAGACTGTAACAAATTATTATCCAAATGGTGAGCCCTAAAAATATATACATACAAGTAACATTGAACTGAGCAAGTTGTCTCTATGTATTTAGGAATGTGTGTGTGTGTTGTAGTGTGCATGGTGTGTGTGTGTGTGTGTGTGTGTGTGTGTGTGTGTGTGTAACAATTAAAGAAAAGGAGGTCATGAATTGAAAGACAGTAACACAGAGGGTGCATGGGAGGGTTTGGAGGGAGAAAAGGGAAGGGAAGAAAAATGCAATTATAATCTTTAAAAATCATTGACAAAAAGGAAAAAGCATTAGTGAGAATGAAGTGAGTTAGAGAGTTGCACAGGTCTGAAACTCAAAATCCTCTAGCCAGAAATGTCCCGAGACTTCACGGGTCATTTACATAGTACCAGCCCCCTCCCCACCCACATGCACACATGGGGAAGCTGATGCTTTTCCCACACACACTCTGTAAAAATAAGAAAGGTTGTCTGTCTGTCTTTCAGCCAACTGACTCCTTTCAGAATGCTACTCTCCTTGCCTCCCTTTCCCCAAGCCTTACTCTCCCTCCTCAGCAGGCTAGTGCAGAAGATGTTAGGTTATGCTAGACCTGTGTACCTTAGCTGACTCCACAGCACCTGTCAAAACTCCACATTCCATTGGCCTCAGCCCCTACCAATCATTGTGTGCAGTACCGCCCACAGAGGGGTGTGACCTTAGTTAAAGTACCTGTTTGCAGCTGAGATACCCCTGTAAGGGCAAAGTATCAGAGACCTGTGCTATTGAAGGCTGAGGATCCAGGGACAACATGACTTTTCCTAAGTGGGGACTCAGGTGCACCACTCTTGTGTATGCCCTTGGATGCATTTCAGGGAGCAATTCTTTTGCTGTTTTGGGAAATCTCTCTTTCTAAAGAAAAAGCAAGGAAAGGGAAGTTGGTGAGATGGATTACAGCCTCCATCTCTGAACCTGGTCCTAAGGCTGTGACAAACGCTCTGTGGTCTGAGTACTTGTCCTAGGGGTTTCTATATGGAACTGCTCAAACATGGCGAGTCACTGTTTTCCTGTGTATGGCTGGCAGTGTATCAGTCTTCCCCAATAGTTCTGGAAATCCCACAACAAGACACTACTTTAACTTCTTGCAACCCTGTCCTGTGGATTTGCACTTACCAATCGCTGTCTTGTCAGGTGTCCTCCAGAATCCACTCTGTGATGTCCTTACCAACCCTTTAAAAGATGAGAGGTTCAAGGCCACCAAAATGCTCCACATGAGCATGACGAAATCTGTAAAGCGAGACTCAGTTTGTAGAGCTTCATGAGGGATGCAGAGACAGCACCAGCCAGTTAAGTTGCCCCAGATCCCTTGGCCTTTAAGAGTGCATACGATAATAACATCAGTTGCATTAAAGCTTCTAAGTGCCGGAGTCATTTGTCTCAAAGCAACAGACAATTGAATCAAAGGCACATTTTAAAAGATGTTCAGAACCCAGGAGAGAAAAGATCATTCTAAAATCATACATGTATGAAATTGAGCTATTTAAAAGATCTCTAAAGAATAGTAAGTACAGGGATAAAAATAAAACCTCCTTAATAGTTTTTTTTTGGGGGGGGGGAAGAGGAGGATTTATTGAACTTGGCTCCAGAGACTAACAAAATGGAATAGACTAGTAATCAATAGATATATTTAAGTAGAAACCTAAGTGATTATTACTGCTTTTTAAAGGCCCTCCCAAACCCAGTTGCATTCTTTCGACCAAAGGGTCCTTCCAATATTTACAATGAAATCAACATGTTGGTACCAGTGCTGAGAGAAGAGGCAGTGGATTCAGTCCTAAACAGGACCAGAGCTTTGGGAACATCCTGGAAGCAGAGACTAAAAAGATGTTGAAGAGAAGTGTTGTAAAGCACTGTCCTCTGGACGTGATGTGGCCATCACCATCAAGATCTCCCAGCAGGTGTGGTCATTGGCACTAGAGCTGCAAAGAGTAAGCCAACCAAACTCTCAGCATAGATGAGTGGGTGACCTCCAGGTCCCGTCCTACACTGGGAAGATAGTAGCAGTGATTGTTGCTGCTCCAGGTGAAAGAGAATCATTCTTACTGAGGACATGGTCACTAGTACTTTTCTCCAATGGATGGCCCCAACCTGTGTACTTATAGGTGGTGCTAACTAGGTATCACAAGCAAAAGACATGGAGTTGGGAGGAGTTGTACTGGGGAGATATGGGGGGGGGGATATAGTTGATGAGATAATTGGGGGGAGGAAAGATGTGATCACATTTCATTATATACTGGTATGAAACTCTCAAAAAAATTTTTTTAAAAATTTCAAAACACTTTGACCCTAAAATAGATTAATACAAAAAATCAGAAATCAACTTAAAATGACAAATTTATGGTGTGCCCTAATTACTAACCCTTGTCTAGATAAGGAGAAGCTACAGTACACAGCTGGATGCATGCCTGCAGTCTCAGTACTTAAGAGGCAGGGACAGAGGGTACTGAGCCTGGGACTAGATGGGTTATAGAGTGAGAACCTATTTTAGATAAACCAGAAAATGATCATTTCAAAATGAAATCCACACAAAGTACACAGCCTTTCTGACAACTCTGTTGGGTCATTTGCTATAAATGTAGTTGAGAAATAAAGTGACCTTTACCCCACATTGTGGAAAGCTATCCCCAGTAAAGGGCAGGTGTGAATGCTGTAAGTGTAAACAGGACAAGAAGAAAATGAGTAGAAGATCTAGGATTACAACAAAGGTGGGTTTTTAAGATGAAGACTTTTAGACATGTGGGCATTTCATAAATGGTCCACAAATGGCTCCATCAGGAAAGATTGACACACTGGACAGTACATTTCTAAACTTCTTTGTTAGTTTCTTGGCTCATTTGTTTCACTGAGGTCTTTCTATGTAGCCCAGGCTGACCTAGAACTTAAAACCTTTCTGTCTCTGTCTTCCTAACACTAGGATTACAGGATATGCCACTAGACTTGGTGCTAAAATCATATCGATTTAAACAACATTTAGAGACCATAGAAACAGTCCTTAGAATGAAGGAAGATATTCTCAATACACATGTTAGACACGTGGTCTGAATCCAGTAATTTCTTAAACTTGTATAAACTCATCCTAATTAGTCATATAATTCTGTAGAAAACTAGCAACTATTTGAACTGACCCTTCACAAGAATAGCTATATAAACTCAAACTCAACCTTATTTGTAGTTAGGAAAAGTGAAAAATTAACCCATAAAGACTTCTACTACACATTCAAGAACACAATTAGAGTGAAGAGACTCTATCCTTAACATGGATTAACAAGGGTTAACATGGGTTAACATGGTTCAAGAATGTCTTGTTTACATGACGGGATGAAAACTGGGATAAAGATTTGAGAGAATTAGAAAATTATCTACTAAAACTAATTTGTAAACAACCTTGATCATCGCTTTCACTCAAATCTATACTAAAAGAAAGAGCATTAGCATATATTCTAAAAAACAAGGAAAGGATGCCATGTAGAGACAGAAGAGATGAAGAGAGAGAGAGAAAGAGAGAGAGATAAGGATGCATACATACATCGAGAAGTAACAGAGAGAACAGAGAGAGACAGAGAGAGAGAGAGAGAGAGAGGAGAGAGAGGAGAGAGGGGAAGAGTTCATACAAATGACTTCCCCAAATAAAGGTTCAGGGCTCACTGAATTACAGTGGTGATATGAGAACTCTCTTTCTTTGAAAAAAAATGGAGGGTTCCATAACTTGGAGGAAGCATCAGGAGACTTCTGAATGCTGAAATTTTCTTTCTTGACTTGAATGGTGTTCACCATTGGCATGGTAAATATTCTTGTTACTTGTCGTATCACCCTCTGTGGTAGCTTGAATAGGAATGCCCCCCCCCATAGACTCTGTGTTTGAATGCTTGGCCATAGGAACAGCGCTATTGGAGTGTGACCTTGCTGGGGGAAGTGTGTCACTGTGGGGGCAGGCTTTGAAGTCTTCTGTGCTCAAGCTATGCCCAGTGTGGTACACATCTCCTTCTGCTGCCTGTGGATCAAGATGTAGAACTCTCAGCTCCTCCAGCACCATGTCTGCCTGCGACTGCCATGCTTCCTGCCATGATGATAATAATGGACTAACCTCTGACACTTAAGCCAGACCCAATTAAACGTTTTCCTCTATAAGAGTTGCTGTGGACATGGTGTCTCTTCACAGCAATAGAAACCCCAATTAAGACACTTTCTGACACTCTTGATACATCTGGCTGTCTGGAGAATCTGATGGTATTCCTCAGATAACAGAACATTTCCTCCTATTCAGTAACAGCAGCAGGAATGGTGTTATTGGATCCATCCTACTGAGAGGATAATGAGAGAGAATGCCAGATGTTGAACTAAATGTGATTTAAAATAAACAATACATGGTTGTATTGTTAACACTAATGAGGTGCTCCCACTTATCCCACGACAGGTTGGGGGGAAGGCATTTTAAGTTCAGGTATAATGAAAGACATTTCTCCCCTGTGTTCTTTCATGCAGGTCTTCCCTAACTTAGTAGGACACCTGTTTCTGAGGGTCTGATGACCAGGGCCAAAGATTTAATTATACTTCCTTTAGTTTTACAGCACCTAATGTTGCCCAATACAGTGCTGGTAACTGGGAGCTTTCCATGTTGTGTATGTACATATGTAGGATATCAAATGAGAAAGCTTTTAAATGATGTCTTGCTGGACAAGTTAAAATGTCTTTTTTTTTTTTTTTAACCAGATGTGTCATTAAAAACAATCTTCAAAAATCTAATGTAGGCTATATCTCAGTTGGCGATTTAATGTTGTAACCAACAAATTTGATTACATGGTGAGATCTTTGAATTTATCAGGAAGGGATTTGAGCCAGGCTGTTTTAAGTTCGTGTATAAACACTGGGAAAGAAATCTTTGTGACTACCCTCAGGATGATAGCCTCCAAATTTACCAGGAATTTCAATATTCTCAGACTGGGCACAGTTTAATAGTAGCCAAAGCTATAACAAGGGGGCTATGTTTATTTTCTATCTCACTCACTACTACCCCTTCTCAATCCCTCTGATGGATTTATAGAAAAACTGGGATAGAGTCACAGTTTGAGATGTGTGCTGTCATAAAGATCCAAGTTAGCAGATAATTGTTTCTTTAGTCATTGGTTCAAGACAACTTTAACGATGGCCTTGTCCTTTTCCTTTTAAATATTTATTTTATTTTTATTTGTGGTGGGGGCACACATGTGCCATGCACACATAAGTGTATATATGAGTGCCTTCAGAGGCAAGAAGATATCATTGAAAGCTCTAGCGCTGGGGTTACAGGGAGTTGTGAGCCACCCCATGTAGATTCTGAGAACTGAACTCTGATCTTTTGGAAGAGGAGCAAGCGCTCTTAATCACTAAGCCATATGTCCAGCCCTTCCAAGTCATATTATATACACAGAGGATTCTTTTGAATGGAATAAATTCAAAAAACTTTATTAAGATATTGTTTAAGACTAAAAATGGAAAAAACCAACTGAATAAGGTCATGATAGTGTTTGGGTTAGTCAAAACTGATGTTTGCTAAAATATATTGTTGAGAAGGAAGCTTGGGAAATCCGTGTAACTAGGGATTCTTGGAGTGCATTGGTCTCTTGTTGCTATATATTCAAATGCTAAATTCTGTACTTTGAGATCTGGTTGCCCCTGACAAGAAGGTCCTTATGTATAACACTAAAGGAAGAACAATTAAATCTTTGGCTCTATTCACCAGAGTCTCAGAAACAGAGGTACTACTAAGTTGGGGAAGACCAGCAATGATAGAACACAAAGAGAAATAGGCTTTGTTGTAACTGGGACTTGAAATACCACCCTCCACCCCCAGCCTGCTGTTTTGGCTGTTTTCTCTGTGTTGTTGGCACTGTTTGGGGAGGTAGAGCTTAGATGGCAGAACTGAGCCACTAGGGTTGGGGCATTTTGTCCATCAATCTCTCAATTCTTCATCAGCTGTACGGGAGGACTTGATACCTACCACAAACTTTTGTGCCCGTTACTGTTGGCATGCCTCCATAGTACAACAGGCTGAAACTCTTTGAAACTATACTTCTTTTATTAAATTAGGGTTTTTTTATACAATATATTTTCTTTTCTTTTTTTTTAATTTTTATTAATCATTCCATTCATTTATATCTCAAATGATATCCCGGTTACTCCCTCCACCACCCCCCCTCCCATGATGTCCCACTTTCCAGTTACCCCTCTGCCACCTCCATCCCACATCTGCCCTCTCCCCTCCCTTTTGCCTGTATGAGAGTGCTCCCCCACCCACCCACACTCTCCTACCCCACCACTCCAACATCCCCTACTCTGTGGCATAAAGCCTCTCTGGGACCAAGGGATCCCCTCCCTTGCTGTTGGGCAAGCCCATCCTCTGCTACTTATGTATCTGGATCTAAAGATCATTTAAGTACACTCCTTAGCCTAGTCTCTGTGAGAACTGGATGATCGGGCCAGCCTATGTTTTCTTCCAATGGGGTTGCAATCCCCCTCCACTCTTCCAGTCCTTCTGCCACTTCCCCCACCAGGTTCCCTGAGTTCAGCCTGATGGTTGGCTCCAAGTATCCACCTTTGCTTTGGTCAGTTGCTGGTCAGACCTCCCCAGGAACTGCCACACTTGGTTCCTGTCCGCAAGTGCCTCTTGACCAGGCAACAGTGTTGAGTTTGGTGTCTGCAGACATAATGTATCCTCAGGCAGGGCCATTCCCCAACTGGCCCTTCCTTCAGTCTCTACATTTTCAATACAGTTTACTCTCCCCAATCTCTTCTGGTTGCATCCTCCTTACTTCCCATCTGCCTCTCATTAGAATAAATAAAGTAAAATAAGATAAAACAAAATTTTGTTCAAATATATATATATGCATATATGTGTGTATATATATTATATATATTATATATATATAATATATATATATATATATATATTATATTAAATGCAAACAGAAGAAGAAAGCAAAAGAAAGATAGATACATAGATGTACACACACCATACAGAGAGAGGAAAAAGAGAGAGAGAGAGAGAGAGAGAGAGAGAGAGAGAGAGAGAGAGAGATTTGTAAAACCACAAAGCTAGAAAGCCATAATAACCTGCAAGGTTTAAAAATAAATAAATAAGATGCCCTGACACAACATCATAAGACAAAAGTCCTCCACAGATGCATGCTGAAAATGGTCTTAACAGAAACTTCTAGAAGCATCAAAATGACCTGCAGGGACATGGAGGACATTGTCCAGAGCCAGGATGGGATACAGATATCACACCAAAATCTTAATAAACTGTACAGTTAATAAGGATTAATAAGAATTTTTAATAATATTTTTTAAACTGAGATTACAGTAAAGACTGGTTTTATATAGATTAGGGGGAAATTTGAAACAATGAAGATGGTCTATATCTACTTGTGGCAGAACATATTTTATATGTAAATTTTATCTCGATAAGTGGGTGGAAAATGATGTCAACATCCGGCAAGTAAAATCAGTATCTGTCTAGCACATACACTTAGTAGCATTGCTATCAAAAGGCCTTTTAAAGTCTAGAAAACTCATGTCACACCTTAGCTACAGATACATTGTAAAAATATAATACTGTTTGGTGACTTCAATATACCATCATACTCCCCACAAAGGAAAATAAAACCACAAACGAAAACCATTTTCAAGGTACCTTTTATTTATAAAGTCCGTGTCACAGGAAGGAAGGTGAACTCTTGGCGGCCAGGAGATAGGGACTACCAGCTCTTAACTCACAAAAATGATAGGTTTGCTTTCACTCAAGAGTTCAAATTAGGACCCTTCCAAGAATTTTTTTTTTTGAGTATGTGGTTAGGAGAGGAGGCTCCTCCTGGAGTCAGGAAGGAGAGAGGATTTGAAGACAACAGGGGTCAGTCAGGAAGAGTCAGTCTGTGATCGAAGAAAGGAACCTTGAACAAGGCTGTCTTAGAAGGGGGCTGATGAGGCACAAGAACACCGATGCAATGTGTTTGTCTGGTGTCCAATCATATCGAAGTGGCTCTCAGTTTCCACCCGCTGGCTCCGCCTCCTCTGTGAGAATGTGTCTGCGTTGCTCTATAGATACTCGCGGGCCAGAGTAGAACTGATAAGAGGGTCGTGTTGCATACAGAGGGTTAGAAGCTCTGAGAACTCTGCTGAGACTTCATGGCTCTTGGAAACTATGCCTGTAGCCTGGGCTTGTCATGGAGGGTCAATGACCTCATGCCTGCCGGGTCTGAGGGCATCATCTGCACATTCTGGGCAAACCATTTCAAAACCAGTATGTTTTGCTAAGAAATGTCAGGAAAGAGAAGCATAATAAACCGTTAGCCCTGGTTATCTTTAAAGGCCAAAAATATGCATATATTTTCACTAACTTTCTATATTTTTCAAATACTCTTTTATAAGTATTACTCTTGCAATGGAAAAATACAGCAAACATGTCATTATGGTCTGTGTCTAATGATAATGAGAAAAACTGAGGGATAACAAATTGTTCTGTTATAACATCCTAACTTCTATAAATTTCTGCTGCTTCTGAAAGAAAATTGCTATGTATTCTAGTCTTTTCTATAAATAAACACCATGTGCCTTCCTATACCACAAACTATTTTATGCCTGTTGGCAACTTCTTTCCACTGCACGTATCCAACCTACCAATGTCACCTCCTACACTCTGCAAGGCACACAGACCTCAAGCCACCTGGAGAAGTGGAAAGGCTCCTTCTCTGAACTTGCCCATCTAGGGAAGGAATTTACTCTGTTTTATCTCAGCCCAATACGCTCAGGGTGTTAGAGCACAGTGTGTTTCTACTCACGAGAAAAGCCCACACATTCCAAATAAGCATAGTAAGTACACTCTAAAAAATGATGCTAATAACCAAGGAAATGCCCTTCCCTTTCCAAGTTAGGTTTGTCTTTTAAACCTGAGACGCTTTAAGATGGTCCTCAGTGGGACTGGGAGATGAACCAGTTGGCAAAGTGCACGGTGTGCAAGGACGTGAGTTCAGATCACACGTAAAAGTTGAGTGTAACATGTATCTATAACCCAGCGCAGAGCAGGTAGAGGTGGGGAAAACCCATGGCTTCACTAGCCAGCCAGTCTAGCTGAATCGTCATTTCCTGGGTCAGTGAGAGACATTGCCTCCAAACTGAATGAAATGGTTTGCCAGAACGTGAAGGATGATGCCCTCAGACCCGCAGGGATGAGGTCATTGAGGGTGTGGCTTCAGGCTCTCAAGGACTCCATCGTCAAGCTATATCCTTTCTTTTTACTTTTAAGGTTTCACTAAAGTAAAAGTTTTAAGGTCTCACTAAATTCTACAGGCAGGCCTTAAATTCGTAGGCTCCCTGTCTCAACCTTCAGAGTACTTGGGATGACAGGTCTAGCTACTGTACTTTTCTTATTTATGTAATAAAATTCCTCAGTCATGGCGGGAAGACCCAAAGGAAGAGAAGCAGATCTATATGATATCTAACGAAGCTCTGATAGGCTCTTGTGTCCTTCTCAAGTAAAATAAGGGCACAACAAGAGACTCAGAGAAGGACATTGACAAAACAAAACCATCTTTCCATTCACGATTAGACCAGAAATGTACCCCGTGTGACAGGGAGATTCATTTTCACTACAGTTATCAAAATATCAGTCCCTGGGTGCATTTGAATGTCCACAAACCTAACTTTAAAAAAAAAAAGATTTTATATCCATTTTCCCTATAAAAACAGAAATTTCCATTTACCAACTGTCAACTGGCCCAATTTGGAAGGAAAAAAAGCTGGTATCTCAAATTTTCAAGACCCTGAATGCTGACAGGTTTTCACTGAGGGGATTTGGTTCCTAGCCTCACAAAGATAAAGCCAAAAAAGAGCAATACTTGCCTAGGTGGGAGGTCCAATTTTACATTCATGTTACTAGAAAGCTTCCAGCTGTGCCTTCGCAGGTTTCTGCTGTCTTCCCCTTTCCTCCCCTGACTAATTTTTTCCCTTTCTGCTTTTATTTCCACACTGAATTATATTTGATATTTTATTCTTAGCAGGGACTGGCCTAGCAGTGTTGGTACCAAGGACTTTGATGGAGTCACGGGCAGTTCAGGTGTTTATCAAGTATGAGAGAGCATCAAAATAATTTTAGTCAGTCAATTAAATGAGAAAGATGTCTGATTCTAATAGTATAAAGAAAAAATGAAAGTGTTTCCCTTAGTTATAAGGGAAGGTAGGGAAGAAGGAGGAAGATGGGAAGAAGGGAGGGAGGGAAAGGGGAGGGGAAGGGGAGGGGAGGGGAGGGGGAGGGGAGGGGAGGGGGGAGGGGAGGGGGGAGGGGAGGGGAGGGGGGAGAGGGAGGGGGGACAAGACAGAGACCTCACAGTTTGACTGGGACCAAGCAAATTAACGTGGTTTCCGAAGGGGGAGATAACTAGATGGTATATGTCAATGTCTTGACATAATAGGAATTGATACCATTTAGCTTGAAGACAAGAAGATCTTGGGGGATTAAAAGCCTCTTCAATAAGTAAGATGTCAAGTGAGCAATGAATGTCATATCATATAATCAGAACCCTCCTTAACCAAATCCCTCGAAGGTCTGAGATTGTGAGTCTGGCCCAGAAAGTGATCCCCAGACGCAGCCAGCCTAGAAACACACACACAGTACAAACAGCCTAGAAAGATGCAACAGGCTTTAACTCCAAGAGCTGGTAGTGACTCTAACACCAACTTTATGTTATTTTTTGTTTGTTCTGGCCTATCTAAAAGTCTTCCTGGCCATACAGAAGTATCCCTCTGTAAGACTCAGAGTCATGAAGAAGCTCCTCCCTGGACACAAGGCATCTTATTAGCGGCTTTTCCTGTGGCCACGCCCCTCCTGAGTAGAGCCAGCCCCCTTCTCTTTTCAGGGGTATCTGATTCCTGAATTGAGTGCTGAGAAACCGGAAGTGCATGTGAGGATGGGAAGCAGAGTTGTGGTTTCTTATGACATTTGGGGAAACCGGAGGGCGGGACAAGCTTGTCTAAGTACGGTTCCAAAGGTTTAGCTTCTAGGCTGCCTCCTTTTCCAGCACAGCCATTAACAGCTATGCTGTAAGGAGCTTCAAGGCTGGGCATTTGAGTGACAGGCTAAGAGGACCCTAGTGATGGGACATTCACGGTGGGCCCCACCCAAAGTGTTTTACTGGGAAAAAAACAAGGCAAGAAAGTCAATTAACTTTACTAGATAAAAGAAGGAAAGAAATCTTTTTATTATTATTATTTCAATTTACACATACGAGAACTGAAAAGATTCAACCTCCAAGAAAATTATTAATTTTTACAGTGTCAGAAGGCTTTTATTTATAAGCTATATTTTTATGATACCATACTTGGTGTTGGAAAACACTTCATACTGGAGGGGAAATCTGAGTTTGCAATGTGAGAGGATCTATTTGTGAAAGTGAAAGGTCCCAAAAGGAGTCCCTCACTCAAGTCCCGGAGAGTGCACCCAAGAACCAAGAAAGACCATCTTGATGTAAACACATGAGGTAGGTAGTTTAATGACAGAGCTCCGGCCGGTTTGTATCTCTTGCAGGAGACAGAGGAATCAACCAAGAAGCCCAAAAGCATAGGGTTTTTATACAAAGGGATTGGGGAGTGTGGGGAGCTTTGGCATGGTTGTACATGATTGGCTATTTCAAACTTGCATAAGCAGGTCCAGGGTAGAGTGGGAGGACTACCATGGGAACAGCCCTTTGTTCTTGGTCTTCTTGGAACTGAACTGTGGGGAATGCTTATCTGGGTATAAGTCTTTGAAACACATGTGCTGGGCTCCCAGAATGCTCAGTAGTCTATTGTTTCTTTAGCCTTGTACTTTCTGTAGCTAATCACTGGGCCCAAGCTAGCAGTCTCGTGGTCCTGCAATTTTAACTATTTTTCTCTGAATTAGAGAGTCCTATTCTCGTCATTCTGAGCTAAAAAAACGGCAACCAACAGATTGGGAAAAGATCTTTACCAATCCCACATCTGATAGAGGACTAATATCCAATATATACAAAGAACTCAAGAAATTAGACTCTAGACAACTAAATAACCCTATTAAAAAATGGAGTAAGGAGCTAAACAAAGAATTCTCAGCTGAGGAAATGCGAATGGCCGAGAAGCACCTAAAGAAATGTTCAGCATCCTTGGTCATCAGGGAAATGCAAATCAAAACAAGCCTGAGATTCCACTTCACACCAGTCAAAATGGCCTAAAATAAAAAACTCAGGTGATAGCAGATGCTGGCGAGGATGTGGAGAAAGAGGAACACTCCTCCATTGTTGGTGGGATTGTAAGATGGTGCAACCACTATGGAAATCAGTCTGGCGGGTTCCTCAGAAAATTGGACATATCACTACCTGAGGACCCAGCTATACCACTCCTGGGTATATATCCAGAAGATGCTCTAACACATAACAAGGACATATGCTCCACTATGTTTATAGCAGCTTTATTTATAATAGCCAGAAACTGGAAAGAACCAGATGCCCTTCAATAGAGGAATGGATACAAAAAATGTGGTACATTTATACAATGGAATATTACTCAGCTATTAAAAACAATGAATTTGATAAATTCTTATATAAATGGATGGAACTAGAAAATATCATCCTGAGTGAAGTAACCCAATCACAAAAGAACATACATGGTATTCACTCATGATTATTGGATTTTAGCCCAGAAGCCTGAAATACCCAAGATTCAACTCACAGACCACATAAAGCTCATGAAGAATGATGACCAAGTAGGGGGGGCTTCAATCCTTCTTAGAAGGAGTAACAAAATACTCAAGGGAGCAAATATGGAGATACAGTGCAGGACAGAAACTGAAGGAGGGACCGTCTACAGACCATTCCACCTGAATATCCATCCTATGTGCAGTCACCAAAGGTAGAGGTTGATGTGGATGTCAGGATGTACATGCTGACAGGAGCCTGATATAGCTGTCTCCTTAGAAGTCTGCAAGAGTCTGACATACTCAGAGGCAGATGCTCACAGCTAACCATTAAACTGATCATGGGGTTCCCAATGGAGAAGATAGAGTGAAGGCTGAAGGAGTTGAGAGGATTCGCGACACCATGAGGAAAACAAACAATCCCAACCAACAGAGCCCCCAGGGTCTAAACCACCAGCCTGGGAGCACTTAGGGAGGGACCCATGGCTCCAGCTATATATGCAAGGGAGTTATATATAAGTGGGAGAAGAGATCCTTGGTCCCATGAAGGCTGGACGTCATGTGGGGGGGGGATACTCGAGGGTGGGGAGGTGAGGTATGGGGGAGGGTGGGTGGGGGTACACAATGTGGAGGCAGGAGGAGGGGGGAAGGGATAGTGAGTTCCTGGGAGGGAGGGGGGAAATGGGGTAAGGAGAGAACATCTGAAATGTAAAAAATTTCCAATAAAAAAAAATCTTTTTTCAAAAGTACTGTATTTAAGCCTACAAGCATCCTTGAAAATCTTTTAAATAGATCCTTTGCAATAACAGTTCATTAAGTAGAGTACTCCACTCTATCTTCATGTGACCTCTGACCCTACTATATGTGCTCCAACAGGAGGCTGTTACAAATCCAGATTGCTGGGATCCAACACACAGCCCAGATATCAACAAAGATGCCTAGTACCCCTCCCTACAGTGGGTCACTCTCCTGTCTCCACTTTTGGCAACAGAAGAACGGCTAATATTATAGCAGCGATGAGGGTAAATCCCTGCATGGAAGGGCGAGGGAACTGGAGCAATTTTGCATATAGAGGCAAGTGCTGGACTTGAATGTCATTCTTAAGTCTACTAAGATATTTTTTCCTAATAGAAAAAATGTCAGATAGATAAGTATTTACAATTTATGCTCCATGTCCACAGATAAACAACAAATATAGATGTTTAAGTTGCTTTCAGAGAGTTCACAAATTTGAGTGATACAAGAAAAAAAAAATTCCATCCTGGTAGGTTGCTGCACCTCTCTGGCTATAGAGACTCCATAAGGAAGAAGTGTCTCTTTGCCTTGGATGATCTAAATTAAGAAGAGTTGTGTCTGAACTTCAGGATCAGGACCAGTGATCTAAATTAGAAATGAACCACACCTGTTATACCCGTCTATAAGAAAAGATGACCTAGTATTGCTTAAGTGATCGATTACCATCTTCCCTATCAAAGAGTTCTTCATCATGATTCAGAACTTATTTCAAAGTTTTTCTTTTTCTCCATGACAGGGGAGGTTATTGGTTTGCCTGTAGGGAGGCGCTAGCCTTAAGCCTTGTATCATGGTGGCCAACCTGGTCTATTCTCCCACATGCCCATCCCAGGCCACTAAAAGAAAGACCTCCAGAGGACAGCACCTTTGACACCTGGCTACAAGTAGGGGAGTTGTATGTGCTCTTGGCTGAGCTAAGATCTTAGGATCCAGCTGAACTCAACAACTCGTTTTTGTTGACTCTTCTTCATCCATTTCTAGAGTAAGAGCTATTGGCTCCAGGTGTTAAAACACCCTGTAAATAAAGATGGAAATGCTCATTGAGAAGAGAGACAAAATAGTCCTTGTTGAATGGTGCGTGACAGAAGGATAAGCAAAACGAAAGCAGAGGAGAGAGCAAATACAAGGCATTTCTATCTCAGTAGCTGGAAACAGCTTCACTCAGAAGATGGAACATTTGGAAATTTGAATATACCTCACAGCTAAGTTTCATTTGGGTCACGTCTCAGATCAACCTGTCCTTTCCCTCTGTGGTACTAAGCAAGACCTAAAGCAGCCAGGTGCTTTAGTTAGCAGACAATTTTATTTCTAAGTTTGAATGGTTTATTTTTTTTTAATGTCAGTGGGATCTACGTTTGTAGTTTTAATAAGATATTTCAAAAACACATGAAAGAAAAGGGCAAAGGTCCTTTCTAGAAGAGATGTTTATCACCTGAGATTTTGTCAGCTTTCCAGAGCTTTCCAGTAGCATTAAAAAAAAATAACTGAAGTGATGAACACAAAAAGAGGAAAGACTTATTTTACTTCCCAGTTTTGAATATTTCTGATCATGATCTCTTGATGCCTATTGTGTTGTCCCTATGGTACACCACTAAGGACTGGAGAGCAAAGAGCTGGCTGCATGATAGTCAGAAACAAAAGGGAGAAAAGAGATGAACATCCCATCATCCCATAGCCCTAGTGACCTAACGCCTCCTACTAAGTCTCACTTCTACCAGTAACACACACTGAGGACCATGAGGACCAAGCCTTCTCCACATGGCATTATAAAAAGATAAACAATATGGTTTAGACCTTCAAACTCCAGGTAAATCATCCTTCCTTTGGGGTACTGATAAGAAACACCCATAAAGGTAGAGAACATGTTAAAGTTTAAAGAGCTCTAGGCAGGATAGTTTCATGAATGTCTTTTTGCTATTGGTCCACTTTAAAAGAAATCTGGTTGGAAACCATGACTCAGAGAAAAAGAAATGTGAGCTCTAGTGTGTCCTTGGACTCATACTAAGAAAACATAAATTAGCCTTGGCCATAAACTCAGCTTGAAAGTTATTATGTGTTCAGTTATGTGTTTTTTATGATAGGAATAAAAAGTTAAAATATATGTTTCACTTTTAATAACTCTCTGCTTTACATCACTTAATTAACCTGTCAACTATAGACCTAAGTCACTAGTGTAGTGAAGACTTCTCCACTGGAAACTGGTCAAGACAATTCCTTGTCTGGCCCACTTTGTTTTCCATAATTAACCAAGGTCGACTAGATGTCTCTACAGGCCCTTCCAGCCTTCTTCATCATCCTGGCAATCAATATGCCAGATTCCATTAACATTTTACAACTGCAAGTCAAAAATGTCATCTCAGGAAGTTGACTGTGTGCTCAACCCCTCCCTAGAACACTGCATTGTAACAAAAGCAACCTGTTTCCTACCAACTTACTGTATATAAAACACTATCAGTATAGAGAGAAGTTCTTCAACTTATACATTATTTACATAAAGCCAATATTTTGTAATCAAATATATCCCATGGTACCATTGCCTATACTCATTATGGAAATTTTTTTTCAAAAAAAAAAACAAAACTAGAAATCTCAAAGTCACTCCCTATCCCTACCTCTGATTTCTCTCTGCAGAGTATCTTTTTGCATGAGCCTCTCACCCTTGTGTTTAGAGACTAAAGCTCAGATGTGAAATTCTCCAGTCCACTCTCCAGCTGACAAAACCCTAAAGTCCAGAGCTCTAACATTTGCTAGGCTTCTATTGGGATGACATTCTTTCAGGAAATCCAGATTACTTCTAAACTCATAGGATTTTCCTATAAAATGGTAGAGCCAAATTAGAGCACAACATATTTGCCAAAGCCTGCGCAGTAGCAAGGCCCTCATCCCAGAAAGATGGATGCCCAGGAGTTCACCAATGAGTGAATTGTAGAATATGCACCTTTCACTGAAGAACATTGAGATATTGACAGATGGATTTTCTTTAGGTCTTTGGCAGACATAGTGCCATGAACATTCATGGTCTTTTCAGCTGCCTTTCCTCTGAACCCTTCTATCCAGTAGTCAGGCATATATTAGCAAGTTTGAAGGCCAGTGAGGATGGATTATTCTCACATAATGAGAAACTTGTAAAACCAGGAACTAAAATATATAGGCCCTTCATTACTGGCCAAAAGAATAGAACCTGAGTTTTTATCTCTACTGATTCATCCCTTAAATGTTAATAAAAGCAGGCCTGTCAATCACATGAGCCAGAAAATTCTCCTCAGCAAAGTTATCTGCCCTTGAGACTTTAAGAAATAGTATAGAGGCTACCCAATTGGCAGTGTTCTCTCCATCAGTATCCACACTTATGCTGTGAGATATGCAGTTGTTCTCCACAGTAGCACCTTTGGTCATTGCCCATTCTCATCCCTTGAGGGTGCCTACCACTACTCTTTAAAAAATTATCTCTGTCTTGATGTACCTCATACTTATCAGGGAGCTGAGGGGAGGCCAGATTAAAAACCCAGTAATACTTCCATCCTCTAAGAGTCAGCAATCAATGGTAGGAACAGTGAAGAGAGTAGAATGCCTTTTAAAAGAACAGAATCTTGTATCTCTAATAGAAATATATCTATTCCTAGAATCATTTCTCAACTGCACATCTTGGGATCTTATACCTAACCATACTGTTGTTCTATACTATTGATTTAATGATTGAAATAGAATGGGGTGAAAACTGAGGCCCAGTGCTGCAGTTCATCAGCCCAACCAAAGATGCCAATTAGAGAATGGTCCATCCTCACTGGTCTTCAAATCTGCTAATATCTGACTAGCAACCCAAAAGAAGGACTTTAAAAAAAAAAAAAAAAAAAAAGACCATGAATGTTCGTGATGCCACATCTGCAAATTATCTAAAGAAAATCCACTTGTCTGTACATTGTTGCTCTTCAGTGAAAGACATCTAGCCTAAAACTTGCCCATTGGTGAGCTCTTAAGCACTGTCTCCTGGGCTGAGGGCCTTTTTACTATTTGGACACATAGCCACAAAAGTAGAGTGTGTATCACAAATACATATAGAGCAGTTAGGGGCAGGCTTTCTACCTTAGAGGCCATGCTACCACGAGTGAATACTAAGCACGAGATTGAAGCTGTGACTAGGGCAAGATGTCAAGAGAATGTAGAGACACTTCTCTGGGATAAGTCAGCCACCAGCAGCTAAAGCACATGATTCTCAGAAAGCCTGAGGGAGCCACAACCAGCCACACAGGTTATATTCTCAAACACTGGTGCAAAGTTCCAGTCTCAGCACACTCATTTCAAGGCACAAAGGAAGTCTGTGGATGTCCAATTGCAACCTGAAATGTTAATAGAGACCTTCCCAACCCAATGGCAGTATGGGACCTGTAAAATAAATGATCTGTGGTTGTATCCAATGACCAATCTTTTCTGTAATCATTTCTTCATTGGCAATAAACAGCAAGATTAATGATGCAAAATGAGCATAAGTCTCCAGGCCCCAGAGAATTATAGAAGAGAAAAGGAACGAAAATAATTGAAAAAAAAATATCATTTCTACATGTGTGTTCCTCCCTAGGGAAAGTTGCCACTAACTTTGAATGAGGCTTTGGTAGCAGCAGGGACACAAGGCAAGTGTACCTGCTTCAAAAGACACTCACCTGGGCTGCCTTAATTAGTGACTGATCTCCCAAGAAAACAACTCAATTACCCATGGGATAGAGACCAAGGACCACAAACCGGAAGCAGAGTCTCAAATACAAAACAATCTATTCCGTTTTTCTACTCAATGACATTTGGAGGAAAAATACAATGTTCTCGCATTGTATCTCTCTGAGAAAGTAGTTCTCTACATTAGACACTGTTCTTCACAAAATACCCCTGAGACCCATGCCTCCCCAGTAACACCACCCTATAATGAGGTAGTAATAATACTTAAGGACCTGTTTGTTCTTGAGTGGTCTCCAAGGTCAGCCTGTTTCACATTAAATTTCATTCAAAATTAAGACATTATGTTACTGGACACTTCAGTCCATAAACCCACCCTGTATTCCAAAAGAAATTAGGAAACAGAAATGGGTAAAAGAAAATTAATTTGTTAACAATTTGGTCAAACTAGGGGAGGGAGCCTAATTTCTCCCCGAAGAAGCCTATGGCCATCTTATAATTTATAGGAAGCCATGAAGTAAAGGCTAAAAGAGATGCAAATTTATCTCTAAGACAAGTTTAGGGGTCCTTTAATAAAGGAGGTAGGGAGATCTGGACCAGAGATTATTTCGATTGTCTGTTCTCTGTTACACAGACAGATTTTTACATAAGTCTGGGCCAAAGAAAATGAGATCTTAATGTGTCCCCATTTTTAAAATAGAAGCATCTCAAAGTCCATGGGATGTAAGATTCCCCAGCCATCCCATGATAGACATAGAATGAAAGATCCTGGTACTTTTTTCGAAAGGCAGCTTTAATCTCCTCTACTGTATGCCTGTTTAAACACACTGGTTTTGCAAGAGAAGAAAGGTGCTAGTCTGGGAGCAGGGGTCAGCACAAGCACCTGTCTTTACAGTATCTTCTCTTCCTCAGGCTCCGGCATAAAATCAGTTACAGTTGTAGAGTGGTAGAATTTGTTTAAAAACCAAAGGGCAACATAGCCATATATGCCACCTATCTCCAGTAACCTTACAGTCATTCATTGTGAAAAAGCAACTATTTTGCCATATTATGATATACAAATTTTAAATCGGCATCCCTGACACCAAAGCCTAAGTCATCACTGACCCAAGTTTGGAATCTAGAAAGAAAAGTTGTTCCAACTAAGCTCTTACACAACGTGCAGCATAAGCCAGAGGTCAGCACACTCTGACCCAGCTCCAGCCCATTGTCTGACTTTTGCGAACAAAAATTCACTGGAGAATCAGCATGGCAGATCATTGAGTTACCATCAAAGGCAGTGGATGTAACCTTCCTAAGGCTGCGACCCTTTAATACAGTACCTCATGCTGTGGTGACTCTAACCATAACATTTTTGTTGCTACTTTATAACTGTGTCTTCGCTACTGTTATGAATCATAATGCAAATCTCTGTGTTTTCTGATAGTCTTAGGCAACTCCTGTAAAAGGGCCATTCCACCCCAAGGTGTCACAACCTACAGGTTGAAAACCCTGACCTAAAGTGTTATTCACCATATAATGGCATGTAAGTAGCAGTCACAGGAACCACACAGCCCACGAAGCTAAATAGAAAAAAATAAAGCAAAATGGCTACCCCCTTGGCTACCAGCTGATGTGAGTGAGGGTTTGGTGGGCACAAAAGAGTAGTTCCAGGTTCTTGTGTCTTGGAACAAAGAATTGGAAAGAGTGAGGCAGGGAATGGCAGGCAAGAAAGGTTAGCGAATGTATTAGGAAAGAATGCATTTCTGTGAGAAGAGGGGCCAGAGCATAGAGAAAGGTCAAAGCTCAAGGGGGTTCCATTTCCGTGTACAATGGCCTGGGTGTTATGTAACACTCTATGGGCTTTTCCAATCATCTCCCTACCACGTCCTCTGTCATGTGACCTCGTCCTGTATTGTATGTCTCATTAGCATCTTAAATCTCCATGCAAGGGTGTGTGGTTTAGTAGTATAATGAGCCAAGGTGTGATGGAGCAGTCTAATGGGGCACCCTGGGGCACGGCTGGCCTGAGCCCATGACTCCAGCCGCTTTTGTTAGTCTTTGTGGGAATTTCTCCAACTTCACTCTTTGCCAATTTGTCTTGTGCATGTGCTGGTTTTCAAAAGCTTTAGGACTTCACTCTCCCCTTCACCTTCTGACCCAACCTTGAAAAGCTGTAACTGTTCTTTGAAGCAAAGTCATTTTGATTCTGGAGCTGAGACAATCTCCCTCAAACAGTCTGGACCGGGTGTTAGACACAACTGCAAGCTCCAGACCCTATCCTTCGATAAACTAGTCTTCACTTCTCCTTGGTCCTGGGATCTCACTCTGGCCTCCCATTGGCTCCTGGGGTCTCTGTGATCCCTGCTGAATGAGAGAATGTAGTATAAAAGTCCAGCAGGGTTTATGCAGAATAATGAGTCACTCTCAAGGACTCCCAGGGTGCCAGTATTGAGAAGACCTGCTCTGAGAGTAACAGTGAACACCAACTAGGAAGACTGCTGTGCAGTGTGCAGTGAGAGGAGACAATAGTAAGGGACCATAATACCAACCCACATATTTCTGCAGCCTTCATGCTATACCTTAACATTTCTTTCCAGAGTGGCGGTTTCCTAATCAGATGATTGACAGGCCCATTTGGATTAACCCTTAAGAGAGAGGGCAATGGACTTCCTTGTTATTTCCAGAAAGCATCCTGCTACATAGTAATCTTATAACTTTCCTGGCTACTGAGAAAACCATGTCTCTACCCAAGGGCAGGATATAACTCAGATCCCATTCTTTTGACCAAAATGATGATGATGACAATGATGATGAGGAGGAGGAAGAAGAAAAAGAAGGAGAAGAAACTGAAGAAAGTCTATATAAATAGTCATGCTTTGCTGAGAGGAGGAAAGTGGGTTTCAGCAAAGCTCCATGCCCTCTACCTTCCTCCCTTCTTCCTGTTCATACACTATTTTAAAACTTAAGGAAGACGCAATCACAATGTGCCACCTCCTTTCACATGGTGTTTTAAATCCTAAGGAGGGCAGTTGCTATATTTCCATCTTCCCTTATGCAATCCTATTTTTCATTTACAAAATTAATCTGTCACCAGGGACACAGAATGCAGCCCCAAGGTTGGTTGTGGGTTTGGATCCATTCTCCATGAATACCCTTTCCTAAGTACTTCCCATTCTGATGTCTTAGCACATGGACATAATCACGAAAGCAAGCAGGAGTTACACACTGGGAGTTAATTTGTCTTTCCAGGGGTTTTGCTTTGACGATTGTTCAGAGACTGTTAAGCTCAAGCTATGACCCTCTCTGAGTTGCTCCATGTTGTTTAAGACTGTAGTTTTTCGAGAATGTCTTCTATCTTAAGAGACTTTAGTTTATAGGTTGTTTTTCCATTTCATTTTGAGGATAAAGGGTGACCATGTACCTGAGTGAATCTTTTAACTATCTGTACCACATGCGCACACGTGCAGCATAGAATGATAACTCATTTTCTGGTACCAGAAGGCATACCATCCTACTCCTTTTGGGGAGTGAAATAAACTATGAAGGCATATGAATAGATTAAAAGCTGAGCAGGGAAGCCAGGCCCAGGAACTTAACAGACATGCCAAACCAAGTAAAGGGTGTAACCCCTCATCCAGACCCTACAGAGTGGTAGGTATCCAACATTGCTATAGAGACAGTCCCCTGGCTTATCATCCATCTAATGTCATGGTCTATGTGTTAGAGATGACAGAGAACTCCCAGTCTCCCAGGGCTTGAGCTCAGCTCAATCCCCACTATTGGCACAGGCTACCCCACTTCCCTGTTTGCTCATCTAGATCTGCTATCCATCTGTCCTTCAGCTCCTTCCCCTGTATCCAGTACTGCCCTTTTACCTCTCTAGCTGGGCTTGGTTCATTATTGTTCTCAATAAAGGCTCTAATTGCATTTCTACCCACGTGTCTGCTTCTCCTAAACTATACTGTAGCCTCTTAGCCCTTAATAGACATTCTGTAACCTACATATAAACATGCAGAGAGAGAGATTTACTGTATGGTGTGGTGTGTGTGATGTGAGAATTAATAATTAAGTTTGGAATAAAGGGCTTGTGTTCATATCTGCCAGGGAAAATGGAACTATCTGGCAAATCACTGCCATCTAAACCACCGTGTCTATCTATCCATTAGAAGTCAGCTAAAGAATGTGGAAAAGACATCGTATTTCTACGGGTTGAGTTTTAAAATTTCAAGAATAATAGCAACAGAGGAAAATAAAAAAGAATTATAGGCTAGCTCTTTCAGCCTGTTTCCCTAGAGTCTAAACTTGCTAACTGACTCTCATGTTTGATTCAAAGCACTTTATATGTCTCTCTCTATTATCTGTTCAGCTAAAAGAAACCGAAGAAAAAGGAACAAAATTAATCCTGGTCCAGTTGAACAGTTGGATTGCAGTTGTTTTTGCTTTTCTTAACTAAGTCACTTGGCCTCAGTTCCCCAAGTCATGGGAGTTTAGCCCAAGCTGGATCCTCTTCACTCCAGTCCCCAGAGCTCATATCCTGTTTTTCACTCATTCTCCTGATTTTAGCAGATGTTGTCTATTAATATGTCTGAGAACTTAGGATGTTTCAATTATGCCCCAAAGAAATGGCCTATTTGCACTCTTTGTGTTTCCACAAAATGATTATTCACTCGTAACTTTCTAGAGTATTACTATCAAAATAAGATACAAATTGGGAAACACGAAATGAATGACCTCTCCAGCACCCAAAACCCGTGCAGACTTCATACAGACCCATGCAGACCCTGGCATACCCGTGAGACCCCGTGCAGACCCACCGTGCAGACCCCATGATTCAGAATCACTATACTTGTCCCATTTCCTCATCACAGATGACAAATCTCACCTGCCTAACTTGATCCAGGCAAAGTTTCCTAGTTTGAAAAGATCTATCCATTCCTCTCACCTCCCTTGCCTAGGTGTTGAAACAGGATAAATGGAGAACTAGACTCTATGTGTGCATTGTGGATATTGATCAGATAGCGGAAGCCTGGGCTGGCTGAGAATGACACAGCCAGGGAAGGTTGGTGATAGTGAAGGCAGAAGTGGCTGAGCCATGACCACATCACAAGTTACTTCACAAGACCACAGTGGGCCTGAGAAAGTATTTGACTCTTAGGATAACTGGGCTGTATGTCTCCATTCATGTCTCATTGTCTACCTAACTTCTAATATTATTTCACCATTTTGCCTTAAATTTTACTAGCAGTTGAAGACAAAAAGTAAAACCTGTCTCGACTGATTTATCAGCGTCGTTCCAAGGAGCAAACGAAAAGGTCTACACAAGCATGAGATTCTGAAATTGTCTCCATTCATCATAACACTCCATGTATCCTGTTCAGCTCCTCAGAGACAGATTAGCAGAGGAGACCCAAAAGGCCTGTGCCCAATGGCTGATTCCACTATTTGCTCTGTGACTCGCCAACACCTCAAATCCTTGTCCAGTAAAAGGAAAAAAACTACATGATATGTGTTGTCACCTATTTTGCAATCTACAAAATAAGAAGTATTTAGTTGAGAAGAAACATGGTAATTTATATACTAAAAGCACTCAAGAGAAAGGGTTGCCACCCAATAAAGGATAAGAGTTGGGTTTCTGATCATCATTACTTACCATGCACAGGGAAACAGCATGGTGGGTGAGTGTGAGAGGCAGAGCTACAACCTTACAGAATCACAACAGAGATGTAGGCAGAAGGAATGTACTGGTTACCAGATGCTTTTTGTCTTTAGGTTAATGCTGTGCATAGCTAGCTTTCAACAAGTATCAGTGCTCACATTCAAAGGAAGGTGCCCAATCCAAGCTACACAGGAAGGCAGCATTGAGCGAGACATATAGGCTTACACTTTGTTAAGACAAACAGTGAACAGTGGAAAGCTGGGGGGGAATGGCTAGATGCTTCAGAAAAGGATTCCTAGAGGAAATAATGTGAACAAAGGGGCTGCGAACTAATAAAAGGAATTGTCTCTGTTGAGAAAGGTGAGTGTCTTAGTTAGGGTTTCTGTTGCTGTAATAAAACACACAGGCAACTTGGGAAAGAATGGGTTTATTTTATCTTATATTTTTCCAGGAAACAGTCCATTATAGAAGGAAGTCGGGCAGGATCTTGGAGGCAGGAACTGATGCAGAGGCCATGAAGGGGTGCTGCTTACTGGCTTGCTCCTCATGGCTTGCTCATCCTGCTTTCTTATAGAATCCATGATCATAAACCCAACAGTGACCCCGCCCACAATGGACTGAACCTTCATTCACTAATTAGGTAAATGTCCAGCAGGCTCCTCTCAAATGACTCACGTTTATGTCAAGCTGACATTGAACTAACCTGCACAGTGCATGAGGAAGAATATTGTATCAGAGTCAACAAAATGTGGGAAGTCTCCAACATGAGACAGGTGCCAGCCATCCTTAGGCTAGAAGAAAAGTGATATGGCCAGAGAGTAAGATAGCATGGGGTTCTGAGGTAGAGACAAGAATGATCCTATGCTAGAGAGTCCTCAACATTGGCTGATTGTTCCACCCTGGAGGCAACAGTAACCAAAGAATTTTGAGCACAGGAAGATGAAATGATTTTTTTTAATCAGAAAATGTGATAAATGACCTTGCTATGGTGGGGTGTCCTTGTCTAGCAGAGAAGTCATTGTGGCTTCTTTTCTATTATGCCACACAGAGCAATGTAGGCAGATTAGGAAACCTACAAAGAAAGCCCAAGGAATCAAAGGGAAATTGACGATGGAGAAGGACAAATCACATGCTCTAGAGCAAGCTTTGCTGTTCTTCCTGAATTTCAATTGTGCTCAGTGATCCAAGAAACATAGTGATCCAATTTATAACTACTGCATTTGACAACTAAAAGTGTGTATATACAGTACACATACACATGCACACGCACATGTACACACACACATGCACACACACCCACGCATGCACACAAACACACAAGCACACTTGCCATTTTCCCTATCTTCCCATCCTTACTTCTTTCTAGGAAAGGTCCCTGTTCTGTGGTTAAGTATTTAAAGGCTTTCTTTCTGAAAAAAACAGGGCAGACAGCTTGCACATAGATGAAGTAGAAGAACAAACTGGCTGCGCTGACCACTAACTGAAGCAGGAAGCAGAAGAGAGGAGCAGGAAAGGGTACCTCAGCTCTGACAGTTTAGGAAAACCGGGAGTGGTTGTGGAAAGATACTGAGGGGCACCACAAGGTAAAGATGGGTTAGGAATAAGATGAATGCAGAAAAGCATCTCACATGGAATTCTGTGTTGGAATAAGTCGACCTTACAAAGGGCCTCTGGACCAAAATTGTCTTTCAATTATTTTAAATTTAGGGGAGGCCCTTCTTTGAATGTACTGTCATGCTAAACAGGGCCATGAGCCAAGTAAGACACAGGATTGTTTGCATCAGAGGAAGGCAACCCAGACTCTAGAATATCCATTTTCAGAAAGTGTGCTTGTGATTCTTGCCAAAGAGAATAGAAGGGGGGCGGGGGTATCATTTTCTTTACAACCAAATATATAAGATATCAAGTAAAAGGCAGGGCAAACACTCGTCTGTCCCCATCTTCTATGCTCACATCACAATATTTAGCTGGAAAAGTCTGGGGAAAGATAAATGAAAACGAAGCTCAAGAGAAAAAAAAAATCCAGAAACAGAAACAATAAGAAATGATGATCCAGTCAGTGTCTACGCTGAAAGCATGGCAGACCTTTGTGTTCTGTTGTGTCTTAAGACAAAAATCACACAAATTAATCAACCAAAGCATGAAGGCTAAATCAAGTAATTTAGCAGACCGAGGGAAGGAAACCACAAAAAGGATGGGGGGAAAAGTCTCCTTTGCTTGGCAAAACTTTACATGGGATGCGCAATGAATCTGAATTATTTTAACCATTTATTACCAAAACGGCATTACTTGAAGCAAACAGTTACTCAAGCTATTTGCAAGTGAGGAATGTTTGGAAACACAAAGCAAGAAATGCAAAGAAGCCAGAAGCCAACTCTTCGCAAAATAGGTCTTGGGATCTCCAGTTTGAGTCTGTAGAGTTTGTGTACAAGCATTGAGGATCAGGGTGTGTTGTTATTTTTCTTCTAAGCATAGTAATGAATTTGCCTCTGAAAAAATATCCTATCCCATCCATAATTCAGAAACACCAATTGGGTGTAACCGAGAACACTGAACACAGCCTCCTACAGCCCTCAACTGGTCAATGAATTGTGTTTTCATTCTAGAATCAGACTATGTGAAAAGAAAATAGGATGTGAGAAAGAGATACATTTAAACACTGAATCTTCAGTAAGTGAGCACGTCTATGGAAAGGCTAAGATGGTCTATTTTAACCTAAACAGTCACCATAAAAGAAAACCAATTTTGAATATGCTGGCTGGGATATTCTCTTAGATTTGTTCCATACACTAAGCACCAGTTACCAGCTCCACACTGTTTGGCAGCTCCCAGCAGAATGCCACAGCAAGACACTTACATTATCCCACAAATATCAAAACAATAGGGTGTGTGGTCTTACTTAATCGGTAGGACATGCCAATTCATGCACACACAGGGAACTCTTTCCTTCCCCGGGCCCCACCCCCACCCCCAAAGGAGGATGGAATGAAATCCCCAATGGTCACAGCCCTGGAGAATGACAAAATGCTGGGATGACTGCCAGGTGCTGAGTCTGAGCACCCATAAAGAAAATTCAGGTGATGTCATCTTCACGTGCTAAAAGGAAGCATGGATTCTCTCTGATCCCATACTGCCCACAAGAGAGATTCAGAAACAACAGTAAGCTCACTCCAATTTCACTCTATTTTATTTATAAATCATGATCTCACAATTGTAAAACAAAAATGGCAGATAAGTTATCACTTTTATAAACAAACAAGCCTCATAGGGCAAACTGTCTGTCCACATATCTCTACAGCTATTCATGACCACCCTAGCCTGGAAATCCAAACTTCCAGTCCTGTGTCTGTCTCACAAGACTACAGAGTTCCCTGAAACTATACCTCCATTCAAGGCAAGAATAGGTTGATTGTTTTGGGATTGTTGTTGTCGTTTGGTTTGGTTTTTTGTTTTGTTTTGGTTTTTTGGCCTGAGTTCCAGTTAAGACTCACTATACTAGAAAAAAACATAAAAGTAAAATTAACTCTTACATTACTCAGGAAGTAAATAAGCCTATTTTAAGAACCACGCTCTTTTTAAGCATTCACACTATTATTAGAAATTCCTACCATAATGTAAAAAACTCTATACTAAAGTTCAGTCATTTCCATCTGATAAGCAATGAAGAGGGTTCCTTCACACCCATACAGGTGTTACTGTACCCTTAAGTCCAATAGCAATGAAAACCAGATCAGCTGTCTGTCAGTTAGGACATTTGAAAACATATATCACCCTATAATCATCCATTAACCACTGCCACAGTACAAAGACATCCTCAACATGTACCAACCTGCCATAACCTGATACATATAGATGACGTGTGGCCTGCCCGTATGCTGAAGAACTGCTAAGTTCTGGGAACCTCTCAGTTTGTGAAGCTGCAAGTTAGGTCAAGTTGGATTATCCTAGAAAGAGAGTACATGGTGGTTGCTCCCTAGAGCTAAACGCAAACACAAAGCAATGAGCCCAAACGTCTTCTGCAGCTCATGAAGCTTTTAGAAGTTGTCTCCTAGACTCCTCAAGGACTCACAAAAGGCCAATGTAGGAATGTACACACATTCTTCTTAATTCCCAATTTATAGAGGGCATGGAGTTAACCATTTTGAGTACTCTAAGGACAACTTTTATAGTCAGGGAAAAATAGGGTCAAGTATAGTCATCAAAGATCAATACAATCGAAGTACCACCGGTGCATCGCTTGTCCCTCCTTACATGATGGATGATATGATACTGGATGAAGCCAATGTGGTATTGGTGTCTGGCATCCTTGTTATGGACTTCATAGAATGTCAAAAATGCCACTCTTAAGTCAAACACTTCCTGGGATACTGTCACCACAGGGCATAGTAGGAGAAATTGATGTTTCATTTTCTTTTTAATAGTTTAATTTTATTACATCTCTGTGTGTGTGTGTGTATGTGTGTGTGTGTGTGTGTGTGTATACAGTGGAATCAGAGTATATCATTCATGTAGAGTTCAGAGAACAATATTATGGAGTTGGTTCTTTCCTTTTGTCTTTAAGTGGATTTCTGGGATGAAACTCATGTCATGGCACCTGAATAGCAAGCATCTTTACCTACTGAGCCATCTTGTCAGTCCCTCATTGCTTCTTGAAGTAGTATGATTGTATGATAGTTGTACATATGCAAATAGGATGCTTTAAGAGTTAACTAGAAACCACAGCATCTTACTATTAGATTGAATCATTCATTCAGAAATTGGACTCCTTCCTGGAATACTCATCCCAAAGAGAAAATTATTTTTGGATTAAAAATCTGGGTAGACTAATGCTTTCTGGAGGAGCACACAATAGGCTGTCTGGATTCATACACTATTTTGGAATTTGAATATGTCTCTGAGTGATTACTTAGTATAAAACTACCTCCTTTCTAGAAAAAAAAATGATACAAGACTGTACTCGAAAAGATCATCTTCCAGCGGCTATGATTCTTGGTGACCACCGGCAAAAAATCTGTCAACTAAATGAAAGGGGACCAGAGCGGTGACGTCAGTGACTTATCAAGCACATCACTATCCCACCACGACACACCCTGGACTTGCATTAAGCTCTGGAACGACAATTGACCAATGATAACGCAAGACTTTTCTCTGGTTGTACATGGTAGAAATGACAGCGGCTGGTGCCAAGCCTAAAATCAAGAACTTTTCCAGTTTCGTTGAGCTGAAAAAAAAGTCGTTGGCTCATGTAAAAGATCACAGTTTAGTATATTAGGATGAAGAAATTGACCTTGAGCAAAAACAAAATATATAATGTATTTTTAGTGTAGGAAATACCATGTTTCTGTGATCATTTAATGGGACCAACTTAACCTTAAATAAATGTCATTCTGTTAATAAATATGTTGGAACCAGACTGGCAAGGGGAGTTTGAGAAATCCCCTAAGCTTCCTTGGTTTTCGTATTAAATGATTTACCTTCATGAGGAAAAGTAGTTGGGTACAAAAGCATGGGAATTTGTTTGCTATTGGACATTTGCCCTAAGCACATTTTGCAAAAAAAAAGTCATTTGTGTATGGAAAAACAATATTCTTGTCAGGAGAGAGGGCCTGTGTGTTTTGCAACCAAAAGAATACTTACAGAGCTCCAGTTTGTTTGCCAATGTTACGAGGAGTCTTTAAAAAGTTAAAATAGCAGAGATTATAGAGTCCACATGTTGGCTGACCTGTTTGTTGTCCTTTCTGAAAGAGCTGAGAGGGTTGAGGGTACGCAGTGGGGTGGGGCTTCAGTAGGTGGGTCACAGGGAGTTGGGTTCACATTTGGTTGTTTTCCATAATTCCATTAAATGAGAACTGATGGAAGCCCTAGAATAAGACTGGGAACATCTTTCTGGCACTTCTGAACAGGAGTCACTTGACCGAGAATTATCCCATGACACAATCGCGGAAATAACAACACAGATGAGCCCGTGACTGTAATGCAGCAAGGCGCTGCGTGTCTCTATACCAAGAGAACTGTGCCTTTCTCTCTGACCACCTCCCCTCTCTCACAGCAGAGCGTCTGGGTCATAGGGCTTCAGTCTCCCTGACTTCTCATTGTCCCCTTGTTGTATTTGTATCCCTCTTCAGCTTCCATCTGAAAGCCCACCCCACTCCCACATCAGAGCAAGCACCACACCCTCATCAGAACCTCATCGTCCTACTGGCCTCCATAAGCATGGCAACACACATGAGGGTTCATATACACACATTTTTTTTTTAAGTTTAAAATGTTATCATTTAAAATATCTTGTTAACATACGCAAGTATACAAAGTAATGGTGTGTCCATACAGGCATATGATGTACTTAGATCACACTAACTCCCACTAATATTCTGTCTTTTAACCTTTCCACTTCTCCTTTCCAGATCCATAAAAATCCTGCTTTACTTTCATGTCCTCTCCACCCCCTGCAGCTTCCGCAGATGATAGAAAACATGAGATATTTGCTTTGTGGGACTTATTTAACATATTAATAACGTTTATACTTCCCGTTCTCAATCTAAAATTGTTTACACCCTTCAGCTTCTTAAAAATCACCAAGAGTTTCCTTTCAAAGTCAGCTCTCTGTTTCTATCACTAACAAATTGCTGCCCTCTTTGGCCAGTTTTATGGGAAAGATTGTTTCAAGCCTTGATTTTGCATTTCGGGTTTTTTTTTTTTTGGTTTCGGTGACCACAGTAGGCATTTAAAACATATACTTTAGCTCCTCACAGTCCAGATACTTTTTAAGGGGTATTTCTGCCTAGTAATGTTGCCTAGCAACATAGGAAGCATGCCGCCTTATAGAGATGTTGACTGAAAGGCTGGGCATCAGAGTCAAGAGAAAATTCCAGCACCATATCTGATTGGCTGTGTACACCAGCTCCTTGGATTTGGTTCTGTGAATTATGAGAACATACCAGAAATATTTGCTTCAAAATCTTAAAGCTAGATACCTATTTCCCCACAACCTAAGAGATCCTTGAGGATCATGCAGAGTCTTGCAAAGCTATGTATCTTTAGCATCTAAGCTCTGTGCCAGGGGCATCGTGGACTCCGATCTTGAAAGCGGAAGTGGATCTTGACTAAAGGAAAATTGAATTGAATAATTCCACTGCAGAATTACACAGTCTGGGACTGTAGCAGCTGGAGCTGTGATGCTCAGGCCAGTAACTAGGAGGGAGGAAAGGAATTCACTTCGAAAACATGAAAACCTTGTGCCCCGTCTGTCTCTGGCATCATTCACCATGTTTTTCTTGAATCCATCCATTGGTAGATGGCTGTTTCTTTATTTTAGTTTATTTTTATTTTTAATATGTATGAGTGTTTTGTCTGCATGCAGTTCTGCATACCACCTGCATTCAATGCAGGAAGGGCCAAAAGAAGGTACCCCCTGTATCTGGAGTTACAGAGGGTTGTGAGTGGCCATGTGTGTGTCAAAACTGAACCCAGATCCTCTGTAAAAACAGACAGTGTGCTTAAGTGTTGATCCATCTGTCTTTGCATTTAACTTTTCCACTTCTCCTTTCCAGATCCATAAAGAATTAATTTATTAGTTCTATATCTGTTCTAGACATGAACAGTTAGAAATTAATAATTTGCTGCTATTTGATGGCAGAATAGATAAGGTAGAATGGATAAAACAGAGACAGGATGGCAGCTTGTACCCAGCCTTTTCCAATTTTGTCTTCCTGACAATCATATGATGTCATACTTTGAGCCTTCAAGGAATATTGTGGAAGGTCTGGGGATATGTCTCAACTTTAAAAGACCTTGCCATGTAAGCAGAAGAACTGGAGTTCAGATCTACAACACTTCTGTAAAAAAAATAAGCCAGGTAGGTGTGGATGCCCACCTGTAATCCCAGCACCTCGAAAGCTAAAACAAGGGATGCCTGGGGCAAGCTGGCTAGTTAGACTAGCCAAATCAGAGAGCTTCGGGTTCAACCAGATATCCTGCCTCAGTAAACAAACTGGAGATCAACTGAAAAAGATAACCTATATCATTATCTTGCTTCTACTTGTACACCTGGACATACATGCACTTTAACACATGCACACATACGCACACACACGCACACACTCATACACACACACATACACACACACATATACACATATACACACATATACACAAACTTAATACAGGAAGTCCATTACATCTGAAATAATTCCTAATTTTGTTGAATTTAGAATAATTATTTAAAACTTAAAAAAAAACAACACTCACATTCAAGAGGGATAACCTCAGATATGAATCTTGGGATTACCCTTTTAATACAGTTTGAGCTCTCAGCTTCTCCAACCTGTAAAAATAAGAATAACATTTATGCTTGAAGTTTTTGTGATGGTGGTATAAAAAATATGCATAAAAGGTTTGATAGTGGCATTTAGTCACTCAGGTAGCAATCTGGACAAAGGCTGTGTACACAGTCCTACAGAGGATAAAGCAGAAAGGCTAAAACCTAGAAAGGGTTAAGAACTTGAACATGAGAAGAATGGGAGCCCAGAATTTGGTTTTATCTGGTTTTACAATTTCTTTGTTCTGTGCTATTTAGTAAATTTTGAAGCCTCGGAAATCCTGCCCCTTCCTCTGTAAACCAGTGATGATATGCAGTGCCCAGCCTGTTTACCAGGAGTAAATATGACACTTGCCTGGTGTGTGGCACACAGTAGGATCTCTCCTTCTGCCCTCTTTTGACAATAATCTTTATTACAATATTTTCTGCCTATACTTACCCTGTACAGACGGCTTCTTAATTTTCTGAAATGTGTAATTGGTTTGCATTAAGTAAAACTTGAACTTGGCTACAGTCAGCACTTTTAGAAGTGAGCCACAGGCATGGGGGTGGGAGGGGTGGGTATCAGCAACTTCCCTGGGGCTAGACCACATCACCTCAAGCAGCCACCTGTCAGTTACCCATCTCCTGCAGAGCCCATCTGTATCCCTGGTCCTGAATGCCTTGGCCAGTTCTCTGTGGAGCCCCCAGACTCAGTCATCCTCAGGCCTGGGACTTGCCTTCCCTGAAACATCTATGTTGCTAAAGCAACTAAAGAACTCTTGGGTCCATACAAACAGTATCTGGCTTTTTTGCTTCCCTCCTTTTAAGAACATTGCTTCAGGCACCAGGAATGTAATCGGCAGGAAAGCTGAGCAACGACCTGTCTGGTTCCCTTGGGGTTAGGTCACCAGCAGAAACTAAGGACAAGATTGGGAACAGGGGGATTCGTTAATCGACCTACCCTCACATTGGCATAGATACCAGCCACACCAAACTGAGTTCTTACTCTGTATGACTCCTAGAAGCAAGATGAACTCTTCGAGTTGAAAACCCCCAAACTTAAAAATAGGTAAAGAGGTGAAATGAGACCAGGCTTAAAATTAAATGTAAGTGATGAATGAAAACTGCCGCCGTTCATATTGTAGAGGCCTGAGTCTATAATGACATTGAGCAGATCATGAATGGGACCTAGTGACGGCATCACAATGTAAGTGGTATTTTTTCCTGAATGCATGGAGAGCCAGAACCATCTCTAAAGTTCTCTGTAAATATCATGGTGCTCACAGGGCCCTGGGTACCTCCAAGCCCTGAGTCCTAGCCTTCCTACTAGAAAGCAGAGAGATCTAGGGCCTGGGTGGATGTGCCCATGGGGAAAGTGCTTTCCAAGTTAGCCTGAGATCCTAAATTCAGATCCCTAACCCCGTGTGAAAAGCCCAGGTGTGACAGTGTGTCCTGATACTATCCCTGGGAGCAGACAGGACAATCCCAGGGTCTCAGTGGTCAGGTATTACATGATACTGGCCTCCAGGTTCAGTGGGAGAGCCTATCTTTACAAACAGTGTGGAGAATGGGAACCAATGCTCAGTGGCTACTGGAGGCTTCCACAGGTCAAGCCTGGCTGTGCACATGCCCCTAAAACGCACGTGCAGAGACACAAAAGTAAACTCATTTTAAAAATAAGATCTGGAGACTATCACATCATTTCCCCTTCTATCCGCCACAGGGCCTATCACATGTCAAGCAGTATGTTAGAATATGAACGAGTGACGGATGATGTGATATTATGCCATGTAACCATGTCTAATATAATTATGTTGGTGAGTATGAGAGCCGAGGCTCACAATCTCCGTCCATGCCTTCACATTACTCAGCCTCCGAGAAGTTAGGTCTACAACCGGCTGACTCAAGCTGCCCCTGGGAAGATATCGATAAATACAGGGTGGCAGAGCCTCACAAGGGGAAGAGCTCAATCTAGAAGCCAGAGAGAAAGAAACCTCTGCTCCAAATCACTGGGTTTTCTTCCCAGACTGTGAAATTCTTGACATCTCTTTGTTCTTCCCCTTCCCCCTCTCTGCAGGCAACAGGACATCTTGTAGCCCTCATATGCTTGCTTTTGTCTCCTCCTTTGGTGTTCCAAGCAGAAGGCCTGTAGGTCACAAAGTGGCTGAAACACAGCAATGGGGTGTAGTGTGCCGCCCCCTTGAAATGCCCTTGTCATTCTCTCAGTGGGCTTGGGCAATTAGAACCTCTTGTACCTCTCCATGTATGTAACTACAGAGGATGATGGTTTATTAACTAAAATACACAAAAGAAAGGGGATTTGGAGAGATGGGAAGAGAAAAAAAAGGTGAGGAAGAAGGAAAGAGAAGAAGAAGGGAGGAAAGGGGTGTAATGGGGAGAGGAAAGGGGAATGGGGAAGGAGAAAGGGGGAGACGGAAGGGGAAAAGGAAGGGGAAAAGGGAATGGGGAAGGTGTGGAAGGGGGAGGGGGAAGGGGAGAAGGGGAAAAGGGGAGGAGGAAGAGGGATAGGGAAGGGTGGGGAAAGGGATAAAGAAAGGAAAAATATTTAAAAATGAGGAAGGAATTGGGAAAACAGGGGCAGGGAGAAAGGTAGGGGAGAGAGGCTAAGATCACAACTTAAATTCTGAAATGTCTTTGTGTATATGTTCTACAGTAAGTTCCCCTTCCATTTTCGTTAATTCTACCCATGTCTGCCTAGTTGAAACTAATGAACTCTCTTCACAATTCCTAAGACAGGAGCTTGCGTCTCCTGGGGTTGTTTTTACCAAACTGTTAGGGCTGAGTCCCCTGTGTTCCTGCGTCCCTGCCCCTGTCACCACATCCCTCTGCTCTCACTAGGGCATGGGGGAAGCCTGCTGAGGGGGCTCTGAAGGAAGGATCCTTGCTGGAAACCCTCTGCATGTTTTTCTTTAACTAAGGTTTCTTAATACCAAACCATAAAAAGGACAAGTGCCAACTTATAATAATTCTACCCACAAACTATATTTAATCACAGCATAGTTACCAAATAAAACAAGAGAGCAGAAACAGCTTCAGTGCCTTGGAAGAAAAAAGGATCTGTGCTTTCAGAGCATCTCCACCACAGTCACACGGCTGAAAACTTCAAATGGAGGCCACAGTCCACGGAGCCTGGAACTCAGTTTTACTTGGGCTCGGTGTAGGACTGCATGTCATGGATAGCGTTCCTTTATTGCTTTAATGGTGGATTTTCGAAGCCTTCTTCCTGCAATTAGTATAATGGAGGCTATAAATGTGGAAAGAGAAGATGTTTTCCCTGCTCACTAGGCAATGAAAATGCTTAAAATCATAAATAGTCCCAGGGTTAAACAGAGGTCACACAGACCACGTCTTCCTTCCATAATTGTGTTCCTGCTTGAGAGAAGTACCTGCTTTTTTGCTTTGTTTTGTTTTTATTGGATATTTTATTTATTTACAATACAGATGTCATCCCCTTTCCCCATTTCCCCTCCCTAGAGCCCGCTATCCCATCCCCCCTCCTCCTTTATGCTTTTATACCATTTTGATTACATATATGTATTAAGGTCAGTTCTAGGTTGAGGGTCTAGCAATACAATAGATGCAAATAGTCAAGGAACAAGCAAGACTATAAACACAAATAGTCACAGAACAAGCAAAGCATTAAACCCAATTATGTGAACACTCCTGTGATCACTGTTTCTAAGGGCTTATCAGGATGACCAACGTATCTGAGCCTCCTTCCCTGTCCTGGCCCTTCAGTCATTTCCATGTCTGAAGCCTACTTCTTTGTTCTAGCCTAAAATTTAGATTCCTGTCTGAAATTACTTCTTTGTTCTAGCCTAATGTCAGATTCCTGCCTGAAGCCTACTTCCTTGTAGATCAGATTCCTGCCAAGCAGCCCATTTCCTTGACTTGGCCAATGTCAGATTCCTGCCAAGCAGCCCCAAAAGCTCTCCACATCTCCCCTTTTTTATTTCATTAACAAGACTGAACCTGTCTTAGGTCATTCTGACAAGAATGTCTTCCTTACCTGTTGTGGAATGTGCATTATCAAAAGCAATGCACTTCTGTCTTAGGTTGGTAAGGCTCTGTGCAGAATCTTAACCAGCCTGTTAAATTAATAACTGTGCCTGGGGGTTCATTTTCAGGTTCAAGCCATGTACTTTAGCCATCAATATGTTGGTATTGTTAAAGACAAGCTTTAACACAATGGGCAGGAATAAAAGTATTCCCAGGGCTAGCATGATCAAGCTATATATGCCATTCTTGAAGCTTGATCAAAATAAAACTACTGACCTCAGGCCATGGGTAATTTTATCTGCAGTGTCTACTACATCAATGCTCAGCAGAGCAGCATTCTTGAAATTCATAAGCTCACTATGTATCGTTAAAACATCACTAGAGGTGTTAGAATTCTGCCAAATACCCTGCAAGTGTCTTTAAACTTCTTCCTAATTATAGTGACTACCACTGTAAATTGTAGAACTAACATGAATCCAAAGGTATTTGGCATGACACTCAAGATGGCTCCTTACCCTAAAATTCTGAACATCCTTCCAATAATTTGAATAGGATAAAGAGCATCAATCAGTTCTTCCAAATGCCTATCTAAATCCTGTTGTGTATAACACATTAGTAACAGTTTTTTGCTAAATGATTAACAAAAGTAGCTGTCTTAACTTCTTGTGTCACAGCAATTGCAGAAGCAGTGGTGCTAGCAATTAATGTAATTAAAGCTGTTATACCAGCAATAATCAAGTCCACTGCCCTCTTGCTTCTGCTTAAAGCCTGACTCATTTCTTCCAGTACTTGCAAGCTATTTTTAGAATACCAAGGTTCTATGATATTCAGGGCACTAAAACAAAAGCTGGTTGATAAACCTCCATAACTGACATGCCAGATTTCAAAACACAAACACAATTAGAAGGTGTACAATCAATGCAACTTATATTAAATACTGTAGAAGAAACAAAAGTATTTTAACTTGACAATTAAAAGAGCTTTAACACATGTGCTAACACCTGTTTGAAATCCAGATCCTGCCCCAACTTTATCTCTTGCTAACATAACATCGTAGAGAACTGCAGCTAATTTCCATATATTTCTCTGAAAATGTCCAGAACTAGACTTCCAAATGAAGACTGTTATTTCCAATATTGGATTGATTTCTAGACCAGTCCATGATTGAGTTTGAATAACTGGTCACATTTAAGAACAATACAAGAGTCATTATAACTTCTCTTTTTGATTCTCTGTTCCACAAGGTCTAAAACCTTGAGGCAAGGCAGCTTGTCCCATCAGCGGTATAGGTAAGCAATGGTGGGATGGGATCTTATGTCCAATCCCAGTCACCATTGTCAGAGCACTCAGCAAGCTCACAGGTCAGCATCATTCTTTGTCCTGGCATCAGCATGTCTCACCCATCGCTCTGGCAGCCACCATGCTCCTTCAGCATCTTGCAGAAAAAACACAAACATGCCCTCTTCCCCATATTTAATACCTAATCCAGATCATGCCTTATGCCAGTAAGTGGATCCTTCCCTTTGACCTATGCATAAGTATGCCTAGTTGTAGAGCGCCATAGACATGCAGCAGAAAGTTCCTTGGCATCCATTTTTTTGGAAAATATTTAAAATAAAAAATAAAAAGAACATGATTTAAATAAATTTGTGTTGTACAGGCATATATTTCCCCCGTTTTTATTTTATGAAGATATTGTTTTAAAGTTCCACAGGCTCTGTCAATAAAGTAATTTCCATACCAGCATGGAGATTGGTGCTCAGATCTCCAGCATCATGTGAAAGGCAAGGCTCATGGCACATACCTGTCATCCCATCGCTAGAAGGTCAAGCCAAGAGGATCCCTGGGGCTCACTGGCCACCTAGGCCAGCCAAATAGGGGAGCTACAGGCTCAGTTAGAGACTCTGTCTCAAAAGATATAGTAGAAAGTGATTGAAGAAGATTCCCAATGGTGATCTCTGGCCTCCATCCACATCTGTGCACTGTGCACACACATGAATGTATTCACACACATACAGAGGGGAGAGACACACACACAAACATACACACATCACATAAAAACACACCACACTCACAGTAACATACAATGGAAACAATGAATGAATGGATGGATGAATGAATGAAAAAAGGGTGTTTGTGTCTTTACCCTGTTGCCTTTCCAAATAAGTAACTAGAAAGGTAAATCATTTAATCAAGTTCTGACGATTTAACAGCTGGTATGCTGTACACTTTATCAACCGCCAATTAATAAGTTAATTTAAAGACAACTGTCAAGGGCCTAGGTGGCTGAAAACAACTCATAATTTAAGTCTGGAAATTACCAATCTACACTTCACATCATACTGGAAATTAAGTGTTCTTAAATTACTATCAAGCAGGAATTGTGGAAATAGAATTTGGTAATTGTGGAGAAAGAAATGAAAGGAACAAAGGAGGAAAACATACGTGAAGAACAGAAAAGGTTTTTAAATGAGAAGGTAGAGTTCCTGACCCCAGAATTCCAGAGGCTTCAGTTTTCCTCAAAAACTCTGTGTGTGTGAGTGTGTGTGGTGTGTGTGTGTGTGTGTGTGTGTGTGTGTGTGTGAGTGTGTGTGTGTGGAGTGTGTGTGTGTGTGTAAGCATGCACATACTATCATCATGGCTTCTTAGACAGGGTCTCATTCTGTAACCCAGGCTAATCTGGAACTCACTGCATCGCCCAGAGTGGCCTCAAATTCAAAGCAATCCTCCTGCTTCAATCCCCAAATGCTAGGATTACACACACACAAAAAAAATTAATTAAAAAAAAAAACCCACCACACTTGGGAAAATCTTGAACATATTTTTGACGACATTTTGGAGATTTACTTGGGAAGGGAAGGTTTGCCTGGGAGATTAAACAGTAAATGGGGAAGCAGAGCTGCTCAGCACACATCTCCTCATCACTTAATCCCAGCACCACGGCCTCGCCGTCTTCTTTCTAACCCCACAGGAGTGACCTGCCACACCACCCGTGAGGCTGGGAGATTGAATCTCGGTGGTCCTGAGGCAACTACAAGTTTTGTTCTAAATCCTGCAGTGCTTTAGTCAGAACTCTAGTTACTGTACAAGAGGAGCATCCTTTCTGTGTGATATGTGTATGTATGTTCATATGCATGGCTGTGCAAGTGTTCATTCACGTGTGTGAATGTGAGCACCTGTGTGCTCATCACGAAAGGAAAGTCAGAGGACAATCCAAGCTGTTGTCGATCCTTGTTTCAAGCATCGGGGACAGAGTCTCTCCGTGCAAGCTGGCCTGTGAGCACCAGGAATCCTCCTGTCTCTACCTCCCAGGTCCCTACAGGATCACTGAGACTGCAGACCTTGGAATTACCTCATCTCCCCAGCGTGGGAGTTCCTCGCGAACATACTAACAGAAGTATGCTTCTGTAGAACTCTGGTTCTAATGAACAGCTAGAGGCTTACAGTAACCTGAGTCTCTTTGCTTTGAGTATCCAGGTTTAATGATCTGATTGCTACACAGTATCTCCCCGGCTGGGGCAACCCGGTTGCCCAAATTGAGCTTTGGGGTAGGATGAAAGTTTACGAGGCTGCTGAAGAAGGGTGTTTCGGACAGTGGACTGACTGACGTGGAATATAACAATATGTGGTCTAAGTTCCTTGAGTTCTCTGAAGGAGAACGCAATTTGCAAACTCACTTCTTCAGCTGCATATGTCCGGTGCTCTGGCGTCCTGTGTTCTCTGGTTAGGGCTCTGTCCTTTTTCCCTTCCTACATTTAAAAAGGAGGAAGAAAAGGACTAGGATCCATTGGATGGCCCTTCATCCATAGCACAATGGAGATATTTTTAAAAAGAAAAAGAAACGAACATAAAGTTGGGGTGGGATTATGGAGGTTGGTGAATCTGGGATGAGTTAGAGGAAGAATGGTGAGTAAATATAATTAAAATATATTGTATGAAATTCTCAAAAAACTAATAAATTTTTTTATGGTTGGTAGTTTAGCTTTAGCCGGCCCTTAGCCTTCCCGCAGTGCCTAGTCTTCGAGCGCCCCCTGCCGTTCATCCCCCATACTCGGTCTTTCCCTGTGTGCACCTCTTTTCAGCCCCTTAGTATTATTAAGGTTACCCTGCTATCAGGGCGAACTCTGTGCTGCTGTGTGTGCAACAGGAAAAGCTCGGAAAATAGCAAAATTAAGTTGATAAAAATGTGTTTCCTGTAGGAGTGTCTCGGAATTCAAGTGGAATGTGGTTCACTAGAAGGTTTAAATAAACCTTTCGTCTTAAACATCTACTTTATCATGAGAACGGCACTGTTTATTCCGCCGGCGATATCTCGTGTCGAAATCTAAACAGTATTTCTTCTCTAAAGGGAGCGAGAGAGAAAGCCTTGCCAATCAAACAGGAAAGAGAAGCCGGCATCAGACAGCTGGTCTCTGTTTTCAGGGATAAAACTCGCATTCATTCACCCAGGCTGGCTCAACATTTAGAGACAAAGCCCAGAGAAGTCAACGCTGCAGGAGAAAGTTCCCTCGGTGATTATTTGATTCACTCCTTTCTCTCTTTTCTTAAAGAAAAAAAGGGGGCATAGATTCTAAAAGGCACAGCAAACAAAAAAAATAAGAAAACTGAGCCCTGAATATATTTGTTAATGAATCCATTCCCAGTCACTTGTGGATTGTTTAGTTTGGAGGGAAGCTTTCATGCTGTAAGCTGGTCTTGAATGTGAATTCATTGTGGTGTGTGTGTGTGTGTGTGTGTGTGTGTGTGTGTGTGTGTGTGCTCCTGCATGCACATATATGTGTAGTGTGTGTGGCTATGTGTACCAGTGGGCTCAGGTGCATAAGTTGATGTGAACCTGTCATAAAGTGGCCTCTGATCCCTCAGGAGCTGGAGCTAACACGGGTTGTAAGTCAACTATTTATGGGTGCTGGGAACTGAACCCCAAGTCCTCTGCAAGAGCAATAAGCACTCTTAACCCCTAAGCCATTTCCCCAACTCCTGATTTTAACTCCTGCCCACACCTAAGTTCTGCTATAATTTCCTCACTTGCTTGGCAGCTAAGGAGAACTTACAGGCGTATCCAAGCTGCGGCTGGTTTTGATGTTAGTGTCTCAGATATTCAACTAACCTGCTGTGTTTCAGAGAACCTGGCCACCCCAGGACCCTGTTGCTCATTCTCTTAGAAATACTCAGAAGCCCGGTGTTCACCTTCTGCTGCTATCCCTCAAGGGATGGCAGGTGTTGCTCAGAGATACTCCAGCCCAGTGCCTAACGACTTCTAAGCAAGTTCTCTGTTAGCCATAAGGACAACAAAAAAAGCATTCCTGTCTCCCAAGCCAAGTACAAGGCTTTGCTGAAAGGCGAGCCCTGGCTATGGAGGGTGCCCAGTGCAGGGGCTTTTCCTGTCATAGTGGAATCCAGTGGCAATTACAAATCACTTTCATATCACTCTAGTATCTGTTACATCATGGTAAATACTGTCTTTTTTTAAAGGATAATAATTTTTTAAAGAAACCAAAGGGTTGGGGGAGACTTAACACTGGAGATATAGATAGATAGATAGATAGATAGATAGATAGATAGATAGATAGATAGATAGATAGATAGATGTAGATATAGATATAGATATATATCAATGGATTTGTTTCAATTACATTTGGGTGTGGTTTTGTGACAGGGCCCCTGTAGCCTAGGCTACCCTCAAACTCCTATACAGCTGAGGCTGTCTTTGATTTCTTGATCCACCTACCGTTTCCCAAGAGCCAAGACTACAGACATGTGCCCCATGTGCTCTGGCTTCCTGCTAATCCCTTCACTTTGTCTACCTAAAAACTGCATATTCAACAAGCTCGTCCAAAGAACCCCTCCTGCTGGATCGTGTGATTCATGACATCACCATTTCCATAAAGCGTCCTTCTGCCATGAAGCAGTTTTCATCTGGAAACTCCTTCCTGTTCTTCTGTACTTGGGGATGGCCTTGGTCTAAAGCACTATAAAAAGGAATATTACTCATCCTACTAACATTCGTTTATTTATCTGTATTATGGAGATATTTCCTTCCACTGGATACTCATAATTGTGAGTAGCCAACAAAAAAGACAACATGTGTATCCCTAAGGTGCCTTTTTATTTGCGGATGGGGGTTTAGACATTGCTTATTTAATTCCCAAGACATTCAACTAACCAATCTAAGAAATCCAAAACATCTGAACATCTCAGATGAGTAGAGCCTTCCTGCTTTGGAAGATACTCTTAGAGGGAAGAAACCACCTCATGGTCTCAGTTAAAGTCACTTTGATGTTGGAAAACACCCCTTTCATCAGCACTAGAGCTATTTTCTTAGAAATGCTCAACACAGGTTACCAGCATTCTTACATGATGACCGAGTCACTCTGTCACAGCCATGGCCAGCCAACTGGGAAGTTCAAGTTCACCAATCTTTGCTTTCATCTAATGGGCCACACTAGCAAATGGCGTGACTCATCATTAACTGCAATCCTTCATTAGTCGGCCGTCTTGGTCTCCTCTCCTGTTGTTATGATAAAATACTCTGAAAAGCCCAACTTAAGGGAGAAAGGTTTACTCTGCCTCACATTACAGGTACGTCCATCATGGTAGGGAAGTTATGCCAACGGGAGTCTGAAGAAGCTGGCCGGTCACAGCACACCTGAGCATCCAGACACAGAGAGGGATGGAAGATCCCACGCTAATACTCTGCTGCCTTTCTCCATTTTATACAGTTCAGAATCCCCTTCCTAGGTAAAGGACCCAGCCACAGTTAAGATGGGTCCTCCCACAACAATTGACATAACCCAGACAATCACCTCAGGTCTTCAAAGAGGCTCCTCTTCCAGGTGACTCTATACTGTGTCAAACTGACAATTAAGACTAACCACCAAGGATGGCCAGGTGTTCTGGAGACATTGCTCTCAGTAAATTCGTCACCTACTGTAACCACACCCAGAGATGTGGAAATGGGAAGCTCCCATCAACCTGTGCAGATCACAGCTGTGTCTTTGCACATCTGCTTTTTTTCCCATCTGCCTATTGACCTAACCAGATGACCAACATGATGAATGAATGGCCTTTGCTGTGAAGTTTCTCCGAACACCTTTCCTGAACAGTGACTGATCCCCATTCTGGTGTTTTTGTGCTTTTGGCATGGCAGTGGTGTTCCTCCAAACAAGACCTATGCACATCCTCCTCCGAAATGTCCAGGGTATCTGTTGTTGCAGAATCTCAAGCTCTGCCCACCCAGAGCTACTAAATAAGAACTCTGAAGTAGGGGGTGGGAGTCTGCACATCCTATAAGCTCTCCTTAATCTCTTTGTCCACAGAATTCTGGGAGACAACAGAACAGTGGATAATTACGGCCCCTCATTCTGTGCCAAGCACTGTTCTGAGCACTTCGTACATGGACTGACTCATTTTATTGTCACAGAAACTTCCTCATTTGGATGTTGATGGTTGTCTTGCAAAAGTCCCATTAGGAAGCTTACCCAATAGCACCCAGCTAATCCACGGCAGAGCAGAGACTCAGATGCTAGCAGTGTTTTCAAGAGTGTCTCTGTGTCATTAGTTTTCACACTCTCTCAGACAACTCTTTGTTTGCCTCCTATCCTAAATTGTGAATTCCTTGTCAGAATATTGCCTCTGGGCTAGGTAGAACGGTTCCCACATAAGTGTGAAGACCTGAGTTCAGGTTCCCCTTAACCCACTTAAAGTCAGATGGACCTCTATACACATGCCATGGTAATACCTGGTCATCGCCAATGGGGCACACACACACACAAACACACACACACATACATACACCCAAACACACACTCACACACACATACTCACATACACAAACACACAGTCACACACACATACACACACATACTAACACACTCACAAACACACATACACACACATGAATAAGAGAAATAATTTTGCGTCTTCAAATGAATAACCACTTGCATAATGTATTTAGACTGTATGCAGACTGAGCAGAAGGTTCAGTGGTAGCACACTTACTCTAGCATGTCCAAGGCCCTGGGTTCCATCCCCAGCACTTGCAAATATTTTTAATCAAATCAACTAAAACAGAAGTTACTTCTGGTTTCAGATGTAGGTATCTTTTCTAAGGTTTCTTTTCATTTCTATATGTGTAGTGTGTGCCTGATGTGCACATTCATGCATGAAGGGGGGCGGAGGGACTGAGGGGGGTGCCACGTTTGTTCAGGTACCTGAGGAAGCCAGAAGAGTGTGTCAGATCCCTGGAGTCACTGGCAGTTGTAATCCACCTGATGTGGGTGCTGAGAGCCTGCACCCTCTTCCAGAGCAACAGATACAATTAATCACTGAGCATCTCTCCCCAAAAATCCCGCACCCTGAATACCTTTTGTAAAACAAAAGAAAAAACTTATACTAGGAAACAAATAAATAATTCAATACTTCGATGCTACAATGTCTTGGTGAAACCCACCAATAAGATTTCATCTGTTCTTCACAAGCCATAAAAATAAGTACAAAGAATGACTTCACACAGAAAGCAAAGCCTATGCAGTACCATCTTGTAATATCACAGAAAGCGGCCTAAGGCTCAACATTGAGTCTCCAGGGAGAAAGATTCAGCTTCACCACAAGGTGAAGGAGCAGCCCCTCTCAAGGACAGAGGTGTCCATTCCTGTCCTCAGTGTGTGTGAAAGGTGGGCCTAAGGTCCCTAGAAGGGCGGGGCAGGGGAGATGCAGCACAGGTGAAGAGCATTTGTGCTCCTTCAGAGGACCCGACTTCAGTACCCAGCACACTGCCAGCTAACACTTATCAGTAATTCCACTCCCAGAAGATCCAGTGGCCTCTCTGACCTCCAAGGACACAAGACACACATGTGGTACATGACAAATACTCATGCTTATACAAAGAAAAGAAATGTCATGGGTATGGCCAGCTACTCCCTAAGAAGAAGAAAATGCCCCTGGCCTGAATGGTGACCAGTCTACCTGCTGTTTATAGAGATGATCTTAGTTTACCCTTAGCACAAACATTCAAGTAAGAACTGAAAGTCAACACACTAGCCACTCGGCTATATGTAACATTATACTAGCTGTAATTATACATGTATCTATACATCCATTTACATATCCTCATATCTATGGATGGCAAGATAGGGCTTTTATTATTTTAGGTAGTGCTGCAAACCCAGTGTGCAAACACAATCTGCATTTGTCTGATGTTATTTGCACATACACACAAATGGCCACAGTCCCCAAATATCTATGCCATTGCCTGATCTCTGAGGTCAACTAGGTTCTCGCCCACTGGCCCTGTCACAGGAAGCCAATGGACTGTTTCATCTTACCCAGCACACACTGCTGATCCCACCAGGCTTTGGGTGAACTGGTAGATTCCACATCTTCCTCCATCTGGAAACCCCATCAAAACAAACCTCCTCTCCCCCAAAAGAGACAGTCTTCGGCTTCCAGCCTTGTTAGGAAAACATTTTTCTCTTTCGATAGAGAAAAATGTATACCTGTCACCCTGCAAGAGCATGCGCCAGTCTAAACTGAGTGTCAGGGACAGTTTTCTGCTTGGGACTTAGAAGTTCAGAATAAACACTCGGAGAAAATAGAATATATACAGACAAGCTGTCGTGAGACATGCACGAAGCCACATGCTGTGTGGAGTCACACTGCAGCAGTGTGCAATGCCAAGAGAGTCCTGGCTTTTGGTTATGTTGAAGGACAACCAAGTCATCAGATGGGACAAGTGGCAGGTTTGCTTGTGTGGAACAGTGGAACTGGCCACCCTCCTGCCTTTCACCCCTGGAGCATTGATCCTTCATTTTCTGTTTGCAAGACTCATGGCAAAATGGTGCAGGAGCAATGCTGCCACGTCAGCTCCAATCTGTAATGGAGCTCACTCAGCTAAAAGGAAGACTCAAGGTGATTCCTGTCCCTCCTGTGACTTGACTCCTCATTCTCCTGCCAAAGAGAGTGATGGCTTCACAAGCAGTAACAGGACTGAGTCACTGACAACACCTGGCTCTAAAGACAGTATCTGGCTAGGACTGCTGTGATTTTTACATCTGTGATGATTGCTTTCAATGAATGTAATATGTTAGAGTCAAGGATATGATTGACCTTCTACAACAAGACGCTACAATAGGTAGCAGTCCTCAACTTGTGGGTCTCGACCCCTTTAGGATTCCATGTCAGATAGCCTGCATATCAGATATTTACATTGCAATCCATAACAGTAGCAAAATCACAGTTATGAAGAAGCAACAAAATAATTTTATGGTTGGGGGGTCACCACAACAGTAGGAATTGTGTTAAAGGGCCTGCAGAATTAGGAAGGTTGAGAACCACTGCTCTAGATGGTTGACAGGCTATGGTCTGGACTCAGGCAACTTTTTCAATACTTGGAGCAACTGCACAGGTCCAGCAATGAAAGCCTGGGATCAGCAAACTATTAGAGTCTCTGAACAGTAGCCACCGGAACTCAAAACTGACACAAGCTGGATATTGTGCCCACAGTCAGCAGAATGTACTGGTCACCTCTGCCTCATCTAAGGTCAAGCTTTTCACCTGAAAAGGCCATGTGGGCACCCAGGAGGCAGAGGATCTTAAATATGGGGCCAACCTGAGCTACAACCAGTTCCAGGACAGCCAGAGTTACGTAAAAAGACCCTGGCTTAAAGGCAGGGGAGGGGAGCCTGGGACACATGTCAGTAGCTTAACACGAACCAGCTTTAACACTGAACTAGCATGAAAAAAAGCCCTGAGCTGATCACTAGCACAAGGAAGAAAGGAAAGGGGAGGGAAGGAGGGAGGGAGGAGGAAGGGAAGGAGAATTTGTACATTCATAAAATAAAGCTCTGTGCAAAACACATTAAGGTTGCACCTCACTCTTCGGTATCAGTACGAGCCCCAATCAGTATCAATCACCAGGAACCTGGTTGCCCAGATCAGAAAAGGCCACCTCAGTTGAAAGAGCTATTTCACCTCAAGTCACAAGGCTGCAAAGCTCGGAGTCATGGTTGGTATTTCTCCATTTCCTCCCAGCTGTGACTACTAACATAAAACAACTCCCGGGGCCTACCCCAGGAGAGGCTTAGGTTCCCAAGATCACCACAGAGTCTCTTGGGACTCCAATCAACCAGTGACTGCTCAAGGAAGAAGTCCCACGCTGCTTCTGGGTATCCACAGGCCCCTGGGCTACCTTGCTGCAGCTCCTTCCAGATCCACTGCAGGCAGGCACTTCTCAGCCCCACTATGTCTAACCCTGGGCTAGACTCCAGGAGGCAGGAGGATGAGAAGCTGAGCTTGCATCCATGATGGAGTGAACTGGATGTAAAGGGACCAGCCAGGAATCCTAGCTCTCCACTGATTTGCTTTATAGCCTAGGGAACGCTGGCGTCTGTTTTCATGATGACCATAGCTTCAGCTCCTCCTCTTTGAACAAGAAATAACAAAAACATAGAAGCTGGAGCAGTAGTTCAGGTGACTACGGGTCTTGCTGCTCTTGCAGGGAACTAGCATTGGGCCCTCAGCACAACTATGGGTAGCTCCAGATCCAAGAGATCCAGCACCCTCTCTGGCCTCCCTGGACACTCACTTACACATGCACATACACAGACACACACACATACACATGGGTGTGCACACACAGACACATACATACTCATGCACAGACAGGCTCATACTCATAAATAAAAATAAATCTTAAAAAATAATAAAAATGCCTATTTCCAAAAAGTCATTATAGATTAAATAATATTGAAAACAAAGCTACGTATCACCCAGTATGTGGTAAGCACCCAATACCATTATGAATAGAATAATGATTATCAATCTAAAATAATCAGAGAATAATTTTGCCAAAATCTATACATTCACTTTCCATATTAAGCCAATGAAGGGAGGAAATATATTCAAAGTACATTTGTATATGTGCATGAAATAGTCTTATATAATCCAACTAGTATATTTACTGGGGGAAAAAAGTCAATCTAATGAAAACCAACCAGGAAGTAAGACTTGATCTGTTTGGAACCCAGAGTTACAGTCTGTTTTAACCTTCAAGTTACTGGAAGGTTTTCAGCTGAAGAGGTTATTTGCCCACTTAATATGAAACACATGGTCTATATGGGTGCCTCAAGAAACCCCTGGCCATCGCTGTTGCCACAGGCTATGTGGAAGGCTCAAGGGGGGTTGCCCGAACAAAGCTTGATTCTACTAGGTATATGCACTGCCAGTGAAGGAAAAAAAATAATTAAACTTCTCACATGAGCTAAATCAAATAAGCCCCCCAGCTTCTTAGTAAAATACACAGGCATTCAGCTGGGCTATCATGACTGTTTTAGAAAAAAAAAAAAGTTCAGAGAAACTGAACACAGGGACTTCAAGCTGTGTGTCTTTAGAGGAAATTCACAGGGAGTAAATATCACAGGACGGCATTGTAGTCTTCCTTCTGTCTGCGGAGGAAGGCACGCCAAGACCAGTCAGAGACCATGCAATTCCAATTTGATTTCTGATGCTTTCATTTCAGAGACTAAAGTATTCTGAGAGAAAGAGCAGCAAATCAAGGCTTAACCAAATCTGAAGAAACCTTGAGCGGAAACTGAGGCAAAGGAGCAAGGGGTGAGGACACCCCCTGGCCACCCTCTCATTTCTGTGAGGGCTTATCTGCCTCCTAGTCACTCTTCACTGTGAATTACTCTAAGGTCACTCTCCATTTTGATGCAGCTGCCTAGTCAAACACACCATCCATCCGAAGTCAGCATGGTTATGTCCTGAGCCTCACAGCTCTCCTTAGAAGACACAGGAAATGCAAATGGGAACGGGAACCAGATATGAAGACAGCAGGCAGGTAGGTGTCCTACTCCAACACTCTTCTATGTACAGAGGAAAAATTATTCACAGTCCCAAAACATCAATAAGGGGTGATGGTGGATTCTTGCTTTTTCAATAGTGGTTGTTCTACTTAAATGTTCTATACAGCATATATAATCTGGTCACCAATTTGAATGAGTCTATAGCTCATGTGTTATTTAAAAACCAAGGGGGACAAAAGAAAGAAATAAAGAGGGAGGAATGGCACATACAAGCATGGTCAAATACTCTTAAATGTTATTTGCTTACAACTATTTATCGAGGTTTAAGCTCTGTATTCTGTGCTTTCAATATGTTCTCCATTTTAGTCCTCAAGGAAAAGTAGACTGGGCTAGAGTTGTAGAGAGATAGCTCAGCAGGTAAGAGAGCTTGCTATGCAGGCATAGGGAACCAGAATTCATACCCCAGCACCAATGGAATATGTTGGGTGTATTCCTACACATGCCTACTACCCCAGTGTCTATAAGAGGAGAAACAAAAAGATCTCTGGGGTTTTCTAGCTGCTGGCATAGCCAAAGAATTTGAATACCAGGTTTAGTGAAATGTTCTGCCTCAGTGGAATAAGACATAGAATGAAAAAGAAGAAAAAGACATGGTCTTCCCTGGCCTCCACATGTGCACAGGAGAGCCACACACACACACACACACAAGAGAGAGAGAGAGAGAGAGAGAGAGAGAGAGAGAGAGAGAGAGAGAGAGAGAGATTATTACTCCCATCTGAGAAACAAAACCATGATAGAAACCTGAGATTTTCTTCTTGCCTCAGAAGGTTTGAATGTCTCCTCATCCTATTCTGCTCCTGGTTTGGCAATGTGGAATCATTGCTTTGCAAAGCAGAAATAAACATTAACTGTCTGATGATTGGCCAGGGACCTGTGCAGGTACAGCTAAGCAGCTGGCCACTCTTGCACCTAGGAACTTAGAGTCAAGGGGAACGGGGAGGGGGGAGATGGTGGGGGGCAGGACTCCTGTTCCCAGGGCACAGGAGACACAAAACACTCCCAAATGTGGGTGGGGTCAGAGAGCATTTTAGTGACTGTCTCTACATGATAGCTCTCATCTCTCTGAAAAAAAATAAATACAGGTAGTTCAAATCTATATGACGCTTGCACTCTCTCCAGTTATTCTATGAGACACAGTCCTTCTCTCCATTTAGTCTAGAAAAACTTGTCCCAAGGAATCAACCCTTCCCTACCAAACACTCACTTGAGAGTACTTTATTTAACATTATCTAATGTTTAAACTTATACAGGTTTCCTTTTAAAATATTTCTCCTGAGTGTATGTGCACATACGCATGTGGTGTCTGTGTGTTCTTAGCATGTATACGTGTATAAGTGCTTCTGAACATGTGGACCCCAGAAGGGAAGGGTAGGTGTCCTGCCTTATCACTCTATCCGATTCCTTTGAGGCAGGGTCTCCTCTGACGCTAGAGCTAGGCTGGAAGCCAGCAAGCTCCAGTGATCCTCCTGTCTCTGTCCTCCACAGTGCTAATGCATGTGTTCACAAGCATGCCCAGCATCTCATGCAGATGCTGGAAATTCAACTCAGGTCCTTATCCTTGAATGGCAAGTGCTATTACCCATCATGCCATCTCCCTAGTCCTCAGGTCTCCATGCCTTTGAAAATAATCTTATATGTTGGAATTACTAAAGTAGAGGCATGTAAGAGAGCGAAAACTGTGGCTGGAAAATAAGCACTAAGAGTCTTTTGTGGCGGGGGTGGGGTAATGGCCCACTTTTCTATAACAGCATCCACATGACATCTCTGGGTACTCTGCCAGACTGTGAACTCCACACACCACAGCATCTGATTTTGGCAAGCATAGATCAGGACACACAACTGCAGCCAGCGCTTGCCTAGGGGCCATGTGAATAAAGACCAAGTCTCAATTAGCAGGTCAAGAAACAAGGTAATCAATTAACAGTCTGGCTGTCTCCAACTCCCCAAATTAAGATGCCTTTAAAAGTGCAACTGATCTCTGTAAAAGAGCATTCTCCTCCAGTACGTCCTCTGGGAGGTGAGATTATAAGAAAATAATTGAATCTTCTATGTTTCTGGAAAGTACTCAGCATGTCCAGGTGTGATACAGATGGTGAGGGATAAAGAGGGGAGCTATGTTTCATGAATAAGGCACATGATTATGTGCACTCATAAATGCCAAATTCTCCTCACTTCCCGGCAAGACTCCCCACCTCTCCTGGAAGGTCACTGACAGTACCAATGTTCCACGCCCCACACCTAATAAAAATACCCAAAGGATAGAGAAGTCAAACAATGCACAATAGGCCCCGAAAGGACCCTGAGGTCAAACTAACCTCCATCGTTGTAGTTAACAGGTAGAGAGAAACTGGGTAAGGTCTCCCAGACACACATCCATAGAAGGGACAAAGAGGGTATCTTCTCCTTAGATTTTGACGAAGAGCAAATAAGCCCATGCATAGAAAACAACTAGCATGATGTCTGAGAGCAAATGTTCGGCTGCAATTGTTAACTTTCCTTGTTCCCTTGAAAATGAATGGGGAGAGAATAGAAGAAGAAAAAGGAGGAAGGGGAATGAAGAGATGGCACAATGTTTAGAGGACCTGCCACCCACACAGAAGGACAAGGAGTCCAGATGCACAGAACCATGCATACACAAAGGCATGGCACCCCACCTGCAATTCTAACCTCAGAAGGCAGATATCCCCAAAGCAAGCTGGCTAGACATACACACATGCACACACATACATGCACACATGCACACACATGTATGCACACATGTACACATGCACACATGTACATACATGTACACATGCACATGTGCGCACACACATGTACACATGCACACATGTACACACAGAAACATGCACACACATGCATACATGCACACATTCACAGACACGCACACACATGCAGACATGTTCACACACACATGCACACACATGCAGACATGTACACACACATGCACATATAAACAAGTGTGTGTATGTGTGTATTTGTGTATGTATATGTGTGTGTGTTTGTGTGTGAGTGTGTGTGTGAACATTTGTATATATTGTGAACACATACATACAGGTTCATTACACATACATACATATAAAAAGAAGAAAAGAAAAAGATTTTAATTTAATTTATTGTCTTATATCTATGATGACAGAACGGACAGATGTCATTAGACTGTGCTATAGCCCAGAAATCTGAGATGGCCTTTAGAAGGGAAGCAAGAGAAGCAAATCTGAACACTAACAATGAGCCAGTCACCAGGCACATGTGGCTTCCACTGCTGAAGATGCATGTGTTCTACCACATACATAGCTGGTCAGGCAGTTTACAGCTTAGCCCAAGCCTGGTCATCCGTAGGCCACTCCTTGTACATGTGTACAATATCCCCCTACTGCAGAGGGGGCAGACTTGCTATGAAAACTATTTGCATGATTTATCTTGTTCTGGTTGTGTTAGCCTTCTAAACAATGCTGCTGGGGGTAAAAACAGAGTATGGTACTATTTGGGGTGAGTGTTCTACAGTCCCTAACTTTCGAACTTGAACTCTAAAGAGCTCTGGGTATGGGTTACTGTCATTGTCAATGCCAGACTCTTACCAAAAGGACAAATGGCGACTCGTATAAAACATGCTAAATAAAATTAAATGTGATGTTGGAGAGATAAACTCAGTGGGGGAAGTACTCACTGAACAAGTAGGGAGGCCCTGAGTTCAGATCCCCAGTACCCATGTAAAAGCTGGGTGCACTCTAACCCCAAAACCTGGAGATCAGGACAGGAGTATCCTATGGGGCTCATTGACAAGTCAGTCTAGTCAGTCAGTAAATTCCAGGTCAGTCAGTTAATTCCAGGTTCACTTAGCACTAGGGCTGGAGAGATGATCTGGTGGTTAATAGCACTTGCTGCTCTTGTAGAGCAGCCAGCTTCTGTTCCCAGCACCCACATGGTGGCTTATCACCACCTGCAGCTCCAGTTCTAGGGTACCCAATGGTCTCTTTTGGCCTCTGAAGACACCAACAAGGTCATACTTCCTAAGCCCCTCCAAAAAGTGCCACTAATCTGGGATCAAGTCTTCAAATACTAGAACCTACAGGGAACATCTTCATTCAAACCACTACAACTGTATGTCCCAGTAGAGACTGGGGCAAAATTACAGGGGCCTTTTATGTGGTTTGATCCTCAGGGCAGTGAATTGGTAAGGCATGGATGTCTATTGAGATCCCAGTTGCCATCACGCAGGGCCTGAAAGTGAGTGGCAATAATGGAGCTGCCAGGCTGGTGTAGAGGGGAAGGCATGCTCACAGCTGTGGGGGTCGTGAGGTTTTCTCTGAGAGTCTTTCCTGTGTTCTTCCTAATCAGAATCATAAGTGCAGACCTGCAGTTCCAGGCTCTCAAGTATCTGGGATGATACATGTAATTGAAACCATCTTGTGTGCAGGTGTGTGGGTGTATGCATGGTTGTACACATGTGTGTGCATGTGTGTGCACCCCTGTAAGTCTGTGTAGAGACCAGAGAGTGCTGTGAGGTATCTCCCTTTATCATCTTCCACCTTATCATTTTTTTAAAGACTTATTTTAATTTTACACATGAGCGCTTTGTCTGTGTGTATTTATATCATGTGTGTGCTTGCTCGGTGCACTTGCAAGCAAAAAAGAAGCCATTGGATCCCCTGGAACTGGAGATATGGATGGCTGTGAGCCACCATGTGGATGCTGAGAACAGAGTCTTCATCCTCTGAGAGAGAAGCAACGCCTAGACGAAGTTGTCTCAGGAGGGAGGTTTTGAAAGTTGAAAGACTCTCCCCACCTTGTGTTCCGTTCCCTCTGTTTCCTTCTTGTGAGGTGTGAGCGAGCCATTGGCTTCTCTAACCACCACGGTGCTTGCTGCTGTGGTTCCTCACTATGATGGTGACAGACTCTTATCCCACGGGGACCATGAGCACAAGATGAATGCTTTCTTCTACACATTACGTCAGTCACTGTGTTTTATCACAGCAAAAGCAAAGTAAGAAGGGTACTGATTATCCAGGACTCTGAAGGTAGGCTCCAAATCAGAAGAGTTGGTATGGGCTTTCCACTACCTTTGTCCATGCCCTTCCCTTAACACCAAGGAAACCCAATCTTAGATGTCCTGCTGAGACAGAGGACTCTGTCCTTCCAACAGCTGCTTTCGCGACCAAGCCCCACCCCAACTCTTTCAAGTATTGCCTATAAACGCTCACAAAAGAAAACAAATCTCTTTTGACACAACATTTTGACCAAGTTCAATCTGATTATTCATGTTATTCCAACTTTTTTTTTCCTAGTAGAAAAGATAAACATAGTCTCTGAAAACAGAAGGAAAAAAAAAAAAACCTCATAATCAGAAAGTACCACCCAGACCTTCACAAGGCCTGGTGCTGCAGCCCAGATGTGCTCTTCCTTCAGCTTGGTTTAATTACAGCCTCAGATGTCAGCAACCCAGGAGCTTCAGGTGTGATTCAGATCTCCCCAAAGCATCAGGAGCCTGCCAAACTCCCGAAGCTTTTGAGCTGAGTTAAGAAATGTACAGCCTATAGCAAAGTCCCTGTTATAGGCAGGAAGCTTATTTGCAGAAGGGGCAGAGCTACAATCTCCCTTCTGGCTTCCTCATTTAGGAGCACAGCAGAGATAACTTGGTTAAAATTCAACCCAGGTCTGAGATTGGTGACAATGCTCTCAAGGGAGATGCGAGACTTCTGAAGTCTAGCTCCTGGTCACACTTGGCCAGCTCTCAGACAACGGTCACGGTATGCAGAGATCGCTGAGAGCCCTAATGAGCCTATACTCTTACACAGTAGAAAACCCACAGTATGTGTGTTTATTCTTCTTCTTTTTTCCCCAGGGTGTGTCAGAGCTGAACTTTTTATAGTGCCTCTGGGTCCATAGTTAGACAAAAAATGCAATTAGCAAACAGAGTTTTCTGGCTGGGTAGCCAAAAATTGAAAGATAATTCCCAAAATGATCCAGTCATGGATGAAAACCAAACTCGGGTGAAGCAAGGGAGGAAATTTTCTCTGAGCAAACAAGGCCCTTGCTCCAGACCTGGATCAGAGGTGCTTAGGCTCTGTGATATGAGCAAGAAACAGCAGGAACAGGCTTGCTACACCATGACCTAGAATTATGCCCGTCTCCTGGTCACAAGGGGAAGCTTAGCCAAAACTCCTTCCTATAACCAAAACAAATGTGGTACCAATACAAAACCAGAAGACAGAGACAATTCATTCTCACAGTCTTGCAACTCAGTAAATGCCTTTGCTTCACTACATTTCCAATACCCTGTGACCTTCTGCATGAGCATTCATTACCAGTCAGCCAGCCTCGACGGTTCCACGACGACAGATCTGAGCAGCTCGTGCTCTGAAGTAAATGAATTAACCAGTAGTTTTCATGTCGAGATTCCAGCATCACTGTGATGTGTGTGATCTTCGAGGAGTCTGTCACCTAAAGAAGGTATCACAATATAGGTAGCATCTTACAGCATATTCAGAAGAAGCTAGAAAGAAGCAATCAAAGGAGACAAATGGATGGCTCTGAGGTTCAGGTGCCGGATGCTGATCAGCCCGATGGTGTAGTGGCAGGCTGTGGTGGGACATGCTACAGATGAAGTAGGAGCTCCTAGTTCACTGATGTCGGGCGAGTCACTGTATCTCTCTGTTTCAACTCACATCCGTGAAAAACAGAGATAGTACCACCTCAGCAGCTTCTCTTCAGCTGACAGATGGAATCTGCACCCAAATCACCTTGGTGAATGGTGTAAGTCCAAAGAAGTGAAGGCTGAGACTTGTTCATCATTTACACTAGCATTATTATCCTAGTCATAATATCCTATCATATTATCCTAGTCGACATGTTTAAAAAAATAGCCTAAATATCCACCCAGAGAGGCATTGTTAGACCATGTATTGCACAATGCTATTCAGTTTTACAAAGGAAGGGAATTCTAATACTCTAATGTGGACGGACCACACAGACATTGTGTCTCATGAAATAAGATAGACACAATTAGGACAAGTACGTGTGATATGATTCCACTTGTATGAAGTTCCCAGAGTGAGCAAATCAACAGGCAGCAGAACAGGGATTGATGAGGTCAAATGGAAGCAGGCATGGGTATTCTTGTTTAACAATGAGTTTCCAGACATCTAACTGTTTTAGTTACTGTCCTCAATGCTCTGACAAAAGCAGCTTAAGGGAAAGAAGGTTTATTTGGGCTCACAGTGGGAAGGACATGGGGGTAGATGCAGGAGTAGCTGGGACAGTGGAAGCTTGAGGCACTGGTCACACTGCAGCTATGGCCAGAAGTCAAGAGATAAATGCCACACTCCACTGGCTTATTTCTTACATTTCATCTAGGACCCCAGGCCATGGGATTGTGCCCCTCACATTTAGCCTGGGTCTTCCCTTATCCGCTAAACTTCTCCGAAAACACCTACACAGATATGTCCAGAGATGAACGATAAAGATGAACTATCACAATGCCAAAATTCTTAAAACCAATAATGAGAATTGTACAACATTTAGCATATCCCTCAAACCATGTGATTGCGCACATAATATTGGCTAACATGGGCAATGGAGCAGGCTCTGGACTGGGATAGATGAGAAGCGGGGATATAGAATGGATTACCCTGCTGAGGGATCTTTTGACCAGAAGGTATCATTACCTTCTAGGAGTACAGGGATGTATATAGTATAAGATCTAGTTAGAAAAGTACAAACTTTCAGCAAAATCATGGCTTTATTGGCTATTTCCATTCAGTGACATCAAGAAATCCTGAGGTAGTTACTTTTGTGGTCCCTGTGATAAAACACTTGACAAAAAACCAACTTAAGGAAGCAAGCATTCACTTGTAGTAGTTTAAGGATGCAGTCCATCACAACTGGGGAGTTGGGAGGCAGAACTGTTAAGCAGGAGGCCCCATCATATTTACAGTCAGGAAGCAGAGAGTAGAGAGAAACGAGCGGTCATCTTCAGATCGTCCTTTCCTTTTTATTTAAGTCCAGTACTCCCATCCATAGGAATGTGTCTTCCAGCCTTACCTAATCCAGTCTATAAAACGGCTCACAGATATGCCTAGAGCAGCTAACCCTTTGGAGGACATATATCAGGTATCCTGTATATCAGGTATTTACATTATGATTTGTAACAGTGACAAAATTACAGCTGTGAAGTAACAATGAAATAATTTTACAGTTGAAGGTCACCAGAACATAAGGAACCGTATTAAAGGGTCGCAGCATTAGGAGGATTGAGAACCGCTGGCCTAAAGGTTTACCTCCCAGGTGGCTATACATTCTCTCAAGCTGAGACTCGATACTGGCCATCACAACTCCATTCTTTGTCACCTTGACAAACATATCACGTCTAAGCCATAGCCTTCCATCCCTCTACTCATGGCTAGCCCAGAATGTAAAATGCATTCAGTCCAACTTCAGGTACCATGCAGTGTTCAGTGGCTCCAACACTATTTACAGTTCAAATTCAAATCTCTTCTGAGATCCAGGACACTCTCTTAACTGTGAGCTCCTATGAAATAAAAGGCAAGCTGCATAACTCTGATAAACAAAGGCACAGAATAGCCACACATTCCACAAGGGCGGAATGAGGTCATAGCAAGAAAAGGATTGACCAAAGCAATACTAAAACCTGGCAGGATCACACCAAATCCTGAAGCTCTTTGCCCAGCATTTGGGGCTCTCAATGACATCAGATGGGTTCCAAAAGTATTGTGTATCCCCCCCCGTGCCCCGCCCCCCACTGTTCCAACGCTGCTTCCTACAGTTTGTATGGCCTCTCTCTTGAGCTGACTCCACTCTGTCTTTAACAGATTTCCTCAGCGATCATCTCATGCGTCTGGCAACTCCAGTATCTTAGGGTCTCCACGTAAACTGAGCTTTACCTCAGTTATATGCAATGACCTCTCACAGTCTCCTGGCCAGGATTCTGATCCTGTCACCTATTGCCTAACCTTAGCAGCTCTCTGGAATGTTGATGCAGGCCTCAAGTAACTCTCGTTCCTGCATCTTTCATGCAGGCAATGTCAGTATCAACTGAACAACAGTGCCAGCTTCTGCTACCAATTCAAAATGTGGCCTGTCATCCTTGGGTCACTGATGTGCTGGCCTCTGTATGCTGACCTCAGGGAAACACTTTCCTAGAAAGTTACTTTGAACAACAAACGACTTGAGTAGCATTCTCAGTATGGGCTCTGTGATGGTTTGTATATGCTCAGCCCAGGGAGTGGCACTATTAGAAGGTGCGGCCTTGTTGGAGTATGTGTGTCACTGTGGGTGTGGGCTTTAAGACCCTCATCCTAGCTGCCTGGAAGTCAGTATTATTCTAGTAGCCTTCAGATGAAGATGTAGAACTCTCAGCTCCTCCTGCACCATGCCTGCCTGGATGCTGCCATGTTCCCACCTTGATGATAGTGAACTGAACCTCTGAACCTGGAAGCCAGCCCCAATTAAATGTTGATTATGGTGTCTGTTCATAACAGTAAAACCCCAACTAAGATAGGCTCTCTCCTTTCAAATGAATTTTCACCGTGGAGCCTTCAGCTGATGGGATTCTTTGCTATTGTCTCAGTGAAGGGCATGATGTAACAGTACTATTCACTTCAGTGGTTACAGGGGCTTTACCTGCATCCTCCCTGTCCACAACTTTCAGCCTTCTTTCCCATAAACAGTATCCATGCAACAGCCTGAATACTGTCCTGCCTTAGATTTCCTCTGCCAAACAAAATGGAGCTTTAGTTTTTTAATTTAGTCTAATTCAAAGTTCTCAGAAAACAGGAGGAATGAAGTCCGAGCACGGATGGCCTCTATGTTTTCTGTTTTCTGGAATGTCCTGGTTTCCCTTTAAAGCCTCATAAGCCAGGTTCCTCTGTCTGATTTTCTCTTGGTCCTCTTGTCTTCTATACTTCCACCAAGCTCTGCTCAGAGAATCCTGGGGTTTCTCTAGTCTACAGTCCAAACATTTCCATACTCTTTTCACAAACCAGTTCCAGAAGACTACAAACCACATGAGCAGACTTTTAAGAACAACACCCAAGTCCTGCTACCGACTTTCTGTATTACTTACTTTCTCATTGCCATGGCAAAATACCTGACAACGGGTACTCAAGGAAGGATCTGTCCTGCCTCACAGTAAGTACAGTCCTTCATGGTACAGAAGTCATGTAGTTGGACCATAAGGCCACATCGCATCTAGTCAGGTACCCGTGAATGAATGCAGATGCTCAGCTCATGTCTCCTTTTTATTTGGACCAAGAGCACAGCCCATGGAATAGAGCCATCCACAGTCAGAGTGTGTTTTTCCATTTCAGCTAACCCAATCTACAAGCTATGCCATGGGCTTTCCCAGAGAATTATCTACTAAGTGGTTCTAGATCCTAGCAAGATGGCAGTCAACATTAGCTATTACAACCTACAGCCAAGTATATTTATTATCTATTCCAATCAAAACCAACCAGAACAGACAAATTGAGAAAATACAGGAATTTAGTTTACAATGACTAAATGCTTGGAAAATAGAGAGAGGGAGTTGAATCAGACCTTTGATGAACCCATCCCATGCCTCAAATACTATGGTGAGCTCCTAAATAATGTCCTGGCTTACTTCTAGTGAAGAGTCTCTGATATTCTAACACAATGAAGACATTTTCCATAAATGGTGCCATCTATTCTGCATTCTTTAAACAGTTCCTGTGTAAATTGTCCACCCCATCCACAGTTCCTGATCCTATTTGGTGCTAAAGGAAATGAGCTGCCTATCATGAAAACACAAGGACCAAACTTAAGTTTCTAAGTATTTCTTAGTCAATGAAGTCAGTCAGGAAGATTCCCTACTAGATGATTCCAACTCAAGAAGTAAACACACAGGGACAGTGTACATTGTACATTTTAGCAAGAGGGATGAACTGGTAGGAACGAGGGACTTTTTTTAAGAACATAAAACAAATTTGTATGATACTATAATAACAGATCTATGTCACTAAACATTTGCTCAAATCCATACAAGGTACTCCAAGAATGGTACATAAGGTTAACTCTAGACAAGTGATAAAGATGTATCTAGGCAGGACTGCCAAATATAATGTGCTGCCCTCGCTGTAGGAGATGACTATAGAGGAGAGAGAGAGAGAGAGAGAGAGTAGTCAGGCAAGGTGTGCAGTATATATCCACAGTAAATTTAAAAATTGTTCTAAAGACTATCCTTTAAAAACATCTTCAGAAAAAGATACAAATGTATCCATGCCCACCGTATCTTGCTAATGTGATCTCATTTAGAAACAGTGTCTTTGCAGATGTAGTCAAATTTCAAAGAAAGCCTTAGTGGATTCATTTGGCCTGGTACAGTAACTAGTGTCCTTATAGAGAGAGACATCTGGACAAAGAGACCCTGGCACAGAGGATTAGAGGATAGGCAAAGATAACATGAAATGGAAGAATGCAGCCACAAGCCCAGGCAAATGCAGGACTATCAGCAGCCACACAAGGCTGGAAGGATTGTCTAGAGCTCCCAGGAATAGTAGAATCCTGATAATAGTATGACTTTAGACATCTGGGCTCCAAAACATGAGAAAAAAAAAAGCAACTGTTATGGCTTCAAGTCTTCCAGGTTCTGGTAATCTGTCACAGAAACCCACAGAAGTCACTGCACATGACAAACCAGGTCCCCTCAGCACACTGTTAGTCTCCATTACAGACTCCTTGTTCTCTCCTTCAGAAACACAATGCTATCTGCCATTACTCAAACACAATCTACAGTCCCATTCTATACTCTGTTATGCATGCTATCAGCCTTTAAATGCTTTTACACCTATAATAACCATGCTTAACCTTCTACCTTCGGACTGAACACACCAACCTCCTCTCTCTGAAGCCTTCCAGAATCCCCAGCCACCATGACTGGCAATGTCCCACAGTTTGTACCACTATGTATTTGAGTTAGGGGCTAAATCCTATTCATTTTTAATTCTCCATACCTAAAAGTGTTTAATACACACTTAGGGGAGCACCTTTACATCAATTAGTTATTAATTAGTAACTTAATAGAAAATAACTCCCACCAAAAGAAGCCAAAGAAATACAACAGAAAGTGAAGCAATCCCACAGGCTTATAAAGCCTCATTTGCATAATTCATCAACATTCTCACACAAAAAAAAAAACTGTTTTGTAAACAGCATCTTCATCATCTATTCACAAGTAATCAAACTGGCATGATGATATAAACCAATGTGTTTATGTTTACTCAAAGTATGGAGTCCTTGAGTGCCTGCCTACAGACCAAAACCATGTGATGCTTTCATGGACAAACAGGTTGGAAACAAGAGGACTTCTGTGTCCTGGCTTTTTTTTTAATGAGTCTGTTTTAATTTGGTTTATTCACAACAAAAAGAAGAGGGAGAGGACAAGGAGAAGCGACAGTAGCATGAAAATTAATCTTTCCTTTTTCCCTTTTTGGAGTATTTCACATACATGGGTTGCATTTACATTATTTCTTCCTTCCCCTCCTCTCATCCTTTCTACTTCTCCGGCATGTGTCTCACCTCCCTCTCAAATTCACAACCTCTTCTTCAGGTGTATGCAACCTATGGCGTCTATTAAATCTTGTTCATATGTACATGTACTGAGCGCTGACCACTTGGGATGGGATAAGCTACTAGGAAGTTCATCCCTGGAAACAAGTGATCCCCACCCCCCAGCAGCCACTGATGCCTGTAGCTCTTCATCTGGGGTGAGATCTTGTGAAATCTCCCCCATCCATGTTGGCATGTCAGTTGAGGTTGTCATTATGTGGGTCTTGTTCAGGTGTCCATATTGTCAAGATTTCATAGATGCAAACTTATTACATCTAAAAGATACCATGTTGCAGCAATCATCCTGGTCCTCTGACTTTTATAATCTGCCAGGCCTCTCTTCCATCAATTTTGCCTGAGCCTTGGACATCATAGAGGTTGCACTGTAGACTTGGCATTTGGTGCTAGGCACCCAGTGATCACTTACTGTCTGCATTTCAATCAGTTATGGATCTCTGTAATCGTTCCCATTCACTACAAAAATAGGCTTCATTAATGAGGAGTGAGAGCTACTATTGCTAAAGGCACAACACTCTTTGGACACAGTTTGGAGGAACTGAGCTGCCTGGCAAGTCCTCCTCCCTGGGAACTAGACCTTATATACCAGAAGAGGTCTGTCATCTCAGCACTCAGAGGGTGTGAGTTTGAGCCTTGCCTCAGATACATAACAAGACATTGTGTCTAATTTTATCTTGGTTATATACATAGTGATTAAGTTGATGGGAGATAAGAAAGGCATGAATATCTAAGCTGCCAAAACTTGTCAAAGTGATTTCAATTTTACTCCCCCAATAACAACAACAACAAAATAATTTCAAAGTCAAGGAGCTGACAAGTATTTGAGTCTTCATTGATCTGGGAAAAGTTTTCCAGCAGATAACTTCTCAATACTTGTAATAGGATTTTAAAAGCAAGAATAAAAGATTACCACTATGAAGGATTCATATGAAACCTTGACTATGGGACCACATTTAAGTTACAGCTATCCACCAACTAAGGAAAGAAAATACTGTAATACCAACTGGTCGGTGGTGGAGTCTCTGTTTATCCATTGTTACCTTTAGTGTTTGAAGATGATGAATCAATCCACACAAACTCTGAGAGACTATCTGAAGCCTAAATACATCTGTCATCACCACAAAGACTGGCAAAGCTACAAAAACAAAATCCTGTGAAGTTCTCATAGCCCTGGCAGGTTGCACATGAAGATAGGGTACCTGACGTGTCAAAACAGGATAGCTGCCCTTGATGTGAGCCTTCAAGATGAGATGATGAATAATAAAGTAATTATCACACTGTAGGACTATGGAAGCACTCTCCCACCGAGCAGTAGCCCTGGGTGTGAATATTTCCGCAATAAAAACTTTATAAAGGAATGAGCTTGCAATGTTAAACCTTAGAAGCATGTGGATGGATGGATGGATGGATGGATGGATGGATGGATGATGGATGGATGGATGGATGGGTGGATAGATAGGTGGATGGATGGATAGATAGGTGGATGGATGATGATAGATAGATAGATAATAGATAGATAGATTAGATAGATAGATAGATAGATAGATATAAATGTATATTACACACACAAAAAAATTTTATATATATATAAAATTTGGGGTCAGCAAGATGGTTCATCAGTTAAGGAGGCACCTATGAATTAGATATAAATGTATATTTGGACAGCCTTACAGGCAGTTTTCTTTTTTTCTTTTAGTCTGAAGTAGATGAAAAGATTTATTAAATGAGAAATTAATCAACACATACCTCTAAAGCCTAATTGCATTATGGTAACAATCCAAGACACCTGTGAACATGAAAATAACAACAGGCCGTCCTATTTCTGTACACAGTGACTGTTTCAAAGCACTGCATAAATGATGTATGTCAAAATCTTTGAAAAGAACTCTACAATTCTTGGCTCATAAGCTCAATCATACGACAATTTGTAAGACTATCTTTGCATCCAATGAGTTAACTGTCATGTATAGTGTGGCCATGGGTTGATGATCCATTAGGGAGAGCTTTCTGATTTGATGGATCTGAGACACATATATCCCACTAAGCAGAACATGACTGTCAACCCCTTCCCAAAGAAGTGTGATAACTAAATGCTTCTGACAATATGACAGAATGAGGGATGGGGACAAAGTAAGAGGGCATCTCCAAATGGTAACCTGTTTTATTCTATAAAATTCTTTAAAATAATATCCATTGCTATTACAAAGTCCTGCTGTATTTTAGAATCTAATGGAGGCCAAACAAGGAGATTCATTGTTGATTATTGCAACAAAACGTCTCAAGGATACACGTTAATGATGATTGCCTTGGAAAGCAAGAGGCAGTAAATCGGGCCTGCAAAACCCAATATAAAATTAGTATTCCATAGAGGAAGTTTGACCCTTTAATGTGGATTTAAGATTCAGCAAACTCAGATTTTATAGTTCTCTATATTTATATTAAGCAACTTCTTTCATCTAATATATTGACAGCCCCTCATAAAACGATCAGCTCAACCACAATGCACCAGATGAAGCACGTACCCTCCCCACATTTCGTGCCTTAGAATGTGTCAGGGGAGATGCTCATGTTGATAGACACGGGTGTGAAGGCCGGAAGCCAGTTCCAGTGCTGTTCCTCAGGAGCCATAGGCCTTATATTTTGAAACAGTCTCATTTGGCCTGGGATCTGCCAGTTTAGGGTTGGCTGTCTAGTGAACCCCAGGGACACATCCCAGCCTTCTAAGCCTCTGGCTTACAAGTGCACTACACAATGCTGGCTTCTCTGTGGGTTCAGGAGATAAAATCCAGGACCTCTTGCTCACACAGAGAGTGCTTTACATGTTGAGCCGTCTCCCCAGACACACTGCTTTTTTTCTCATTAGCCTCTACCCTTGACTCTCTCAGCCCACCACTATGATCGTGGTTTCTTTGTATCTTAACCATCTGCACGGTTCTCATGAAACCTGAACATGTCTGTCTTCCTTCACTGAAATAGTACTTATGCTTAATGATAAATGGCTTTCTCTAAAAAAAAATAAATAAATAAATAATTAAAGTAAAGTAAAAACTTAGGTTTTATAAAAATAGTTTTTCAAAACTAAAAATGTAATCTCACTAATATAACAGAGACTAGGTTCTAAATTCATTTATAGGCTACTTACACCGAAGAACAAACAAGGCATGGATTCTTGCAAACCCAAAAGGATGGCAGAGGACGATTTAGCTTTACATTCAACTTCTCCTGAATAATCGTGAATAGCTGTCTTAGTTAGGATTTTACTGCTGTGAACAGACACCACGACCAAGGCAACTCTTATAAAGGACAACATTTAACTGGGTTCAGAGGTTCAGAGGTTCAGTAGATCATCATCAAGGTGGGAGCAGGGCAGCATCCAGGCAGGCATGGTGCAGGAGGAGCGGAGCGTTCTACATCTTCATCTGAAGGCTGCTAGCAGACTGCTGGCTCCTAAGATGAGGGTCTTAAAGCCCAGATCCACAATGACATACCTACTCCAACAAGGCCACACCTTCTAATAGTGCCACTCCCTGGCCCGAGCATATACAAACCACGACAAGCATGAAGGAGGAGAATGTTCAAGACCATTTTCATTCTAAGCCCAGCTACCATTTGCTATCCATGCCACCACCACAGACACACACATACACACACACATACAACACACATACCACACAAGTACATATGTTGCCATCTGCCCTGTTTGCTTTGTTTTCCAACAGCATTAACATGTTCTCCATGTTCTTATTTAACAATGCTTCTATAGACATTCAAGCAGCTGGTCAGTAGGACTTTCATCGGATTTTTAAATCTTCCATTATTTCTCACGTTTGATTTACTCATATTTACTTTACATATTTACATATTTGATTTACTCATATGATTCTCATATTTGATTTACTGCATGTAAAGTCAGACAGAAACTGACACAGAATGTAGCTACAAGAGCCTGGCTAGGAGCAGGTAATTAAGGGATAGAAGTTTGAATGGTGTTACGGATTAATTACTGGTACAATCAAAACAAAGCAAGGTAATGAAACAGCTTCCAGGTCATTTTGTGGAAAGACACCCAAGGACAAGTTCAAAAAGAAAAACGAGAAATGAAGAGGGGCAGTCTTGGTGAACCTTACTGGAAACAAGTGCACAGGATATTCACCCCTTTTGCATTAGCAGGAACTCAGGCATCCTCAATCGTAAAAATAAAAATAAATAATAAACAAACAAATAAATAAAATGGCTCCTGTGGAGAACTCCCTTGTCTTTTCTGTCTTTCTTGGGCAAAGGTTTTCTGTGACCCTTTTTGCGGGACAATAACATCTAAATTTCTGTCCTTACAGAAATTCCAGAAACAATACAAGCGCCCATAACAAGTAACCTAAGACCTCGATGGCTTCCACGTTTCCCTAGATGTTAGCAACAAGCCTAGCCAAGGCTGGAAAAATGAAGACCGACAAGTAACACACACTTTTACTATCCAAATTCTACTAGACCAACATCTCTCCTGTGGCCACTGGGAAGATGCTAAGGACTGTAGCCCCAGGAGGAAGAGGAAGGTAAATATTTATCCACAGCTTGAACATTGATACATTTTCTATTGTACAAATTTCCCTTATACGACTTCACAAGTGCTTAGACTCAGAGGGCAGATGTTCAGAAAATAAGAAGTGGTCCAATAGCCAGTTACAAGCAAGGCTGTATTTAAATGATTCCTTTTCTTTCTCTCTCTGTTTTGGCAACAAATAATTATTGAGTCATTATGTTTCCCCTAAATGTGAGTCACCCACTGTCTCTTTGTCCTTAGTTTTATCCGAGAGCAAAGCCCTGTGCGATGCGCCTGCCCACTCACCCATTCCCAGGCCTTTTCTGTTCATAAGAGCTATTCTTCAGAACAGATATTTAAGGCTCCCAGATATGTCCACACTGGTGCATGTCATTGAGCTGGCTTAATGTGTAAATTATCCTAACCAGTATTTATGCTTGAGGCTATGCAGGAATGATTTTGTCTTCCTAAAAACTTAAGATACTCTTGATGCTGAAATTATACTTGATGGGTAGCCCCCACCCCCTTTTAAATCTGGACTGCTCTTTGAGGTTTCAAAGGACAGTAAACTGATTTCCTTGACAGCTGCAGAACAGAGGTGAATCCTACCCAGTGTCATGACGGTGCCACCATAGCTTAGGTTTAAAAGAAAACCTGACCTTTCACCCTCGGTTTCTACACAGTCCCCTCCATTCTTTTAACCTGATATGAAAACTTGACTCTTTTGTGGCTCTAAAAATGTATCCAAAGTTCCAATAAGATGGCTCAGCAGGCAGAGGCGCCTGCTACCAGCCTGATAAGCAGAGCTCGAGCCCTTGGACCTCCATGGTGGAAGGAGAGAACAAACTCCCTGAAGTTAAGAACTGAAACTACTCTAAGAGTAAAAAAAAAATAAATAGGGGCTGGAGAGATGGCTCAGTGGTTAATAGCACTGACTGCTCTTCCAGACGTCTCTGAGTTCAATTCCCAGCAACCACATGGTGGCTCACAACCATCTGTAATGGGATCTAATGTCCTCATCTGTTGTGTCTGAAGAGAGTGACAGTGTACTCACATACATAAAATAAATAAATAAATAATCTTTTTTTAAAAAAAGACTAAAAAATACACAGGGATTTAGGTGCTTACATCCTGGGAATCCTAAACCTTTGAACACAAATAGCCTACAAACATTACTGAGTACCTGAAACCTATAAGATGCTGATATGCACATTAACCATTAACTCAACTCTTTCTTTGCAGCACACAATACTGGCCTAATTCTGAGAAATCAAAGTACCAACCTATAAACTGATTTCCTAAGGCCTCTGCTAAGTAAAAAAAAATTAAAAAGACATTTCATTAAACTCTGGTTGGTTTAATATCAGAATGTGTGTGGGGTTTTTTCCCCTCTCAGCTGTATCTCTTATAAACCCACTTTCTAACACCACACTCGGTCATCTGGTAGACAGCATCAGGCTCCTCACTATACCCCATCCTCGGGCAACTATCTATCAAGGTTGCAACTGTCAGAGGTGGTAACTTTCACAGAGGATCTTCTGCTTCTCAAGCTAAACTTTCAGCTTCTAATTTCCTCTGACAACAACAAAAACACAAGCAAAATCTATGTGGAGAGGAGAGTGTGGAGGAAGAGGTTATTTATTACAGATTATCAAAGGATACTTTAGATACGTCAATGGTGGAGAAGTTATTTGAATATGTTGAGAGTTCAGTCTTTCCTAAGGGTTGAAGACAAAAGGCATGAGCAGTAAGAGGATCCATTCACCACTTAGAATGTCTTGAGTCTTCCAATATTTCATATTTCTTAGTTTTTAAGTTTTTCATAGAATAATGATATCCCTCTCTGCTGAACAGTCTAACTATGGCAGTGAAAGTCAGGATTATCATTTCTATTTTACTAAAAGTGTCACAGTCAAGATGATCCAGATGGCCCCACTGCTCATAGCTGAACTCGATGAAAGCTACAAGAGAAGACGTTTACATCACTGGAAATATATGTGTGGTGTAACCTGCCCTTAACAAAAGCTAACATAAAATTTCAGTTACTCAAGGGAAGTCAGTTCCAGAGATCTGCTCTCTATCACCATGCTTAGAGCTAACAATGCTGTATTGTACACTGTAAAACTGTTAAGGGGGTAGGTCTCATGTTAAACATCCTTACCATAGTTTTGAAAACCCAACATTGGATGAAATCAAGACGTGGGGATGTCAAAACTTCTTCAGGACATCAAGGCCTGGAAATCTGAGAGATCTTCAGACTATGCTCTTAGGGAACCCCTAATGACAGACTGCCTGGCTAGAAACCTTCCTCTTACATAATGATGAAAGGTTACTGTTAAAGACACTGGAATTAGATACTAAAGACTCTCTTAACATCCTTCATCAAAGTAAAGAGTCTCTAAAAAGTGAGTGCCCGTCAATGGCCTTTCATGTCTGTAGACATGAAACAAAGGGAAGTGGGTTTCAATTACAGTAGAGCTCTTTCATAACACCCGAGGAAAGAGACCTCTTAAGGGCAAAGCAATTATTAAGAGTCCTGTAAAGTATGGCAAAGTCACCCTGTTTAGAGATCCTTTTTTAAAAGTACCTGTCCATTTCAGGTATCTCTGGATCTCCATAGGGTAAGATGCAATGTTTGCTCAGGTGCTTCCAGCTATGAGTTCATAAAGTATAGATGGTCCAAATGCTTCTGAAAGCAGATGTTAAACATGTGCATTCTCTATAAAGTTAGAACTGAAATTCAACTGAAGAACATCCTAATGTCTATTTTGATTGTACTTGAAAGTAATAAGCTGGTTCTTTGAAAATCATTCTCTTAAGTACAAACTTCGAAATACAGGTGTGTCTACGATGACCGTGAACTATGTGCGAAGTAAGTTGGGCTTCTCTTTAATGCTGTGCTTCAGTCAGTTTCCACTGGATCATAAGGGGCCATTGGGCACAGCTTTTCCAAACTCTTCCATGTCCTCATTAGGCCAGCTGGCGTGTGATCAGATAAGGTGTCAACTTTTATACCACCGAAGTTGGCAGATACTACCTCTCAGGAGCTTGTTGTTTTTCAGAAAGCTAATGTTAATTGAATGTTTACCAGTTTCTCACCATGATTAGAAAGAGCTGTCTGCCTAGTGGAAATTCTGACATTTGGCAAATTGCACAGTCTCTGTAAATCCTCTGAATCCTGATCCTTGAGATGAAGATAGCAATTCTAGTTTCCTCATGTTTATGTGTGATCAGTCAGTACAGTGAGATATAATACAGTGTGCACATGGGACAGCTGTCCATGAATGATGTTGATCTGACTCAGGGTTAATCTAATAAAGGTTATTATTGTGGATCACCAGCAGAATCCTTCTAGTTTTTAAGTGGAGTTGGAGATGGTAGAGGCTAAGAAGCACTGACTGCTTTTCCAGTGGACTGGTTGGTTCCTAGCAATCACATGGCATCTTAAACATAAATAAAACACCTTATAATGCCTCTTTGCCTCCCGGGCGTATACAGTGTGGTGCAGAAACATGTGTAGATAAAATACACCACACAACACTTATGAAATACAAATAAATCTCAAATAATAACCCCAATTGGCAATTGGTTGAAAAACTTTATTGTGCATTTGAAATGACGCTAAGGACGATATAGCTGCTCTTTCTCATGACACTGGGCTTTGCCACAGCACCATAATGAGCAGACATGTTAAAAATAAGATCGAACCATTATCAATGCCTCTTCTGCCTCTCGGCGCTATATCAGGTGGGCAATAAATGTGGAGAAAATCCTCCCATACATTAAATATAGAATAAAGTACCTCAACAATATATCCTGGAGATTGGGTTTTAAAAATATTATTTCATTAGAAAGCAAGTATTTGTTTCTGCAGCTCAAAACAAAATAAAGACATTAAGTAGAAGAGAAATTATCTGCCATTTGGATTATTTGAGATCTCCATCCTACATCAATACTTCACTTGTTGAGTGGTTTAAATTAATGTTTCTAAATTGTAGAAATCATTAAGCATCTCATGGAGATTTTGATCCATGTGTGTTTAAACCCTTTGGAGGAATTAAAATGCAGGTTGCCAGGCTATGCCTGGAGCCTCTGATTCAATGGGCACAAGATGCAATATAGAGGCTTGCATTGTTAATGCTGCCAGACGCAAGTCATGCCTTGATACCCACTATTCTATCACCCACTCTTCAACAGCACACTTTCTTTATGTCACACACAAAGGCTAGTGGCCCTTACTTTTGGGACAGTCACTCTCCCAATAAACACCTTGGTCTTTGCTTGATTGTTGCATAACAAACATACCTTAATTTTGGTAGTTTATAAAGCATTATTTTATGTTGAAGGGTTCTATGGCCAGCAACCATCTGTAACCCATGCAGATTTGGGCCCATATCAGTGATCTAGACTGGGGTAGCTTTTGCAGCTGGGACTATCTGGCCAATAGTTGCCTGATCTCATGCTATCTCACGTATTTGATGGCCAGCCTGCTGGCCACCACAGAAACAAGAGTAACTAAGTTCCAGGGTGAGGGTCATCCAGTCAGCTAGGACAGGCTGTCTCACATGAGCTGATAAGATTCTAGGAATTGCAGAAGAAGTACTCAAGGTCTCCTGAGACCCAGGCTTAGAATTTCCATGATTTCTTTTCCTCTGCATTCTGTTGCCAAGTGAGCCACCAGACCAGCTCAGACTCCAGGAATGGGGAGTTAATCTTATCTCCAAATGGAAGATGTTGCTTGTGAAGTTTTAAAAAGGAGATGGCTTCAGGGAAGGGTGGTTGTCTCCCTTGCTCTTCTTAAAAAAAAAAAAAAAAAAAAATGGCTGGACAGGTATAAATACCAGAATAAAAGCAGACCGGACCAGACCCTCTGGCTGCTGTTCCTTTTCTCATTGCTATAACAAACTGTCAAAAACAACTTAAGGAAGAACGGTTTGGTTTGACTTGTGGTTTGGGGCTCTAGCCCATCATGCTGTGAAGATGGCATGGAAGGTGCGTGCTATGGTAGCCGGAGCGGGTTGCTGGTCAAGTTGTATCCATAGCCAAAAAGCAAAGGGAGATGAATGTTGATACTCAGCTCATTTTCTTGTTTTTATTCAATTTAGGACGTGGAAATGGTGCCACCCATCTTTAGAGCAGATCTTTCTTTGTTTAAAACTAAAGGAAACACCTCTATTGTGTCAACCAGAATGTCCTTCCTAGGTTGGTTTCAAATCCTGTCAACTAAGACCCACCAGCAGAGAGATGTTTAAGAACATCTACCTCTTCTTAAACCTAAGACTAAGGGAAAAAAACTCCCAGAATGCAGTTGCCCATAGTCATGAGTTCTGGAGCCAAAAACTCTTCCAAGTTGTTGCTGGATTATGTTCGCTGCTAGATATAAATAGTAAACCATGATGTTTAGCCTTGGAGGAAGAAGCCTACAAAATATGTTCATAATATAATTACAAAATATTTTTCCTGGATTCCTATATCTCTTTCTTCCACTTTGCCATTAAATGTGTTTGATGTTTAGTAGTGTTTTCCAAGGACACTGCATTCAACAAGTTTTAAAGAATTGTTTTCAAAGAAGACTTTGATCTCAGTTCCCAGATGAAATCTCCAGAAATCCGTTTAACTCTAATTTAGTATTCGATGCCATTCTCTGTTCTGTTCACAGAAATGAGGGCTACACTACCGTAGGAGAAGTTCAAGAGATGAAGAGACTTAGTGACCCATATCATATGCTGGGTGGGGAATTCTATCCTCTTTATTCTTTACTATTGACATTATCCTTTGAAAATGCTTTAAAATTATAGCTGTCCGCTGGGATTTATTGGATCATCCACAAAGCCAGATCTGGTTTCTCGTACTTTAACTTTTTACTCTTCTAGAAAACCATCGCTAAGGTTGGGCTCCATTTGGTGATACACTGAAAACAGATTCCTAAGTGAACACATGAAATGTCTAATGAAGTCCTGCTGCAAATTCTTAGGGTCTATTGGAAGAAAGACATCTACTCATTTCTTCTTTTCCTTCCCCCAACTCTTCCATCCCTGTACAAGCTATTTACTGCTGGAGATGGAACCCAGGACCGGGAACATTATAGGCATGTGTATTATGTCTGTATCAGATTGACTCATGAGCATGTCTGTGAGGGAGTGTCTTGATTATTAGCTGATGTAGGGGAATCCCGTTCATAGTGAGTGGTATCATTCCAGAAGCAGGTGATCTTAGAATATGTGTGTGTATCCATGTGTGTGCGTGTGTTTGTGTGTGTGTCATATATATGCATGTACCTGTGGATGAACCAGTGTGCAAACTATCAAGCAGTATTCCTCCAGGTTACTATTTCCAGATTCCTGCTTTGAATTCCTGTCCTGACATCCCTCAATGGTGAACTGCGACCTGGAAGTATAAGCCTAAGAAATTCTTTCCTTCCCTACATTGCTATTGGCCAGAGTGCTTTTTATCACAGCAACAGAACGAAACTGTAAGATGCTCTAAAACTGTTTTCATATTTGTAATCCCTCTCCTGACAGACTGTAAACTGTATGTGGATAAACACACCATCTCTGCCTTCTTCATAAATGACAGCCGCAAATACAAGATAAGAGTAAAAGCATTAACAAGTCTGAGGAATGCTTGATTCATTGAGGACTTCGGAAAATTCCTAAACTAAAAACAGACTCATTTGTGGAGACGGTCTTCTATCTGGGCCATATTCTTCTTCCTCAGCTGACACTTCATTTTTTAATTTATTTTTAAAAATCTGTCTACATTTGTAGAATTGGATTAAGATAAGAGAAAATAGCTGGTGAGTACAACATTTTTAAGGAACATATGGTAAGCACACAAATATGGAAATCCCTTCCCATGACAAGAAAGTGCATTAGATCACATCAGTGAGGACATGATTGATAGATAGATAGATAGATAGATAGATAGATAGATAGATAGATAGATAACTAAAGAGATAAATAAGCCCTTCAAAAATACAGAGAACTCCAAGCGTGTAGCAACAGGCAGCTTATTCCTGCTCATGTTCCACAGCCTTGTGAACTAAAGAACTTCTACACAGACAGAGCCACAAAGTTAGGAAGGAAGACTCTATAGCACCATTAAAGTCACTCCACAGGAGCCTACGACTCAGCTTAATGGTATGGCTCTTGCTGTGCAAGCTGGAATAGCATCAGTTCAATCCTCAGAGGTGGTGTAAAGGAGACTGAACACTCTCAATTCCACACCCACTGTGGCAGGTGTGTACCTGTACTCCCATCATATACACACACACAATAAAAAAGTCCTTTGGGATTTTTTTTTCATTTGTTTGTTTTAGTTTGTGTGTGTGTGTGTGTGTGTGTGTGTGTGTGGAGAGAGAGAGAGAGAGAGAGAGAGAGAAGAGAGAGAGAGAGAGAAGGAAGGGAAGAGGAAAAAGAGGAGGGAGAAGGGAGGGAGGGAGGGAGGGAGAGAGAGGAGGAAGGAAGGAGGGTTTCTCTACATAGTTCTGACTGTTCTGAAAGTCATTACCTAGATGAAGCTAGCCTTGAACTCACAGAGATTCACCTCTGGTGGACCCACGTGCTGAGATTAAAGGTATTTACTACCACATCCATCTATATAATAAAAATTTAAAAACACTATGCATGTGTGTTGGTTGTGTGTGTATGTGGTACATGTGAATGGTCATGAGTGCAGAGTCAGATGTCAATGTCAGGCATTTTTATGTATTCTCACTGTATTTTTTGAGACAAAGTCTCTCACTGAATCTGAAGCTTACCAATTCAGTTGGCTGGCTAAGCAGTGAACTCCAGTAATCTGCTTATCTCGACCCCCACAGCACTGATGGTACAGGCATTCTTTGCCATGCCTGGCTTCTGTGTGAGTACTGGGGATCCAAATTCAAGACATTCTGCTCACATGAAGACTAACTGAGCCATCTCACTGGGACAAAGCACTATACCTCTAACATACGCTGACAACGGTTTCTTCCCATGTCCCCTGTTTACCTCTCACTGGCTTATATCAGTCACACCATCCTAACTAGATCCTTAGGGAGATGCAGTCTTCCTGAGGACCCAGGCAGACAGCAGACCAGTTAGTGAGGAGCTGTGAACACACTCCCTTGTCTCTATCCAATATGCTTAATCTCATGTGACATCCAGACTCTGAGAAAAACACTTTCATGGCAAAGCAACCTCCACAACAGTGAGACAGTCTTAGACAGATTTGAAAGCTCACACTGGGCAACAGAAAGGTCAAGCAGTGTCTGGGTTTCCTCGTCTTTATCTTCTATTTAAGAAAGTTTGTTGAATTGTCTGTGGTGATCTTGAGTTTGGCTGTAAACTTTTTTTTTTTTTTGTCTACAAATTTAACTAGAAAACTGTTTCAATCCTTCTCAAATGGACTTCATGATAAACCGCTGCAAAGGTTGTCTCTCTACTTCCTGGATCACAGAGAATAAAGAAGGCAGCGGGTGAAAGCAATGATGTAGAGCAAAGCAAAGTGGCTCCCATATATGTGGAAATGCAATAATGAATTCAGTCCATTACGTTAGCAACTAACTTTAACAGCAGTAAGTAGAATAGTAATAAGCATCCTGGTTACCATGTTATGGCATGATATACTTCATAAATGGAAGGGATTCCGCAGTCACAATGTGGCTCACTTGTCGATTCCTTCATTACTCCCCCAGTGTCCAGTATGTGTCGTATGACCATACAACAGGATTTTCTAAACCCAGGACCACTTGCATTGTCTGGGGGGTGCTGAGACCTACCATAAGGTAAGAGAGCTATGTGATGGCTCAGCACTGACTAAGGTGTTGAGCAGGGTGCAGGAGACAGGGATGTAGGAGACAAGGGTGCAGGAAGACAGGGGTGCAGGAGACAGGAGTGCAGGACACAGGGGCGCAGGACACAGGGGTGTAGGACACAGGCAGAACACAGGGGTGTCAGGACACAGGGGTGCAGGACACAGGGGTGCAGGACACAGGGGTGTAGGACACAGGGATGGTGGAGACTGATGTGCTAAGCAACATCTAGTATGAAGTGTTTAGCTACAGAAGAGACTTGTGCCCTTTTGTACTGAAAGGAAGGATGATGGGCAAGAATGTTGAGGTACATGCATCTTTTGATGGAATGAAACATTTCACAGGCTAGGTTACTTCATCTCCCTTAATATTTTATTACCCATAAAATAAGCAGCAGGACTGTGAATTCAGGAAAAGCATGCAGAGCACTCAGTTCAGACTCAGAGCGACCAGAGTGGGGAAACCCATGGTGTGGTTGGCGAAACACAAACATAAAAATCTGTGAACCATGGTCTGTGGGAGTAGCTGGGGGAACTGAAGAGCAGCAGAGCAGCATCCAAGAACAAAGGACAGAGAGAGGGGGATTAAGATGGAGGGAGCAGAATGTAGAGAGACTATAGGGACATTAAATGATGCTTTGCCTGCAGTGGAGGCAGACAGAGTAACCTGAACTGGTGAGCTTAGGTGACACGGTTGGACTTCCTCCACACCACGATACCATGAAAAGAGCCTTCTCAGAACCTTAGCTTCTGGTTCCCCACCCCAATTTGAGTCAAACGTGTAAGAATGTCAGATATGCCACAGCAGCTATACAACCACACAGTCTGTACTCAGAGGCACCTTTGAAAGAGGCAGGGACATGCCTACAAAGGAGAAAGTAAAGAAAACAGGATTCTGAAAAGACAAATACCTTGATGCTGGCTATATTCGGTGTATGATGTTAGAAAAGACTGCCACTTTAGTCTATCGCTAAACTACATTTAGTTAGCATCAGTAAATGCAAATTCATGTTTAAACATTATTAGCGTACATTACTAAGTGATATCACCACAGGAAGCGGCCAGTGATTACCTAGTGAGTGTATTTATTAGCATTCCAGTGATTAGCAAGTGTCTAACTCCTGTAAGAAGTAAATGTTTCAATCCTTGCCATTTTTATTACCAAATTTATTTCAAAGGTTATGAACTCATCTTTGGCATTCTGGAACCGAGAAAAGAAAAGCATGAAGTCATTGCTCCGGAGACATCAGCCCTGAGGAATAAGCTCAGCCCCACCACATGCAAAGTCTCCCAAACACAGTTACTCATTCCGCTTAGAACTCCGTGTTCCTGCTGTATATGTTACCCTTCAGCAGCTCATAGATTCACCCTCAGCTGTTAAAAACCAACACAGTGAGCACTCGGCACTATAAACAGGACAGTTATATCTCCCCTAGAAGGCTCAGAGAATATCAGAGAAGAGGATGCAAGAAGAATGTAGGAGCCAGAAGACAGGAAGAACTGTTCGATGCCATCTTCTGAGCAGCCCACAGCCAATGTAGTTCTGACCTCACAGTGACTGGGCTGTGGCTGCCTGCAGAGGACCTGCACAGGACTAGGTCAATGGATGCCCTATCATGGATCAGGGCTCTGTCCCCTCCTCCCTGCTGGACTATTGGTTACTAACAGATTCTAGGGGGAATGGAAGACATTGTCTTCAGTTGTCTATCCACTGAGGAGCCCCCCAAGACTCCAGTGGGCAGTTATAAACCACAGTCACACAGATGACTCTGGTTAAACTCAGTAGGTCTCAAAAAAGCAAACACACACACACACACACACACACACCAAAAACCAGCTATGAGCATGGCAGATTTATTAGAAAGGGATTAATAATCAAAATGCACATTATATGAAATTGTCAAAGAACAGACTCAATAAAAGGTTTTTGTTTGTTTGTTTGTTTGAACATAGACCACTACATCTGCTAACTAGAGATCACCTTTGAAAGAAGAGGGCAAGTGTTGAGGCTGCATGGGACTCTAGATAAGATACGTTCAGAGATACATTCAGAGAATGAATGCCCTCAGAGCCTGGCTGCAGAAGAAGTTACATAATACAGACACTGGAAAGTGACCCCTAGGGAAGATAAACCATAGAGAGGCATGGAGAAGGACCCAAAACAAGCTTCTCTAACTAACCCATGTGAGCTGAAGCTAACCAGGGTAGACCAATGCATGTACCCTGTGAAACTGCCTTCACAGTCCACAGCAACCAAAGGCTGGTGACTAAGGGAAGAGGAGCGTCCCCACAGATAGGTTTTAGAATTCCTATTGGGAAAGTCAGCACGTTCATACAGTCGCCTCAGAAACCTTGAGTCCCAACCTTTACAAATTTAGAGCCCCTGAGGGCTGAGAACCTTGGTTGTCTTTCTCAGAGTGTTTCCAGCCTAGTGAACATTTTGGTGAGTCCAGGTCCTTTTTCAATCTTTCTACAAGTCAGATTAAGCCCATCTGGTTCAGATTAATTGACAATTAACCTGCCAAGCACTGTCTTGGAAGAACCACATTTAATGTCCAAGTATCTCTCAGCTATTATCTTGCTAAAACTAGATCACAGAAGAAAATGCAAAGCCAGACAAGTGTTCAGTGGAGGTGGTGTAACTGGGGCCGGGAATGTCAAGAGACTCGATGGGGGAAAGAGAAAGGTTGGCTGGGCTGGAGAGAAGCCCATTTATTCCTGTTTAGCCTCCCCCATGCTTAACAGTGTCTCTCCATGATAAATGTGTAATCAGTAGGTGCTGATTGAAAAAGGGGGCAGTAAGGACTAATATACTTCTCAATAAATCACCAACAGCGACATCCTTGAGACTTCAGTTAGTAGAAGCATTTGTCAAATATCATTCCAAAGTTTCCAGGCCCCTCATGTCTCAAGGAACAAATAAGCCTTCCTAGGCATCTAGCAATCTGCTGAAGAGAAACCAGCAACTACCCCCAGGCACTGCCCAATCAAAGGGGAAGCAAAATTCCTTGCTGTGTATCTGACAGGGCAAAAGAATAACGAGAAAGGATCTGCGGTTTCAGGAACTTCAGCAGCCCATTGGTAGATAGTATCTCATCCCTCTCACTGGTCATCTATTTCTGGTATCTTCTCTCTGTATGCTGAGCCTCAAATGTGAAGAGAAGGGAGAGAAAGAGCAGATGCCAGGATAAACATGAGTCCAGGGTGTGTTTGATGGCTGCATGCCCGCTTGCTCTCTCTCTCTCTCTCTCTCTCTCTCTCTCTCTCTCTCTCTCTCTCTCTCTTAATTAAATTCTTTGCTATTTCATTAGTGTTTGGCTTTGTGAAGAGTGAGGGAGGTGTACCCTCTGAACTCTCAATGGTTCCTTATATCCTTTCACTGAAATTGACTTCATTCTCTTTATCTCTCTATCTCTCGTGCACACAGGCACACACACACACACACACACACACACACACACACAAGGTCTCATTACCTTCCAGATGTTGAGACCACAGGCATGTATCACCATGCTCCTTTTATCTGCTGCTGGGCATCAACCCAGGGCTTCCCTCATGCTAAGCAAGCATGCTACCAACTGAGCTACAGGCTCAACCCAGATCTGTTTCTTCTAAATCATCAGTGGCTTTGGTTGAAAATAGCTGTTGCAGAGTTTCTCCTACCTTCTGTGGATGGGTCCTCGGCCTGTGTACCCTCTCTTATGCTCTAACATTACCCATACTGTCAACTCCTGCCTTACCCTCTACTACTCCTTATCATCCGCATTAGGAGACCATACGTGTAACCATTGCTTACAGATTCATGACTCTCAGGGCTGTTTCTTCCCCATATTATACCCCAGAGACCAAATGATTACTGGACAGGTCATCTCAAACGTTCCATAGGCATCTATTCAACTCAAAGCCACTAACATTCATCCTTTATTGACTCTTTCCTGTATCTAAGATGCATGAAACTTGTTTGCCTATTACAGGCCTCATCCCTGCTTTCTATCCAATACATCACCAAATCCTGCTGGCTCCAGCAGTACAAATGTCTCTCATGGTCATCTGCTTCTCTTCGTATTTAATGCCAACATCCTCATTCTGGCTACTTCTACATATTACCTTCATTACTGCAGAGCCCCGAACAGCCTCAGGCATGCATGTCTCTACTCCTGTTCCTCTCTTATCCTTCTCTGTGCCTCTGTGGAGGCAGTGCGATCTTTACACAGAGAAAGAGGTCTTTCAAGATGTCTAGGGTTAGCTCAATGGTAGAGTGCTTACCTACTAATAACAAGGGGCTGGTTTTGATCCCCAGCTCTGGAAAAAAGGACAAAATCATGAACATTACAGAATAATTTCAGTTCAGTCCATCCCTGGGTTAACATTCATAAAACATACTAATATTTAGATGTTATCAGGACAGACACACACATACACAAGCATACAAGCATATATGCATACACGCACGTACACACACAGCCTCTTTCCATGTCCTCTAAGGAGAAATATCCAATCCTCTGCATCGCTCTGAAGACTCTGCTCAGCTGACTCCTGGGCTCCTTTCTCTGGTTTCATCTCCCATCTTTGCATTTAACATGTTGGGCTTTCAGAACCTCTACCAGGCTGTGCTTCATTCAGCTCCGTGGCATTTCTACACACTGCTCTGGCCAGTCGTCTTCCCATCCGCCATAGCATTCTTTCCACATCAAACTTAGTTCTCCTTACACTTCACACCTCCACTCAAAGGTCCCTCCCCACAGAGCAGACTGAGCTTAAACTGAATTAGCTTCTCTTCAATACACAATTCAAATCATCCTGCTTTTGTATCTCAGACCACTTATAAGTCAGTATTTATCAGTGATTACTTGATCAATAAGCCCTCTATCAAAATTGAATATCCTTGAGCAGGAATATGTTTTACTTACCAATATTTCCAAAACCTAGTGCAAATGTATATAAAATTGATGAATTCTCCATTCCTTCTCCAAACATGCATAAACTTCTTTTTTCCAACCTTATTTTCTAAGCATCTTTCCTATCTCTTTATATGCCTCCCTCTGCACTATTAAGCAATTTAACATAACCCCCTGCAGAGGTTTTCCATGGTCTTCATGCTTCTAATCTCATAGTACTCCCAGCCAACCTATAGAAAATTACAGACTCTCTAAAATACAACTATAAATACAGCTTGAAATGTCCCTAAAACTGGTGGTAACTTACACCCATCTCTCTATAACAGAACCTCCTTCTGGTCTTTCCTCTTCCCATGTGGAAGCATTTCTCAGGTCATGGCACATACTTAAAAATTATGATACTCACACAGCATTCTGAAGTATCTGAGCAGAGGCACCAATGCCTAGATGCCTACGGTCCGCTGACAAATGACTGACAGACTGCATGGCTTGTCACCCAAACTGGAAAGATCTAGCTTCTGCAATACCTGTTCAATCATCAAGCCTTGGTGAAGGCTAGCTTCATCTGGGCAATCTTTGCTTTCATTTTTGTGACCCTGTTATTATCTGGATGGCTTTTAAATAATGCAGAATGCTTTGTTTATGTTCCAGCCTTTTCTGTTCAATCAAAAACCCAGTTGGAATAGAGACAGTAATTTACCCATCTATCCTTTATCCAATTTTTATAAGAAGGTTTTGGTACCCAGACATAGGAATACTGATCAGAAAAGGTGACTAGGGAGATTTGAGATACATAGTACAAGGATCCTCTAGGGTTATTGAATAAATTACCCTCAATCATCACTTTTGTAATTGTAGATTGATTTGAGAGAACTAAAACCATCCCATTATTTGCCCCCCAGACCCTTTTTCCTACAGATAAGCTTTCAAACTACACCAGGACCAAACAAAGTATGGTATTTCAAATAACAAATATCCACAACTGAAAAATCTGACTACGTTGTGAAACTGAGTCCAGAGTACCCAACTGGCAAACGTACTTTTGGCTGCCAGAACATCTTCTGCCAACTGACACTTTCAGACTCACGTGTTTCTCGTAAGCCAGAGGAGAAAGATTCCAGGAGGTGAAGATGTTACAAACGCATCGAAGAGTGTCAATATTTTTGGTTCAAGCCGTGATTGAAATGGGTAGAGCCTCATATTTTTCAGCTGCAGGGAATGCTCTTGATGTGGTTTTTAAAAAAAGAAAAAAGAAAAAAAAATAGCAAAAGGGAATGCCAAGACTGCCGGAATGAAATTTTGATTTCTCAGATGATCTTGACAGCAAACTGAGCCCAGGCCAAAGTCCACAATGACTCAGAAAGTGTTCCTGGGCTCATCGGCAGGCTGGGAAACATCACGGAGCTGGTGGCCAGTGACATAGGTGTCCATCCCTACACTTACCATCTGAGAAGGGACAGCTCCCACAGTGTCCATCCTCAGTACTTGCCTACCCTCTGCCTTCTCTTATAACCTTCAACTTGCTGCCACTGACCTGGCCAACATAGGTGGCTTCCTGGTGGTTGTTCTTGTCCCTCGTGAATATATAACCCAGTGCCCTTCAGCTGTGAAGTGTATATGATGTCAGGATGCGATGGTATCATGGTTAATCTCTCAAGGCTGTAGGGAGGAACAGAGGTGAAAAGAGGCCCTGAACCTCGGCCAGATCAAAAGCCTATTCCAATCGGAGCAGTGAAGAACTCTGTGGGAAATGTGAGAACAGCCATCTCCAAGTCTCAGATAAAAGTGTAGGTAAAAGCAGGTCCCAAGAAGACTTTATTGGGGGCTTTACAGTGCTCTGCTTCATATAAAATGGGCATCTCTAGGAGTTTCCTATCCTGCACAGTGCCAGACAAGGAAGGGTGACATTGTCCTTCTGGAAGGCACTAGAAAGTAACAAACACTCTGAAGGTCGTTCAAAGGTGTAACAGGGTGACAATTCACAGGTGTACTGTCATTGATTGGCTGGCTCCGCTCACAGGTGTGAGACTCTCCAGTCAGCACAGGACCAGTTCTCAGCAGAGAAGTTCCTTCGGCTCCCTAAATACCAAGTTATTCTGTCCTTCGGGGATCCAGTTCAACCACACGGATCCCAGTTGGTTTTGTCCTTTCCCACCTGTGACTGGCTTTCCTTCCTGTCAGCTAGTCTTGCAGACCAACCATGACTTCAGAATCCACAGCAGCTCTCCCAGTCCAGCCTCCACAGAATCACTTACCAGACCTCTACTTGGGTAAGGTTGTCTAATCCCTGTACTAAGCCCTTCATTGTGCTCTGATCAAACACACCTGATTTGGAGAATTCCTTCTTCTCTTGCTTTCCCCATTAAATAGCACTGAGAGATTAACAGGGATTGCTAGGTAAATACACCATGTACCGCAGCATCCTCCACCACAGGTGAACCGTCACATGACTCAAGAGTATGTGGGCATAGTGATTCACCTACTCCAAAAGCTGGAACCAAAAACTACATCCACATTAGACAGTCATTAAAACTTCAACACAGGGTTTCTATTGTATCAGATTCAAAGGAAATAATTCTTCAATTTGTTTAACAGCAGGAAGAACCAGAAAGGGAAGTGCCTGGTCACTCTAGAAATTTCTAGAATTTCTGAATCCCCAAATCCCACATGACAAGAGTAGAAAATTCTTAAACATTTTTCCTTTATGGCCCCTTTTCACTCAAGAAATTTTTAAATAACCTTAGGTTTTTCAGGATTATGAAAACTCAACTTTACCAATAAAACATATATATACACATATTATATATATATATATATATCTTAAAACAATTTTTGATGTACATATAAATTCTGTTTATTAAAGACAGAAGCCTCTCTAAAGAAATTAGTATAGTTACTTATTTTTCATAAAGAATTAAATCTGGGCTGAATATTTGTTACCACAGGATATAAAGCAGTCTCAACATTTTTCAAAGTTGGCTGATTTTAATTTTATAATCATCTATTACGAAATGCTGCTTTGTTATAAATACCCAACACAAAATGGCGGGAGGATAAGCAAGGTCATTTCAGAAACTGTTGGATGTTCTGTTCTCTTCCAAATGAAACCTCATCCAGTAATTTCTTTTATAAAAAACTTGAATTAAAAACTCAAAAACAGCAATTTTAAAATCAAGCATTCCAACACGGTACAATCCAAAGATATACTAATTTAATGCTTACATGCTGAGGAATGACAATGGGAATATATTAAAAGCCTGTGTTTTCTATAATTAAACCATTATGTTTTTGTAGGAGTGGAAAACTTTGCACATACAGTAAAAGTGCAGCAATTCGTAACAGACAACAGTCTTGGTTCTGAGCCAGGTGGGTTCAGGCAGTGCTCCCTGGCACCACCTGGCACGACGCTCCACACACTGCAAAGTGCATGTGATATAGATAGATAGATAGATAGATAGATAGATAGATAGATATAGATATAGATATAGATATAGATATAGATATAGATATAGATATAGATATAGATATAGATATAGATATAGGTATATAGATATACACAGAGTGAGGCTGCTGTGAAGTTCAAGTGTAGCATAGACAGCACTGCCAGAGATACCTCCAATTCATGACCTGCTTGATTGTGAGTGGGTGGTTGGGTGGGTGGTTGGTTGGTTGGTTGGTTGGGCGGGTGGTTGGTTGGTTGGTTGGTTTTTCCACACAGAGTTTCTCTGTGTCCCGGAACTCACTCTGTAGACCAGGCTGGTCTCTAACCCAGAGATCCACCTGGTTCTGCCGGCCAAGTGCTGGGATTAAAGGCGTGCACCACCACACACGGACCTACTTTTTTTTTTTTAACTTTTGCTTGTTCCACATTCAGAAGCCACTTCTTGTCGCCAATTATTTTGTGTTCCCATAGGCAGTTACATGACCCTACATGGGGTCTGGGAAAGCTAATCTTCATTGTCAACTTGACACACCTGGGAAAGGGAAGCCTCAGCTGAGAAATTGTACTGCGGTAAATCTCCAACCCAAATAAACCCATTCAAAGAAAATAATTATGAATACAAGCTCCGTGCCTAGATTGAGCAGATTTACCACTACGCAAATTGTACTGCGGTAAATCTCCAACCCAAATAAACCCATTCAAAGAAAATAATTATGAATACAAGCTCCGTGCCTAGATTGAGCAGATTTACCACTACGCTGTTCTATTTCCCATCTATGAGATCCCAATGATGAGGAGTGAATCACGTATACAGTGACTTCTTGTGAAATTCTGCCCACCTTAGCTTGTAAAATAAAGGCTAGAGCCAGTGATTGGGCAGTAGAAGGGGAGGTGGAGCTGAAGAGTTTGGGGGAGAAAGGAGAGGAGTGGGAGAGAGAGGACGGAGGAGGAGGTGGGTGAAAGGAGAATGGAGAAGAAGCATGTGACCTGTCTGGAGAAACCACAAGTTATAAGGGACCTCACAGCTGGGGAAGATGGCAGTGTACTGATAGGTCTGACCCATCTAGGCACGCAGCTTGTACTCATAATTACTGAGTTGTGTTTTCTTTGACCAGGCTTATTTGGGTTGGAGATTTACCGCAACAAAATTATCTCCTGCAGATTGGCCTGGGGCATGTTCTAGGGGCATTTTCTCGATTGCTGCTAACGGCTCTGCTCTCTGTGGGTGGTGCCATCCCTAGGTAGACAGGCCAGGGCTATACAAGAAAACTAAGCAAGCTGAAGAGAGCAAGCCAGTAGGTAGTATTCTGCTTTCTTTTCTGCCTCCAGGCCCCTGCTTCAGTTTCCCTCAATGACAGACTAACCTTTCTTCCCTAAGTTGGTTCTGGTCAGTGTATTATTATAGCAACAGAAAGCCAACTAAAACAGGGACATGACCCACAGTTTAAGAAACTGGAGGCTGAGGGTCGTGAGGTGTCTGGGTTCACTTCACTCCCATCCAACAAGGAGAAACTACACAGTTCAAGCTAAACTTTCCTTCCTGGGTAGTTACCAAGTGATTGGTTTTAGAATGTATTATATGTTAATTTAAAACAATTGGCTCCAACAGCATACTATTTTCAACTTGATGAGAAGCTGACCTTCGATGCATTCTGTGCTGAACCGCGGTGACTAGCAGAGGCTTTCCCCTTTTTCAAGCCTGGATACTTTACTTCTTTGATGCTTCCTGCTCAGGGCTTCCTATAAAAAACAGTGAACATCAAGCGTTTTGTTTATGAAAGAGAAAATCATTGAGGGATAACACATTTACTCTTCTCTGTACTGTTAGCAAGTTACAAAACGTCAAAAGATCCACCGTGTGTGGCAATGTTCTAGGATCCCCCACTTGGTCTGTATCACATACAAATGCCTACCGCCTGCATATGTATGCTCATGTGTACATGTTTATGTACATTCATGTGCATGTGAAGGTCAGAGGTCAACCTAAGGTGTCATTCTTCAGTCACACTCTACCTTGTTTTTGGAGACAAGCTCTCTACCTAGCCTGAAACTTGCCAACTAGATATGCCTTGCTGACCATCAAACCCCAGAATCTACTTGTCCCTGCTGCCATAGTACTGGGGTTTCAAGCATGCCACCATACCTGGCTTATTTTTTTTAATGTGGGTTTCAGGGACTGAAGTTGCAAGGCAAGCCCCTTTACCAACTGAGCTACCTCCCCAGCCCCCAAAGCCTGCGATTTGAACTAGTATTTTCTCCTGACATAGATAATTCAGGTGAGTCCTCAGATGCTTCTACAAGGCTACCAGGGCTTGGGTTGTAGCTCAGTAGTAAAACATCTGCCTAGAATGTAGGAGGCTACGGGTCCAGCTCCCAGCACTGCCAAAAGTAATTACATAAAGTGTGTATTCAGCTTCAATGTCATTACATTGGGTAATTACATTCAATGTGTTACATTGTAACATTTCTGATATAACATAACCTATGAATTTCTTCCACAGAATATGCCCCCCCACACTCTCTTGAGACTATTTTAAGCTGTTGATCATGTGATAAATTATTTTATATGCATACTTGTTTTTATTTTAGATTACAATAGTATTGATTGTATCATAAGAGTACTGCTAATATTATTAATAATAACCATGATATGTAAAGAGTATTTTTTGACTCTCAATTTCACTAAATGAATTTGTTACACAAAAATGTATCCCCAAAAGCTAAAACAACACATGTCATATAGTTTAAGTATCTCTGATACAAAAAGATTCAAATCTGAAATACTTCAAACTGAAAACTTGTAAATACTAACATCCCAAGTGGAAAGTTCCACATCCAACCTATGTAAGAGGCCACCACCAAAACACAGGCTCCTAAAGAACACAGAAAATCACCTCCATGCTGGGTGTATGCAAAACACACATGAATGTGTTTAGGCTTCGGCCAGGATGCCAGGAAATCTCACGGTAGATCGGAAAATGTGCCAAAACTTGCAAAAACAAAAATCTAAATCTAAACCACTTCTTGTCCCACGCATTTTAGATAAGTCATAACTAACCTATATTTAGTTTAAAGCGTACAGAATGTATGCCACATCATTTATGCCTGTAACTATATACACATGTATTAAGGCCTCGTATGTGCACAGACATATGCTAGACTAGGGATACCTGCGAATTACAGGAATGATATTAACTTTTAAATTACTTTTAATATTTAATTCTAAATTGAGACAATTTTCATATAAATTTTACTTATTAACCTTTGTCATGGTTTAGATATTTCTTCAGTGTCCCTTCACAAATTAATGGCATTAAGGGGTGATGTTGACCTTAAGATGGCAGTCCTATGGGGATCTTCAGGCCTAGAGTATGCCCTCCAGTTGATTTTAAAGCGTCCCTAGTTAGTTCTACTTAGAGAATTGGTATAAATTCCAGAGTCTGGCCCTGGCCCATGCAGCCTTTTTTTTTTTTTTTTCCTACCACTAAACCACTGTACTCAACCCCTGCCTGCCTCCATGAGATAACATGACAGAGCAGAGACAGGAAGGGACTGCTTGCACCTGTATCTATGTGTTTGAACTTCTTTTCTTATAAGGTTAGCCTGCCTCAGGCACTTCATTATAGTAGAAAAAGAAAAAAATGACTAATACAGCCCCCTTCACAAATAATATCATGATCATGTGTGATCTGCCCTCTCAAACATTATCATCCGTTCTCTGTAGAAGGTACTAGAAACATATCAAGGTATTATACAAGCTTTTCTATTGGATGTAAAACTTAATTACAGTGAACACCATCTTTGTGATGAACTTAGAGAATTATGCCTGTTTCGGCTTCGTTGTTTTGATCCTATGCTGACAGAACAAGCTATGAGAAAAACAATCATTTAAAAGTATGGTATTCACCAGAGGAGAACATATTCAGCCAAGAAATAAATGAGCTGAACAACAGAAGCGGGAGTGACTCTGCCAAGCTCATGTGTCCCGGTGCTGTTTACCCTGACTTGTGCTGAAGAAAAAAGTGACATATTTATTGATTGAAAAGCCAGATGTGATCTTTAATGATGTGATTCCACAAAGTGCCTGTAAACTCCCAAACTGACAGCCACTGGTTAGGAAATGACCTTGTCCAGTCACTTTCTAAAAGATTCTATTGTAACTGGGTTTGTTTATGGAGTTCACCCTTGGAGGGAAACACAGACTCCACAATCGTCCTGAGATCCACACTGCAGAAACACGAACAAACATTCTGCTTCCATCCAAGACAGGATGTGCTTCTTATGCAAAGCCTCAGTGGCTGACAGTGGATCCCATTTCTTTACTTGGAGAAATCCTTTGCCAACACTACCCTTGTCTCGATGCTGGTTTATCCCACTGCAGTTCTGAGAGTCAGCCCCAGGTCCTTGTACTTGTGAGGGAACTTCTCTACCACTGGGATACATTCCCAGCCCTAATCCTTTCTTAACACACAGGTGTCTGTAGGAAAGCAATAGTCTCCTTTGTTGTTGACATTGCTTTTTAGCTCTGAGACCATGACTCTGAAACCAGACCTCGAGTCTTAGAGGAAAAAGATGGTAAGTTCTAAGACAATGGGGTCATCTCAACAGTAAGCAGGCAAGGAAGAAAACATCAAAATGTTTTACAAGGCATCAATGTTATCTTTCATTTGAATGAACAGATAAAACAGTCTGTGAATGTTCTTAATTGGTTCTTCTTACTTTAGTATCTAAATTATAGTTCTTTATCAGATCAGAAAGATCAAAGAGACTTCTTCAGGCTCTTTTCTCACCGTTGATGTTTCTAAAACAGCAAAACACCTTTGCCAAGTTGCCATGGATTCAATAAAGCTTAAAGGAAAACATGAACATCTCTGTTTTCCACTCCTTGTCAACAAACATCCCATAATCCTATCTTTATTCTCTTCCTTATGTTTCGTATTTCCCAATATTCTCCTGCTCATCTTTGCCTGTCATGCTGGGGCAGACAGGGCATTTTGCTGATGGAGTGTAACTTGCATAAACACACACAGCAAATCCAAGTCCAGCTCTGGGTACATCATCACAGATGGCACACTGGCGATGGGAAAGGACACTGTCTCAAAGCTGTAAGTGAACTCAAGTGAGCTGCAGCCAAGATGGAAGTGACTGAGATGCAGACAACCCTGAGTTTGTCCTGCGATAGAAACTCTGGGTTCACCTGTTAGCAGTTTTAGGGCTAAAAAATTCACATCAAGACAGACCTCAACCCTAACGAGGAGATTCTAGAGACCCTGGCTGACACGCTCAAACTGACAAAAAGTGACATTGAGATTTGGTTCCTTTCTCGAAGGAATGAGATGACGCTCAAGCAGATAACCGAGGCCCACACATCTGAGCTGAAGTCTACATATAAGTCAAGGACCACACTTTTGGGTCACACTTTGTGGGGAGCGATGGGTTGAAATCTTACCCAAGAGTTAGTTTAATATACTTCTGGTGCAAGAATTGGGAAAGGTACTCCACCTCCATAGGGACTGCTAAACAGAACCCCGAGGAGTTCTCCCAAATGGCCCTGGACTTCCCAAGCATTGGAAGCCTTGAAGAGTCTCACATTCTCTTCTGGGTACCAAAGCAGAGATGGCGTGTCACCATATTTCTGACTCCAGAGCATAGGCTCTTTTGGTTAATATTTTTTTTTAACTTCCTTGTTGGGTCAGGGATGCTGTTGGGTTTTTATGTCTATCAATTGCACATAATGATAAATAATAAACCGGGAGACAAAAAGAAGCAGGGCCCTTGATGAGAGGCCCTGTCTCCCTCTTAGAAATGCTGACATGGCCCCTCCAGATATTGATATGGTGCCTCAAGCTGTTGATATGGCAAAGGAGAATAGCCTAGCTCTGCATTCAACAATGTGTCTGCAAGAGGAGAGCCTCACACAATGACAAGCTTCCCACAGAATGGGCAGCTATGGCCTTGGCATTTCAGGCTATCCAGTGAAACAACCATTAAGCAGAAACACATGGTTACCCCATCCTGAGAAGGTAAAATGCTTCCTACCGATCCCCCATTGGTCCTTACTCTCATGTCATAAACATACATACTTTGTTATTATAAAATCTAGGTGCAACAAATGAAAGAAAACATAGTATTTGTCTTTCTAAAATTGGTTTCCTTTACTTAGCAGGATTTTACAACCAGCTGAATCTATTTCCCACAAATGATGTAAGTCCATCCTTTAGAATGAAAGCAACAAGTAAACAAAGAAAAATCTGTTTGTGTATATTGGAGCATGTTTTCTCTCTCTGCTCCTTTGTTGCTGGACACCTCGATCGGTTCCCTAATTCAGCTGCAGGAAACACTGAGGTGCTAAGAGGCCAAATCTTTTAAGTTCAGACTTCATTTTAGAGAATCTGGCCTAAGTTTGAACTCAGATAAACTAATAGGCTGGTACCTAGCATTAGTTTCCAAGTTGCCCCCCAACAAAAACCGGAGCCTAACTCTAGTATTTAGGCTAATCCCCAACGAAAGGCCAGTGTCTCCAGGTTACACCTTCAACAAGACCAGCGTCTCCAGGTTATTCCCCTAACAAACCAACACCCCAGGTTACAAGCCCACCCCCTGCCTAAAGACCACCAATGTTTCAGGGAGCAAAAATTAAGTTTATGATGTGACTCCCAGCACCAGCCAGTTATGTTGAAGGCCACAGTAGCTTTCCAACTAGATGTTTGTACACTTACCCCCTGATTGCTGCTTACTCTAAACTCTTGTCCCGATAGATATTCGGAGCTTCCCCACCACCAAAACTGTCCTGCATAATGACGGTGCATGGGAGGGTGGGGCTCGAGCTAGCTCAAATAGAATAAAGACCTTGCTTTGAGTTGTACCAGAACAGCCCCTGTCTGTGTTTGGGGAATCGCTAACATTTTCCTGGCACTACAGCCCAAGCCTCACGCCTATGTGTTGGTTTCCAGTCCTTTGGGGAAACACTTCAGAATGGAACTGCTAAGTCATGGGAAGTTCTGTCTTCCATCTTTTGAGACACTTCCGTAAGACAGTCTGAGTGTCTTGACTAGTTAACCTTCCCACCAGCAATGTATATGGACTCCTCTAAGAACTAACCCTCACTGTTATTTGACCGTGTAGTTGTCTTTCAAGACTTCACTTGCATTGTCTCAGAAAATGTGCCCATGAGGAAGAAGATGGAAGTCTCTAGTGTGGGAAGAGACCAGAAACTGGGAGTGCTGATTCACCTTCTCCAGTGAGAGCAGAACGCAGGGAAGGCGTGAGGAATGTGCAGCCCAAGGAAGCTCCAGGTTTCCTTGTACACCTCCCCTCAGGTCCTCCAGCAGAGGCATCATGCCAGTGACTTCAGAGATAGCAGGAGGATTTACACCATGACAACCAGCGAACACCAACGGTCAGAGTTTTATTTCTTTTCAGTATCTAGGCTTTTGAAAGAAGGTGGTGAAACCCTTAATAATACCAATTACAGAACGATAATGTGGATTTTGAAAACCCAGGGTTTATTTTTTTTAAGTAGTGTGGCTGATGTGTGGCCAAATTTTCCAAATAATGCAAGATTTTAAATTTCTTCCAATACTTGAAAACTATGATTTGACTTCAGCAAAGGTGCTACTCTGCAACAAATGAATGAGGTTCTTCATACACAGGACTTAAGATGAACGTGTTTCTGTCTAATGGGAAAGCACCTTGTCTAGCACATTCTAGACCCTGGGCACAATTCACAACTGTATAAAAACTTAGGACAGCACAATGAAAACACATATGCATTCATCTAAATACACTAATTATTAACAATTTTTGTATTTTTGAAGAGTTTTATTTTAAGTTTTATTTCAATTTAAGGCTACTGTGCAATTTGCATATATAAATATATATACATTCTTTTTTTTTTCTAATAAAAGAAACTTCTTTTTTTTTATTGAACTTTTATTTACATTTCAGGTGTTTTCCCCTTACTTCCTTTCCCCCCTCCCTCCCAGGAACTCCCTATCCCTTCCCCCCTCCTCCTGCCTCTATGATGGTGTACCCACACCCACCCTCCCCCATACCTCACCTCCCCACCCTCGAATACCCCACCACCACGATATATGTATACATTCTTTTCTTTTAGGTGAACCATTCAAGGTTAATGATAGACATCACATCCCTCCTGCTGACTGTAGCCTATAGCATGACTGTAGCCTGTAGTATGACTGTCACATGTAGCATGACTGTAGCGTGCATATCCTAGAGTTGGTTTCATATAGGACTTAATACAGCTACCAAGCTCAGAGAATTTATCATTTCTAAATAGCATTGAATTATCCATTCCATTTTCTATTATCCCAATGATATGGATTTCACCATTACTGGTGATGATGATGACAGTGATGGTGGTGAAGGCGATGTCAGATTAACCCAAATTCAATCAAGGATTGACTTAAGTATCAACCTTGAATTCTGTCAACTTCATCAGTGACCTCGGGTCAGGATCCCTGGTGACTTCCACACCAAGTCACTTGCCCAGCTCTAGAAGCTTTCCGACTTGGTGCCTCCTCTACTTTCCTCACTCCGGACACCATGAGTGCCACTTTCGTCTCAGCAACCTCACCAGTCTTTACCATCACCCAGTCTCTTACCAGCGCCATCCTTGACTCCTTCCAACTATACCCCATTAATAACCTCGGGCAGTCTCCTGGATTTGCAATATGCAGACGACTCCCATTTTTATATCACTGAACAACCATCTTCACTTAAACTTCAGACTCATAGATTCAATTATATTTGAACACAGGATTTCTGTAAGAAGTTAGGAAAGAAAAAAATACTTTTTCTCTTAATTTCAACAGGAAGAACTAAACTGCTTTCTTTTCATGTGTATTTGTCTTTGTACTGATTGATTCAAGGAAAAAAACAAAAATCTCATAAGCCTGTGAGATGTCTCTGCAGGTTGAAGGCTCTGGCCATCAAGACAGACTCAATTTTCAATCCTTGGAACCCACAAAGGGGAAAAGGGAGAACCAACTCCTACAGTCTGTCCTCTGACCGTCATAAAAATGCCTTCACACACACAAACATATATATATGTGTGTGTGTATATGTATGTATATACGTATGTATGTGTGTGTGTGTAGTGTGTATATACAACACACACACACATATGGTGAGGTTATGAAATTATATAACCAATAAAGTTCATATAAAGGGATAAATGCCAAAATGGCATAAAAGTAGAGTCATGGGCTTCCTAAATCATGCACTCAACTTAAAATTCTAGAAAGTTCAGGTTGTTGGCCCTTCCCATCAACCCATTGACCCTTCACACCCAGTACCCAGAGGAGAATGCATTAGCATCCAGGCCACACAGCCATTCCCCTGAGCACACTCCTCAGCACAAAATAACTCTGCTATTCAAACATATCAGAGAGTCTGGATCCTCATGAGAACATCTGTCCAATGTTGGTTACATCTGTGGAGTCTGTGTTTCAGTTCCAGAATACATCCAGAGTCCAAAGGTTTCAGACATTCCCCATCCCAGAACACTGAGTTACTACTGACCATGACTACATGTTAGCCCCACAGAGCAAAGAAATGTTATACAATAGGTGGTCTTCCCAAAGCTCCTATGGATATTAGTTCTCCCTCCAAGATCCCTCTAGGAAACTTAAGAGAAACCCACAATCACATTCCTATCATCACCTAAAAATACAATCACTTTCTACATTGCTCATTTTCCCTGATCTCTTTTTAGATGTTTTCTACTTAATGGGTCATCCCCTCCCCTCCACGTTCTGCCTAAAGCTCTGTTCCATGGGAAGTGATCATAAGCAAGCCAAGTGCTGAAAGCTTTCAGGATGTCATATAGTGCACTGGGGCCTGATGCTTTTTTTTCTTCCTCCCTACACTCAGGACAGAAGAGGTGGGAACCTGAGCATCACAGGGCTACTGTGGCCTGTCTGCAGCCTCCGCAGGATGAGCTCATTTCCTGTGTTGGCAGAGGTGGGATTTGAAAAGCTGACTTTCTTAAATGACATCATTGTGTTGTGAAGAGGAAGTCTAAACGATCATAGATTCCACTGGAGCAGGATCTGCACAAACACAAAAGGAACCAACTCTTGTGACAAGACAAAGGAGTCACAGGTCCAAAAGAGCTGCACCTGGGCTCCCTGGGGTCCTACAAAAAGGGATTGCGTCAGAGCACTAAGTCAATAAAGAAAAGGCCAATCATTCACTTAGTCATCATAGATTCTAACACATCTTAGGAAGCACTTGGTGTGGTGGTTTGAATAAGAATGGTCCCCATAGACTCACAGAGAGTGGCATTATTGAAGGTGTAGCCTTGTTGGAGAAAGTTTGTCACAAGAGGTGGACTCAGAGGCTCAAGCCAGATCCAATGTCACTCTCTTCCTGCTGCCTGCCAGTCCAGAGGTAGGACTCTCAACTACTTCTCTAGCACCATGTCTGCTTGCACGCCACCATGCTTCTGGCCATGACAATAACAGACTAAACCTCTGAACCTGTAAGCCAGCCCCAATTAAATGTTTTTCTTTATGAGAGTTGCTGTGGCCATGGTATCTATTCACAGCAATAAAATCCTAACTAAGACAAGTGAATATGAAGATAAATTAGAACCAGCCTGTGCAGGCCTAGAGCAATGACTCAGTTGTCTAAAGCCAATACTGCTCTTACAGAAGATCTAAGTTTAGTTTCCAGCACCCAATAGATAGAAGCTTGCAACTGTCTGTAACTTGGTTCCAGAGATCCAGTCTCTTCTTCTGGCCTCCATGGGTGCCTACGCTCAGATGCACATTTCTATACACATACACATACATGTGTACACAATTTTAAAACAGATAATAATAATAAACAAAATAACATTTCAAAGAAATCAGTCGTACCAATGAATTTCCCTTTTCAAGTACAGTTAATTCTAGCATTTACTGTCAGATTTTTTTGGTTGGTTGGTTGGTTGGTTGGTTGGTTGGGTTTTTTTGTTTGTTTTTGTTTCTGTTGTTGTTTGTTTGTTTGTTAAGATAAAAATCTTTGGTGAGAGTAATGACAATAAATCTACTATTAAAATTCATTGGCCAAAAAATATGTTTATGTTTGAGTAACATATATTCCTCTCAGGAAGTGGGTCAGTTCCCAGGCAGAGAAGTCCTGGGTTAAATAGATGAACAACAAAGAGCAACACAATGAGAGGGAATTTTGTCTCGCTCTACACAGGAAGGATTTGTGTCTTGCACTAAACTTAACATATTGGCCACAGAACTCAAACATCCAACACCTTACCTGAGGCCCACACTCCATGTATGTGATCACACTTCACGGCCTCTGTGATATTACAGAGCACCATCAAGTCATCCTCTCACCTGGTCCTTGTAGGTAATATGAAGATCACTAAGAGGGGAGTGAGTTAGGGCTTGGTGACAGGGAGTATGCAAGATACACAAGTACACAAGATGGCAGTCCAAGTGGCAGTGACTCCTCCTCAGACTTAGACATAACCCTTCCATCTCCAATCCCCTGTATTAAAGGTTATATCTGATTCCATAAGATGTGTTATGCACTGTCTTTTATTAAATCATATTACTACCCTTGCCACCTGCTTGTGATTTATTTTACAGATAACTTTCCATGTGAGAGACTGGAGTTTAGAAAGATGAACCCCTTGCCCCTTGTCCACAGACACAGGGCTTGGAAGGATTCAATCTGGAACTAAATCTGGACTTCACCTAGTTCTAAAGCCCATGCTCCTGACTCCACATCTCAGCCTCACATAATAGGTGTGATTTGCAGTAAATCATGTAATAACTAAATTTTTCCCTGCTCACCCCACAGACAGAACTTAATGGACCTTTCTCCATTTGGGAGCTTGTCTATCCACCTCTCCTCCCTCACCTGTCACAGCTGTGTTTCAAGGTGCAGATCTGCCTCTTTGATTGTACTAAGAATGAGGTAGAATCTCAAAGAATAGACTCAAGACAGAGCTTGTATTTGAACTTAGGATTCAAGCGATTTCCACTCATCCTTACCATCTATTATAATTATTATGCACAGAAAATAATGCACATTTCTATACACATACATGTGTACGCAATTTAGCCGAGGAAAAAATAAATAATTGTCATTAAAATCATCCACCCATCACAAACAAGCATGGCAATATATTACTGTTTGGATTGTTACTATCTTAATTATTAATCTGAGACATCAGACATGAAGCTGAAAATACTAAACAATTTGGCTAAAACAAAAAAGAAAGTAGAGTAGGGTCTTCTAGTTTCCTTTCTGTTCATTTGAATAAAACAACTTGGCAAAAAAAAAAAAAAAGGCTTGAGTAAAAGGGCAGGCATTATAGCTCACAGTGTTATATCAGTGTTGTATCAGCTGAGGCTTGAACCAGCTGATCACACTACAGTCAAGAGTAAAGAGATACATGGATGCTGGTACCAGGGGACGGTATCACCCACTTTGTGGCTGGGAGTTCCCACATCAGCCAGGGCAATCAAGACAATCTCCCATAGAAATGTCCATGAGCTAATTGAATCTAAACAATCCCCTACTGAAACTCATTGTCAAACTGACAATTAAAACTGAACGTCCCAAGTTCTAAGTTTAGTCCAGTCTCCTATTTACTTCCAGCTATGATATGATTACCTTTGATTTACTGATGTCTCCCTTTCCTGGGCAATAAAAATGAATGCTCTCCAGCTGTCATTTTTAAAGATTGAGTAAATTCACTCAGTAGAGGATGCTTCTCCTTCCTTCTACTCAAAACTTCCATTTATAGCTTTATTCCCTGGCTTCTAGGTTTATAAGGAGTTCCTGTGTCATTTCCAACACAAAAGCAAAGCAACATTTAGAAAATTCATGTCCATTCTTGGTGGCTACTTAGGGGACATGGATTACAATAAGCTGTGCATAAACTTATGCCACAATATGCAAGTCACTGTCAGACAATGTGTGGTAACCATCACAGATACATAGAACACTGCTCCATCATCTTTTATGCACACATCCTGCCAACTTCCTTCACAATGCAGAACACTGACAGCCTAGTGCACTCGGGCATGAGTGTTCGACGCCATCTTATAACAACCCGGGCTGTCACGATGCTTCCAGGAATTGTACGATCCATCAACTGAGGCTCTCGGAGCACATAAAAAGAGTTCTCAGGAGTGGTTTTTCCCATGGGAGCATGTCATTCAACGGATATCTAACGGATGCCAGACTTATCAGGATACTTCCAATTCCACGTGTGATAAGAGGTGTCTGCAGAATAAAAATCTCATCTTTCTTCTCTTTGACACAAACAACTCAGATCTTACTACTCCCAGCCACAAGGAGTTAACATTAGCCTCTGCTGCTTACCAGAGGTCTCTTAGTTAAGGCTGTGCACTGTTTCCAGCACCTGTAATAGCCCAGATCAATCACACTTTTTATTGTAGGAAATGCCTTCACATGCATCTATCTTCCTCCAACACAATTATTCAGGTTTTACACTGATTTCTGAGATAATGAAATCCTATGCTCACAGTAGCCTATCTGCACACTGATGTGCTCCGTGTAGTCTGCTCAGGGTGAGGCAACTCAATCACAACTCTAAGGATGACCTTCAAACTCCAGGCAGTCTTGAAGAACATTAGGTATTTCTGTTTCTTTTCTCCTTTGGAGAAAAGCTACACGTCCTTATAGCACACAAAAAATCCATTTCTCCCTCCTCATTGACCTATATCTCTTAGTTCTTGGTTTGTTTAAGAGCCTGCTTTGTCCATTTACAAATCTGCTTCTATAGACCATGAGAAGTTCCCACATGAGAAGACTGAGGGCCACGTGTATCTGATTTCACAATTTCCATCATCGAACCCAATGTTGATGTGATGGAGCAGTGTTCTATGTATCTGTGATAGTTACCATAGCATTGTCTGAAACTGACTTACTTCTAAATGTTTAATCTGCTAATAATGAATCTGACCCTGGGACTTCATTCTTCTTGTTTTATTGTGGCCAGTAAAGTAAAATATGAAAACCAACTATGTACTTTAGGTCATGAGTTCATGGAATTGGCACTATCCATACTTCTTATTGTCCAAGTGCCTTTGTCTCATGAGCAGTGGACACAACCAAGGTTCTAGAAGAAAGGTCAAAAGTGAAATGCCACTTTGACTGGTCTAGAGTTCATGATATGCTTTCTCCAACCTCTGCTTGAGGATGGCTGTATATAGACCCTACTAGGACTCAGGAAAGCCCCCTGAGTCTCCCCTTTAGCCTAGCATAGATGCCCTGAGTCACTGACTCATGGGAAATCTTTTTCTCCATCAAAATTGTGCTGACCACAGCCTGTATCTTGGCACTGATGCCTCTCTATGCTTGACAACCCCCTCTTCCAACAATGACGCTCACTCATTCCCAGTGCTGTCACATGAAGATGATCAATCGGCCCTGGGCTCACTGGGCTATGAAAACTCAGCTTGGCATGAAGAACACCCCACTCTTCCAATTCCCAGTCACACGCCTATTCGGCTGCCAAGCCTCTCCCTCTGTCTTTTTATTTATTCATCACCTCCTTCCCATTCTCTCTTCTCTGTGACCCTTTGCAGAGGTTCAGAGTCAGAACCAAGGGAAAAGGATAAAAGAATCCACACAAGCATTTTATAATCACTCAAAAGTTGACAACTTTGGTCTTTAACCATGTTCCAGAAAGAAATCCTGTCACTTGGTAAAGAGCAAGTATGGACATTAATAATAATAATAATAATAATAATAATATGAAAAATTAAAGGAATTTGTAAGTAAAATAAAAATCAAGATGAAAACATAACAATTATGGTTGTAACAGGTCAATTTTCTAGAAATGCTTCAAAAGTATCAAACCCAAGCTGGTATTTTCAGGAAAAAAAAGGCAAGAAATGAAAAAGATTCATCTTTAAGTAATCAAGATAATACAGGATGCTTTGAATCATAGAAACCATAATGACAGTCACTTCTTAATTCATATGAAAGAGACATCTAAAGGTAGAGTAAAAAAAGGATGTTGTTTAACTGACATAATTTTACACAGTATAAAACAGACAACTTCAAGAGATGTAAGAGACTTAGTTTAGGAAAACACCCAGTTTCAGATCCCACAACAGCACAAAAGAGTGGTATATAAAGATAACCATAGCCCTTTTATCTTTGATCCATCTTATGTTGGAGAATGTGGCTTACACGTGCAACCACAATGAACTCTTTATGACTGAGTCCCAGAAGTCAGTACATGCAAGTCTGAAAAAACACAGACCTCCACGTGCGGGAGCTTGCCCTGTAAAACTTGCAGCATGAAAGAGCAGGACAAAATGTGTGTCTAAGCAGTCAAAGAGCTCTTCCTAACATCTGCACATTCACTTGTGCACACACACACACACACACACACACACACACACACACGGCAGGGTAGCTGCTTCCTCATCTCATTCCTCACAAATTTCACTTCCATATCCCAAATTTCTTCATCTCAAATTTATTCTTCAGTATTTTTTCATATTGGAGAGTTAAGACCAGGGTGTTCCACTCATAGAAATCCTCCAAAAGAAGAAGAATTATCAAGTTCAGGGAAAGACTCCTATAAGTTTCTACTCTCAGTCACTCCAAAGCTGCTGACTGCTTCCTTAGAAATAAATTTTATCTTTGGCATTGAAAGAGGAGCGATAGAAGAGATGGGAGGTGTGTGTCTCCAAAGTTCAGGGCACTGTGTTACACATAGCGTACATCATTCATGTCACCCACTTAATTCTGAGAAGAAAGTTCCAATGTCCCCTCTTTCCCTTTCCACAAGTAAAGAAACTAAGGCTTGGCAGGGGTGTGTCAGAGAAAACAGAAGAGTTTATCACTGGTTTAAACAACGCTGACTGCCCCTACTGGATACAAAGGGAGTAGAAGAACCATGAATCCTGTGGTATGGGGACTGAGGGGGCACACCATGGGAACCAACACCCAGGTGAGTCACAAGTACAGAGGAAGCACTGGGGTCACTATGCCGAGTGTCTGCTTAGGGCTGGACATGGGTGTGGGCCACGAACAGCCAAGAGGCTCCAACGATAAGAGAGGAAGTCAAAAAACCTTTGAACTGGTCAAGTGGATGATACAGCTTTGATAAAGAGCTGGAATGCTCTCTAAAGTGCATGCTCACTTTCAGGCCATTATCAACAACTGATAGACCAAAGAGGTCAGAGAAGAAAGGAAGCAGGCTCCGTGTGAGAAAGGGATGGGTGGGGCAAGAGGGAAATGGATGTAGAAGGTTTCCCCTCTTTGTCTTTATTGCTCTGTGAACCGCGTATATTTATATTCCACTGTCCTCCACTGCACTGTTTGTATGGCTCAAATGGTAATGTTAAATAATTACTCATTTGGGACCTAACAGAACTCCTCTGCAGCCATTCAAAAAGGGAAGGGCTTGGTCAATCAAATGTTTGGTTATTATATAATGCCATGATAGCTGTTTTTTTTTTTTTTTGAAAGAAAGAGAGAAAGAGAGGAAGGAAGGAAGAAGAAGGAAGGAAGGAAGGAAGGAAGGAAGGAAGGAAGGAAGGAGGAAAGTTAGATAGAAAGAAAAGGAAGACTTGATTATTTTAGGAAAAGGTTAATTGATACCTAATCAAGTAATGCTATTACTGCATACTGAAGGACTTTGTGCAAACATTAGTACAGTAGCAGAGAGCCCTTCAAACCACAAAGATAATTCACATGGGAAACCATGGGGGCTCTAACTGGAAATAAAGAACTAAACTTTAGGTTAGGGCTTGGAAATCATTTATCTGTTGTAACCTATCTTAAAGATTCAAGTTCCAAGGTTCTCCAACATTAAAAATAATAATTTAATTAATTTAAAAATAATAATTTCATTCTTTCATCATGTAGATAAACATAATAATAACAGACCTAGACAACACTGGAACGGCCACATGCCTCTCCTATTTGGTGAGAAACATTTATTGGCTACCTAAATAACCAATTAGAAATCAAAACAACAAGCAAACTTTTTGAGGCCATTTCTTTATTGCTCCTTGTGCATCCATAAGAAAAAGATGTTTTATTTTATATTTTTCTTCTGTTTGAAATGAGAAAGGGTACTAGGTCAAACATGACGCTGATACTGATGTTAACCATTTGCCCATATCTGTGATGTAAACACTCCCAAACATTGTCAAACAGAGAGAGAGAGAGATATTCCTTGACATAGTGATAATGAAGGAATCTGGGTAAGAAAGGAAGAGGGGAGCCTGGGAGGAAGAATGTAGACCATTCACTCAAGTCAATCAGGTTCCGAGGGGACCAACTCAGGGCCTCTGTGCAGAAGAAAGGGAATAGCCCTCCACCTGGGGGGCCAGCAATTTTACCTGTCAATTACCAATCTTCCCGAGCCAACAAAAACAAACACACCAAAAGTGCAGGCTTCGTATGAGCTTCCATCCTGTACTTCTCCAGCCCTTCCTCCAAAGGGAAAGGGAAACAGAAATGAAAATTTTCACTCATGTTTAACCGGATGGGACTGCAAAGAAGACAACAATTGGACAGTATGATTGGTCAAGTTTGATTTTCCATTTCCCATTCTCTTCCTTTTGTGAATTAAACTGCTTAAAGTGTCTTTTAAAAGGCTGTAGCTCACTCTCAATGAATTGAAAGCCATAATTAATTTGAAATGTGTGCTAGCACCTAGCCAATGACACAGGGGTTTTCTGTGTGTTTTGCCAAGATGTCACATGTGGGCTTTACAGCCAGCAAGTGCAAGCAAGATAGCCCAGTGTCATGCAGAGAAACAGGAAGTGTGGGATCCACGTAGGTACTCACACAACCTCTGTGTCACCCAGCGCCTGCTGGTCCCCAAGAAACATCACCAGAATCTTCACTCTCCTTTGTCCATGATTGGTTTTGATTAAAATCACACTGCATGTACCAGAAATTCTGCTTTTAAAGAATATTACTCGTGAGCCTTTTTAGTCTTGAAGAATGTCCTAGCAGCGTGATCGCCTGGGTAGAAAACCCACTGATGGGTATAGGAAAAGCTGTTAGGAACAAGGATGTACCCAGACTGCAGGAAACCAGTCTGATGTCTGCAACTAACTGAATATCTACCAGCAACACTGAAACTTTTTCAATGCTATTTTCTGAAGCAACAAAAACATGACATTCTTGGGAGCAAATCTCAAACAATGTCTATAAAAGACATATCTGAAATCTCTAAACATTGCAAAGAAAAAAACCCAAGTTATATAAACAATATGTAGAATATGTCTACACATACTACAAGACATTGGCTTCAAGACATGGTATTATTGTAGTGTTCTCATGTCAATCTATAGATTCCCTACAATCCAGACCAAATTCCCAGAAAGCTCTTTTGAAGAAACTGATGATCTAGTTCCAGTACCAGAACATGCAAAAGATCTAGAATAAGAGAAACAACTTTGAAAAATAAGAAAGCTGGCAGCCCAGTGCTTTAAGCTTTGTTAAAGTTGCAGTGATCAAGAGAGTAGGATACCAGAGCGACTACTAGTACAGACATGCTGTGTGTGTGGTGGGGACAGGGGTATGTGGTGTGTGTATGATGTGGTGTGTGTGTGTGTGTGTGTGTGTGTGTGTGTGTGTGTGTGTGTGTGGTTGTGTTGGTGTATGTGGTGTATGGTGTGTGTGGTTTGTATATGTGTGGTGGTGGAGGGTGTATGTGTGGTGTATGTTGTGGTGTATGTGTGTGTGGTATATGTGTGGTGAGTGTGTGGGGATGTGATGTATGTGGTATATGGGTGTGTGGTATGTACGGGTGGTGTGTATGGTGTATACTGTATTGTAATATGTGTGGTGTGTGTGTCTGAGAGTATGGTGTATGTTGTGTGAGGTGTGTATGTATGGTGTGTGTATGTAGTTTATATGTGGAATTTGTTGTGTGTTGTGTGAGATATGCGTGTGGGGTATTATGACATGTGTATGTGTGCTGTATGTTGTGTGCGTGTGGGGGGGTGTGGGGGTGTGGTGTGTGTGGTATGTTGTGTGCATGTGTGGTATGTATGGGTGTGGTGGTGTGTGTGTGTGTAGTGTGTGTGTGTGTGTGTGTGTGTGTTAGGAGAAAAGTAAGTTCATGGCCAGTTTGTGCTACACAGTGAGACTCTGTCTTAGAGACAGCAAAAGCCCCCAAAACTCAAATGGACCACAGTTCCAAATGGCCACCTAAAAACAAGCAAAAGCCTAAGAAAAAGCAAAAATCTTTTGTGACCCTGCGTTGGATAAAGTGTTCTTAGACAAAGTAACAAAGAAAGATTTGTAAAAATTCAAATATAACTTGCATTTAATAAGTTCAATTCCCTGGTTCAAATCAATTAGCAAAATTTAAACTTCTACTTTTGAAAGATACTGAGTAGACAATGAAAAACACAGACCTTGTGTCTGATAAAGACCTGTGTTCCGAATACATACAGAATCTTAAAGCTTAATAAGAAAGTAGATGCCTGATGTAGCTTTTTAAAAATGGACAGCTTTGAATAAACATTTCACCAAAGAAAATATCTAGGTGACAAATACGGGCACAAACATCCTCAATACCACTATTTGCCAGAGAGCTGCACATAACACCACTACAGCATAGTGCTATGTTCTTATGAAGATGGGTCAAATTTAAAAGAGTGACTGTATCATGTGTGGGTGAAGATAGTTATGAGCTGACAAGGGTATAAAGCAGTTCAAACACTTTGGAAAACAATTTCTTAAAAAGCAGTACAACTTCAACAGACAGGGATTCTGATTTCTATATTACAAATGAATCTAATAAAAATCATTTTCAGTGAAAGAATACACACCAAAAATAAAGAGTGTGGATTCTAAGCAATACTCAGCTCTAGGACATGAAAATAGACCTATAGGAAAAGGTTACCTAATGATGGGAGACTCAGAAAAAAACGGTGGTCAACAATCCCAAAGGGACAGGGAGAACCCCAGAAAGTGCTGCCTACATTCATGTAGCAATAGATTCACAAACAGATAGATGCCAAAGTTTAGAAAATGATATACTTCACTTTACATCAACTATACCACCTTAAAACTGTTTTCTTATTTCAAAATGCAAACAATAAAGAATGTTCTACTATAGGACTGGAGAGATGGCTCAGTGGTTAAGAGCGCTCTTCTATAGGTCCTGAGTTCAATTCCCACCAACCATATGGTAGCTCACAACTATCTGTCATGGCTTCTGATGCCCTCTACTGGCACACAGATACATCTGCAGATAGAGAACTCACATTAAATAAACAAACAAACAAACAAATGTTTTTGAAAAAATAAGAATGCTCTACCAAGAGCACACTATATCCCTGAGATTTCCCTTTTCCACTTTAACAGTGATGGGGAAAGATGAATGCTAAAGACACATGTTATAATTTTTCTGCAGCTGGCTCTGTTTGAACACTTACCAAACAACAATTCTAAGAGCAAATTTTACAATGGCTTGCAACACTGATCCAACCAGGATAGTTCCTTTTTACCCACAAATGTCACTAAACCTAGAGTAGAATGAATATTTGGCTTCGAGTTATGCTTCCTCTGAATGTGAGCCCCGTGAGCCTCCTCCTTCCACTCAGAACTCTGAAAATAGACTCAGTCACTAAGAGAAACAACAGAACAATTTACCGTGTCTACCATTGCTCACATTCATCTCTATACTTCCTGAAGACCAGGAATCCAGTTGTCCTTGTTGTCACCCAGCTTGGCGCAAAATACAGAGTCAGGACCTTGGCCTGGGCAGAGGAGGGCTCTTCTTTGTGCTGTGTCAGCTTGCAAACAACTTCATGTTACCAATGAAGGAGTTCTTCAGTTTGAATTAGTTCAATTCCCAAGTTGAAATCAAATAGGAAGTACTATTTTTTTGTCCATGAGACTACTCAATACACTGGGAAACAAAACTGTGAACTTTCTTCACATCTTCAAAGTAGACTTCAGACGCCATAAGCTTGCTAATAGGTGATACTTTCTACCTCATAGGAGCCCAGTACTGACAACTAACCAATGCAGCCAAGAGAGATCAAAGTGTCAAGGATATAGAATTCCTCTGACTTTTATGGAGAAGGTGACAGGTGTAGGGCAGAGTCACATTTCTAGAGAGGAATCTTCAATCAGCCAGAAGAGACCCTGTCAAACCCTGCTTCCTGCCAGAGAGCATCCGACTCATGGTAAGACTAAAGGCAAGCCCAAAGGACAGTTAGAGCTGGCAAGAGAGCTGGCCTGTAGGCAGAGCGTAGGCAGCCCCCAGCCACTCTCAACTCCTTACAGAAGAATGAGAGGAAACCATGACCCACAACTGACGATGCCTCAGAACATCGCCCAGTGTTCCCAACAGAGAACACAGCCCACTGATAATGGAGCTTTGAAGTGTCTGGCCAAGGGCCAGGAGATGTTGGAAGTGTCCTTTGGAGAATATCTGCTTTAGATTACTCCCTGTGTGGAGGAAGCCACACATGCTGACTTCAGCCTTTCTGCTGCCTTCAGAACTCAGGGCTTTGGGTTGACTGATCTAAAGCCTGCTCATTTGGCTTAGACCAAAATGTCAGGTTTAGTGAGCCTGGGTGTTATTGTTGGGCTTTCTCCCTTTAGTACTGCATCTCAACGCTATGCTCTGTTTTCTTCATTGTCTCGTGGCAAATGTTTTATTCCTGCTCTTCACAGCCCTGGAGTATTCTATTTCTTTTGTATGGGTGTTTATTCTAAAAATGGAATAATTAAATGTCTTTCTCAACTGCATGATTACAATCCCACTAATCAAAAATAGTTGGCTATGTTTCTGTTGCCGTGATAAAACGCCACGACAAAAGACAACTTACAGAAAGAAGAATTTATTTTGGGCTTACAGTTCTAGAGGAATAAAAGTCTGTCATGGCAGGAAGGCGTGACAGCAGAAACAGGAAGCTGAGGGTTCATGTCTTCAAATGAAAGCATGAAGCAGAGAGAGCGAACACTAAGTGGAGTGAGACAATATACCTGTGGGACATAAAGCCAGGAAGTTTGATAAGGTAGAGCAGGTTGAGACCCAGAGGACACATCTGAGGCTTAGGCAACTTCCAGATCCCTGTCAGACTCCTGATTTAGAACACGTGCCATGCTTCTCACATAAAAGAAATGTGCCCTATGGTCATGTAGGCTCAAAAGAGAGTTCTCCATGCTAATGAGGTACTTAGAGACTCAGAGGGAGGCTTAGCCAATAAGCTTCCCTTCCCAGACATTCTTCCCTGAAAAAGGTATTTAATCTCAGGCCCACCCTGAGAAGGCCAAATTCAGTTGGTAATAGATTCTACCACTCAGGCCATAGACTGCTCAAACTCACATTGTCATCAATATTTCTACCAATATATCCAAACACACATGTGCTTGATCACCCTTCTTTGTGAAAGCAGATTAGCTGGTGAGTGTCAGATAGGATTAAATCCTTGCCACTCAAAATGCTGCCATTGACCAGCCCTTGACATCATCTGACAGGCCCTTGGAAAGATAATCAGGCCTCTCACAGACCAACAGCATCCAAACTCCATTATAACAAGATCAACAGTGAGTCCCATGCACATTTAAGTTGAGAAGGATTCTCTTAAATAGTTATCAGCCCCTTTGAGGGACAAGGAAAATCAAGGAAGACAAATTGCAAAACACTAACTGACAAAATTCCAAAAAGGAACTTGGGCCAGTACATTGCCTAGTGCTTTCCAGTGGCTGACTCTGCACCCCCAGAGCTAAGAACAACTCTTGGCTAAATGACTTGGGCTCTTTCTTAAACATCAATGGGGTGCTGATTAATCAAGGATTGCTTCTCTTAAATCTCTCTGGGCTAGAAAATATGTTGGCAACACTAGGGATTGGGGTTGATCATTAACTAAAAGGTCATTTTGGCTCCACCCAAACGTGGATGTCAGGAAAACAGCCTTCTGTATGGTGACTAGGGCTCCCCTCAAGAGAGCTCATCCTGAAGGCTATGCAGAGAAGAGGCTGAACTTCCTAAACAACAGGGGACTTCAATGGGTCTGTGGGCATGGGGAATCTCACATTTGGAAATAGATTATAAAGTCAAAGTGCTCAGCTCCCAACTGCCCCAACTCTCAGCAGATGATAAATGGAGACTCAGCCTTTTCTGGCTTCTAAATATCCCAGTTGGCACATGGAGGGTATCTCGTCCCCAGACTCAAGAGAATGTGGGCAGAAAATATTAACAGGAAAAACTGCATCTCTACTGGGCATTTTCAGACTTTCTCCTTTGCCACTCTTCCCTAATGTGCATGTTGTAACTATTTATGCATATCTAATACTGAGTATTACAAGAGATGCTTTGAAGTACTAAAGATAGACAGGCCATATGAAAATACAATTCCATGTCATAGAAGGGACTTGAGCAACAAAGATTCTAACAATACTGAAGCGTCCTGGAGCAGTCCCCCACAGACAGCGAGGGACAATTGGCCTGACTTCTAGGTGTCCACTACTATGTAGGAGTGAGTGGCAGCAGAGACATGAGGGGGCCTTGGAATGTGGCATGGTCAGTACACCTCATATCAGACACTAACATTTCAGCTGGCCACATGGGCTCATCCTCCTCATTCCATACTTGATCTGGCTCTTGATGTCTGTGTCAGTATTCTACCTGGCACTAAAGCTCTATTTGTCCTCTTGCCCACTGGTGGGAATCGCACTCAGGACATTGCCAGACACCCTCTGGAAGCCACAACTCATCCTCTGAACCTCTTGGGATTATCTACCAAAATAGGTAGTGGACTACACATTCAACATACAACTGTCAGACTGTATGTACTACGTTGCTAGGAAGTCCCGACTATTCTGTTCCACTGAGAAATTCAATTTTTGTATTCAATTTTTATTCTACTCTGTACAAACATAAAATATTGCTTGTATGTTTTTTACTTGGCTTTTAGTCTTTAATTAGCATGTATTGAACAATGGATTTCATTATGACATGTTCACACACATACATCAGGAGCTTTACTCACATCCACCCATTACCATTGCCTGTTCTCCTGTCCTCTGATCTACAACCCACCCCCATAGTTCCACTTCAACTTTGACATACAAGTATCAAGAAATACATCAGACACATAGGTAGGTGATAGACAGACATGAGGTCCACAAAGGAAAGGAAATGTGGCATTTGTCTAAGGCAGGCTTATTTAGTTTAACATGATATTCCAGTCCTATCCAATTTTCTAAAATTGACATAAATTTGTGCTTCTTTATGACTGAATAAAACTGCACTATATTCTGAGCATGGTGGCATATACCTTTCCTCTCAGCACTCCAGAGGCTGAGGCAGGAAGATCTCTATGAGTTCCAGGTCAGCATCATCTACAAATCAATTTTGAGACTAGGCAGGACTTGATGAAATTAATGACTGCAATGACAAGCATATTGGAGACATTACAGAAGCCCTGTGGGACTTCCTGGCCATTGCTTTACAGTTTCAGCACCCACTACCCCAATCCTACAGGTGTCTTCAAATTGATGGGGACAATAGATACTTAACCAAATGCCAATTGTGGCTTTTCTGTAGGATGAATGCAATATCAGATACAATGCAATAACAGATAAGGGGCCCTGGGAGATAACTCAGTTGGTGAAGTTCTTACTTTGCACGCATAAGGACCTGAATTTTATCCCCAAGAAACCATGTAGAAAAGCGCAGAAAACTGAGCATGGTGTCACATGTTGTAATCGAAAAGCTGGGGAAATTGAGACAGGTTGATTCCTGGGGCTTATGGCCCAATCAACCTAGCCTATTCAGCAAGCTCTGTACCAATGAGACACCCAAAGATAGGGTGGCTGAGGATTTGGCTCAGTCAATGCTTGCTGAAAAAGTATCCAATCCCCAGTACCCATGTAAAAAGTAAGGCACGTGCCTATAATTCTAGTACCACAAGAGGTCAGGCAGACAAACAAAAGTATCCAGAAAGACCACTGGGATTGACTGACCAGATAGTCTGTCCAAATCAATGAGCTCTGGGGTTCAGCAAGTGATCCTGCCTCAAAATCTAAGGTAGAGAGTGATAAAGGAAGACTCCCAGCAGTGACCTCTGGCCTCCACACTCACAAGCACACATGTGCACATAAACATATTAACACATATGCACACAAGTAACAGACACAGGTACTATATGCAGATGCATCAAACCGATTATTAGATAAATTTAGACAGGAAGACATTTAGAAAGTATCAGATGTGGAAGCGCTTCAGTTGATGAGTCTAGGACTCGTGAGCTGCCATCCAGACTGAGAAGACAAGATTAAGAAAACATAGTACGAAAGCAAGGCATTCCAGAAAATAAAAGTAGTTTGTAGTGCCAAATGCTATAGTGCCAAATATAGAGCTTGTAGTGGAATACTGAAAGGCTAAGTAGATCTGGTAAACAAAACCTAGATTCCAGATGATTCTGTATATTCTATTAAAATTATTCCTCTTGGTCTCTCAATCATATGTTTGTTTGATCAGCGCAAATAGAATAAATCCATCACTTTATGAAGAGTGCCACTGATGAGAGAGTTACTACAAACAGCAAGATTAGTGAGGAAATAATTGCATCAGACAAGAGGTACACCCAAGCCCTGGCCTGCTTACAAAAGGAGGGAAGGGGTGGTAGTGAGAGAGCTCAGCGAGTAAGGGCCATTGCCACCAAGCCTGATGACCTGAGTCTGATCCCTGAGGGATGAACCAATTTCCCCAAGTCCCCAGCCTCTATACAGGTGCTGTAAGAAAGAGTGATGGTGGAAAGGTTACAGATGTCATAAGAAACTGGAATCAGGAGTGCCAAGGAGATAATCACACAAGGCAGTGAGAGAGGAGAAGAAAAAAATATTGGCTCTGCCTGGTTGAGTCTGGAAAGGCACGCATAATATGAGGCAGCACAGAGCAAGTGAATGTCCAAATAAAATCCAAACACAGCAAGGAGCCTTATTAACTAAATAAAGAGCTGACGATTGAATAACATTAGCAGCCATCTATTTGTAATCTGAACTCCAAAACTTTTGGGAATTAGAGGTCAATTACAATAAAACCCAAACATATATTCAGCAAAGATTTCAAACAAAATCAGACAGATGAAAAGCAATCTAGCCTAACAGAGGAGCAATAATCAAGTAAGAAAGAGAAAGATAATGATGGCTGCCCAAGGCCACTCAATCAGCCAGAGTTCACTGGCAGCAAAGCCAAGATGAAGACGTGCAGAGGGCTGTAAGAAGCTGGAGGCTCGCTGTGAGGTGGGGAAGACAGTCTAGACTTTAGAGTCTGGAGGACCAGGGTTCAGTTTCATAGTGGATGAGGTTGGCATGCTACTGTGTGCCCTGTGCTTCTGAGCCTCAGTTGTCTTGTGTGGAAAAAGAAGAAAAAAAAATCTACTTAATGAAGATATGTAAAGCACTTTGCTCCTCATAGGCCTTCAAGAGATAATAATACAGTCTGTGGCCTAGTGCTGCAGGTCCTGTAATCCCAACTGTTCAGGAGGCTGAGGCAGGAGGATAACAAATTCAAGGATAGCCTGGACTACAAAGTTAGTTCAAAGCCAGCCTGGGCACAGTAGTGAGATTCTGCCTCAAAACAAAACTGTAAAAGGGCCTAGGGAAAGCCGTTGTAGCCATGCATGACTGTAAACTAACCATCGAGGAGTTGGGGACAGAGATAGGTAGATTCCTAACTTTGCAGGGCAGACAATCTAGCCAATTAGAAAATGCCAGGTTTAGAGATCTTGTCTCAAAAAGTAAGACAGGTAAGACAAGCAGACATCAGACATCAACCTCCAGCCTCCAAAAGCATAGTTCACATACACAGAAAATGAAAATTATCTTCTTGTGCCTGAGGTTGTAAACTCACATGCTCAGACCCTTGAGTGAAGCCTCAGGACTGTAAGAAGAAGGGAAGGGAGAATGGGAACACCAACTGTTATCTCCCCCCAAAAGACAATCATTTCCCTTGTATTAAATTATCCTGGGACTGACCCTTCCTCAGCATGGACATAGAAAGCAGCATGGGCAATTTTATACTCATTAGGTCCCTTAGGCAAATGAAAAAAATAGAGTGTGCTCTAGTGAGCCAATGACAAGAGACTCCTGAAATCTGAGGACCTCATCTGCTCAGGAAGGTCTGCACATTAGTTTTCACCTGAGTGGGACCTAACATTTTGCAATTGTCCCTCAGATGAAAGCCAGCTTCTTCTGATTTCTGCTCCTGTGGACAACCTTGGGGTAGAGCATAGTGGGGAAGGTGTCCATCCCAGATTCCTTCCCTGCTCTTCACTTAGGTAGACAACCCATAAGCCAGAACAGGCTGGGACCAGAAAAGGCTAGGGAAGCAACAGAGAGAGACAGCATTTCCTACATAAGCCTCTTCTGAAGCTGTTAAACATTCTCCTATTCAAACCACCCTATCATGTCTAGGAAATGGGGACACAGTTCCTATTGAGCAGGTAGAGGCTAAAGATTCTTCTCCAATGTTCTACTAGTGCACAAGAAAGAAGTATCCATCACCAGTTGTCAATGGTGCTGAGATTGACCCGTACTCTTTGGATGATTGAAAAACATGATACCTTTAAAATAAGCTAAGGAAGCAGAAGGGACAGCTTTGAAGTAAGTGCAGTGAATTCTGCTCTGTTCATGTTGTTTTATGGACACCAATAAGGGATACAATTCAGAATATTATCAAGAATATGAAAATCATATGTGTTTATAAGCCAATCTATCTGTTGGCTACAGCAGCAGAGAACCCTGTCTTGCAGAGTTATTAATTAACAGGTTGGCAAGCCAAGGATGGTAAGATTCTGCACAGAGCCTTACCAATCTAAGACAGAAGTGCATTCCTTTGGATAATGCATATTCCATGATGGGTAAGGAAGGTATCTTGTCAGAATGACATAAGACAGGCTCAGTCTTGTTAATGAAATAAAAAAGGGAGAGAACAGAGAGTCTTTGGGGCTACTTGGCAAGAATCTGACATGGGCCAAGGACAAGGAAATAGGCTTCAGGCAGGAATCTGACATTAGGCTAGAACAAAGAAGTAATTCCAGTTAGGAATCTAAATCTTAAGCTAGAACAAAGAAGTAATCTCAGGCAGGAACCTAAATATTAGGCTAGAACAAAGAAGTAATTTCAGACAGGAATCTAAATTTTAGGCTAGAACAAGGAAGTAGGCTTCAGACATGAAAATGACCTTGGGCTAGGACAGGGAAGTAGGCTCAGATACTTTGGTCATCCTGATAAGCCCTTAGAAACAGTGATCATGGGAGTGTTCACGTAATTGAATTTAATGCCTTGCTTTTTCTTTGACTATTTGTGTTTATTGTCTTGCTTGTTCCTTGACTATTTGCATCTATTGTATTGCTAGACCCTCAACCTAGAACTGACCTTAATACATGCATGTAATCAAAATGGTATAAAAGCATTAAGGAGGAGGGAGAATGGGATAGGGGGTTTCTAGGGAGGGGAAATGGGGAAAGGAGATGACATCTGTATTATAAATATATAAAATATCCAATAAAAAAAAAGAGAACACTGTCTTGGATTCTGAACTACACCTGAACACAAATCTTGGCTCAAAAGTTATCTGCCTCATGTGCTATGGAAGCACTTTTAGTAAATATACTAAATTCTCTCATCTTTGGCTCCCTCAACACAGTAAAATCATTGCCATGCAGCAATAGTATTAAATGTAATGCATATAAAAATTTAATACAGTGTTCAATAATACACTATTGCCCTTAACTGTGAATCAATAGATTTTTTTTCACAATATAAACTTATTGCCTGGTGTGTCTAGAGTGGGTTCCCATTAGTAAGGAAAGAATAGAGATAGCTACAGAAGAACCTTTGCCCCTGACCAATGCCTAAGGAAGTTCAACATTTAAACCAAGGAAGCTGAACAAATAGCTACTTTTCCTGGAGCTCACGCCAACAGAGAGTTCCAATTTAGATCATTCCTGAAGATACCACCCCAGAAAAATACCAGGTCAGCATGCTGCCTGAAAGAATGAGAAAGAGGGAGGAAGCTAAGTTCACTTCACATCAGTCAGGTACGGGGCACCATGGTTGCTGGGATTCTATGTGCGTTCTGTTTTCTATGTGAACCTCTATCTGAGTTGCTCAATCAAAAAGTCATTTTTTCTGTAAGCCTAGGCCTAGAATTAACTGGAAATGGGAAGTTTTCTGGATTGGGCATAAACACAGTTTGTTCCATCCATACCTGCAACTGCTATGATCAGGAGAAAATGAAAGGGGAATATGACTTTTTGGGTGCTCTTCTAACATGCATAAAGTCCTAGGTATAGGACTATAATCCAGCATTGGGAAGTGGAATCAGGAAAGTAAGAAGTTCAAAGCCAGAGAAGAGAATTGGTTAGCTAGTTCTTGCTTCCTCCCTGTGCTACAGGGAGCTCCTTCAACATGGTGTTGGAGTTGCTGAGCAATTCGAAGCCATTGCAGAGCTGACTTAGGAACAACAATAGTGCAACTGGCAGCTTTGAACACATTTACACAAGACTTTCTAGCTCCTGGGCCCTCTCTAATCTTTGTATCTCATCCCATGCACTAAAAATACAAGCATGTCTTCGCCTCCTAGTTCTTCTAGGAAGAGTCTTCTGGATGATCTGGGCTCATCTCTGAGTCAAGCTCTGAATTTGGGCCAGTCTCATTCTGAAATGAAAGTGAAGACCACCCCCACCCTGGCATGAGCCCCTCGCTCCCACCCCAAGAACCCATTTAGCTTGGCTGATCTTCTCCACTGTCTTAGCAGTTCCAAATCACCTACTGTTTCCAGAAGCACTAAATGCAGGTAACTGTTTTATATTCTGAGTCACTGCAGGGGCAGCCAATTCATGTCATCTCCCCTACCTGCCATGGGCATCCACAAGGCAGCTCTCCAACATCTGGTTCTTATTCCTGGCTGACGAGTGTGCTATGTAGTTTTTGCCAACACATAACCTCCCTGATCTTTTGCATTATTACCAGTGAAAAAAGTAATGATGCTTCACCTAGCATTTGACTTTATTATAAATACTAGGAACTAAAGACTATAGGTGACAAAGCTGTCTATAACAAGACAGTCAGCCTTCTTTCCTCACTCCCTTTAAAAGCTACCTAATCGTAGTCAACTAACACAGTAGATAGAATCAAATTTAAAGTGGCTCGTTCTAAGAATGATTCCAGTTGGATACATAATAAAGAAATTATATGTATATTTGTTCAACAAACATATGTTGAACATTTACAATGTGTTCACTTGACACAGATTAGTAAATGGATGTATCTCTCTGTTAATAAGAACCATGGACATAAATAATCCAAGCAATGGTTTAGAAAATATGTGAGTTTTGAGTTTGACACTGAAGGTTTGAAGAGACGGTCAAGATGGAGACAAGACACCCTGAACAGAGGGTTCATCTGGAGTGAAGTAGATTCATCGCAATGAAAGTTGTAAGGAGCCCAGTGTGGGGAGAGAGAGAGAGAGAGAGGAGAGAGAGAGAGAGAGAGGAGACAAGCAGAGAAGACAGAGACGGAAGAGAGACAGGAGAGACTGGAGAGAGAGAGAGAGAGAGAGAGAAGTAGATGCTAAGGATTGATGGAGGAAAGTGTTACTTTGGAGCGGTAGGTAAATTTGGAAAACCTAGAGCCAAGAAGTAAAAGTTATTATCTTTTATTTCCAACATAATATTTTTAATGATTATTTGGGAATTTCACATTATGCACCTGATCACACTCACTTCCCAGTCTTCTATGTCCCTCCCTCTCCCCTATGACCTTCCCACCAAAAGAAGAAGGAAGAGGAGGAGGAGGAAGGAGGAGGAGGAGGAGGAGGAGGAGGAGGAGGAGGAGGAGGAAAAGAAGAAAGAGAAGGAGAAAGAGAAAGAAGAGAAGAAAGAGGAAGAGGAGGAGGAAAAAAGGAAAGAAAAACCAAGTCCATTGTGTATTGCTCATATGCTCACTGGAGCACAATCAAACTCCAGTGGCCAGCCCCCTAAGGAAAGCTGAGTCCTTCTCTACCTGCACCCTGCCAGAAGTCACCAATTATGGAGAGTACCCCAGCATCCCTATCACAAATTTCAAGAGTTTTCTTTGATAGCCTATATTTTAGGCTGTTACTCTGGGAGGAGGTCAGGGGTGGGGATAGGATTGTCACAGAAGCCTTCTGTGTTCCTCTTTCTCAAATGTGTGTCTGTATGGACCATGAACATCCACACTGTCCCCAGCATTAGCACAGGCCGAAAACCTCCACAAGGTCTCCAGCTGCAGAATGGCCTATGGACATCAACATGGCCCTCTGCTGAACCACAGACCATGGAGCAGCACGGCCTCCAGAAGTACAGACCATGGAGGTGTTTCGAAGAGGCCTAATTCAGTAAATGGATTCTTCATCTTGAACATCATGCCCTGTTCAGAGCCAAGGTGATGTTGAGTTGCGTGAACCAACTCAAACGGGGCAACTTGTTGTGGGGCTGAGTCTACCCAAGCTCCAGGCTGTTGCTGCACGCCATCTGTGGACCCTACTGAGCCTACCCTGTTCCTCCATCAGTGGCAGGCTTCTCTCACCTCTGTCACAGCTGTGTGTCTCCAGTTCCACCACTCCCACACCTGCACTGCACAGTTCAGCTCCGCTCCTCCATTTCCCCCACCTCTCCATTACATATGTGTTTCTTATAGTGAAGCACATGCTCTTGGTGAAAGTCCCCAGCGGTGCTGTGAGTTGGGTAGGGGTGAGCCAGTATCCTAGCTGGCATTATGTTGCTGTGATAAAACACTGAACCAAAAACTGTGACTTATGCGCCACAGTCCTCATAGATGGAAGCAGGGCAGGGGGGGGTGGGTGGGCGGGAGGAACCCGGAAGAAGAAACTGAGACATTATAAAGGAGCATTGCTTACTGCAGTTGATTACAAACTCGCCCCCCATGGCCTAGTCAGCTACCTTCTTATACATCCCAGGCTCACCTGCTAAGAGATGGCACTGCCTACAATGGGCTGAACTCCTCCTCCATATCAATTAGCAATTAAGAAAACTGCCCACGGATACCATTACAGGCCAGTCGGATGGAGGCAATTCCTCTACTGAGGCTCCATCTCCCCAGGTGATTGTAGTTTGTATCAAGTTATCAAAACCAACCAGCACAGGGAGGGGTGGAGTAATGAGCTGGCTGTTGCTGTCATTCTTGCATCACAACAAGAGAGTGTGGGCTCTTGGCGTGGGCTTCCCACCTCATCTGCCGCATTTCCTAAGAACTAGACGCTTCTGCATCTTTCAAGCACCCGCCCTAAACCATTGAACTTCTGTGGTTTATTCCTAGGGCTTAGTGCTTGTATCTGCTTTTTTTGTGTCTTGGCACAGATGACTTTTGGTGCTTTTTAGACATCTCCCCGGATGTTGGGGGACATTTAGTCAGTACTTCCTGATGTGACGCAGCAGGTGTACTCTTCCCCACCATTAGCTAAAGAACTGAAAGACAGGAAACAGCACAGTGTGGAGGTAAAGTGCTTATCAGCCTTACTTCTAGAGCAGAGAAAAGGCCTCAGGCAGGAGAGAGCACTAACTATAAAGGATTTGGGTGTTATTTGGGTTTAGGATTGCCTACCTGGTGAGTTTCCATGCATCCCCTCATTTTTCTATTGGGCTAAAGGTGCCTATGAGCTCCTTCTATAGTACAGATTGGGTCTCTGTTCTATAATTACTGATTGTAAGGTAAGAGTAGGTGCAACCGTCTGGTTTTGTGTTTAACAGGTATGGGGAGATTCACCACATTTAAGAGGGGAAATATGCTATGTTTCAGGGAAACAAAAACTTACTGCGCAGACAAAAAGCCACAAAGAAATGGGCGCATACTGCCCATTACTGAGGGCAGAAAGTCATTTCAGAAACTCAGTTGCTTCCCCTGTTTTTGGTAAAGCAGATGGGGGAGGAAAAGACACAGAACAAGACCTGGGGAGAAGGCACTCCTTGGTGGAAGTCACACAGTCAGATTAATCGTCTTTATGCTTGTATCTCTGAGCCTAGACGTGAGCTCATTCTTATGTAAGTTTAACCTGTGAGGTTAAAATCACTTCAACTACATAATGTGAAGAGACACCGTAATAGTCAGACATCTAGCTGTTGGTCTATTTTTTTTTTAAATGACTTGATTTCTTCAGTTATTCCCAAGTACCTTCTGGAGGACTTCTCTAAATGAAGAGCAGCAAAGAGCCTGTGACATCTGCTTCGGATCAGAGCACTGGGAAAGAGATTGCTGGAACTTTGCAGGAGACAGTGCTGAACCATATTCAGTTGGGAGCTCAATAAATCTTCTGGAAAATAGTAATAATCTGACCTGCCGATTTCTCCAGCTTCATCCCCATCCCCCGCCCACACATCCCTCTTCTCCCAGCCTCAGCTCTCTGCGTTCAGCCTCATTAATCTGCTGCACTTTCATTTTGATCCATTTCATTAAACCACTGTACAAAGTGCCTTCCCTGAAGTCCCCTTTTCTGCTGGGTGAAGTCCCACTTGTCCATCATCTGCAATAATGGACACCCATTAGCACGTACTTCAGAGAGTCCTTGTGAGAATTAAAAAAGACTACCCATGTCATAGTCTCAGATCAGTCTCTGGTTGTAGGCAGCGCTCCATACATCTTAGCTGTCATCATTCCACTTCTTTCCAGGTTCAACTCAGACATCATCAATGGTATCAAACTATCCATCAATCCCTTCCTCCCTATCGGGTGCCCACACTTTGTACACTGGATGTGTCTCTCCCACAATGATGACAATAAGGAAGCTTTGTTGACTGCTTTGTGCAGCCTCTGCTCTGTTCCTTATATTTCAACCTCCCATTCTGGTGTGAAGTACCAGTCCTGAAAATCCCCACTCTGGAAATGAGCACACTGATATTTAGTAGTTTTTCCAAAGTCAACTGGCAAGTGGATGGCTGACCCAGAGCTTGGCCTAGAATGCACAGGCATTGTCTTACACTCAACTTTGACTTTCAGTTCAAGGCGTTGTCTCATTGTCTCTCCCGCCAGTTCTTTCTTTTGACATGGCTCTTTAAAGGGTTGTGTGTTTTCAACCAAACATTAGGCAGAGCCAGAGGAACCCCACAGAAGGAGTAAGGGGAAGGACTGCATGAACCAGAAGAGTCGATGACACCATGAGGACACGGCCCAGAATCAGCTAAGGGTACATAGAGGATGACAGAGAGTGAAGCGGCAATCACAGACCGTGTTATACCTGAGCAGCTTAGTGTTCTTGTGAGACTCCTAACAGTGGGAATGGGGTTTTCTCTGACTCCTTTGTCTGTTCTTGGGATCCTTTACCTCCTACTGGGTTGCCTGGTACAGTCTTAATATGAGGGTTTGTCCTAGGTCTTATAGTAATTTGTTATGACATGCTCCCTGGTTTGTTTGTTTGTTTGTTTGTTTGTTGAAGGGAAACAGAGGAAGAATGGATCTGATGGATCTAGGGGATGGAGAAGGACTGGGAAGAGTGGAAGGTGGGATAAAAACGAAAAAAAAAATGTGTGTTTTTATTTATTTCATATGTATAGGTGTTTTTGCATGCATGTACGTCAATGCCCCAGTGTATATGCAGTGCCCACAGAGATCATAAGAGGGCATAGGATCCCCTCTAACTGGAGTTACAGATGGTTGTGAGCCACCATGCGGGTGCTGGAAATTAAACCTGTGTCCTCTGCAAGACCAGCCAATGCGCTTAACAGCTCAGTCATCTCTCTACCCCCTTGGTTTTGCTCTTATGGAATATTATAGGCACTTGCTTAAAATGTAATAAATTAATAAATTTTCAAATTCCCACCATACCAAGAAAAAAATGAAGGCTTAAAAGTAAATAATGATAAAATAATAATAATAATAATGAGTTGACCTAAGAGAACCAAGAGACTTCCTATGTCTTCCTGTCTGTTTTTATGGCTATCACCTGGTTCCAGATCAAGAGGGGTTCTGCCTGATTAAAATTTAGTGTAAAACAAGGCTTAGAGCACTCATAAACGGAGTCTCAGTGTGGTTTATGGATGTGCTGACCCAGCAGAGGAAAGCAACTATACAGAGATGACTCTTCCCAGAGAGAAATCTGTTACCAAGGAAATCAAGCAGAAAGTGACTCATGGCCAGTTTGTCTCACCTCCTCTCCTGTCAGCCCATATCCATCACACGCTGACCTCCAAATGCCCCTTCAATGTCCTCTGCCTCACTATGCCTATATAAGAACATGGGTTATCTCCACAATCCTGAGGGCTATTTAGACCGTGTTAGGCTTAAAACAGTGTTTCTTAACCTGTGAGTCACGACCCCTTTGATGGCCTCATACAGCTATCCTGCATATCAGATATTATTTATTTCATATCATATACTATTCAGAACAGTAGCAAAATTCAAGTTAGGAAGTATGAGTAAAGATAATTTTATGATTGGGGATCATCCACATGAGGAACTGATTAAAGGGTCACAAAATTAGGAAGGTTAAGAACCACTGATTTAAAACACCGAAGTTGAGTTGCCTAGCCTGGCATATGCCAGACCCTCAGTGCATAATGGATGGACAGTTGAGTGAGGGGATGGATAACTGTGGAAGAACAAGAGGCTAGAATGGATCCATAAGACTCCATCCTCCTATGCCTGCCCTACACACACGCCAGCCCACCATAAGTGATGTCACCCATCTTGGGACATAGCACCGTCCAACAAGTATCTGTCACTCTGATAGGACTGTAGAGTGAGCAATAAAGAGAGTGTAATTAACCTCACTCTTTCTGTCCATAGTAGGTAGCATAGAGCCTGGTTTGTGACATATTCTGAACCAAAATTAAATAAAATCATCTATTCATTCAAAATTCAGTCATTGTTCCAGGCTTCGTGTTCATATATTATAACACCTAAGTTTTCCGGTGCAACCCTGACACCTTAAGCAACATGTACATGTTTCTACCCTCCCAATTAAGCACACCTGTGGAACAGGAAAAGGTCCCTACACCATTAATTTTCCATCAGTCAGACCACTTGTACCCAACCCAATCTTCAACCTAAAGGGTTTGCCCCTTGACAGGCATTAAATCATTCAAATAGACCAATTGCTTTCTTATGAAGGAGCCACAAGTAATCTTGCCCTCTTGACTTTGCAAAGTCTGTCTGTCATAGTCTTGCTATGAGTGCTGTGGCCCTTAATAGCATAGAGTGTCTACATCCTCCAGATTGACTTCATGTAACTGACTTATCTGCTGCTGTTAACAGTCTTATCTACCCAGAGGCAAGTATCTCATGCTATTTATGGAGGGCTGAATCTCTTCTTTATCACTGGAGTAAAATGTATGCCAATTGAACAAGATCCGGGACTCACAAGATGGCTTGGTGAATAAAGACACTTGCCACCAAGCCTGACTACATGATTTCAATTCCAAGACTCCATGTGAGAGAGCAGAGAACAGACTTCAGAAAGCTGTTTTTAACACACATAAACACACACACACACACACACACACACACACACACACACACACCAGATAGACAGATAGATAGATAGATAGATAGATAGATAGATAGATAGATAGATAGATAGATAGATAGATAGATAGATAGATAGATACTGGGTAGGTGGGGGGAGTGAATGGATGGGTGGGTAGATGGTTGGGTTGATGGGTGAGTGGATGAGAACAAGTATTGTTTATTTGGCATTAAGCAAAATAAACCAGGCCCCTTCCTGCTGAAAGTTGAGCTCCTATTCCAGCCAAAGGCTAAATTCACCAGCTTCCTCTCCTGTGGTGAAGAGAGATTTCGTAAGACAGAAGCTATCAATTTGGAAAAGAAGGTAAAAGAAAGGAGCTGTGAGGAGGAGTCGGTGTCTAGGGGGAGGAGAAGGCAGCTCCAAACAAGCTCTGTTGTGGCCTCGGAGGCTGGAGGGCTGCACAAGGCCAGTGGAGTTCCTGGGCTTCCTGAGGTCATGTTCTAAGAGGGAAAGAAAGCACAGCAAGGTAGGATGTGAGCTCGTGTTCATCACTGTCGAGATAAAAAATGATACTAGGAATGGTATGTAGTAGAACAGGAATTAGAAAGTCACAGACTTTGAGCCACATCCAGCCCTGACTTTTGTAGCACATAAATTATGCAAATCTCAAATAACAGCACACTTAAATAAGGTTTGATTGGAACAGAGCCACGTGCATTTACTTTCAGACCACGATGGTCCCACACTCATGCACGAACGACTGGCACTAATTGGACTCAATGAGTTATTAAAATACAGAGAAAAACACACAAGATTATAAGGGGGTTGTGGGAGAGGGTCTGGAAAGAACTGAAGGAGGAGGGTGGGAGTGGCTGTGTTCAGAATCAATTGCATATGTGTATTAAATCCTCAAAAAATAAATAAAAGACATAGTTAACAAAGAAAAGGTTCCCCAGGGCTGAGAGCTGGATGATAAGAAAGAGCCCAGGGCAGGCCTGGAAGGCACGTTCACACAGAAGGTAGAGCAAACACCCTGACACTGCAGGGGAGTCAGGACGGTGAGCTCAGTACACAAACCGATTTCCAGAGCAACTCTGTACCAGGCGTCACTCTGCAGAGAACAGACTGTGCAGAAATACCCAGAGCTTAAGCTCCAGACTACTGGGTCTCACTCAGTCTGGCCTAGTGGCTTTGCCTGGCTTTCCTTCTGTGTTCTTCTTGCATGTGCCTTAGGTTTTTTGTTTGTTTGTTTGTCTGTTTGAGGTTTTTGTTTTGTTTTGTTTTTTGAGGAGATACAAATGATGTGTTTTTTATTGGATATTTTATTTATTTACAATAGAGATGTCATCCCCTTTCCTCATTTCCCCTCCCTAGAACCCCCTATCCCAACCCCCTCCTCCTTTTTTGCTTTTATACCATTTTAATTACATGCAAGTATTGAGGTCAGTTCTAGGTTGAGGAACTAGCAATACAATAGAAGCAAATAGTCAAGGAACAAGCAAGACAATAAACACAAATAGTCACAGAACAAGCAAGACATTAAACCCAATTACGTGAACACTCCCAAGATCAATGTTTCTAAGGGCTTATCAGGATGACCCAAATATCTGAGCCAACTTCCCTGTCCCAGCCCAAAGTCATTTTCATGTCTGAGGCCTACTTCCTTGTTCTAGTTCTAGCCTAAGATTTAGATTCCTGCCTGAAATTATTTCTTTGTTCTAGCCTGAGATTTAGATTCCTACCTGAAATTACTTCTTTGTTCTAGCCTAATGTCAGATTCCTGCCTAAGACCCACTTCGTTGGCCTTGGTTTTAAATATCACTGCTGCTTAGGAGGTCAAAGGAATGGCTCAATCAGGCAGGTGCTTGGACAGTCTGAATTTGATTTCCAGTAGATAAAATGGGATGGTGGTATGTGTACATGTCATCCCAGTGCCGGGCAGGCAAAGACAGGAGGATCCCTGAGCCTCACCAGTGAGCCACTCTGCCTACATAGTCAGTTCCAGATCATCAAGAAACCCTGTCTCATTGATTTTCTCAAGAACAACTCTGGTTTTGTTGATATTTTGTATATTTCTTTCTGTTTCTACTCGGTTGATTCAGCCCTAGTGAGTTCTGTGACTAACCAAGAAAAAGTTTTTAAAAAAATTTCCAAAAAAAAAAAAAAGGGGGGGAAAAAAAGGAAAACTCCCCCTTTTTTCCCTTTTTTTAAAAAAACCCTTTTTTTTTTTTTCCCCCCTTTTTTTTTTTTTTTTTTTTTTTTTTTTTTTTGGAAAAAAAAAAAAAAAATTTTTAAAAAAAAATTTTTTAAAAAAACCCCCCCCCCTTTTTCCCCAAGAAAAAAAAAAATTTTTTTTTTTTTTTAAAAAAAATTTGGGAAAAGGGGAAAAATTAAAACAAAAAATTTTTTTAAAAAAAGGGGGAAAACCAAAAAAACAAAAGGGAAAAAAAAGGGGGCCCCCCAAAAAAAAAAAATCTTTTTCCCCCAATTTTAAAAAAAAAAAAATTTTGGGAAAAACCTTCCCCCCCCAAAAAATTTTAAAAAAAATTTTTTCCCCCCAAAATTTAAAAATTTCCGGGGAAAAAACCCCTTTTGGGCCCCCAAGAAAAAATTTTTCCCCCCCTTTTCCCAAATTTTAAAAAACCCCCGGGGGGGGGGAAAAAAACAAAAAATTTAAAAAATTTTTTTTTCCCACCGTTTAAAATTTTTTTTTCCCCCCCCCCAAAAAAAAAAAAACCCTTTTAAAAAGGGGGGCCCAAAACCAAAAATTTTTTCCGAAAAAAAAGGGGGGCCCCAAAAAAAAAACCCCCCCGGGGCCCCAAAGGGGCCCCCCCCCGGGGAAAAAAACCAAAACCCAAAAAAAAAAAAAAAAAAAAGGGGGAAAATTTGAAAAAAAAAAAAAATTTTTTTTTTAAATTTTAAAAACCCCCAAAAAAAAAAAAAACCCGGGTTTTGGGGGCCCCCCCCCCCCCTTTTTCCCCCCAAAAAAAAAAGGGGGGGGTTTTAAACCCCCAAAGGGGGTTTTTTCCCCCCTTTTTTAAAAAAAAATTTTTTCCCCCTTTTTAAAAAAAAAAGGGGGGGTTTTTTTCCCCCCAATTTTGGGGGGGGGGGGTTTTAAAAAAAAAAAAGGGGGGGGGAAAAACCCCCCAAAAAAAAATTTTTTACCCCCCCCCCCAAAAAAAAAGGGGAACCCAAACCCTAAGGGGGGGTTTAGGGGGCCCCCCCGGGGGGGGGGCCCCCAAAAAAAAACCCCCCCAAAAAAAAGGGGGCCGGTTTTGGGGGCCCCCCTTAAAATTTTTTTTGGGGCCCCCCCGGGGGGGGTTTTTTTTTTCCCCCCCGGGGGGGGAAAAACCCCCCAAAATTGGGAAAACCCCCCAAAAAGGGGAAAAAAAAAACCCCCCCAAAAATACCCCAAAAAAAAAAAGGGGGGGGAAATTTGAAAAAAGGGGGGAAAAAAGGGGGTTTTTAAAAACCAACCCCCCAAAAACCCCCCCGGGGGGTTTTTTTTTTTTTGGGGGGGGGGGTTTTTTTTGGGGGGGGTTAAAAAAAAAAAGGGGCCCGGGGGGCCCTTTTTTTTGGGGGTCCGGGGGGGGAAAAAAGGTTTTTTAAAAATTTTAAAAAAAATCCCCCCTTTTAAAAATTTTTTTTTGGGGGGGAAAAGGGAAAAAAATTTCCCCGGAAAAAAAAAAAAAAAAAAAAACCCAAAAAAAAAAGGGGGGGGAAAAAAAAGGGGGCCCCCAAAATTTTAAAAAAAAAAGGGGTCCTTTTTTTTTTTTTTCCCCCCCCAAAAAAAAAAAAAAAAAGGGGGGGGGGGTTTTAAAAATTTTTAAAAAAAAAAAATTTTTAAAAAAAAAAAAAACCTTTTAAAAAAAAAAAGGGGTTGAAAAAAAAGGGGGGTTTCAAAAAACCCGGATTTTTAAAGGGCCCCGGGGGAAAAATTTTTAAACCCTTTTTTTAAAATTTTTTTTTCCCCTTATTTTTTTTTAAAAAAATTTGGGGGGTTTTTTTGGGGGGGGGGGGGGCCCCAAAGGGGCCCCCCCCCCAAAAAAAAGGGGGGCCCCCGGGGGTTTTTTTCCCCCCCCCCCCCCCCCCCCCCAAAAAAACCCCCCCCCCCCCCCCCCCCCCAAAAAAAAAAAAAAAAACCCCCAAAAAAAAAAAAAAAAAAAAAAAAATTTTTTAAAAAACCACCCTCCCGGAAAGGAAAAAAAGGAAAAAAAACCGGGGGGGGTTTTTAAAAAATTCCCCCTTTTTAAAAAAAAAAAAAATTTTTTTCCCCCCCCCTTTACCCCCCCCCCCCCTTTAAAAACCCCCCCTTTTTCCCCCCGGCCAAAAAACCCCCTTTCCCCCCCCCAAGAAAAACCCAAACCCCCTTCCGGGGCCCCCCAACCCCTTAAAAAACCCCCCCAAAAAAGAAAAAAAAAAAAACCCCCCAAAAAAAACCCCCCCCCAAAATTTAAAAAAATTTTAAAATTCCCTTTTTTTCCCCAAACCCCCCCCCAAAAAAAACCCAAAAAAAAAAACCCAAATAAAAAAAAAAAAACCAAAAATAAAAAAAAAAAAAAAAAGGGGGAAAGGAAAAAAAAGGGGGGGGGGAAAAAAAATTTTTTAAAAAAAAAAGGGGTTTTTTCCCCCTTTTGGGGGGGGCCCTTTTAAAAATTTTTTTTAAAAACCCCCAAAAAAAAAAAGGGAAAAAAAATTTTAAAAAACCCCCCCCAAAAACCCCCTTTTTTAAAAAGGGAACAAAAAAAACCCCCCAACCCTTTTTTTTCCCCCAAAAAATTTTTTTAAAAAAAAAATTTTTAAATTTAAAAAAAAAATTTAAAACAAGGAAAAAAACCCCCCCCCGGGGTTAAACCCATCCCAATTTAAAAACCAAACAAAGCCGTTTTTTAAAAAAACCAAAAAAAAAAAAAAGTATTTTTAAAAAAATTTTTAAGCTGTTGGGAAAATTTGAGTTGTTGTGTTTACCTTCCGAAAAAATCTGAAATGGGTAAATGGGGTACCCAATTTTTTTTCCAAAAAAAATCCATTTGAAAATGAGGCAGGGGGAAAAGAAGAGCCCCCAGAGGTCCTCGGGGTTCCCTTAAAGGTTCAATGGCCCGGAATTGGGGGGGGGGGTGGGGGGGTCCCAAAATCTTGGTTTTTCCAAATCTTTAACCACTGAAAAGCTTTCCTCCTTTGTTTTGGTCCCCAAATAAAAAAAAAAAAAAAAAAAAGCAACTATCCAGCAAGATAGGAAAATTACAACCTTGAATGAAAATCTTTTCCTAGTTATTTTCCTCCGAACCTGCACTTGGGAAATCCATAGTTTGAAACTCCTACCCAAAAATGAAACCAGGTTGGGAAGGCCCCTGAAAAGTTAGGTGTTTAGAGTTCAAGTGAGGAAAGGAGCAAAACCACATGGGGAGATTTAAGGGGGACCGGGGGGTTTTTTAAGAAGGAAAGGGAAAGAGGACTTGAGGGTATGAAAAAAAAACAAAAATAAACCAAAGGGTTTTGAATTAGAACTGGGGCATCCATATGAAACCCCACAGCCCTGTGGTGTGTAAAAGTGTGTGTGTTTGTGGTGTGTGTTTATATTATTTTTAATAAAAAACACCCCATATGATGTAATCCCAGTGCGGTGGGATTTTTCACCCCATCACCACCCCCCCCTCCCCCACCACCCCCCTTTGCCACAGGCTTTGAGCACGAAGCAAGATCAGGGGTCCCTGGCCTTTTGGGTTTCTCCTTTCCCCCCCCTTTGTATTCAGTCTGGCCCCCCAAAAGCCCCCTGGGAAAAACAACCAAAACTCTTGGTGGGTCTGCCCACCTCCCCAGAGCCCCTCTGGGAAAAATTAACCCCCAAAGGGACTCCACAGAAACTGTGTTTCCCCATGGATTTTTAAATCCATCAAAGTTAACAATGAAAGGTTTTTTTTTGTGTTTTTTCTCTCAGGTCCAAACTAAAAAATACAACCCCCGCACCTTAAAATTTTCCGGGCATTAAAAAGGGGGGAAAAAAAAACAAGAGCCAAAAAGCAAGAAGTCTGCTGAAAAAGACAAAGGGGCTTCCCCTCAGGACACCCCAAAAAACCCCGGCTGTTTTTAACCCAAACCTTAATTAAACCAAAAACCCCAAAAGTCCCAAAAATAAACAGAAGGGGGGGGAATTTTTCCTTGGGGGCCCCACCCCCCGAAAAAAGGAACCCTTTCCCCCAATGGGCCCAAAAATTAAAATTTTTCCCCAAAACCCCCCTTTCATTCCCCCAAAAAACCTACTTTAAAAAAAACACCAAACCCACCCATTTTAATTTTATTAACCCAAAAACCCCCCAAAAAACCCCCTTAAACCCCCCAAAAAAAGAAATTCATTCCCCCCCCCCCCCCCCCCAGATTTTGGGAAATTTTAATACCCAAAAAATAAAAAGGGGTTTAAAGTTGGGTGGGGGCCGGGTTATGAATGTGTGACCATGGTTGGGGTTTTGGCAAATTGGGGAAAATTTTGGGTTATTTTTCCCCCAAGAGGGCCCCCGGGGCAGTATGGCCTGGTTGAGTCAGACCCTTTTTTTACAAAGGGGGGTATTTTCCACCCATAAAAAAAAAGAAAGGGAAAAAAACCAAGAACTAAAATTTGGTTCAAAAATTTTTTTTTTTTTTTTTGGGGGGAGGTTGGGGAAGGAGGTTTTTTGGGAAGGAAAATTTAAAATTTTTGGGGGTTTAAATTTTTCCCCTTCCTTTAAAGTTTTTTTCCAGGAGCCCAAAGAAATTTAAATCTCAATCCTGACAAACCCCTTCCGGAAAAGCTTTTCGTGCCCTCCCCAAAAAAATAAAACCCCCAAAGGGGGTTGGTAACAGCCCCAATTTAAATTTTTCGAAGATTTTTAATGGGTCTTTTTAACAAGTTTAAAACTCAAGGCCCTTTGGGTTTTTCCCTTTTTAATTTTAAAATTTAACCAAAGGGTTCTGAAAATTTGGGGGTTCCCAAAAACCCCCGGAATGCCATTTAAATTTCCTTTGGGTTTAAATTTTTTACCTTTTTTGGGGTGTTATTTTTTGTTTCAATTTTTCTGTTAAAAATTAAGGTGGTGGGGGGTTTTTGTTCCTTTTGGAAATTTCCCCCTGTTTGGTTAAGGTGGGTTTTAATATCCCAAAAGTGGCCCCTTTGGGCCCAAACCGGTGTATGACAACCCCAAAACCTTGGCTAACCCAAAAAGAAAAAATAAAAACCTGCTGGCTCCATGCCCTTTGGGAAAACCTGGTTACCAATTTGTCTGGGAGGGTGATCATTTTGGATTTTACCTATAAAAATTCATTTGGCAGGGAAAAAAAAATTTTTTTTCCCCAAAAAAACCCCCACCTTCCCAATTCCCCCCAAAAATTAAAAACAAAACCCCAAAACCTGGCTTTTTTCCCTTTTTTTAAAGGTGGAAATCTTCCCCCCCTGGAAAAGGTTCCCCCCCCAGTTGCCCCCCCGGGCCCCCAAAGGCCTTGCCCCCCAACCCAGGAGGCCAAAATACCCCTTTTTTGCAAAAGAAAATTTTGGGGCACAGGGTTTTTGGAAAAAAAGAATTTAAAGGGCCCGGGGTTTTTTGAACAAACCAGGCTTTTTCCAAAAACCCGGAAAACCTTTTTGGGGGGAAAAATTCCCCCGAAAACCCCAAACTGGCCCGGCCCCGGGGGCCATGGTCAGGGTTCCCCAAAAAAAAAGTTTATGTATCAGCAAGGGGGTCCCCAAATTTAATTTGGGGGTGGTCCAAACCCCAAAAAAATTAACCAAAAAAGAGAAATTCCCTGGGGGGATTTTTTTTCCCTTTTTCCCTTTGGGGGGAACCCGCCTGAATAACCACCAATTTTAAATTCCAAAAAAAGGGGGCTGTTGCCCCCGAAAACCTTGCCCCAAACCGCCGCTTCATTGGGGGAAAAGAAGCCTCCTTTTTGGAACCAAAAAATGGGGGGGGCCCTTTTTTCTCCCCAAAAATGGCCAACCAAAAATACCCCCATGGGAATTAAAAGAAAGGGGCCCAATTTTAAAGGCCCACAAAATTAAGCCTTTGGGCCCTAATGGTGGGGGGGGCAGGTGAAACCAAACAAGGGGGGGAAGGGGAGAGTAGCTTTACCCTTTCCCCTGGGCCTAAAGTGTCATGGATGCAAGGGGAAAAGCCCCCCCCCCATACAAAATCACTCCATGCCCTCTGAGGGAGTCCAGAGAGCTTTTACGGGGGATGAGGCAGGAAAGCGGCCCTTCCCCCCACCAGTAAAAGTGGGCTTTTCTCTTGACGGGCAAACCCGCAGAGGGAGGGCTTTGGGCCTTGGGGGTTTTGGGGGAACACAGAACAGCTGAATTTTGGCCTCCTGCTGATGGCCCGCATTTTGGGGGGGCCCAGCCAGAGCCGGGTGGAGAGCCCCCTGTTTTGCCAAAAAAAGAGCCGTGGGGTGAGCAAATCACGCCCCAAGGCCCCGATCCAGGGCCCCCTTTGTTGGGCCCACTTTCCAAAATCTACATCATCTGTTTAAATTTGGGGGATGTAAAAGAAAAGGGGCCCCGCTAACCCCAAAACTGTGGGAAACTCCCCTGACACAAAGGGCAACAAAAGGATAAATGGGGGGGAAGGGCCCAGAAAGGATCCCAAAATTGGGTGTCACAGAAGCCAGAGACTTTGAAACCCAACAGTGATTCCTTTTTAATGATCATTTTCAACCCAATGATAAAAGGGGAACAGGGGGTTTTACTGTTTGGGGCAACACATAACACACTAATATGTTGTCCCCGATGAGATTTTTTTTTAGCTTTGGGGGTGGTGTGTGTGTGTGTGTTTTTGGGGTGTGTGTGTGTGTGCATTTTTTTTTGCAAGGGCAAAAAGGGGGGGGTGTGGGTATGAGGGGGTTTTTGGGGTGAAATAGACTTGGGGGGGATGATTTGGAAAAATCACAAAGAATCAGAAAAAGTTTTTAAAAAAAAAAAAAAAAAAAAAAAAATTTTTAGAAAAAATAAGGCTTAACCAAATTAAACTCCACCCCCGTGTGTCCGGTTTTCCTGTCCTTCCCGTTTTTTCCATAAACTTTTCCCTCCCAATGTCCTCTAACCAGTCCCACCTGGAATTACTATTCCCGCCTTTGGGCCCCCAAACCCACCTGCAGAAGGGTTCTTCCCCGTCCCATCAAAAGTTTTCCCCTTTTTTAGGAGGGGGGTTTCCCTTTCTTCAAATTTACCCCCCCTTTTTTAAGAGGAGCCTTCCTTGTCTACAAAGGTTACCCCCTTTTTGGAAAGGGGGTCTTCCTGTCTTCCAAAAGTTACATCCTTTTATGAAAGGGGGGTTTCCCCTGTCCCTTCCCAAAAGGTACCCTCCTTGTTTGGGGGGCTCTTCCCTTCTTCAAATGTTACCTTTAAATATGGGGGCTCTTCTTTTCCCCTCATCAAAAGTTACCTCCTTGTTTGGAGGGCTTTTTCCCCCGTTATTTTATTTTTAAAAGGAACCCCCCCTTCCCTTTATCAAATTTGGGTTTTTCCCCCCAAGGAAGTGGGGTCTTTTCATTCTTCAAAAATTTTTCTCCTTGGTTTGGGGAAGGGTTTTCCTTTTTCCTGTTTTATCCAAAAGTTTTCCAGGTTGGGGAAAGGGGCCCTTTCCCCTTTTTCCCACAAATAGTTTAAAGGTTCCCTTTAAGGGGGGGGCCCCCCCTTGGGTTTTCAAAAGTTTTTTTAACATCAATTTTGAGGGGGCCTTTTTTTTCCCCTGTTTTTAAAATGGTTTCCCTCCTTGAAGGGAGGGGTTCCCTTTATCAAAAGTTCCTCCAAAGGGCCTTTTCCCCCGTTTCTTTAACCCCCTCCTTTTAAGAGGGGGTTTTTTGGCGTGGGAAAGAACACGTATTTGGTTATTGTTCTTATATCAGTAAGAGGCAAGGCAAATGGATCCCTCGTTCATCCTAGGTGCCCAGTAAAGGCGGGATCCACCTCCCCTCTAAGTCCTTTAAAGGGGAAAAAGACGCTTTCCTCTCTCACTCTTTTGGGGGCTGGCTCACCGAGCCTTTCCATCAGGGCAGCTCCATTGGAGATGGTGTGGAGGGGGGCCCCAGGGTAGTGCCCCACCCACCCCCACCACCTGCAGCAGTTGGGGAACGGGCCCTAGGTCTGATGGTGGGAGTTGGCCTGAGCCCCACGGCTGCACACCCTGGGGCCTGCACCTCATCGGGCTGAAGCAGGAAGCGACCCTGCCGCCGCAGAGGCAGCACGGGTGCCCTACCAAGCGTGCTGGGGAGCTCACCCTAGGGCGCTAAGGAGCTCCGCAGCCACCCATCCGATCCAAGGCTCATTGGCCCACTACAAAATGTCTTAAACTGGAATGGTTTGGGTACGAAGGGACCGTTCCTGCTGCCCCCAGGACGGCAGGATCCCATGGCCAGGGCAGCAAGAATTGATCTACCTGGAGAAGTCCCAGTGAGCATCCATATTGACGGTACCACAGAAGCCACTATCTTGGACCAGACTGATGATCTCTGCAGTGAACATTTGCAAGTGAAGATGTGTGGACGAGGGACAGACTGTGGGACTTACTGACACACTACAGCTTCCACACAGCTGCTTTTTTAACGCTTTGTTTTTGTTGTTTATTTGTGAGTGTTTTTTGGGTCGGAAGGTTGCAAGGTCAAAGAGCAGATTAGGAGACAGGGGGTGACATCTAGGGTGCACGATTGTGAACTCAGAAGAATCAATAAAAAGTTTTAAAACTCATGCTTTTACTCTTACTCCCCCCACTGGATAAGTGTAATTGCATCTTATCCCTCTTGTATACAGAAGCAACACAAGCTTGTGCCCAGGAGATAAACAATAAATGAACATTGCATAAAACCATCCTCCTTTACATGGTCCTGTCCCAGGGTTTGTACCAGTTAACCCAGAGAGTTCTAAGACCTATGTATTCCAAGTGCTGCTTTCTGTTGTAAGCTTTAAAGTTTCTGTAAACTAACTTTAAAATGAACAAAGCATGTTTCTCTCTTAGACTTAGGGACAGCAAACTCCTTCTGTAAACAGCCAGATCACAAATACATTTGGCATTGGAAGTTGTAGACTCGGACAGGCTCTCCTACTCCACCTCTCTCATATACAAGTGGTCCTAGACAACAGACAAACATGAGCATGGGCTGTCTTCAGACACAACTAGGATTATAAATTGGATCCTATGTGATTTTCTCATACTATGGAATGTTCTCCTTCTTTTAATTTATTTTTATTCTCACAATTAAAATTGTAAAACTCAAGGCAACTAGATGTCCCCAGTGGATAGAGGTGCATGGTGCCAAGCCAGATGACCCGAAACTGGACCCTGGGACACACATGGTGAAAGGAAAGAACTGACTCCCACACGTTGTCCTGATAGCAACCCCACCCACACACACACACACCCACACCACCACCACCACCACCACCACCATCATTAATAAGATAAAATAAAAAGAAAATTGTAAAACTCATTCTCTGCCTATAGGCTAAAAAGTGCAAACCACAAACACACACCTGATGGCAGGCTGTATTCAGTCCATGGACAAAGCACAGGTCAAACCTTGAAGTAAACAGTTAAGGGCTGTGTCTGCAGCTCGGCTGATAAAGTACTTGCCTGTTACCATTGAAGACCTGGTTTGATTCCTGTCACTGCATAAACCCGGTATCTAATGCACGTACGATCTATAGTCCCAGCACTCAGGAGACAACTCAGCTATAACCTCAAGGCCAGCCTGGGCTACATCAGACCCTGTCTCAAGAAAGAAAGCAGAGAGCGAGAAATCACTCAGTGATTAAAAGAACCACTTCCTAGGATCCATTCCCAGCACCCACATGCTGGTTCACAATTAGCTAATTCCAGTCCAGGTTTCCAATGACCTCTCTGACCCCACAGAGCACCAGGCAGAAACATATTACATAGGCGTAATGCAGGCAAGGCATTCATACACATACAATAAAATAAATAAATACTTAAAAATAGGGAGAAAGGGAGGGAAGAAGAGAAGGGAGAGGAAATATGTAACAAATGGGGAACAAACGTATTTGTTTCCCATCAATCAATGCTGTGCACCTGGTTGCCCATGGCTGAGTGGTCTAACATCATATAAATTTCCTGAGTAAAAGATTCCCGTGTAAAATCAGGTAAGTATATGCCATGAAATGCCCAATCCCCGAAAACAACCAGCTTTACAATGAGGCGCACATTTCAAAGGCAAAGGAACACAGCCACTGTGTCTGCTCCACGCAGTATTTTTAAACATCGGAAACACGTTATTTCAAAACAAAATGTCTCAAAACAAGGCAAAGCACACATTCCTCAGTCAGGGTTACATACCCATGATGCCAATTCAAAATATCCAAACAAAGCCGCTTTTGAGTAATCTCAAGACCAAAAAAAAAAAAAAAAGTATTTGAAAAATTTCTAAGCTGTTTGGAAAAAATAGAGTTGTTGTGTTTACCTTCAGATAAATCTGAAATGGGTAAATGGGTGTACATTTACTTTCCAAAAGAAATCCATTTGAAGCTGAGCAGAGGAAGGAAGAGCCACAGAGGTCCTACGTGGGTTCCGTTAATGGTTTCATGAGGCCAGGAATTGGGGCGGGGGGGGGACAGAAATCTTGGTTTCCAACTCTTCATCCACTGAAATGCTTTTCCGTATACATGGTCCCAACTAAAAAAAAAAAGAAAGAAAAAAGCAACTATCCAGCATGATATGGAATATTACAACCTTGAATGAAGTCTTTCCTAGTTTGTCCTCCGCAACCTGCACTAGGAAGTCCATAAGTAGAAGACTCCTACCTAACAGGAAACCAGGTGGCAAGGCCCATGCAGGAGTTAGGTGTCAGAGATCAGAGTGAGGAAGGAGCAGCCAGCATGCAGATCAAGGGGAGACCAGGGCTGTGGTAAGAAGGAAGGCAAAGAGGACTTGAGGTATGCAAAATAGAAACAATAAAACCAAGGTTGTAGAATTAGAACTGGGGCATCCATATGACCTCACAGCTCTTGTGTGTGTGTGTGTTGTGTAGTGTGTGTGTGTGTGTGTGTGTGTGTATAGTTGTGTGTCTGTATATAATACACACATATGATGTAATCCCAGTGCAGGTGGGTATTGTCACCCCAGTCACCACCCCATCCCCGACCACCCACTTTAGCCACAGCATAGAGCACGAAGCAAAGAACAGGGATCCCTGGCCTTTAGCTTTCTCCTCCTCCCCTTTGTATTCATCTGGCCCCATGCCCATGGGAAGAACCACCAACACTCTTGGTGGGTCTGCCCACCTGCGAGAGCCCTCTCTCGAAACATAACCACAGGCACTCACAGAACTGTGTTTCCTAGTGGATTCTAAATCCAGTCAAGTTAACAATGAAGGTTTTTTGTGTGTTTTGCTCATCAAGTCCATTCTACAATACAACCCCTGCACCTAAAGTTCCGGACATCTAGAAAAGGGGAATGAAAAAACTAAGAGCCAAGGAGCAAGAAGTCTGCTGAAAAATGACAGGAGGCTCCACTCAGGACACCTCAACCCTGGCTGTCTAAACAAGGCCTGAATAAGCACAAAACACCAATGTGATTCTAACACAGAAGGGGGGAATCTCATGGGGCCCCCCCTAGATAAGGAACTTCCGGCAATAAGGAAGGCTAGGAATAGAGAGACAGTCTTCCCCAAGGATGAGCCCACTAAATGGCAGTCCTGAAATCCTGCACGTATAAATAACACTAAGTGGACTGAGCTAGTTGTATGTATGTATGTGTGTATGTATTATGTATACATACATATACATATACATACACATATAATATTTGTGTGTGTGTGTGTGCCAATGCATGCACATGTGTGGCCATGGTGCATATGTGGAAGTTGGAGAAAAATTTGCAGGTATCACTCCTCTCCTTCCACCATGAGGACCCAGAACAGAACGAGATCCTCAGGCTTAGCAGTCAGCACCTTTATCTACTAAGCTATCTCTCCAGCCCTGTTTTAGCTAACAATAGTGGGCAAAATGACATAAATTATTTTTTCTTTTAGAGAAGTCTGATTTGGGCAAATGGACTGTGGTAATTTGAATATGCTTGGCCCGGGGAGTGGCACTATTTGGAGGTGTGGCCTTGTTAGAGGAATGTGTCATTGTGGAGGTGGGCTTAGAGACCTTTTTTCCTAGCTTCCTGAAAGTCAATCTCTCCTAGCAGCCTTCAGATGAAGATGTAGAACTCTCACTCCTCCTGCACCTGCCTGCTTGGATGCTGCCGTGCTCCCACCTTGATGATAATGGATGAACCTCTGAACCTGTAAGCCACCCCCAATTAAATGTCCTTATAAGAGTTGCCTTGGTCATGGCATCTCTTCACATCAGTAAAACTCTAGATGTAGATTTCCTTTTCCATTTCAAAATTAATCAATTTGATGCTGAAACTTGGAAAGAGGGTCCTCAAAAATCCTTCCTGGATTCCATTTAACATTTAAACATTGGGTAATATAATTTACTACTTCTCTTTTTTGGTTTTTGGTGTTGCATTGTTGGGGTTATATGTATCGTGTTATATCATGTTGTGTTGTGGTGTGGTGTGTTGCTTCGTTTTCTTGTGGGAAATGGTGGTTCTGCCCTGTTCTGGTTAAGCTGTGAGCTAGATGGATCCTATGTGGCCTTGGCCTATTAACTGCTGTATGACAACCCCTGATCTGCTTTAGACATATGACATAACAGAAAAATAAATTCGTGCAGTTTTTAATCCATCGTCCTGGTGGTTTTGATTAGCAGGGCATCATGCAGCTTATCCTGGAGAGTTTTGTCACTGATTGACTGATCTTATTTCTGTATTTGTCTCCTCGATACACAAACTTCTCAAGGACAGAAAATAACAATTTATTATTCTCCAAAAATAACTGTTCTTCTCACTGCCTTGCCCAACCTCCCCACAAAAAAAAAAAAAAAAAAAAAAAAAATTGCCAACACAATTCCTTGGTTTCTTTTCTTCATTTTTTTTTTATGGTGGAAATCAGCCCCCCTGCACACACACACATGCATACATGCACACTTGCACACACACACACATGCACATATGCCATCACTCACACCCTAATCCTTATGGTCACAATTCTATATCCTTCTAGGCTTCTTTCCGTCCATACTTTAACCCTACCCACACCTTCTTAGTGTAGCTGAAATTTCCCATATATCTCCAGCCTGTTGCATTGACTAAATCCAGAACAGTCTTGGATAGCCTTTTTCACAGTTCTTTGGTTCCTGACTGCCCTATTCCCACACCACTGCCAGAGAGGCATTTCTAAAGTGCCAATCTGAGTGTGTCACTTGACAGCTTTGAGCATGTCAGTGTCTGTTCATTGCCTTCTGTTTAAAAAATTAAGGCCTGGCATGTCCACAAGGCAAGTTTTGATCTGGTCAGGATAAGCTCTGTAAAGGTGAAGGTGCTTGTCTACTTTCTCCACAGCAGTGGCTCTGGCCTGAAAGAGTCTAGGTCGTCATGAGCACCCAATACACTGTGGCTTAACCCACAGATAAGATAAGGCAATAGACCTGTTGAGCTCCATGCTATGCTGAGCAAGCAGGGACAGATGCCCACAAACCTGCCCTCTACCACGTGTCATGGGAGGATGATACATGCAGATCCTACCTAATAATATACAGTTCGGCATGGGAGGAGAAGTAGTCCCCAGATCCACCCACCTCCATGTCACATAGGCAGGCTGTAAACACCCAGAGACCTGCTAGCTTCATATCATGCAGCATGTATATCATGCAGCCAATGGAGGTCATCCAGGGGCCCGCCGGTCGCATGGCCTGCCTGCAACAGGAGCCACTACAATGTGCAAGTATGTGGGAGACACGAGGGTGGAAAAGAATAGCCTGTTGTGAGCAGCCAGCTCTGCCACCTGAAACCTTTGTGAAATCTGAACCCATACTGCTGCTGGGGGGCATGTCTGGGTCCACAGTTATGTATCAGCAAGGGTCCATATTGATGTCCAAGCCATAAATTACCACTGGAGATCATGGGGATGTCCCTGTCTTTGCAACTGCCTGAGGCCACACGAATGGCCAAGGACTGTGCAGAACCTGCCCACCCTTCATTGGCTACAGAGCTCTGGACAGCTGGTCCCATCTCTCACTGGCCACAGTACTATGGAGGAAAGAGCCCAGCACATTAGAGCTGGCCCTAATGGTGGGGTGCAGGTGAACCAGCAAGAGTAAGAGAGAGATAGTTTACCCCTTGCCTAAAGTGTCATGGATGCAGGGTAATGCCCCCACATACAACTCACTCCACCCTCTAGGCAGTCCAGAGGCTGGCTACAGGGTCATGAGAGCAGGAAAGCTGGCCCTTCCCCACAGCTACAGTGGGCATTGCTCTGACTGGGCAACACAGCAAGCAGGCTTGGAGCCATGGGTGTGGGTGAACCACAGAACAGCTGATTCTGCCTCCTGCTGATGGCAGCATTGGGTGCCTAGCCAGAGCAGGGCTGGAGAGCTCACCTGATGGCAGATAAGGAGAGCCAGTGGGCTGAGCAAATCAGCAGCCACCAAGGCCCAGATCCAGGGCTCTTAGTTGGCCCACTCCAAATGCTATCCAATCTGTGAACTGTTGGGGCAGTAAAAGAACGGCCCTGCTAACCAAAGCTGCGAGAATCTCCATGACACAGGTCAACAACAGGATAACTGGGAGGAGTCCCAGTAAGGATCCAATATGATGGTGTCACAGAAGCCAGAGACTTTGAACCAAGCCAGTGATTCCTTGTAATGAACAGTTGCAACTAATGATATGTGAACAGAGGGGTATACTTGGGACACAGTAACACACTACAGTTTCCAATGAGATGTTTTTATGCTTTGTGTGTGGTTGTGTGTGTGTGGTTTGTGCTGTGTGTGTGTGTGCATGTTATTTTGCAAGGGTCAGAAGGGTGGGGTGTGGATATAGAGGGGTTGGGGAGATGAGTGAGACTGGGGTGCATGATTTGAAACTCACAAAGAATCAGTAAAAAGTTAAAAAGAAATAAATAAAAAGAAATTTTAGAAAAGATAAGGCTTAACCACTTATCTCCACCCTTGTGTGTCCTGCTGTCCTGCTCTCTTCCCGTGTGTCCATCTCACTTTTCCCTCCCAAGTGTCCTCATAACCAGTCTACCTGGAATGTACTATTCTGCCTTTGCCCACAGCTACCTGCAGAAGGGCTCTTCCCTGTCTATCAAATGTTGCCTCTTTGTAGGAGGGGCTCTTCCCTGTCTATCAAATGTTACCCCCTTGTAAGAGGAGCTCTTCCTTGTCTATCAAATGTTACCTCCTTGTAGAAGGGGCTCTCTTCCCTGTCTATCAAAGTTACATCATTGTAGAGGGGCTCTTCCTGTCTATCAAATGTTACCCCTTGTGGGAGGGGCTCTTCCCTGTCTACTCAAATGGTTTCATCATATATGAGGGGCTCTTCTCTGTCTATCAAATGTTACCTCCTTGTAGGAGGGGCTTTTTCCTCTTGTGCGTATTTTATTTAATTAGGAACCCCACTCAACTCTTTATCATGTCTATTTTGGGTTTTCTACGCCTTCAAGTCTGTTATTGTCAGCTCTTTTCTGATTGGTCAGAATATCTCAGTTGCTTAGGGAAACCCTTGGGGTTTGTTCTTCCCTGATTTTTATCCATGTGTTTCTAGGAATGAAAGGAACACAGTGAGGCCCATCCTTGTCCTCTTAGCAAGATCCATTTGGAGCAGATTCCCTGAAGAGGATCTGTGACCACCAGATACCATGGTTTACATGTTCAGTACTTAGCACTCAGCACTGATGTGTCCATTTAATATTTTGACAACTGTATTGTGTTATAATCGGTTCCCGTCATCATCATTGCAATGTGTCTGAGTAGATGCCACTTAATATAGCAAGCCTCCTGCAGGCTTCCTCGTTGCTAAAACTCCATGTATTAAATGAGGGAGGTGTTCTACACTGGCTCAGATTCCCTCAGGACATGGATGGTGTCTCAGTGATGAGCCTTTGGGTTCCAGCACAATGTTCTACCTTAAACAGGTCTGAAACATCTGTGGAGCTTATGAGGATTTACATCCCTGGCCTCTGACACACGCCTGGCCTGTGGGAAGGCACTCTATGGAAGCTTCTAAAGGAATAACTCTACTACTGCAGTTCCTACTCGTTGGCCCGAAGCCCAGCCCTTCAGTCACACAGCATTGACATCACATTCCAACAGACTGAAGCAAAGAAGCATTTATCAAGTAGGCTGGGACACTATCAACAATCAATTTTTCTAACAATGCAAACTCCACAGTCACTCATAAATTATTTCAAGATAAACACAAAGTCGTCAAGTGAAGCACTGCCAGATTCGTGAACAGTTCCAGAATCTAACTAGTGGCTTGTAACACAGGGTTGTCCTCTAAGAGGCTGGGGATGGGCTATCCGTGTCCTAGGCTCTGCATGGCACATATTCACAAGCCAGCTGTGCGGAGTCAGTGAAGCAATCTGAGAACTTGGGAAGAAGAATCTGTGTGCCAAGTTCATGGGCTCATATGGAAATGCCATCTGCTGGCTTGATTCCCATAACCCCACACTCTAACCAGCTGAGCTAATCATCTAGGCCACTGGAATGAACACAAGGCCTCCCAGATATGGAAGAAGTTTAGAAGAAGTAGACGGGAAGCCATAGTGACCCAGAAGTAAGTCAAGAGAAAATTCTTGAATAATGCCCTTGATGCTTCACTTCCTGCTCTTGATTACGGCAAGAAGCTTCAAAGTTACCATCTCCTTTCTTGCTCCACCCAAGCAGCCTTGACCCTGAGTACAGACAGCAAAGATCAAGGAAGGTTACGTTCTTGTGTGTCTTACCAGACTGCTGGCAGTAATATCAGGAATTAATCCAGAATTATTGTTTTGTTACGATATATTTTGTGTTTTCTTTTGCCAACTTTGTATGAGCTTTGTCTTTTTGATCCACCCAAATATAGGAAGGCTACAATTCACACCCTCCTCTCCTTCCCCAATAATGACCTTTCAGACTGGCATCAGGGGCTGCCCAGGCTTTCATGTGCTCCAGGGGAGGCTCCAGAATGCATCAAGGACTAAGCAAGCATAAACAATACAGGGCATCTTTTTATCTGCTGTTCAATATAACCTAGATAGATATTCAACAACAACTTTAATCACCCTCACGCTAACTTACTTTCAAAAGGAGCCCTAAAACATTAACAATAAAAGCTTCTAAGCAGTGCTCATTATTGAGTGCTCATTGTATGTGTGTTAGCTAAATCTCTAAGTAAAGAAAGTGAGATTCAGGGAAAACTGTCAATTGTGTAAGACTCTAGCTGAGTTATGAGGCTATCTATTGTCACTTTGATATGCAGAAAATATTAGTCAAAGACATTCTGTGATTCTTAAATTTATTCACTGATGTATTTGTGCCTAGAAGAATACTAAATCTTGAAGCTTATGTGGTGAAAAAGATTTTCAAGAACTATGTCAGCAGTGAGACGCCATCACATAGTGACAAGGGATGTGAATTATGTCATCAGTGAGACCCATCACATAGTGACAAGGGACGTGAATTATGTCAGCAGTGAGACACCATCACATAGTGACAAATGGATGTGAACTATGTCTTCAGTGAGATGTCATCATATAGTGACAAATGGATGATAACTATGTCATCAGTGAGACATCATCACATAGTGACAAGGGGACATAAGGTAGGATGACCACACTTTGCAGTCTGTCTCAGAATTATCTAATTTTCCCACAAATTCCTCTGGCATACCCAACATGACCCCATGTTCAAAGTTCATAAAACTCACTATTCCTTTCTCTGCAAAGTGCTCAGTGGAACTGACACACTGTCTCATCAAAATTCCAGATGGCTGTTCGTAAAACCTGTTAAATTCATTCTCAAATGTGTGTTATGATACAAAAAAAAAAAAAAAAAAAGAAGAAGAAGATGAAATAATCTGTGACAAGAAAACAAACTTGGAAGACAAGCACCACATGACTCAAAACATTGCAAGCCTGGAATAACCACCACAACCGGATACCATGTAAAAACACAAACCAAAGGGACTCATCAGAAGAGAACACAAAGGCCCATCCATACACATATGCACAACTGATTTTTCAGATAAAAATGTAAAGACTGTGGCAGCCAAAGATGGTGGATGAACGTTTAGCTTCACAGTGACTAAGAGTCAAATCAAACCAGAAAAGGGGTTCTTTCAGAGGTGGATGACTGAAAGGACATACTAAGAGATAGCACCTCAGAAAGACCAACAGACTCTAGTCGTTGAAACAGACCATGGAAAGCAGTGCGTGGACACTGAGCATAGCAGAGGGAGAAGCAACAGGAAGCGTGGGGGCAACAGGGAGCAACCGATGCAGAAAAATGTGGAACAGGATGGCAGTCTGAACTCAGCAGATCCAGAAGATACATCTCCTGAGACGTGCCTGTTATGGCTTGGGCTGCCGTGAAACAGGAGAGACCAAGCTTGGATCTTTGGGGAATAAGGTTCAACAGTACCTTTATCTTTGGAACACACAGAAAGTATCATCATGCTGTTCTCTACAGTAGCATTTCTGGATCTCAGGTATCCCATGATGTCTGATCCAGAATGTCTCCTGCAAAACCCACTGAAACAAGATAATGAGGAACATTTGTAATGGGGTTGGGGACTGAGGCAGGGGACCTATAAGACAGTAGAAATTGATTTTTTTTTTTTTTCATTTAAAGCAAGCAAAACTAAAAGCTGATACAATGTGGGGGTTGGGGGAGGACCTGGCAGGGACTGCACCTCAGGAAACCACAGCTGTGAGCAATGCAGTCAGGACCTGAAGAAAATCCTACACACTGGAAAGAGAAAGGGGGGAGAGAAGGAGGGATCTGAATACCCTGAGTTTTTCCTGTCTCTAAGAGATGCACAGTCCAAGAAGACCCAGAAAGAGATGTAGACTGACAGCAGAAGTGACCTAGATCTCAAATTCATAATCCTTCTGCCTCTGTTCCTTTTTTTAAGATGTATTTTTACTTTTGACCATGTGTGTGCACATCCATGTTCGTGCATGTGTGTGTGTGTGTGTGTGTGTGTGTGTGTGTGTGTGTGTGTGTGTGCTATATATGTACAGGTGCTACAGAGCCACAAGAGGGCAGCAAATCCTCTGAAAGAGCTGCTCTCTCAAACACTGAGCTTTCCTCTAGCCCTGCTTTAGTTTCTTGAAGGCCAGAATGACAGACAGGCCTGCACCACTTCTCCCAACCTCTGTCCTTTTTCCTCACATTTTTTCCTCTTTATGATTAATCTTCTCCTAATAATCAGAAATTTATATTCTTTTAAATTGGCTTCAAATTTTCACCTTCCTCCTGCTTTGTACTATTTCACCTTTCCCAATATTCTCATTTTTCTCTTGCTTCCTGTTTCTCAGATTTTTTTTTCTTGATTTTTAAATCATCTTTCATAACTTCCTGGTTTAAATATTTCTATCCCCATCATGCCTGCTGTTAGGTGGTTGTCACGCTGGCCCTTGGGTATGGAGTGTTGGTGGTAGAAGAGTATCTTGGTCAGGGTCACTATTGTTGTGAAGAAACATCATGACCAAAAGCAATCTGGAGAGGAAAGAGTTTATTCAGCACATTCTTCCAGGTCACAGTTTATCATCAAAGGATGTCAGGACAGGAACTCAAACAGGGCAGGAACTTGGAGGCAGGTGCTGAGGCAGAGGCCACAGATGAGCACTATTTGCTGGCTTGCTTCACATGGCTTGCTCAGCCTGCTTTCTTATAGAACCCAGGACCACACAGGGATGGCACCACCCACATCGCTAATTAAGAAAATGCCCTACTGGCTTGCCTATAGTCTGATCTTAGAGAGGCATTTTCTTAATTGAGACTCCCTCCTCTCCAATGACTTTAGCTTGTGTCAAGTTGGCATAAAACATCTAGAACAGCTGCCTCGCACGGTCCACACAAGAAAGAGGAAAACTCATTGAAAGAAGACAGGGGCAGAGCTTAGAAAGAATTAAATATTTGAAAAATAACAAAGTAACAGGAATCAGCACACACCTTCTAATTACAACCTGGGATGTCAACGGTCTTAATTCTCCAATTAGAAAATCTAGACTGGCTGTTCAGGGTAAAAGCAATATTAAATGTCTTGCCTGGAGGAAACATGATTCTTGGCTAAGCAACAGTGAAAGGAAAGATAGGAAAATTGTATTCCAAGCAAAAAGAGCCAGAGAGGAAAGAGGAGTAACTCACTCACGTTCAGAGCAGTCATCGTGCCAAAATCGGTCAGAGATGAAGACAGTCACTGCATGTGGATGAAGGCACTAGTGCATGGAGAACACATAAATAACACACTGCCTTTGGTGTCCTGGATCTTAGCATGCGAAGCTCTAGCAAGGAGGATGATAGGGAGGATGTGAAGGGAGGAGGAGGGCAAGGGACAAGTGGAGGACTAACTGATCAAAGAGGGAAGCGAATACAGAAAGAGGGTGAGAAAGAATAACACTAAGGATGTTTGAATAAGTCATGGGAGAAGAATAGCAAAAACATATTCTTTATGTTTACTCAAAAATATATACATACAATATGCATATATGTATATATACATACAAATACATATAGTTCAGTAGAATTATGCTACACAGGATTATAATGCTGCTCTCGAAAGCTATATGGCTAGCTAACAAAACCCTAATTCCAGGCATGAAAAACCCACCTTTGAGTTACTGGTCAAGAGTGTCCCAGATACCGCCCCCCAAACAGTAAACCAGGGACTATTGCCATTGTCCCTGCTACCTTTCAGAACTTGAAGGAGAAGCCCTATTTTTTTAGATAGCACATCCCTTCACACATGGGACTTGAAATAATGGCACTTGCATTACCCAGAAGTTCTCTTCCCCGAGGACCAGCTCTCACAGGAACAGAAGGAACTACATAAGCTGCCAAGGGAGAAAGGCAAGCAATAGTTCTGCTCACCTGTGAAGCTTATGAAATAAATACTAACAAACCAAATGGTGCAATAGTGGTGCTTCTATCTTGGGGTAACCAACAGCTGTCCAGTTGGACTTCTAGCCCAATCAATAGGAAGTAATGCATGTCTGGTACCAAAAGCAAAACTATCTGTGGCTAGTGAAGTCATAGACTCTAGATGAGAATCTACTACTGACATCTTCCTAAACTAATATAATTTTTAGCTATATATAAGATACTTATCCTTGTACACACAGATAAATGTAGCTCACACCCCTCATCAAAGAAGCTTCTTTTTATAGCAGGTAAAGACCATTACAAAGATCCACAGCTATCTAAAATACAAAGAATAAGAAAGCATTCATGATATGCCCAACTTCTTCCCCTAACAGCAGGTGAACATTACAGAAAAAGAGGTGAAAAGGTTTTTAAGAGACAAAGTATCAGGATGCCATTTTATACAGTGTTTTCTAGATGTGACAGAAAGCTATACCCATGAAATCTCAGCAAATGGTTGCCAAAACAAGTCCCACACAATGGCAATGCCTATAGGCATGGTAATGTTGGTGGGGAAATTTCACAAGGCTGCATCCATAGATCAAAAGCCATTGGCAGTCGAAAATCAGTTTTCTCCACAGATCAGTGCTGCATACCCATGGGTCATCCAATCCCAAGTGGTCAGCTCTAAACATATGTACATACAAGCAAAACTAAACAGTCTCAGTAGGTTACAAATACATGCGTGTGTGCTCACACATATATAACAATAGTGATTAAAGAAAAGCAGGTCATGAGTTTGGGAGAGAGTGTGTGGAGCAGGGGATATTGGAAGGGAGGAGAGGTGGGTGGAAGTGATGGAGATGTAGGGCTCATATATGAAATTCTTTAAAAAATAAAATCATAAATATTAAAAAGTACATAAAGAGGGTGACCATGGTTTAAGTACATTATATATGTGTAGCTGGTGTCATGATGAAACCTACTACTTTATACAGGTATTTTTAAGTCTATTTTAAAAAGAATATAATTGCACTTATATTTCAAAACTCTAGAGGCATTGGGACTTGGGATAATGGAGCAATAAATGAGACAGACTAAAGTCTCATGCAATAGCCAGCTTTACTCAGAACATCAGACGATTTAATCTCTGGGGATTAAGAAAAAAAAAAATCACATGAGCAAAGTTCTCCCAAGTTCAAGCTGCATACAATCTCAAGGACAAACTGCACGTTTTTCCATAAAGGCATATACAGAAATAGTTTAAACATTTAATTGAATAACACCAGCAACCAATAACAAGGTAAATGAAGTAAATTTGCTACTATCTGATACAGTTGGAGGAGCACAAAAACACTTTCCAAGGAGGTCACCATACTCCTGTCTTGTTTTCTTGGAGTGTTCTCACAAGCACTCAGAAGTCTCACAGGACTCCATTCCTAGACCATGTTCTGACATGTGTGTATGCATCAAATATTGGTCCTATCAATTTTATAAGACAAATATTATTGGGGCATACAACAACAATAAAATAATAGTGGGAGGTTTCAACATGTCACTCATCAATCAATGAATCATCTGACTAAAAACAATTGACAAAGGAAAGTCACAGGTAACTACACTAATACAAATAACAGACGCCAGTGTCTATGGGATATGCTGCCCAATGCTCAATGCAGAACACAGCTTCTCTTCATCAGCGCAGCAAGCAGTCTCCAAAATGGAATACATTTTAGGCCATAAAGCAAATCGCAGAAAGAAAGAAAAATAACTGGGGCTGGAGAGATGAGTTAGAATTTAGAAAGCACTTGCAGCTCTTTGGGGTGGAGAGGTCTCAGGTTTGATTCCCAGAACCCACATGATGGTTCACAACCATCTATAACTTCCTTTTCTGGCCTCCTTTGGCATATACACATGCTGGCAAACCATTCATACACATAAAATAAAATTTTGTTTAGTTTTTCTCTTTCTGAGACAGGGTCTCACGGTCTATCCTTGACTAGATTGGAACTCAATATGTAGACCAAGTTAGCCTCAAGATTGCAGAGATTTTGTTTGTTTGTTTGTTTATTCTGTGTTGTATGTTGTGTGTGCATACACATACGATCCTTCCATGGTGGTTAGAATGAAGTTTGCAGGAGTCTGCTCTCAGTTTCCACATATAGGTCCTGTAGATTGAACTTGGGTTCTCAGACTTAGCAGTAAGCAAGCGTTCTTACCCAGTGAGCCTTCCCATAAGGCCTAGTTTGGCCCTAGTTTATTTGTGTTTTAAAATAGAATATCAGGGCTATATTATTTTCCCTAGAACTGTCTTTGTTATATCCGACAGATTCTGATATGCTGTGCTTTCATTTTCTTTTGATTCAATGAATTTTGCCTCTGCCTGACCTCAGTGACTCGTTCTCCTGTGAGCACGCCCTGGCTGCTCTCCACACAGCTTTACTGTTTAGAGGATTTTTTCCTGGTGTTGGTTTCATTGCATTATAATTTCAAAATATGCAAGATGCTGCTTCAAGTTTTAAAAAGATTAAAATTTATTTAATATATATATAAATATAAAGCCCCAGTTAAACAGAGATATTCCCTGAAGACAAAGTAACCTGGGCATGGTGGTGCATACCTTTAATCCCTGCACTTGAAAGGCAGGGGTAGGCTGATCTCTGATCTTGAGGTTAGCCTGGTCTACATATTGAGTTCCAAGCTAGTCAAGGATACACAGTGAGACACTGTCTCAGAAAGAGGAAAAACTAAACAATATTAACACAGTCTTAGCCAAATCAACCAAAAGAAAGTAAAATATAAATCAACAGAATCAGAGGAAATTGCAACAGATATCACAGAAGCGCAGAGGCTCCATTACAGGCGATCTTGAAATCTTACATCCAATAATAAAACCTAGAAGAAATTGATAGATCTCTAAACATATATGACTTAATAAAATTGAACTTAAAAGATACTCAAGAAGCCAAAAAGATCAATAACAAGTTACAAGATTAATGTGATAACATAAAATATTTTCCCAAAAAAAAAGCCCAGGACTGAGCGGATTGGCTGATGGATTTTACTAGAATGTTAAAGAATAACAACCACCAATGTTCCAAAAAGTATTTCATAAAATAAGGAGAGAAATACTTCCAAACTCATCCATGAAAACTAGCATTGCCCTAATTCCAAAGCCTGGTACAGACACCACCAGAAAGGAAAACATCAAGTCCTCTGATGAACATAGATACAAAAATTCTCAGCAAAAAAATATTTGCAAACTGAACCCAATAATACATTGAAAAGATCATAATCAAGTTGGCACCATTCCTGGAATGCAGGAACAAGTTAGCCTATTACATTTATTACTATAAATGTAATACACTATATAGACAACATCATGGTCATCTCAACTGATGCAGAAAGAACATGGACAAAATTAAATATCTGTCATTTAAAAGGCCCTGAGGAAATCAGATATCATGCTTCAATATAGCAAAGGCTGTATAAGACAAGCCCATTATTGACATCATACTAAACAGGAGACTGAAAGCATTTCCTCTGCAATTGAGAACAAGATAAGGATGAACACTCTTGGGGCTCTTATTCAATATAAAATTTCCATATAACATTTCACCCATATTACTTAGACCATAGAGAGAAAGAAACCAAAGGGATAAAAATGGGACAATGATTCAAATTCTCCCTATTGGCTGACAATATGCTCTTTGCCTAGAAGACAGCAACTCTACCAGAAAACTCTTAGATCAAATAAATACTTTCAGCAGAGTATTCAGGGTATGAAATGAACATGTAAGAATCTTGGGTCCCTTAGACTCCGTAACAAAGCTGCTAAGAAAACAGAAAAACAATCACATTCATGGCTGCCTCAAAAAGAGTAGACTCCAGGAAGTAAGCCTAAAACAGAGATACTTGCAGAGAAAAGACACTAAAGACAGAAGCTGAAGAAGACACCACTCGATGGAGAGACTGTCCGTGAAGAATTAACATGGTGAAAGCGTCTGTATTATCTAAACGCAATCTATACAGTCAATACCATCCTCATCCAAATCCCACCGACAATCTTATGAGAAGCACAAAAGATATATATCTACAATTCACATGGAAGCATCAGGAACCTTGACTAGGCAAGGCAAACCTGAAGACAGGAACCAGGCTGAGGGTATCACAGTATCTGATTCCAAACTATACTACAGAATCATAGTAACCTAATCAGCATGATATTGGTGCAAAAATACACATGTAAACATAAACCCAACATACCTAAATACAGTTTTCAACAAATAGTACTGGGACAGCTAGGTATTTATTTGCATAGAAAGATATGAGAGAGAGGGAAAGAGAGAGAGAAAACAATAATACATTACATTCCTGTTTTCTGGGGTCCAAGCTACAATAAAAAAATGGAGGAGGCAGCCAGCCCTTTGGGAAAGTGTTCTCTCTCTCTCTCTCTCTCTCTCTCTCTCTCTCTCTCTTCTCTCCTCTCTCTTTCTCTTATATCACACCACACACACACACACACACGCACACACACCAAACTATTTAGGTAATCTATTTTAATTTGGGACTCTCCCATACATATATAAAGACCTTAAGAACAACATTCAATTAAAATTGATTAACTTTTAATGGGTCCAGTGGGCTCAGTGACAATAGGCACTGTCAGAGAAATAAGAAAATAAGACAGAGAATGGCCAGAAACAGTTGGTAATAATGTCAAGCACAGTGGGCAATTGGAGTTCAGTATGACTAGCATCCTGGAGCCAGAGTAGAAAATGGATGCCCTTATCCCACCACTGACATGCAGGGATCATGCAGGCTCTGACATCAGCTCCTGATAGTCCTCATTTGAGCCAGTGCGGCCTTTAACAAGCCCAGTCTAGGTGAGGAGACAGTCTTATTGAATGTTGAATCCCAACCTGACACAGGGTTAAATCCCTTGCCAGCAGAATCCATCTCTGTAGGAGCCAAAGCCATCTCTGACTTCTCAAAACAGATTTGAGGCCAGAACAGCAATGCAGATCTTGCTTTTGGAAGTTGAGTGGTATGCACTGGGGCAGTAAGATTGCAAAAATACCAGCAGTTACTCTCTACAGCTACCATAGTGCCCACTTGCAAGCCCTGACTTAGGTGTGTGGTGGATATACTCACAAATACCCACAGACTCACCTGTGTATCTCAACACTGATACCAAAAAGCTGTGGGCAGAAGTGTTCCAACTCATGCCGAGGTCAAAGCATTGTTATGAGCTGGTTTGTACCTCTTTTACCTTCTCTTCTCGAGCCACCACAACTCCAAAGCTTCATTTTCCAGATAAGACATCTGTAGGATACAACTAGACTGGATCTGTAAGTTACTTCTGAGAAAGAAGATGGGTTAGAAAACTACAGAAACCACAGCTATCTTTGTGCAAAAAGAAACAAACCTAAATACACTAGAAATGGAGATTTCCGGACATATTTGTTAATGCAGCAAAGCTTTACCTGACTTTACTCCTATAGACAAGATAGTTTTGTCCTGATTCCCATGTTACATATTCATTTGACAAACAGCTACTAATAATATATTAAATTTCATGCAATATTTTTGTGCTGGATATAAAATGCTAAGAAGGAAGCCCCTGTGGGACACAAACAGATCGGTGGGAACCCACTAGCCTGCCATAAAAGGAAGGGCAGAATTATAATCGGTTAGAATTTCACTAGAAGGGGTCACACCGTACAAGTAAAGCAAGGCTATTAGGGGTTTAAAGGCAAGTGTTGGGGCTGGGAAGCCTAGTTGTTATAGTACTTGCCACACAAACATGAAAACCAGAGTTTGGATCCCCAGAACACATCTGAGTGTGGGTGGTCCAACCATACAGCCTCAGGAGGAGGTAAAGATGGGATCCCAGAGCAAGCTGGATAGCAAGACTAGTCTATAGGGAGGTCTGGGTTTTATTGCAAGAGTCTGCCTCCATGAGTAAGGTATAAGACCAACAGAAGGTAATTCCCAGCATGCATCCTGGGCCTCATTATATATATGCACATATACACAAGCACTCAGATGCAAATGCACCACACATATGCAAAAATGTGCATATATACACACATGCATACACACATACTCACAGACATACGTCACAAAAAAATGGAAAATTAAAAAGGCAAACTTCTCTTTGCATTTAATCTCAACATTTACTGAACAATCATTTTGGTTTGAGTCTGAAATGTCTCCCAATAGCTTCCTGTGTCTAAATACTTTGGCCTTAGCTAATGTACTACTTTGAAAACCTTTAGAAGTACATCCCACTGGAGGAAGTGAGTCCCCAGGGAACCAGATCTTAAGGTTTTATTCCTTGGCCCTATGCCCTGACAAGTCTGCTTGTTATCAGCACACTAGCGTGACAACCATCTATCTCATGCTTCTGCCACCATTCCTTCCTCCACTGCAATGGCCTATATCCCCCAAACTGTCAAAGCAATGTGAAAAGTAACCAACACACCTATTATGGGCCAGGGCATCTGTTAGATTGAGGGATTAGGACATAATACAATATTACTGATCTTGGCCACACAAAAGGAGAGAAATGTTAACTAAATATAAAATCCTTGATAGCTGCTCAATGTCATATTACATCTTAAACTTAGGCTGACCCAGGGTAGATGTTCAATAAGTGTCAACAAAATATACTAAAAGCCGCATTACATGGTTTCCCTTCAGCTGCCAAAAAAGCGAAGGAATCTGCCCACCTCCCCACTCAGCCTGACTCTCGCCACCTCAGCTCCTGCTTTCCCTGGCTGGCCTGTGACTTTCTGCAATAATCCCAGAACACAGGGCTCACAACAAGCCCCCAACCATGAAACTATGCTCTTGTGGTGTGGCCAACCAAGGCCCAGCAGCTGTTCTAAGCTAGTCTTCTACCTACAAATCAGAATAACTCATGAGGTGTAGTGTCAGTATAGCATTTGAAACACATCCAGTCTACAAGGTTCATTGCAGGTCCCTGCAGCTCACTGCTGCAGGGATGCCTGAGTACTGGCCTCCAGCACTGCCTTCATCCTGAAGAGGGGTAGCACTGAGCTAGACACATCTGGAAGAGAAGTAACATTCTCACATCTGGTAAGAGCTGGGGTGTCCCATAGCCATGTCCTCGCCCTCGGCTCTGATCCACCAATCCTGACACCTCTGCCCTTCTAAGTGCAGCAAAGCTTGAGGAGAGCCTTTGGCAAACTCAACTCTTAGGGAACTAAGAAATGGAACTGAGTTGACAAAGACTTTACCAGAATAACTTAGAGAGAGGGAGGTTGTCCCTTGTGTACACGTATAGAACAGCAGCCTCAGCCTCCAACTTTCTGAGGCAGGAAAGTGGGATCTGGGGATTTTATGGCCCCAAAGCCGCCCAACCTGAGATTTTTGGAAAGATAGAAATCTAGCTTCCCCATGACTCCTAATTGATCTTTAATGCATTCTCCCATGCACAGCCCAGCTGTCACTGTTTCACTGCTGTTCCTTGAAGACTCTGAAAATTCTAGGGCTCTGGAGAGATGGGTCTACTTGTTCAGAAGACCTGTGTTGGATTCCCAGCATCTACATGGTAACCAACAACCAACCATCTAGTCCCATGGAATCTGATACCCTCTTTTGACCTCTGCAGACGCTGCACAAAAGTGGTATACAGACATACACTCAGGACATCAGACATATACTCAGGCAAAACACAAATTAGAGAGGAGAGAGAGAGAGAGAGAGAGAGAGAGAGAGAGAGAGAGAGAGCAGATAGATAGATAGATAGATAGATATGCCAAGCTCTGCATGGTGGTGCCCACCTAAAATCTCAGCACTCTGGAGGTAGAGGCAGGAGGATCAGGAATTCAAAATCATTTTTGGAACTCAAGGCCAGCCTGTCCAAAAAAATATATTTTTGATAGCAGTAGATGATATGATATTCAGCTGGGCATGATTGTACACGGTTGTAATAGCATCAGTAGGGAGATTGAGGCAGGAATATGGCAAGTTCACAACCAGCCTGGACTCTAGCAAGAAGTTTTAGGCAGCCTAGGCTACACAATGAAATGACTCAAAAGTGTGTGTGTGTGTGTGTGTGTGTGTGTGTGTGTGTGTGTGTGTAAGTGCACACACACATGCACACATATTTAAAATGACTGCTGTAAGCTATCAGTCCTCTTATCCTTAGGCAAATTCCTTTTGCTTAACTAATAGCTTTGGCCCGAAAACAGCCGTATAAAATGTAACACGAAGCACTGTGAGGTATAGCGATCATTTTCTGTTAGATACAGACCTGCCCCAGTCCTCACCCTAACAGTTGGAGGTGGAATTAACTGCCCCTCTGATAAGCATCAGAAACCAGTTGCTTCTCACTACTAACCATCTATTTCTGGAGCTAACTGCAAAAGAAACACAGGCCCAGTCATGACTCCCTTTAGAACAACATCTGTTGAGCCTTCATCTCCACCACCCCTAACCCCCACCCTTTGCTCAATTTTCCTTCTTGCTCACCCACCCCAACCCTGCCCTTCACTTTAGCCCAAAAAGGAACTGGATTGTTTTTCTTTTCTTCATCCTCTCCTGACCCCAAATCATAGCACCACAAAACCACATCTTACCTATGTGGAATGCTCAGGAATGTTTTCTTTCTGATATTAAAAAGTCCTCCCACCAATTAGGTAAACACCAGCCACGACGCAGAACAGGTTTGTTATTGCAGAGCCCAGAGAAGCACAAACCCAAGTATTTTCAGAATTGTTTCAAAAGGAACCCCAGGCTCTGGCTCCAGCACCAGGAAGAGATGTAAACACAGTTGGGCATGCCAGGATGCGAACTGTAGCAGCATACGTGTTGGGCAGCCACGGTATGGAAAGGTTTGACAGAGATGCAGATCTTTTTTACAAGTGGTCTTGGGATTTCCCTCTTTATCTCCACGATACCAACAGAGCCGAAGATCAAACATGGTGCCCCTGAAGATTCTGGCCACAACAGACTTTTGAAGTGGCCTCCTTCAACAAGACACCAAATTACAAAGGAGAAAAGGGTCAGTCGCCTGAATATACATCTTTCCCATGTTCTTAGTCATGACATTCTCGGTCTCAACTCTAAAACAAGAAAATGGGAACAAGAAAAATACAAGTGGTTACTTTCAGACATATTTCTTTTCCTTGGGGTGTATGTGTGTGTGTGTGTGTATGTGTGTGTGTGTGTGTTCATCTGTGAATGGATGTAAATACAAATGTATGCCCACACACATAGCCTGATGTCACCCTTGGTGTCTTTCCTTTTTAAAGCAGGGTTTCTCATCAGCCTAGAGCTCATGGTGTAGGAAGCTGGCTAGCCAGCGTGCTCCAGGGCCCAGCCCATCTCTAGTGGCTCAGTGCTAGGGTTACAAGTGTGTACTTCCATGTCCAACTGACTCACATGGGTTGTCGGAATCAAGCTCAGGCCCTCACATCTTTGTTTTACTACTGGGGTTTACAACTCTCAGGCTGGTTCCAATACAGACAGGTGGCATGCTACTCCAGGATGAACTTGCAAGCATTCAGAAACGCATCCTTGGGTTATTTCAAAGCTTCACAGAAGGAATGTGCATGTTGTCCTGTTCTATGTTTGATTTGCTTAATAGTAAAGGGAAAGCCATTTGGGAACTCCATTTCAAGTCCTTCTCTGCTCCCCCTTTGAGAGAGAGAAAGAGAGAGAAAGAGAGAAGAGAGAGAGAGAGAGAGAGAGAGAGAGAGAGAGAGAATGATTCTTGTTTTTTAAATCTTTTTTTTTATTGGATATTTTATTTACATTTCAGATATCATCCCCTTACCCCATTTCCCCTGCTCCCACCCAGGAACCTCCTATCCATCCCCCCTCCTCCTGCTTCTATGAGGGTGTGCCTCCACCTACCCCCTCACTCCCACCTCCTCACCCTCGAATTCCCCCACACACGGCGTCCAGCCTTCATGGGACCAAGAATCTCCTCTCCCACCTATACCTGACAGAGCCATCCTCCCTTGCATATACAGCTGGAGCCATGGATCCCTCTCTAAGTACTCCCAGGCTGGTGGTTTAGACCCTGGGGGCCTCTGGTTAGTTGGTATTATTGCTCTCCTCATGAGGTGGCAAACCCTTTCAGCTCCTTCAGTCTTCACTCTAATTCCTCCATTGGGAATCCCTTGATCAGTTCAATGGTTAGCTGTGAGCATCTGCCTCTGAATATCTCAAGCTCTGGCAGACCTCTAAGGAGACAACTATATCTGGCTCCCACATCAGCGTCTACCTTTGGTGACTGCACATGGGATGGATACCCAAGTGGAATGATTTTTCAAGAAAGCATCCAAGAGGACTAAGAAATAATAAGCCCCCTCCCCTCTGTGAAAGTCCCCTGCAGTACCATTAGGCTTTCATTGATCATTAATGAAAATGGCAGAAACACCCCCAAGGCTTCCATTTCTCTCCTGAGTTCTGAGTTACTTTTGTCCATGCACCCAAGGGCAAGTTAATTTTATTAAGAACATTTTTAGAAAGCTAGAATGTCAGAACCTGACACTACACACACTCTCTCTCTTTCTCTCTCTCTCTCTTTCTAGTCCTCTATTCTTGGTAACATCATTAAATACTGGCTGCGCCCAAAGGCAGGTTGCATCTTTTTTCAATCTAACAGCCATTCCGTGGATAGCATTTGTTTTTCATTGCTGCCAAGGAGGCAATCTGGCTCTCGTTTCCTTTGAAGAAGAGCCCGTTAGGATGAGTCAGGTCTACATGGAGAATATTAGGTCAAATAAATGAGTCCTTCCAGCTGCCTGTGGCATCACTCAACACCCCATGGTGAGATGAAGGAGCCGGTGTTGGAGCTAACACATAGCTTATCTATTGTGAATTACCCCTCCCGCACTCCCTCCCAGATGATGCTCTCAACATGTTCTCAAGAATGTTACAGCCCCTCTTTTTGCATCTGGAAAAGTGAAAACTGGTCCATAAAATCATGGGGCATTCCCATTGTTTCTCCATGTTACAAGAGAAAGTTTCTCTCCCTTGAGGAGATCCAAAGCAGTTGGTAGGCATAGGGCAGCCTTCTGTGTTATGTCACGATGGCCTCCATGAACCCCCTGGTACCTTAACCTGAGCTGTCATGTCCACTGGCAACAGAAAAAGGAAATTTAGGGATGTTGTGGTCACATGCCCGCTCTCACTAGTATTCCAGTCGAGCTGACGGCCATAGCTCGTTGCTCGGGCCAGCATCGTCCCTGGTTCTATTCAGGAACTCCCAGACTCACCAGCACATGGGTTCAACACCTCATGGGTTCATTGTGAGACTGACCTGATCCAAGGCTAAATTACTGCCACTCAGATTAAAGAATTAAAGATCTCCAGTCCCAGATATGGGGAACAGGAAATTGACGATTTTCTTCATTCTTATATATATATTCTCTCTCTCTCTCTCTCTCTCTCTCTCTCTCTCTCTCTCTCTGTCTCTCTCTCTCTCAATAAAAAAGAAAACTTCATGATTATTTTGGAGTATCTGTGTGTTTACTGGGATTAAAACCTTTTAATTTTAGAGAATTCCCTTAGAGTGCCATCCCCTTTGCCTGGGGTCCCCGTCCCTCCACAGGGCCTGAGGCTGGGGTGGGTGTTGCTGACAAGCTCTTAGCAGCTCCCCTATTTGTACACGCTAAAGCTTCTTTTCTTGACAACGGTTGAATAAATTTTCTTTTGTGGGATAAGAATAGGTGACCTTTTCCCCCTAAATTTCTACCCTTGAGCAAGGAAAAAAAAAAAAAAAAAGCTGGTCTTTTCCTCTGTAACATGGGGGTGGGGGAAGTACCTAAAGTCATGAGAAATGCCCTGTAACTGCTTTGAAAAATCACTCAGGGTGTGTTTGCACAGCCTGAGCAGATACAGAAGTTGCACCACAGTGGGACTGCCTCCCCCCACCCCACCCCACCGCCGTCTCTGACCAGACAGGGATGTGACTCCCTCTGTAAATGTATTCACACTGCTTGTTATACTCCTGAGCAGTTTCCACAGAATTATCCAGTGATCTCAGTTTCCTAGGAGAATGTATCACGTGCGCTCACATAGAGAGTTCCACCCTTGCAAACCATTAGGTAAACTTAAAGAACAAATTAGACCCCATAGTCTGCTCCCACGCCCATCTCCTGGGTGCTACTCCCGCCATGGGATTTTCTCAGTGGAGTCTAAGCCAGGCTTTCTAAGCAAAGCCTCACCCCCCACCACCAAGGCCTGGGTGTGTACCTCATAAGCACAATCCACAATGATTTGTTTGTCAGTTTCTCATATCTGCTGGACCACCAGCAGGAAGGGTGAGCGTCAGGAGAAGGCCGGGAGGGATGAGGGATGAGACAAGAGACCGGAAGGTGAGTGCCAGGCAAGGGTGGCAATCTCTACATAACTTCTCATCTCTGCCACTCTAGAAGTACTGAACCATGCTTAGCCATCGGCTATGCAAACGCTGGTAGCTTTTGCCAAGTCTAGTATTTACCAGGATCAGAGCAAATTCTCTTTGACATCATGTATCTCAGTGGCTTTAGGGTTATAGCAAAATTGAGAAGTAACATTTATTTCCCAATGTTTTCCTAAAAGTGAGCTTCTCGCACAGAGTGTGGTATTGGTGGGTCTACAATGAAGCCAAGAGCTGGCTCTTGGTGCTGTGTAGTCTATAGGTCCCTAAGGGGTTAGTCTGGGCTACTCTATACTGGGTTCCTAAGTGTTTGCTTTCCCAGCACTGGGGATTCAATTCAGAGCTTTCTACAAGCTAGGTAAAGTCTCTCCCTCTCAGCTACATCCCCAGTCCCACTTTATGGAGTTTGACAAATATGAATGTTATGTAGGTACCACTGTATCCTGGAGAATTTACACTAGCCCAAACCTACTGGGGTGTATTTTGCATCTGTACCCAGCAACATAGCACCACAATATAGTAAAAAAAAAAAAGTGTAGCCCATGGAATAGGCAGATAGAACCATGCCTGCACCCAATAGGTGGATGTAGGCAGGTCAGTTTACCTCTGAGTCTCTATCCTCACCCTGTCAAGCTGAGATAAATACCCTTATCTCAGTTAACTAGCATATGAACAGTGTTTTTAGAAAGGAGCTGGCAAAAGTTAACACAGTCAGTATAATATCCATCCCATTAAACATCAGTTCTTTCCCTCCATCCTTGATGTATACAAAGCCATAAGATCGATGCTATCATAAACTAGCCAACATATCTCTATCACAGGTGAGCAGTACATGTCAGGACCAGAGGTCAAGGTTGAGGCTCTTCCTTTTTCACATCCCACCTTATCTTTGAAGACAGGAGCTTTCCCACTGAACCTGAAACTCCTTAGCTCAACTACACTGGCTGGCCAATGGTCCAGGAATCCACCTGTCCCTACTCACCCAAGGCTGGGATCAATCAAATACATGTCACTGTACCCAGTTCTTATGTGGGTGCTGGAGATTGAATTCACTTCTTCATGCTTACACACCAAGCACTTTTCTCTGTCTTCAGTGTTCTTTATTCATACGTGTCAAACAATCGCAACCATAAGACCAGTTATTCACAACAGGTGTAATATTTAAACACCGAACACCAAAGCAAATTATAATGATAAATACTCCACACAAATTAGAAGAAAGACTAGAAATAGATGAGAAGCAAATAAACAATTTTACCTCTACATGCTCTGAGAAGAGAGCACTTAAAGGACCATAAGCTTATGTAAAAATTATGTGAGAACATAACTTACAGAAACATATTATATTGAATTGCAGAATTTCAACATCATTAAGACCAAATCCCTACATGACATTTAAAAAGCAGTATTTCTTTTACTTTTAGTTTACTCTATAGAGCACAAAAAACAGCTGGCTCTTTGAGAAATCCCTGAGGTAAATTGGTCACAACCTTAGGAGGTTACTAAGGGAACATGGCAATAAAACAATCGCTAATGACATGTTGCTATACCCATAGATCGGTGTCTCACTCAACCCTCACCAGAGAAGCTTCTCCTTGTAAGAGATGGGAATTAACAAGAAACCCACAGCTAGACAATGTGCAGAGAGTGAGAGACTTTAAAATACCACATCCTAAATGGGATGTCTCTATCAACTCCCCATCTCCTCGAGCCTCCAGGAGCTATGAGGAAGAAAAGGCAGAGAGATTGAAAAAGCCAGAGGCACTAGATGACGCTAATGACACAGTGTCTTCCAACCCAATAGGACGAATGCCTGGAACCACAGAGACGGTGACAGCACACACAAGACCAGCACAGACTCAAATCAAACAGCATCCCAGCACACAACCCTAACGAAGAAGTTCTCTGTACTTGATGCCTGCTGGCAAATGAAAATCAGTTTTCTCCAATGGAAGTTCACTGGATAACATCAATCATACTCCAGGCCAGGTCTCATGCCCAGGAGAAGATAGACTACCCAAATGAACTTTATGGGTTGTTTTTTGTTGTTATTGCTGGTTTGGGTTTTTTATTTTTAGTTGTTTGTTTGTTTGTTTGTTTGTTTGTTTTGGTGGGGTTTTTTTTTTGTTTTTTGTTGTTGTTTTTTTTTCTTATATGAAAGTCTGAGAGCATTTTTCACAACAAATATACACCTTAACAGATTGTAGAGAACGAGAATTGCAAAGTGAAATAAAACTTAAAAAAAAGAAGGGAAAAAATGACAAAGCATTATATCCATCATTAGAGACATGCTAGGTAATGTGCTGGTGTGGGGAGGAAGGCAGAAGGAAGCAAGGAATGAAAGGGGACAGGCTTCATAAAAAATAATATTTGAAACTGTTCTGACAAAAAAATGTATGACATTCTATAAAAATAAATGACCAAGAAATGATGTTCCAAAATGAAAAAAATGTAAATAGGATTTGAAGGATAAAAACTGAAGACCTGGTTTGAGATGGGTGTATCGCTCTACCTTGCTTTCCCGTGGCCATTGCTCGCCTGTTGTACCTTCTGGCTTCTCTCAATCTTTCTTACCTTCACTCACGTCCACAGGAGCTTTTCCTTGCCATATTGTTGCTGAAGTCTTCTTAGAGACCCATCTTACTCATTCTTTGACTTAGAGTGACTCTATTTATTGATTAGTTAACCACAGTTTGTGAACAGGATGGACCCCAGTGCCCACCTAAACCTTCACGCCAGTGTGTTGAGAGTGTTTTGTACACTGTGCATTCATATGCTAATTTCTGACCCAGAGATCTGGTTGTAGCCCAGACTTTGGTATGACTCAGTATTTTGTAAAACATTGCTCTCCATCACCTCCCGATTGGTTTAATAAAGAGCTGGATAGCCTATATCTGGGCAGGAGAGCATAAGGCAGGACTTCAATGCCCAAGCAGAGGTGGGGAGCTGCCATCAGGAGGTGCAAGAGCAAGACTAAGATGACAGGTAACAGGTCACATGGGTGGGAAGTAGGCCAAACCAGCATTTCAGGTTAGAATAGCTCAGAATATCCGCTCAGCCACGGGGCCTGAAGCTTGTTAATAATCATACCAGGTCTCCACATCATTATTTCAGAGCAAGGATAGTTAGGCATAGAAAAGCCCTATACTTTTACATCCATGGTAACTGTTCCAAAACCTGTGATCCCAGTGTTTGGTTTTATGAAGTCTCCCCACATAGACATAAGTAATGATTGAAAACCAATTTAAAAATCACAAATAACCTTCGAGAACTCAGTGCCTTAGGACGGTAGAGTGAGCCACATGAGTCTGAAAATCTTTGAGGCATAGGGGAGTGAAGTAACAAGGTAACCAGTGTAGACCATTCTTCTGGAAACCGGACAGTGAGTGAGGCAGGGCAGCATTCTGGGAGAATTAAGGTGGCCATGAACAGTGTTTGACGATTTTAACAGAGGAAGGCATCAGTAGTGATAGCTATGTGTATTACAGAGTTTGTGAGGAAGGGAACGTAGTCCTTGGGTCCCCTGCTCAAAAATTTCAATAAAAAAAAAGATGTTCATTCAGAACCAAGAAAAGTGAAGAATAAGTCAAGGCCCTTTACCAAGCCAGAAATCTTCAAAGCATTTGTAAGAATCACATATTTTGAACAGAAAGTTAATTCAGCAAATTTTGGGAAAGGAGAGGGAAATATTAATTAAATATAAACTAACTTATTTGTTCCCCTAAAGTGTCCCACAAAGAATCTAAGGCATCCGCAAAGCATTACGGGCTGGATAAAAGCCACCACATCACAGGCTGTGAGCTGAACTGCCTTAGCCACCAGGCCCAGCACCCAAGCAAATAGATCTAGATCGTAAACAAAGGCTCACAGTGCCAGGCCTTTACACAGAAGGAATAAAACTGTGGAGGGCTGCGATGAGAAGGGGCAGATCCTGCAGGTGTACCTGAGTGCCCAACTTCTTCCCACCACATCAAAAGCCACAGGCACAGTCCCCTTCCAACCACTGAAACATTTTAACAGCTGGGAATTAAAATAAGCTGTCAGCCAGCTCAAAAAGATTTTTTTAATTCAAAATAAATCAAGCTAACAACCTGCAGATGTTTGGGGGAAAAAAAATGTTTTGGTGACTCGTTTTCAAGATGTAGTTCCCAAGTTTTGCTGGTTCAGGGATCAGAATGGCTGCTGCCTGCTTTGTGCTTCAAGTCAGAAGATGAAATGTGGTGCTGGCTCTCTCGCACCTAACCCAGGTCCACTGTGTTGATGCAAGCTTATCGACTCTGTCTTGCAAAGTGAACTAAAATTGGGGATCAAAAGCAGAGAGTGAAAGCCTGGGAGATGTCTTAGTGAAATGCTAACCCCCCGAAACATGAAGTCCAGAGTTCCAGCACCATGTCAAAAACTAGATGCTGCAGCACGTACCTACAATCCCAGCACTGAGGGAGCAGAGACAGCGAGATGCCTGGGACTTACTGGGGAACCAGTGAGCAAAATCAGGGTCTTCTACATATACTGAAAGACTCTGTCTCAAAAAGAGACGATAGAGAGCGATTGTGTCCTCTTAGACACACACACTCACACCCATACACGCATACACTTTCACACAAACTCACACACATACTTAGACACTCACACACACACATACTCATACACTCACACACGCGTAGATAGATTCATATACACGCGCACACTCACACACTCTTACACAACTCACACTCACAGATACACGCTCATAACACTCACACACACTAAAATACTATCACACACATACACTCATATACACTCATCCATACATACTCATACATTCACCCATACACACCGATACATACACACCCATACACTCATGCACACACATTTATACACTCCCACACATACACAATTATACATTCTCATACACATTCATTACAGTCACACACACTCTCTCTCTCACACACACACATACACTCTGGCCCTCCCGCCCATGGATGGGATAACGGGCTTCACTCAGGAGCCTTCATACTTATGTTTGCATTGACCCTTACGTACATCTTCAGAGTAACTAGAGATGATCTCAGCTTGGGCTCGAGCAATAGGCCAGAAACAAGGTGAGGATCAAGGGAAAGAAGACACTACAGGAAGAGAGTCACATGGCAAGCTCAAGGTAACAGCCAAAGACAAATTAGTGCCCCGTGCCTAGACCCAGAACCTGCAGGGGAGGTGCATGTATTTGGCCAACCAAGAGCAGCAGAAGAAGAGAAGGCACAGCATCAGCTCCTCCACCTGGCAGCCATCTCAGCCAAGTAGGACTTGGGCTCGTGTAACTGGTGCCTAGGAAACAGGTCATATCACTATATGCAGTGTATCTGGTGCATATGAAACAGGTCATATCCCTACATACAGGGCTGAATCTGGCTGTAAAACCTGGAGAGCTATTGGGTGATCAAAGTGGGGATGTGGAGAACTGAGAGACACCAGTGAGGCTACAGCAAACCCATCCCTTCTTACTGGGCAGATAGGATGCTAACGCACATCCTGGAAGACTGACCCTTCCTCACTGCCGTTAGCCTCATGTGAGAAACCATCAAGGCCTCGTTTCTGCTTCTTTAAGCATCCATGAGTTGTCTATCCTGTCCTCCTCAGGGTCTCCCAATCAGTTTGCCTGTAGGTCTGTCTCCACCTCTCATCCTTGAAAATGAGAGCTGTATCTTACCACCCTGTGCCCTCAGCATCTGACACGGGATCCAGCTTCTTAGTAACTTTTAGTGGCTGCCGAATACATCATTTGTTGTATGTGCCTTTGTGTCTATGCGACAGCGTAGAGGTCAAAGGTCAAAAGCCCATGTCTGCCTTTATAGCCAGTCCTCTGTTTTAATGGTTTTCCTATTCCCATGATAAAATATCAGTGACCAAAGAAACCTAAGGAAGAAAGAGTTTCACTCAGCTTACAGTCTCAGGGGCTAAAGTTCATCAAAGTGGGGAAGGCGTGGCATCGGGAACAGGAAGCTATCTGGTAACATTTATCAACATACTGGTAGCAGAGAGAGTGATCAGGAAGTAAAATGAGGTTATAAACCTTCTAAGTCAGCCCCAGTGACACACTTCCTCCAGCAAATCTCCAGCTCCTATGGCTTCCACAACCTCCCCAAACCACGGACTGAGAGCAAAATGTCCGAACACACAAGACTGCTGTGACGTTTCTCACTCAAACCACCACACCCTCCACTTGATTTTTTCAGATAGTATCACTAACCCTGGCACTGGCCAACTGGCTGGCCAGCAAGCTTCAATGCTCCATCTGTCCACCACTTCCATACTGGGGTCACAGGTATGCTCTGCTACACCCAGCTTTCACATGGGTTCTAGGGGGTGTGACCTCAGGTCCTCTTGGCAGTACAGCAAGCACTTTATACACCAAGACACCTCCCCAGCCCTCGTTTTCTTTAAGGAAGTAAAACTCCCTTTAAAACTCAAAGATCACAAAAGGTCTCTAGAAAGAAAGTAAATTCCTCAAAATTCTGATGAGCTTCCCTGGATCAAAATGACCCTCAAGACCAGGAGCTAAAATCATAACAGAATACATTTCACTCGGTTGTTTGACCGAGCTAAGACAGAGGAGGAAGCTGCCTCGGAGACATGTCTATTTCCAATGTTGAGGTCTCACAGATAACAGCACAAAATAAGATCTCCCCTGAATCCCACTGAGCTACCACAAAAGATGAAAGACCAGTAATAAATAGAAGACAAGGCACAAATGATGACTTGGTGGTGATCCTGTTTCTGTCAGACGTAAGTTGTGACTGAGGAAAGCAGCATCCCACTTTCGTCATCAGCTAGTCACTGTCGCTAGAATCCAATCTTGTGGCGGAGAAACCATTCACTACCAAAACTGCTTTCCTTCCCAGCAGGATCAGTGGGCAGGGGATTCAGGAGAGATTTTATTTTGTGCTGTTAACTGTGAGACCTCGACGTTGGAAATAAACATGTCTCTGAGACAGCTTCCTCCTCTGTCTTAGCTCTGGCAAACTTGAGTCGCTCCAGCATCACACAAGAAAACTTCCTCTAGCTTTGATTGCCTTCAATCCTGATCGTCAAACTCAAGCATCTTTGACCTTAGCCCTGCCACCCTGAGTAAGAACTGTTATTTTTATCAGTAAATAATTACATAAGTCCCTAGTGTGTGCCAGGAGCCATGATAGATACTGGAAACACAGTGGGTGGGTGGACAAACCTGTCTGACTCCCCTGGCTTTAGCTCCCGTTATTGGTGAATGAGCTTCTTGTACAGGGGGTTCTAATTGGGAATAAATGAAATTATATATGTCTGATATTAAACATAGAACCTGGCAAATAATATGGGCTCATTACCTAAAAGACAATTAGAATTTTATTTGTTTTGAGACATAATCTCACTTTGTAGCCAAGGCTGGCCTAGAACTCACTCTGTATTCCAAGCTGACCTCAAACTCACAGAGATCTTCCTGCTTCGTTCACCCTTTCCAATTTTGCAATTAAAGACATGAGCCAGTTCATCTGGATAAAAGATGTCATGATAATAACTAATGAAGTGAGAAATTACAAAATATAATTCTATTGTTCTAATATAGAGAATTTTTAGAAGAAATTGTTAAAGTCAATATATTTTTGATCAACTAACTAAACACGAAAATTGTACAAGCTGTTTTCATTGTCTAGCAGCAGTGGACACAGATGTGCAGGTGTCTCTGTCTGGGGACATGGCTAAAGTAGTATGTGGGGGTCATGTGACAGGACTGTTTCTAGCTTTTTGAAGAACAAATTGGACTCAGTGGGTCATTAGGGTTATTTTTTAATGTGTACACAATGTTGTATGGCTATGGAATGGGGGTGTAGATACGGGGAGGGAGAATGAATATGTACAGGATATAATGTGTGTATTTCTCAAAGAATTAATAAAATGTTCTAAATGCAGAATGCTATAGACAGTGGAACTGGAATGTGGCTGTTTGGACTTACATTCTGAATATTCTCACTTATGACCATCTTGCCTTAGGTTCAAGGTGTTGACCACCAAGCCTAGCTATGTACCCTCGAGATTAGAGAAAGTATGTTTAAAGATCCTTACCCCCTACAACTCCCCCACGGGCACTCCCTATGTCCAGCTGTACCACGGGGCTAGCAACTGTTGGAAGAACAAGCTCATCCACCTTTGCTCTCATGGGAACATGCAAATGTGAGTGACATGGTGCCATTTTACACTGTCTAACTCCTCGCCCAGAAATCAGGTCACTAAGGACAAGAGCCATTGTGTACCTTAGCTTTTTGTCTCCTTGCTGCCCTTCAGCTCCGTTCCTGGGATGTAGTAAGGGTTTGTTCCACAAATGTTCATCATTTAAAACATAATTCTTAAATGAATGAATAGTAGAGAAAAAACAGAATACATTACCTAAACCCTCATCAACATCTTATACGCAAAATAAATCATGTTAGACACACAGCCAATGATGTTACTACTCATCATGAATTCAATGAGCATTTAACAGCACATGATTAACGGATGTATGCACAGCCATGTGTGAGACTCTGTGAGTGACAGAAAAGGAACAGAGGGCCAACTCTATGGCAGAACATGTGGTTGGCATGTGCAGGACCCTGGGTTTATCCCCAACACCATAAGCTAGTTAATTAATTAATTAATTAATTAATTAACAAACGTTTGGTTAAACATATGTGTGTGTGTGTGTGTGTGTGTGTGTGTGTGTGTGTGGTAAGAGAGAGAGAGAGAGAGAGAGAGAGAGAGAGAGAGAGAGAGAGAGAGAGAATCACATAGACATTGTAGGCACAGTATACAAATTCTCAAGTTTTGAAGGTTACCAGAAACTTTGGCAAGCATCTCATATAGTTGTATCTGTCACTTTATAAGTTATAAATCTGAACCTGAAGCTAGGAGCGGTGCATGGCTGTAGTCCCAGGTCCTTATAGACTATTCAAAATGATCACCTGAACCTAGGGACATAGGACAAATAGCAAGACCAAAAACTGTAGGGTGAGGGTGAGGCTAAAATGACATCATTTGACTTGATTGAGAAACGCTGACCAAGACCTACTGCACACTTAGCACCTGCCAAATATTTTCAAGCATTAACTCCTTTTAGTCTCAAATCTGTGTCTTAGTTTGTGTCTCTGTGATAAGACACTGGGTTAGAAGCAACTTAATGGAGAAAGGGTTTATTCTGGCTCATAGTTCATACAAGCCATCGTGAGTGGGGAAAGAGGGATTCAGCGCATCAGGGACTCATACATAGCACATCCAAAATCCAGGAACAGAGAGGGATGGTTGGGCACATGCTAGCGCTCAGCTTGCTTTCTCCATTTTATACAGTGGCCGTGCCCACAGTTAAAATTGGCCTTCTCACATAAATTTATTAACCAGATAATCCGCCCTCAGGATGTTCAGAGGCCCTTCTCCCAAATGATGCTAGATTCTGTCAGGTTGACAATATTAATCATCATATGACATTCTGAAGGACTAGTCCATAGGGGAGAAGACTTACTATTAAGTAGATCAAATTATTTACCCAATACAAAACAAAATCAAAGGAGGTTGGGGGACCCTGTTTAACTGTGTGGCACTTTGTGCCTAACCAACTAAACAACAGGCATGGTCCTGAAAGCAGAGTGTGGGTAGCATTCCAAAACTGCTCACCTGGAAGTGGGTAGAGCTACTCCATCAATGGCCGGGACTGTGGCTAGCAGGGGAAATGAACCCAAGGTGTTCAGCAGATACCATCTTCTCTCCAGGGTTTCTGATCAGGTCAAGAAAAGGAAAGCTGAAATTCTCTCTTCCTCACTGTCTTCCCTCCAGTCTCCTCTCTCTCTCTCTCTCTCCACACACACACACACACACACACACACACACAACTTCTTGAGAACAAAAATAAAGATAGAAAGATATGCTGAATGGCAGGTCAAGGCCTCAGACCCTTCCCAAACCCATAGTCACTCAGTTCACCATAGCAGGACACCTGAGTCCATTATCAGTATCTGACTTATCATTCTCTATAAGACCCCAGAAGCCACCAAAGTCTAAGATCAAAAACCAAGCTCTTCCTACTTCCTAGAATGAAGCTACCTCAGACGGACCAAATGGATTGTGCATTGGTTCTCTATTGCTGTGCTAAAAACCATCATCAATGTGTAGAAAGGGACTTTTATTTGGGTTTATGGTTCCAGAGGGATGGGGTGGGGAGGAGAATCTTGGCAGCAAGCAGCAACTGTGTGGCTTACAGTTTCAGAGGGATGTGGAGCAGAATAGTGGAAATTGTGAGCAGGGGAATCATGGCAGCAGGCAGCAACTGCAATGGCAGGAGAGCTGAACTTTCACACTGTGAATAACAAGCAGGAAGCAGAGAGAGCAAACTAGAAATGGCACAAGTCTTTAATGGTATATTTCTTCCAATAAGCCAATGTCCAAGTATTCCTAAACAGCGCCACCAACTAGAGACCAAGTGTTCGAACATCTGAGCTCTATGGGGGACATTCTCATTCAAAACATCACAGGTTGATAGAAGAAATACATATTAGCTTGAAAATTGCAAATCATTTTCAATTAAGCCCCAACCTATTTTATAAACTACAAAACAATAAATAGCACATCCTAGGTCAAGTGCAGTAAGTTAAGGCCTTGATTATGAACTCAGCCAAAAAACTTTTGCTGAAAGAATGCACCATTGCATACCAAAGATAGGCCACACTTCCTTTAAGATCAAAATCACGTGTACAAGTGATTAAAAAAAATTTCAAAACTGGGTGACCACTGCAGTGAGATGTTTCTGAAGTTCTTTCTTCTAACAGACCTCAGTACAGAAAAGACTTGTCTGAGCCATAAGGAAGGTCTCTATTTACTTCATTGTGCTTTGTTGTTGTTACTGCTGTTGCTGTCGTTGTTGTTGTCCTGGTAACAGGGCATCATTTGACCATGTCTTCAGAAACTTTCTGACAATCAATACACATGGTGTGTGCTTGTCCAGATAGCGCCTCTCATTGCAGTCTGGAGCCATGCGCACGGTGCAGCTCTGTGAAATGGTCCACATCAGAGGCCCAAGCGGATCCGAAGCACCAGCTCTCTGGTTCTTCCACTTTACTCAGAGGGAGCATGATGAGATGCATAGAAACAAAGAGAGAGTTCAAATCTTGGACTTCTGGGAAGACTTTGGGCTGAGGATGTGCCACAGTTCCAAAGAACTGTTTTCTTTGACAATCAACCAGGAAATGAGTAAGGTAAATGTTTTCTAATGGAAATTAAACAGCCAGGCAAGCCCTGTATGACTGTGAATTGATAATGCATATGTAAATATGTGCATATATACATTTATATGTGTATGTGATATATTCTGCATGTTACATATGCATAATTAACAGTCACTCTTTCTTTTTTCAATGACATTTTTTTTTAACTTACTCACTTTACATCCCACTCACTACCCTGCAGAGTCACTCATATATACAAGCCAAATTGAGACTGTAAGTTCAGAGAGATGAAATTAAACAGGATCTGAGGATGAACACCTGTAATCCCAGCTGCTGAGAGACTACACATTCTAGTCCAGCCTGGTTTATGTAGGAAGATTCAGAACAAAGGAAAGAAGAGAGGGAGGGGGGAGGGAGGGAGGAGGGAGAGGGAGGGGAGGAGGGAGGAGAAGAGGAAGAAGGGGAGGGGGAAGGGAGAGAGGTGGAAGATGGATGGAAAGAAGGAAGGAAGGAAGGAAAGAAGAAAAGGAAGAAAGGACAGACAGTAAGGGAAAGGAAGGGAAAAAAAGAAAGAAGGGAAAGGAAGGGAAGGGGCCCGGAGAGGCTCCACATTTAAAAGGCCAGGTGTGATGGCCTTGCGATCCTAGTGCTGAAGAGGCAGAGGCAAGTCTATCCCCAGGGCCAGCTTGCCAGCCTCTGTAGCTTCATCCTGAGGAGCTCAGGCCGGTGAGAGACACTGTCTCTGAAAGGGAGATGGCTATCTCCCTGAGGATGACACCCCAAGTCGACTTGACCCTCCACACACATATGTACATGTTCACACAAGTAAATATGCACAAAAAACGTTCATAGCAGCTGACTATAGCACACAGGCACATCTATACAAGCAGATTATCTTATAATCTTCATTTCTTAAATTATCAAACTCAGAAACACGAGCTTTGGAGAGAAGAATATCTGGAAAGTGGGGAGGAAGGGCGTGATCAGACCCATAAGCTGGCATACTGGACTGTGGGGTACAGGAGAGGGTATGAGAAAGGCCTCTTCAGGCCCAGCAAGGGAATGCAGTTACATCATAGGAGGGGAAACCACTTCAAAGCCGAGATATTGGCAGCTTGAATCCCACAAAGGACTGAGCTGAAACACTACCTATTTCACCAGGCCTGGAGCTAAGAGCTAAACAGCTTATTCGTCCACAGAGCCTTGGTTAATGATCGAGGCCTGGATCTCCCCGGCCCACCCAGCGCCATTTGTCTTTATATTCGAGTCCTCGTATTTTAGAAAGCTCTGAGATGATGGAAAAGCACAAATTAAGGCATGTTTTTATAAGAGAAAAAAAGGGGGAAGGCATAACTTTATTTTTTTGTCCTGCCACCTGCAAAGTCCTTCTTGAATCCCCAACCAATGAGGAATTGTTCAATGGGACCGAGAGGAGGAGCCCAGCTGGGCTGTAAGACAAGAAAGGGCTTTGGGGAATTCTTTTAGACACCCAGATCTAAATTCAGATAATCATCCTTCTTTTTAATAGGAAAGGGGTGTGTACACATGTGTATCTGTGTGTGAGTATGCTTATGTGCCTACCCTTTCTTGTGTGTATGTGTGATATGTGTGAATGTGCGTGCACATGCTTGTGTGTTTGTGTACATGTGATACGTGAATGTCTGTGTGTAAGCAAGTGCATGTGCATGTACGTGTGTATGTGTGTGTGTATACAAATGCGCATGTGTGTTATGAATGTAGAGGCCAGAGGACAACCTTAGGAACCATTCCTCAGATGCTGTTTGCCTATATGCTTTCTACATTGAGACAGTGTCTCTCACTGGCCTGCAAGTCATTACTGTAGACTAGTCTGGCAGACCCATGAGCCTCAGCAATCCATCTGTCTCTGCCTCTCAAGAGCTGGGATTGCGAGCACATGTGACCACACCCGACTTTTTCTCTTCATGAGTTCATGAGGATCAAACTCGGGTCCTCTCACTTATGAAGCAAGTGAGGCTTCACTCTGGATTCAGACAATAATTCTTTTAAAACAATATTCTTAGCTGCATTCTTACCCCAACATCAAGATGATACCCAGGAACTCAGAAACTCAAGACCAGCCCTTCATCCTATAAGAGTCTAAAATATTAAACTCTGACAATAGCTAAAGACATGCAGAAGGCATTCTTGTGTTGAAACACATGTAGCAGTAGTAGCCATGGATTTGTGGGGAAGGACAGACAGAGACTCTACTCAATTTGCTAAAAGTCTGTTATAAAAAGAAAAATAAAGTCTGTCTTTTAAGTTGCAAAAAATATGGCAGCTTTCTTTATGTTTGTCCAAATTCTTATCCCTCCTCTCTCTGTCTCTCTGCCTGTTTATTATTTCTTTCTCGTCATGTCTTTTTAAGTTTTCCGTGTGTTCCTGTTCTTTCCAGCTTTTGAATATGGTTCCTTTACCTTGACGACTGTGAAAGCCTCTACTTATGCCTGACACCTATGCGATAAATAATTTGCTGCAAATTACATCAGTTGATTAGTAAAGCCATTTCCCAGCGTCCTATTACATTCATTTATAAAGCTCTAACATGGACCATAGGCTTAGTTACTTGTGTATTCATTCCTCTTCCAAGAAAACAGTTCTTTAAGAGTCTAATTATATTTTAGGTCTCCACCATCACCTAGTTAGTAAAATAACATAGTAGATAGCACATGAACATTTAAAACTTGACTTTAAGTTGCATATAAACTATTGTTTTAGTCTGAGCTTTCTACCTCTGAGGTCCCAAGACACAGCCAGGGTGGGCTGTGCATAGAAAAGAATGCCTCCCCTACCTCTTTCCCACAATCTAGAATAACTACTGACAGTTCCCCATCGTGCAGGAACTTCAGCCTCCAGGGTCTCGTGGACGTGAGCTTCACACTCAAACCAGGAGGCCTACAGTGACACTTCTGCTGTGGCTGCTTTCATGTCAAGAAAGCCAGTGAGCATCAAAGGGCATGAGAGCCAAAGAGGATTGTGGGACCAGTGCTTTGAAGCTGATCTTGGGCCTCATAAACCTCTAACCTCATGCCATTCTAAGCAAAGACACAGAGTGTCAGGCACACAGCGAATAACAATGGTTACTTCCACAAGCCAGCTGACCTGCTATGTTGCTAACTATGAAGGGCGACTGCAGCCTGCTGCTTTCCTGACTCTGTCTCCTGCGCCCCACAGTTGCCAGGGAAGCAGTAAGCAATATCGCCATCTCTTCCACTCCCTGACAAACTAAGTGGTTGCACACTCACAGTGAAGCTTGGGGTTATGTTTATCTTGATTTTTTTTGAAACAGGGTCCTGCTATATAACTGAAGCTAGCCTTGAACTTTTGACCCTTACAGTCTCAGCCTCCCAAGCATTACAGGAGTTCGTTCCACCACACCCAGTTCATTAGGAGTTTTTAACCAAAGTGAATATGAGGAGGGCAGCCCTGGACCTTGGTAGCAAGCTGGGCTGGAGCACCCGTGACTTTATTCTTACCCACAGATGGGGGGAGTCTGCCCCTGGACAGGGCTCAGAGGCACAATGGCAAATGCCCAAAACAAAGGGCCAGGGAATCTGCCATTATTCCTGGGGTTACCAGGCTCCTCTTCTACAGTTTACCATCATTGTGGGGTGTTAATAAATGAAAAAGAAGCACATATACGCACACACACACACACACAACACTATAATCCCAGCAAAGACCACCATATCACTGAGTGTTCTTGCAAGTCAGCTACTGTCCTTCACCTTTGACCAACTGTCTGTCTGTCTGTGAACCACATGTGAACCTGATGCATGAGGAGGCCGGAAGAGGGCATCAGATCCCCTATAGCTAAAGTTACAGATAATTGCAAGCTGGCATGGGGGTACTGGGAATTGAACTCAGTTGCTTTAGAAGAGCAGACAGTGCTTTTAACCACTGAGCCGTCTTTCTACCCTCACAAGGTATATTGTCTAGACCCCCTTTATACCACGTGCCACTTGCTTATATCTGAGGGTATGATTACTTATCAAGTGACTGTCGTGTGTCACCTGATTCCATCATGCACTGGGAATAGAGAACAGTTGCCCAGTTACAACAGGTTCTATTGACCAGCCTGGAACTCCTGGGTTCAAGCCAGTGGCTGGGCCCACAGGTCCATACTACCGCATCCAGCTTGTGCTATTACATTTAATTAAAATATAACTTAATCTTTAAACTCATGCAAGCAGGGATCTTGTCCTCCCTTGTGTCTACACTCATGCTTGGCTTAAGAACAGCCATACAGTGGATGGAGCTTGGGGACTCTTATGGAAGAATAGGAAGAAGAATTGCGGGCCCCAAAGGGGCTAGGAGCTCCACAGGAAAACCAACAGAGTCAACTAACCTGGACCCTTAGGGCTCTCTGAGTCTGAACCTCCAACCAAAGAACATACATGGGCTGGACCTACGTTTTACTGCACATATGTAGCAGATGTTCAGCTTGGTCTTCATGTGGGTCCTGAACAACTAGAGCTGGGGCTATCCCAAAATCTGTTGCCTGAATGTGGTGTGTTCTTCTAGCTAGGCTGCCTTGTGAGAGAGGGAGCACCTAACCTTTCAGAGACTTGGAATGCTGGGGCTGGGGGATGTCCCAAGGGGTACCAACACACTCAGAGGAGAAAGGGAAGGGGGATAGGGAAAGGATTGTGGGAGCAGTGACCAGAAAGGGGGCAGTGAGTGGAATACAAAGTGAATAAGTAAAAATAAAACTAAATTAAAAGAAAATCTTATAAACAAAGGAAAGGATATGCTTTAAATACCTCCTGCTCCAGGGTAGAGATACCCAGGGATCTGAAAGTGGTGTCCACTGTGGGTAATAAACTAGGAAACAAATGATTAGAACACAGCAATCAGGGGCTCTTGAAAACATCATGGGGTGGGGGGCAGAGGAGGGGACGCAAGTCCACAAAGAGGAATCTCTTTGAGCAGAGAGTGAGGATTGACATCAGGCATCGGAACCAAGCCCACAAGAAGGCTGGAAGGACATGAGGCGTGAGCTATTCTCCTAAAGCCTCCAGTATGCTTGGGTGATGAAGCAGGCAGAAAAACACAAAATTCACAGCTTGTAAACCTTAGACTCAGGAGTTCACAACCTTCCTGGGCATCATCTGACTATCCCAGGTCACTTTACCCACAACATGCCTCCATTGTTCTAAAGGGTTGCCTGGGTCTGCAGATCGTTTTGATGGCTTGGCCTCTAAGTGATCAAAGAGCAGTTTGTTTTCCTGACTGGTAGCATTGGGATTTTTAATTTGGGGGGTGGGGTGGGGGGTGTGTTTGTTTTCCATTCTTTAGACTCTCCTGCCCTCTAGTGGTTTTGTAGAATTCTACCACACTAAGCTAAATCCTGATTGATGATTGCCTGGCTTCCCTACATAAAAACAAACCATGCACACACATACATACATGCACACACACACATGCACACACACACACACACTCCAAATAAAAACAAATGTGTTTAAAAGCAAAATAACTCAGTCTAAGGGTACTTTTTAAAACTACTTGTCAAAAAATAACTCACTTCGCTTAGCCTCCACATATTAAAAGACAAATCATCTCTCTGACTGGAGGTATAAGAGAGCTAAAGAAGAGGTTTGAGGGCTGAGACATGGCTCAGCGGTTAAGAGCACTGATTGCTCTTCCAGAGGTCCTGAGTTCAATTCCCAGTAACCACATGGTGGCTCACCACCATCTGTAATGGGATCCAATGCCCTCTCTTTTCATGTGTCTGAAGACAGCTACAGTGTACTTACATATATTAAAATAAATAAATAATCCTTTAAAGAAGGAGAAGGAGAAGAAGAAGAGGTTGGACTGTGCCAAACTCTAAGTGTACACATCAAGGTCATAGTACATGTGCGCTAGAACTAGGATGTCAACACAGATCCCAAAACCTAAGGCACCGGATAGACAAAAAAGGAGCCCTAGGCAAAGCTTCTGGGCCGCTATGACCTGCCCACCTGCTTACAGGTTTTCTGGGTGCAGTGTCTTCACCCAGCTATAAAACATATACTTGACTGTCTCCTGAGAGGGGGCATCTGCATGAAAGCTACTGCACATAGGTACCAGACCTGGACCTTGGTCTCAAGGCAAGTATTTGAGCAATGACTTCAACCAACAGTTACTATGATCGTTGGGTTTTATTCTTCAGAGTTCTAATTTCAGATGACTGCAAATGAGAAATAGGTATGTCCTACTGTGGCTGAGGAGAAGAGCTAAGAACAACAAAAGACTACTGGCTGCCAGGAAAACTGGCCAGCGCTCATCACTCTTAGTGAAGATGGTAGGAAACTGGGCTGTGCACGTAACTGATTGAAACAGAAGGCACGGTACACATGTCACGGGGCGCTGGATAACGATGTGTGTGTTGCAAAGAAAACTCAACTTGGCATCGAGAAGACCAGAGTTTAGTTCCTGCTGTGCTTCAACCTAGCAGTGAGATCGATCTTGCGAAGGTCTCATGATCAAGCAGGACCCCAGGCCCCTCAGCTGCAGAGTACCACATTCAATTTATCACTGCTCACTCAATGCTGGATGCCGTCCTTTGGAGATAAAACATTTCAAACTGTTTCCACTTGCTTGGTCATGGCATAATAATATGATCTCGTTAGAGAGGGCTTCCTACTCTGCTTCTGGAACAGTTTCGGATCTTCCACCAGCACACCCACACCTTCTTGCACAGCCCTGATGTCAGAAAACTTATTTCCAAAGTAAACCACACAATATTTGAAAACCTTATCTTTAAAAGGTTGTGTTCAGATCCAGCTAACTTCTTACAGTACCTGCCTGTTGTCAGTCCAAGCTCTATCCTCAGAGTCAAAGAGACCCTGAGGATACATCTAACACCTCCTTAGTGGAAAGGCCTTTCAAATATTTAAAACCATTTGTCGACTTCCTGTGCATCTAGTATTCATGGCCACCTCCAGGCATTTCTTGTCTGGTTTGGATTTTGTGCCTTTCACCAACCTAAGAATTCTCATCTGTCACCTCTTCTGTGTGTCTGCCAGAGCAATTAGGGGAACAGGTCAAGGGTATAGACTCTGAAGCCAGACCACTTCCATTCAAATCTGAATACTCCTTGGTGGAGTTGGAGTGACTTTGAACAAATGATGTCACCTTGGACAGGAACTCATACGTTCTTTGTTTTCTCGTCATCAAACCTGAATTAACTGAGTTAATAAACTCAAAACCTATTAAAATAGCATCAAGCACAATGAAATTGTTCATCAAATTACAGCTATCATTAGGATCTCTGTAATTCAGCTTCACAAAACATAGGAAGGGCAATCACCTCCCTCATCCACAACATTATAACTCTGTTAATGGCACTGCGGGATTTACTTACTCGGTGTATCTGAAGTGTTCAGGGTACAGGAAAGGAAACTCAACAAACTTCCCATCAATTAACTAAGGGTAAAATTTCTAAGTCACCTTCGTATCTCTAACTTCCAAATCTTACATCTTTCATATTGTACTTAAATGGGCTAAACCAAGTTTATATTCAGATTTATTCTGTCTCTTTATGAGATACAAGCCCTTCCCACTGGTTAAGATCGCTTCTATTTTTAGTGATCTCGCGAATTTGACATTACTCCCAGTTTCAAGGCACCTACAAATTCTACAGCCTCGTCCTGGCCAATAGCTGAGTCAGAATGAGCCAACAAAGATGAATAATTTGAAGGAAATAGAAACTCCATGGGAAAGCAAAACTCCAAAAGCAAATCTAAAGTTCTCAGAGGAAGAAAAGGCACCACCTCTATAAAAGGAGAGCTGTGCCCTTTAAACTGAGGGAAAGCAGAGGAAACTGGGAAAAGGTTCTCAGAAGCTGGCAGAGGGCAGCCGAGGAGATAAGTTCAGTGAAAAGGTGAGACAAGAAGTTCATGGCTGGAGCAATGGCTCAACAGTTACGAGCACTTACTGCACTTTGAGAGGGCACAGGTTTTGCAGCCACTATCCATGGCTCCAGGATCAAATACCCTTTTCTGATCTCCACAAACAACAGACACATATGTAGTGAACATACATAAATGCATGCAAAACTCCCATATATAAAAATAAATTATTATTAGTTTGTCAAAGGAAGCTAGAGTTCTTTCAGGGAAAAAATAATGATCCAAAGATTAGAGCCATGAAAAGGAGAGAAAAAACACATTTGGAAACTTGAGCTTCTGTCAGAGGGCTCTTTATCCAGATGGAGGTAAATTCAGAGAGAATACAGGAAACAGATGGATAGCAAGCAACCCCATAATCACCAGAAAAGAAAGGTGAGGGGCCTCCAAATAAGAAAAAAAAAACATTTTAGATTCAAAATGAGGTTTCCATCAGGTATCCTTCACAATAGAGGACAAAGTCACCAAATCTAGGCACATCTTTGTGAAATTTCAAAATACCAAAGACTAAATGGTGTCCTTAAGGCTTTCAAAGAGGAAGAAGTACATGTAAAAACTCAGGAAGCCTGTGACTTAAAATTCCCATTAGTTACACTAGAGACTAGTAATGGAATGATGCCTCTCAGCTTCTAATGCCGAACTCTTTACCCAGCTAAACTATCAATTGACAGGACAGAGTCTCAGGTGGCTTTTACTAGACAATATGTCACCATAAAGCTTGGTGGCTTTAGAATATACTTGATCTACGTTCTACAGATCAGCTGAGTGGCTCTGCTAATCTTATCTGGTTTGGCAAATCTTTTTTTTGTTTGGTTTTTCGAGACAGGGTTTCTCTGTGTAGCCGGGGCTGTCCTGGAACTCACTCTGTAGACCAAGCTGGCCTCCAACTCAGAAATCCGCCTGCCTCTGCCTCCCAAGTGCTGGGATTAAAGGCGTGCGCCACCACCACCCGGCTTCTTAACAGTCAAGTAAAACTTGGGCTCGGCAGCATAGGATGGCCTCACGCTCACGCCAAAAGGATAGTTAGTCTAAAGTGGAAAGGGAGTGGCCCCGAGTTATCACCACTTCTCTCTGCTCCACATGGTCTCTCATTTACGAAACAAAATAAACTTTCCTTTGTGGATTTTGAGGGGATAGGGGTCCAAAAAACAGCATGAAATGATGTACTCCAATGGGTAAACAATTTCCAACTACTGTTTCTTTTATATTTAATGTATTTCAATTGGCCAAAGTCAGTCAATATAGTTAGGAACCACGTTAAAAAAAAAAAAAAAAAAAAGTAGTGTATCTATCTTGTAAATGATCTACAAGTAAACGAAAAAACATTTTCAGAATTCATGGTCTTGAAAAGCATCCCATTTGCAATGTTTTCCAAAAGGTTCTGAAGAAAGTGCCCCCATGAAAACAAGATAGTAAAGTAGGCTGGGGAAAGACCTAAAATCTAGAATCTAGAAAATGAGGAATTCTCCACAAAGGGGAGTTTCCAGAAATAAAATATTTTGGAGCAAACAAAAGATGACAGCTGTGTAATCCAGAGAGCAAGCAGCCCAAACTAGAGCTGGATGGAGACACTCACAGAGACTTTCCCCAGCAAGGTCCTCAAATGAGCAGGAAAGAGATCTTAGACATTTTGGGAAATGATTATGGTTGTGTTGGTAAGATATAAATAGAACCTCAAGCAAACCAACATTAAGACAATTTCATTAAGTCTATGAAAAACAAGGCATTGCGTAAGGAAGGCAAAGTGTGTGTGTGTGTGTGTGTGTGTGAGAGAGAGAGAGAGAGAGAGAGAGAGAGAGAGAGAGAGAGAGAGAGAGAGAGAGAGAGCATTCCAGGCCCCGTCATTCTGTTTTTGCATTTTCCACTGTCAGGGAATTAGAATTTCAAATCAGTGAGAAACAAACTTGTGTAGATTATTGTTTTCATTCACACTCTGTCAGGCCTTCTTCTCTGCCCAGTAGTAAATTCCTCAACACCCTAGGCAAATACCCCAAGGTTCCTCATTTCAGTTACTCAGACCCATCCTCTCATAACCTCAGGCTCACACCAGATTCAAACTCATCTCTCATGCTCTTGTTTACACTCTCTGTGCTCAAGGGACTTGGGACAAAAAGAAAAACATTTTCATTGCAACATTACCATTTCTCTTCTCCTTAGATTCTGATGCTTTAGGGATAGAGACAAGAAAGGGAGACGAAGGTATTGATGAACAAAGACCATTTCTTTATCTAACTAGAGTTATCGTAATTTTTTTTTCTAGCCAATTGTGACTGACTACAAAGGCAAGATGTGAGGACAGTGACTAAAGCCAACGTCAGTGAGGTGCATGAGCATGGTACCTGGAGAACACGTTAGTGTCATACTCAACACTACGTTGTTTGGCTCACGTAGAAATCCTGCTCTGGTTATACCTCTTAAGTCCCCCCAATCTCGGTCACCTATGGTCCATCCCTCATAACCTATTGATGGTGCAGAGTACCCTCACCTCGTAGGCAGCTCTGTAGGTGAAGTACCAATGAAGGTTTGGAGCCCAGTCACCTTCTTCAGATCAGTAGAGACTCACTGACCCTCCAAGCTAACTGGTATCTTACAGGGCTTGATAGTGCTAGCCTCACTTCTCTGAGCCTCTCATTCCTTCCCCTTTTTCAGATTCAGGGAGATCAGCAAACTCAGTGCCTAGGGACTGTCGTCTCCTTACCCAGCAGGCATACCAAGTCTTGACAGGTAACTGCAGAATCCCTTTGTTTGATGTCATGGAATCAAAAGATACCTCTGCTTCCTCTAGGGAGAAGGGACAGTCTCCTCCTACTATCATGTGCTCTGTCTTCCCCACAAAACAGTAACTGAATAACTGCCCCAAGTCCCCTTTTGATTCTTCAGATGTCTGATGTAAATTGCTGCCATTTTCCCTCCTGCCTTTCCTTCTCATGTTGGTGTGGCAGCAGGTCGTGATGGGGAGGGTCTCCTTTTCCTATAATACCCTGGGTAGGAGCTTCTGACTCCCCATGGCCTAATCTTAAAGCAAGATTCTTTGAGCCTCTTACCTTCAGCCTCAGATCTTTCAGGACATCACAGTTATATATTACATAAGACAGAGAGAGAGATATAGATGATGATAGATAGATAGAAAGACAGACAGAAAGAAAGAAGATAGATGATAGCTACATACATAAATACATACATACATACATACATACATACATACATACAATCAATATACTTTCTAGCTTCCATTGATATTTATAAAGAACTGAAGAACTGGTTGCTCTTCTGTGTTCACTGCAACCTGAAACACCTAGGGCAAAACACTGAAAATCTCCCTGAAAAGTCTCCATAGAATTTACTGTTTTACATTTTATTTCAAAAAAATCTCTTTCGTTCTTTTTCTTCCTCATTTTCTCTAGAGTTGCTGGCCTCAGAAACAATAGCACTTACATTATATTAAGAAAAAGAAATAAATAGGATTTTTAAAAAGAAAAAGCGAATAATGAGAACAGAACAGAAAAAGTCAAATCATCCTTTTAGCAGATGTGAGTCTCCACCAGACGACCCATAGGCATGATCTGCACTGTCAAAGGCAGGCCACAAAATCACATCGAAATTGAAAGCTATCTACACATCAGTAATATACTGGTCAAAAAAGAAGCCAAGAGAAAGTTCTACCCACAATATACAGGAATGAATGGACTTAACCAAGGACATAAAAGGCCTCTATAATGAAAATGTTAAAATTAGGACTAGAGAGATGGCTCAGTGGTTACGAGTGTTTACTGTTCTTGCAAAAGACCCAGGTTCAGTTCCGAGAACTCATGTCAGGTCGTTCACAAGATCCTGTAACTCCAGCTCCAGGGGATCCAGTGCCCTCTCTGGCCTTGGATGTACCTTCACCGGGGTGCACATTCCCACACACAAAGTAAAATCCGGTTGTGGAGGTACACATCTTTAATCCCAGCACTCAAGACACAGAAGCAGACAGTTCTCTGTGCATTCAAGGTCAGCCTGGTCTACACAATGAGTTCCAGGTCAGCCAGGGCTGCATAGTGAGACCACGTCTCAAAAATTTAAAAATAAAAGATAAAATATTTATTTAAAAATGTCTACCTGCCTTTAATCCCAGCAATCAGGAGACAGAGGCAGGTCTCTAGAAGTTCAAGTCTACATAATTTCAGGGATATATAGTGAAATACACTATATTGCCCCCCCCACCCAAAAAAAAAGTCTTATTAGTTTTTTGTTTCTGTTTTCAAACTTGATGCAAGCTAGAGTCATTTGAGAAGAGGGAATCTCAACTGAGAAAATGTCCCCACCAGATAGGCCTTTACTCAGGCTTGTGGTGCATTTTCTGGATTCATGATTGTTGGAGGATCCAGCACACTAGGAGTGGTACCACCCCTGGGCAGGTGGTTCTGGGTGTTATAAAAATGCTGGCTGAGCAAGCCATGAAGAATGGACAGGTGAGCAGCGTTCTTTCACGGCCTCTCCCTCAGTTCCTGCCTGCAGGTTCCTGCCTGGAGTTCCAGCTCTGACTTCCCTCAGTGACATGTGAAAGTTGTAAAATGAAGTAAACCCTTCCCTCCTCCCCAAGTTGCTTGTGGTCATAGTGTCTTATCACAGCAAAAGAAGCCCTAACCCAGGCATCTGCTATTCTAGAACAATATTTTATTTAAAAAAAAAAATAGTCATTGACAAATAACTGTCAGGACTTTGTGTCATAAACGCTTCCTAGATACAGAATTAGGTTGAACAAAAAGTCCAGCTTGTCAACTGCTAGGACTTTTCTTTTATCTCTTCTTCACCATCTCCAGAGCCCAATCCACTGGCATTTTTAAGTACCATTGTAGTGAAGAAGGACCAGAAAGCAAGAACTGCCACAGACCTCCTAAGATATTTTACAACTCCATCTGGTCCCCTCATCTGTAAATGAAGAAAGTGAACCTTCATGGATTCTAATATGGCATCCCGCCTCTACATTTTTATAATTTTAAGGTTTACACAAAGCATTTAAGGGCCAGGAAAATCTGGTGGGGGCAAAATCTTTTATCTCAAAAGAAAACTTCATAACTAACCACATGTGGAGGATCAAAACCTACTCACCCCCAAAATATGTGCATCACTACCTTCTGGATCCTGTGATTAGTTACATTGTATAGCAGCTGGAACTGTGGATTATAGACCTGACAACAGGGGAATTATCCTGAGTTATCTGGGTGAGTCCAATCTATTTATCTGAATCATTAACAGCAAAATAATTCTTTCAGCTAGAGCAAGAAAGCCTCAGCTGAAGAGAAAGGCAAATGCATTTGCAAGGTCTCGACAGCCCTTGCAGAGGGATCCACATGGGAGGCTTGAGGGGAAATGCAGACAAACCTCTGGAGCAGAGACTGGCTGCAAGACAGTCAGAAAACAAATGGGGGCCCCAGTGCCACAATTGCAAGGAACTGAATGGGGCCTGGATGAGCTTGAAACCCCACTCTCCTCTGGGGACTTCAGAAAGACAAAACCTCTGTCAATAAGTCATCCTCCGCCTGGTGAGACGACCAGGGCACAAGTACCAACCACCGGGTGAGCCCAGACTTCTGGCTCACCCAAACTGTGCAACAGCACTATTGTCTTAAATATCTGCTGGCAGAGAGGCAGAGGAGGAGGCAGAGAGGCAGAGAGGCAGAGAGGCAGAGAGGCAGAGAGGCAGAGAGGCAGAGAGGCAGAGAGGCAGGAGAGGCAGAGAGGCAGAGAGGCAGAGAGGCAGAGAGGCAGAGAGGCAGAGAGGCAGAGAGGCAGAGAGGCAGAGAGGCAGAGAAGCAGAGAGGCAGAGAGGCAGAGAGGCAGGGATGGAGGAAGGGAGGAAGGGAGAGAGGGAGAGAGGGAGAGAGGGAGGGAAGAGAGATAAATGACTGGACGGAGATGGAGGAAGGGGAAGGAAGGAGGGAGTGGAGGGAAGGGGAGGTAGGCAGGCACCAATATACCTTTCTCACCTGTTTTACCCTGAATTATTTTTGACTGCCATCATTCAGAGGATATGACCTGCCTTTTCCAGTTCGAGTTAAAAGTGTATAACAGGGGCTGGGGCCACAGCTCAGTGAATAATACATACATGAAGGCCTGTGTTTGAATCCCCAGAACCAAGGTAAAAGTCAGGCATGATAGCAAACATCTATAACCCCAGTGCTCCTGGCAGTGAGATGGGAGGTGGAGACAGGCGCATGCCCTGGACACCAGAAAGCTCATAGGCCAAGCTAACCTGGTACCTGCAGCAAACAAGAACGAGCCTGCCTCAGACAAGGTGGAAGATGGGCAGGATGCTCTCAGTTGTCCTCAGTTGACAAATATGGAGAAGAGACTGAGGGAAAGGAGGTCCAGTGACTGGCCCAACTTGAGATCCATCTCAAGGGGAGTCTCCAAGGACTGACACTATTACTGATGCTATGGTGTGCTTATAGACAGGAGCCTAGCATGGCTGTCCTCCGAGAGGCCCAACACGCAGTTGACTGAGACAAACACAGATTCTTACACGCAACCATTGGACTGAAGTCGGGGAACCCTGTGGTTGAATTAGGGAAAGGCTAGAAGAAGCTGAGGAAGAGGGCAACCCCATAGGAAGACCAGCAGTCTCAACAAACCCGGACCCCTGAGATCTCTCAGACACTAGACCACCAACGAGGCAGCATACGCTAGCTGGTCTGAGGCCCCTGACACATATACAGCAGATGATTGCCTGGTCTGGCAGAAAGAGAAGACAACCTAACCCTTGAGAGACTTGAGGTCCCAGGGATTGAGGAGGCCTGGTGAAGGTGGGAGACATCTCTTGGAGACAGTGGGGAGGGGGAATGAGATGAGGAACTTTGGGAGGATAGACCAGGAGAGGAGGGTGGAACGACTGGACTGTAAAAAATAAATAAATATATAAAAGTAATAAAATAAATAATAAGTAAATCGTACATTGATTAGATTTAAACAGCTTCCTTGCTATTTTTCCCCTTTATTATTTATTCTCCAAAATTGTTAATACTAATATCATGTTGAAATTGGTCTAACTTGTTAGGCAATCAAAATTAAATTATTTGAGGAAAAGAGCATAATGTTTGGTTCTGATTTTAACATTTCCCAGTTCCTCACCTCTCTTTAATTCACTCCGTTTTGTGCCTTAATCAATAGAGGGAGGAAGGGGGCAAATGTTTGTCACACTGGCAGCCTCTGCATTTCTTTCATTAAGAAACCCTTAGCATTTTTTTACGACTTCCTCTGACCCAAGAATCAGCCTCAGCAAATCTCTGCCCTGAGGTCATCTCCTCCCTAGAGCACGGTTTGTACCTCACAGATCAATGCCTGCACACTGGACGGGGCACTAAGTGCCAGTCCATGCTTTTCACGCTCTGGGCCGTGAGCCATGATACATTATAAAACTAATGCAGTGGGTAATGGGCAGAATGTTTTTAATGTGAAATAGAACTGGACAGAAAACATCACAGCGTATCACACATAAGTACTGTTTCATAAAACATTTATTGAAGTTATATATGTGCTTCTGTGTGGATGCTAAGAAGTAATGGAAATAATCCCTTTATGATAGATTGTAGGTTTGTAGAAGGAAACCTACGGCTTGGGGTGTTTGGTAAGGCCGAGCTGGATTGAGAAACAGACACTCAAACTCCTGCAAAATGGTAGACCTGGGATCCAGACCCCAATCCGTTGTCTGTAGTCTCTACCCTGAGCCACGATTTCTCCTTCACAGAACTGAGGGACAGGATACTGCATTCAACACCGTCTCTACATGTTTTGAGAAATGCAGATTTTTTTTTTTTGCCTTATATTCTTATTCTTTCCATCTGATCCAAATGACATAATAAAAATATGTTTCGTTATTTCCATTCACACACAGTCACAATTAGGAGAGAGACCAGTTGGAAATGCTTACTTTTAGGTCATCTCATACAGCTCGGTTGGTAAGGGGCTTGCCTAGCATACACCAAGCCTGGGGTTTGATCCCCAGCATCATGTAAACAGGGCATGGCGGTGCACACCTGTAATCCTAGGACCTGGGAAGTAGTATCAGGAGGATCACAAGTTCAAGGTCATCCTAGGCTACATAGCAAGTTTGAGATCAGCCTACGCTGCAAGAGACTGTACCGTCACTGCTTAAAAAAGGCTATGGCTATGATTGGTTATTCAGAACCAATCCTGTCATTGCTTGTTGTCTTCCATGGAACTAGTGTCTGTATCGACTCTTAGTTATGCTTTTCTGTCACTCAACATCTTATCTACTCCAACACAGATTTCCTCAGAGCCTACATTTCCCTCAGCTCACTGCTCCAACCCAACTGGAAAGCAGCTCAGCAGAAGTCTTAGTTAGCCACACTAACTGCCTCCCAGCGGGCTTCACTCAGCTCAGGCATGCACACAGCAATAGAAACAGAGAGGCTACGGTCCAAAAGCTTTGCCACCAGACTGTTCATTTTATACACAGCCTTAGAAACTGCAGAGGGTTCTCTGCTGTTCTTCTCAATGCCATATCAAGTATCTGAGCCCTATTTTTTTTTCCAGCAATCTGACTTATGAAGACATGAAAGAGCAAATCGTTCACATGGGATGGATCACCATAATGGAGCTATGACTTCTCCTCAACACTTTTCCCACTGGTATTAGAAGCATTAACAGAGGGCTGGCAAGATGGCTCATTCAGTACAGGGTTTACCTTGAACCAGTTTGATTCCAAAAATCCATATTTAAAAAAAAAATCAGGCATGGAGACACAGGTTCCTTATGCCAGAACTGAAGAGGAGGAAACGTGGAGAGCCCTGGAGCATCCTGGCCAATCAGCCTAGCTGTGCATGGCAAGAGCCAATGAGACACCCTGCGTCAAAAAAATAAAAAGCAGATGGTGCTAAAGGAATGATATCAAAGGCCTACACAGACACACACACATACATACACACACAAGCATCATGCATAAGCATACATGTACATGCACACACAAAACAAATAAACAGGAAAAATATTTAAAGGAAGGTATGATGGTTTGAATATGCTTGGTTCTGAGAGTGGCACTATTGGGTGGTGTAGTCTTGTTGGAGTAGGTCTGTCACTGTGGGTGTGGGCTCATTCTAGCTGCCTGGAAGCCAGCCTTCTCCTAGCAACCTTCAGATGAAGATATAGAACTCTCAGCTACTCTTGCACCATGCCTGCCTGGATGCTGTCATGTTCCCACCTTGATGATAATGGACTGAACCTCTGAACTTGTAATTGAGTCCCAATTAAATGTTGTCCTTATAAGAGTTGCCTTGGTCATGGTGTCTGTTCACAGCAGTAAAACCCTAACTAAGACAGAAGGCATTGTGTCTTCCCAGTTATTATTTTCCTTTCTACTTTTTTTCTAGAAACAGGAGACTTATCACACAGAAACTCCTGAGATCAGGTTGAAATTTTCCAATTTCAACTGATGGTTATAGAATTTTTTTCCCCTCATGTAGTAACAGGAGATCTTCGCTCTGCGTGGCCTTGGTATGACTGGCTTTTCACATGATTTTGCAGATCTTACAAAAGCAGACTAATAAGCACGAAAGTATCTGGTCCCCTCCCATTCCAACACTTGGCTCCTGTCACCTTACAGGGATTTAAGAAAATCCAAAGATCTCACCTAAAATCCAACTGTGTGGCCTACATCAAAGTAAAGCCGCTTTTCCCTGACAGTGACACCTGCTGAAAATCTGCGCAAGAATAAACTTAAGCCTTCTCATTTAGGAAACTGAGTTCTATGCATGTAGAAACTAGAAAGAAGATTTATTTAATTATATAATATTAAATAAGGTCTTGACTCCTCTGAACCCTCCCCAGGGGGGCTACATAGGACGAGCAAACTCCTTTTGTGTAAATGCACAATCTGTATTTATAGCTAAAGAAAGATCGGGCTCTACTGCACAGCCTCGCTTGCTAGTCAGTTGGCAAGGATACTAGAGTCCCTCACCTCCCCTATTCCTCCAGGGTTTCAGAAGTATATCAATGCTGTTCACTTTAATAAACCACTCCAAGCCCCCACAGGCTCCCCTCCTGAGCAGAGAAATCTCCTCAACATACCCAAGAGAGATACCCCCAGGAGACGCCCCTCTATGCCATGAGAAGTGCCTCTCTGGGCCTTGAGGCTCTGAGTTTTCCATCAAAATGTCTCAGTTGCTCTGTGATAGCCCAGTGTTGCCTTCCACTTGAAAGTTTCAATCATTTTGACTACCTTGGTCAACTAGGAATTAACCAAATATGACTGGTATTACCTGTCAGTAAGTCCAACCAAACCCTACCAAGCCACTTGGCAGCAGTCACACCTCCTTACTGAATAACAACTTTTCCTAATACAGATCAAAGAAAGGATTCTGAACCAAGGACCAAGGAGATGCTCAGGTGGAGATGGCAAACCATTTGCTACATTAAGCACGACGACCTATACTCAAGCCCCAGAACCCATACACAAAGCCAGATGCAGCGGGGCACACCTGCAATCCCAGCAGTGGGAGACGCAAGGAGGGGAAGCTACAACTGTGAGCTTTCTGTTTAGTGAGAGACTCTGCTTCAAAACTTAAGGAGAGCAACTGAAGAAGACATCTGGTGTTAACCTCTGACCTCCATACACACAGACTCTAATTGAATATTTCTGGGCGTCAGTATCCACAGCCATCGACCTCAGGAGAACCACGGCTTCAGTGGCCACAGTCTAGGGATATCTGCTGACCACATACTTTAGGGAACTGTCATCCCCTGAAGTACTGGCTGTGCTCTGACACCACCACCACCACCACCCCTTAGCAGCCTGGGCCATCTCATCTGTTAAAAATACCCCAGAACTGTCTGAGTTTCTGAAACAGCATCATGACTGTAGCCAATAGTGATGGCATAGAAGCAGTCAACAAATCAGGCAACACGGATTCTGGTCCAGCAACCCAGCTAACTAGAGGAGCCTTCTGCCTCCTGAGGATTTTGGTGACATGCTCACTAGCCTTAGGGAAGCCATCCAACTGCTTTACAGCAACAGGGGCTATCCTACCAACTGTGTGTCTGCTTTTCTCTATGATCACAAGACATGTGCACGAAAGCAAGCAACACCCCCTTTCTTAAAGACAGGACTGTTCTCTGGCCTTACCCAGCACCTACCGGATTTCCATGGCCCCAATCCTCCCAGCAGTAATGCATGAGGGTTGAGTCTCCCAGCAGACAGTTAGACTTTCCCCATCCTTGGCAACCTAGAAAAGCTTTGCTTCCCCCCTGATCTGATCATCACTATTTTAATAATTACCCTAGATAATCACCGCAAACAAACTTCCCTTCCTTACTGGATGCTCGCTCTCTCATCCCTGGTTTTAATGTGATTCACCTTCTTCTAAATAAATATTATTTCCCAATGCCTAGCAAGTTCCAACTTTCCTCAAAATTTATATATTACTTTTCCATTATCTCAGGGCAGCACTAATAGTAACAATAACGGTTATAACATCTTCCTTCTAGAAGAATCCTGGCCACTTCTTACACTTCTCTGGTTTAGAATTCTGATGGGCTTCCCCCGCCCCTTCATTGTCCTCCTCTCCTTAGTGGAAAATGTTACTTCTAACTGCTGGAATTAATTTAATGTAATTTAATTACAGCATTTTCCACACATGCCCACGGGTAATAGTTGCATTTTTAATAAATCTAATATATAATAATGACTTTGTTTTTAATTTTCCACTGAGAGTTGGATCCTGAGCTGAATACAAAGTTCCAGACAGGGGTGTCTGGTTCACTCCATGCGATTGGGTTTCAGAAAACCAATGGGCTGCTAATTGGGAAATGGTTAGACTTTCTAGCACTCTGTCCCCACACACCTGTGTTTAATGTCCTCAGCCAGTGTCCTATGGGGCATGAAATGACCAGTTGTTTGGGTCAGAAGGATCAAGGCAGTTGTGCAGGCTCCTAGGCCCAGACCCTGAGAGTAAAAGAAAGGTGTTGCATGGTTGGTAGCCAGCACTGTTACACAAAGAGACTCTGTGGCAACACTCCTTGGTCACAATCGGTACACAGTGACCCACCGCTCCAACCTGTAGCCACAAGTCAGTGGACCCACTCCAAGCTGCAATTAGAGGCCAGCCAGGAGCTGAATCTTAATGACTGCTCTCTTTCTTTTGCAAAGACCATCGTCAATGTTCCTTGGCATTCCATTTTGTGACCATGTATCCATGTTCAGTTGGCTCAATGGTAAATGGACCGAGGTGTTTTTCTTTCTCACCTGTGTCAAGGGTTTAACAGAGAAGTCAGCACTACACTGTATTCTCAGTAAGACTTAGAGTTACTTTGTCAGTTAGAAATGTATCAGACTCCATCCTAGTTACTCCTATACTTCCTGAAGGTTTCCTATGCCCCCGCCCCTCAGTCAATGAATTGTTTTGCTCTGACAAAACACATGACAAAGGGTTTGCTTTGGCTCAGGGTTTGGGGATATAGTTCACCATGGTCAGGAAGGCATAGCAAAAAGAACATGAGGCAGCTGGCTACATTGCATCAACAGTCAAACCAGGCTATCAAACCTCAGGCCTGTCTCTAGTGACTCAGGTCCTCCAATACCTCTTCTCCTCTGAAAGGCTCCATAACCATCCAAGGCAGCTGGTGAGCTGGAGACTAATGATTCAAACACAACAGCCTATGAGGGACATTTTACATTCGAACACAACACTAACCATTCTATAGATGAGGGAAACCCATAGGTGTTTAATAATTTCCTTAAGTTCACCCTGCTGGTGAAGGGCAGCAATACCCAACGGTAGTCTCAGCTCTTAAACATTAGGCTAAGCTCACCTGCTAACACACTGCCACCTGGTTTCCCAAAATGCTCTGAAAGGCTCCACTACCAAAGTGACTAGGCACCCTCTGGGAACAACTGAAACAAGCCCTAAGCTGCTTGGATAGCATCAAAAATCTGCCCATCTGATTCTCAGCAGCCATGAGAAATTCAGGCAAGACAGGCAGGCGCCCTTGGAATGAAAGGGGAGAAGGGGGGAAGGGAAGGGGAGGGAAGGAGAGGGAAGGAGAGAGGGAAAGAGGGAGAGAGGGAGGGAGGGAAGGAGGGAGGGAGGGAGGGAGGGAGGGAGGGAGGGAGGGAGGGAGGGAGGGGAGGGAAGGAGGGACAGAGGGAGAAAGGGAGGAGAAAGGGAGGGAGAAAGGGAGAGAGAAAGGGAGGGAGAAAGGGAGGGAGAAAGGGAGGGAGAAAGGGAGAGAGAAAGGGAGGGAGAAAGGGAGGGAGAAAGGGAGGGAGAAAGGGAGGGAGAAAGGGAGGGAGAAAGGGAGGGAGAAAGGGAGAGAGAAAGGGAGGGAGAAAGGGAGGGAGAAAGGGAGGGAGAAAGGGAGGGAGAAAGGGAGGGAGAAAGGGAGGGGAAAGGGAGGGAGAAAGGGAGGGAGAAAGGGGGAGAAAGGGAGGGAGAAAGGGAGGGAGAAAGGGAGGGAGAAAGGGAGGGAGAAAGGGAGATCCTGCTACAATCGGATGCTGTTGGACCTGGTCCACTGTGGCACCCAGCTGACTCACACTTGCACATATGCCATGTAAGCAAATGCTTGAACTGAGATCTTCTAAGTCCCCATGGTTGTCTTACGACAGAAGTTGAGGGCAACAGAATTTTGCCAGGAGCACTTTGAGACCATTTCCCATCCACCTACTCCTGGCTACTAGCTGACTATCATGAGACAGTATCTCACGGCCTCCCAGATTCTGATAGGAAATGAGACATTTCATCTGACCTCCTCAAAGCAAAGAACATGCAGCTTAGAATCCGGTCCTCCACGGGGCCTCTCAGCCCTCCATGTTCTTTGTTCTCCTTCTGGTCATATGGGCTGTGGAGCACAGGGAGCTAAGCGCTCTCTGCTACCTTTCTTTTCGCTGTCCGTGTAAGTAATTAAAGTTCTGTCTCTAGAGGTGGCTTATTCCGCTTTACCAAGTGAATTAGCCACGCCTCAATTTTACACTGCCCTGTGAGCCTTTGACAAACTGCCCTATGGAGTTGGTCAACTCCTCAGACAATATCATAAAAGTCAGCCAAAAAAAAAAAAAATAAAAACGTTAGTAATAGCTATCTCAGTGCAATCAACGGTGCAGACAGATAGAAAAAAAAAAGTGTGTGTGTGTGTGTGTGTGTGTGTGTGTGTGTGTGTGTGTGTAAGAGAGGGAGAGAGAGACAGAAAGAGAGATACAAAGACAGAGAGACAGACAGATATACACACAAACTAGAACAAAAGAATCTGGCTGGGGAGGCTCAGCTAACAGAGGACTTGCACAGGATATATGAGTCCTGAGTCTAATATCCAGCACCAAACAAACTACTAATGGTGACACACACCTATAATCCCAACACTAGGGAGGCAGAGGGAAAGGATAAGATTTCTCAGTCATTCTTGGCTACAGAACAAGTTCAAGGCTGGTCTAGTGTACAAGAGACCCTGTCTTCAAAGGTAAAGCACCCATGGGAGAAATAGACAAGTCAGTAACAGGAGTGTTTCCCTCTCATTAAGCAAGCTGTTGGCAATTTCAGAAAATAAATGCAAATGCATTCCATTTAACAAAATTAATATTTATTGCCTATAAACAAATCCAAGGGAATTCTCGGTGGACACATGTTTCCACATCTGAATTTAAAATGAAGCATGAATTCTGCATTTCAAAATCGGTGAGAATCCAAATGTGGAGACGTGTCTGTGGATGGGTCCCACTTACTCATCAGAGCCGCACAGGCCAGAACAAGAAATAGAGCACAAGGAATTCCAAGATACACGGGAGAGCTTGAGAAAGGACCATTCTAGCTGACAAAAACACCGATTGCCAATTTCCAGATACTTGTGGTCAAAGAAAACCTGGACAAGGGGTAACACTGACTGTACTGCGGGCTCATTTTAAGCTAATTCTGATTACTCAAGACACAAAACAAAAAAAAAATGTATAGTTAATAAATAATCTAATTATCACAAAATGCTAAAAATATAACAAATGTAGAAGCAATTCTATCGTAGAGCCCCGAGCAGTCTGTGTTGGACAGGCCGACTTTCATGAATCACTAGAAAACAGACTCGAATACAGCCTTAAGGTTTAGGGGCTCAGAACCATCTCTGAGAAACAAGTGGGATGTCAAATTGTCAGGGGAAAGTCAAGACCATCTGATGAAAGGTCACATTTCCACTCTAATAGTGTTGGAAGTGTCTTTCCACTTCACTAAATAGATCCACAGTTATAAAACCCAGCAGTAATTAGTTCCATGAACATCACACACAAAGGAGAAATAAAAACCACTTCATTCTGCAAACCTTAAATGTCTTTGAACTGCCCTAATTTCATTGGGACTCACACACACACACACACACACACACACACACACACACACACAGAGTTACTGCAAAGACATCAGTTGAATGCTAACACCCCTTTTTAAGGATGATGCCATATATTAACTAGTCTAATTTTTTTTAAATCTAAGTTCATGGAGCTATTCCAATTCACCCTTTTTTAATTTTTTTTAATTTATTTTGTGTATGTGAGTACACTGTTGCTCTCTTCAGACACGCTGGAAGAGGGCATCGGATCCCATTACAGTTGGTTGTAGGCTACCAGGTGGTTGCTGGGAATTGAACTCCGGACCTCTGGAAGAGCAGTCAGTGCTCTTAACCACTGAGCCATCTATCCAACCCCAACTACTCTATTTGTTTTTTAAAGTGTCTTTCTATGTGTCTTTTCTCTTTAATTCATAAAGAGTCTTTAACACTGTGCTCATCAGAAATGTTCCAGTAGGGGAATCTGAATGGAGGAGAAAACCAGAAGTGGGGAGAGACAGACAGACACACAAGTGAGGTAACAGTCCCCTACTTGAGAGGCACTCTGGTAGCCCCTCAACAAAATACCTCTCCTTATTCTCCCAAGTCCTGGGCATCCACTTCATTACCTCTGGTTAGCAATTAAGGAACTAAGACTTGTGCTGAGAGATAGCTCAGGGGGTCAGAGTTCATCCTGTTCTTGCAAAGGACTAGAGTTCTGTTCCCAACACCCATGTGGCAATTCACAATTGCTTGGAAATCCACTTTCAAGGTATCCCAATGCCTGCTTCAGACCTCTGTGGGCACTGCACTCACACATACAAACCCTCACTTAGACACACACACACATAATTAAAAATAAGTATTTTTAAAAGAAGCTCGGGCCTCTTTAAAGTGGAGTCAGTGTATAAAGGCCAAGTGCTGCCTGCAACTTCACAGAAAAGGGATGGAAAGAACGGAAGAGCTGCAGATGGGGAAGCTGCCTGCAAAATGCTGTCCTCAGACAGGACATGGCTATTCCATGCATCCACTCACAGCACTGTGGTTATCTGGACAAGCTACAAAAGGTCAAGCCAGTCAAAATTCCAACATAGTTAGGAAGAGACCCCTGGGTCCCCATCTCAGTTACCAGTTGATGGTTGCTGAAGAGAGAACATAGCATAGAAGTTAATGATTGCAGGGGCAGAGGTTGGGGAGAGACAAACATTACCTTCAGTGGTATAGTCCATGCTCCTGTAAGTAGCCCAATGTCACTCATTAGTTCACCAGGAAAACCTGTTCCCAGTCACATTGTCAATACCAATAGGAAGTATCCATTGCCATGTCTTCAGGCTCCCACTGAGCAAGTACAGAGCCAGTCCTGGCCTCTTGACTTCAGACTTCCCCAGCAAGTACATCAACCTGATCCTTCATTTCCTGTATTCTGATGCTTCACATCTGATGCCTTGCCAGAGAACTGTAGGACCTCCTGGTTTCTGGTCGAGCACAGGCTAGAAACCACCAGAGACCCCAGGTGATCCTAAGGGATGGCAGGCGCTTAGCCACACCCCCAGACTCTAGGCTCCTGACATGAGGCCGCAGCTCTCCATAGATTTGTGTCTTTCAGTCACATAGCTTCAAGACAGATCCCCATATTAATGAGATACCTAAAAACCAGAAGGGCATAGCCAATTAAACATTCCTTCCCACAAACCTCCTCCCTGCAAAAGGTATTTAATCTCAGGGCTACCCTGAGATACTGGGGTACAGTTTCTCATCTACTTTCTGCCATGACAATAAAAATCTTAAGACCATGGACTGTGTCTTTTCATCGGGATCAGCAATGGGGAACAATGGGAAAGGCCTTTGCTTACAGAGCCATGGTCTAATCTCCCACAGAAGACCTCTCTGTGTTCCCAGACACGGCAACTACCAACCCAAGCCAATCATCCCAGTGAGGCATAGCCGGAACGTCTCTCCCCCTCTCCCCTTCAGCTGCAGACCAATCCAGTCTGTGGCCCCCACTTTGTTCTCAGCTCTTCAGCAGCTCCCAGCAGTGCCTGGGTGCCCAAGAGCCTGAGAACCTGCCAGTCCCTGGCCGCCTTTTGGTCTGGGAACCCCCCCAAGCCAGCTCCAGCTATCCCCAGGACCTCAGACTTCCCTCCCCACCCCCAGAGCAGGGTCCTGCGGCTTCCCATAATCCAAAGCCCGCCGGGCACTGGGGTGGGAAGAGTGCAGTCAAACTTCCCACGCCTCTGTCCTCTGTCTCCCCAAGTGGCCCTAGCCCCATGGCAGGGCAGACATGGGACCCACATTAACCCAACAGAGAACTTCCTTTGAAATGCAAACCAACTTTTCCAGAGACAATGCCATTGGCTCTAATAACCCCAGAACCAGGTACCAAGCAACTAGACAGGGTCAATGCCACAGAGCCCACTCAAACTCTTCAAACTTGTTACAATTCTTTAAATTGTCCCATCTTAGACTTAAGACATGGGGACATATATCTTTTATAACCTCAAGGTGAATGATAGGCAAAAAATAACAAAATCATCACCATAAGCCTCTTCATATTCTGTGCTGGAGTTCTGGACTCATAACAACCTCGGGGCCATGAGCAGGGTGAATTTTTAAAAAGTCTCATTCTAAGAATGTGATGGATAATATTGATCATCAACTTGATATGGTATAGAATCACCTAGAAGACAGAATTCTGGGCATGTCTGGGATGAAGTTGCTTGAATGGGTTAGATGATGTGGGAATATCTACCCTATATTGTTGGCACTATCCCAGAGGCTAGAGTCTCTGGGATAAAAAAGAAAGTGAGCAGAGATTTGATTTCTTGAGTCCCCCCTCTGCTTTGTGGAAGGTCTCTCTCTGTGTGTGTTTGTTGTATGTATATTTCCTCATACCTCATAGAAACTTTCTTAGAAGTTAAGGAAGCAAGCAAGCTGAGCGCTCTGTTCATGGTTCTCTGCATCCCGAGGGCAGACGATCAGCTGAAGCATAGTTCAATGGCCACGCCTTCCCCCATGACAGACTTCCCCTGGAACTGTGAGCTAAAAATAAGGTTTTCTTTATCTAAGTTGTTTTTATCTGATGTTTTGTCACAGCAGCGAGACAAGTAACTAAAGCAACTGTCCCTCCTGGGACTCCTGGTACTACAGATCTCTCCTTTCTACAGCAGGAAGAGCATCAGGGGTTTGGCAAAGCATTTCTAAAGGAGCTATGGTGGTCAAATATTGTATATACTCGCTCTGTTTACAAATGGCAAATCTGAGGCTGAATACATGCAGTGTTTTGTCCCAATATGTTGTTGAAAATTACAGAAGAGAGTTCACCAAAAAGAAAATTAAAAAACTGAGCAAAACAAGTCAATGGTCACCATAAGAGAATTCTCAGGCTGCAGAGATGACTCTGAGGCGTGGGGTAAAGCTCTTGCTACACAAGCCTAGGGATATGTATCTGGATCCTCACAACCCACATAAAGCTGGATATAGTTGAATATCTCTATAATCCCAGCACCCCTACAGAGCGATGGGAAATGGAGACAGAACAGTCCCTAGAACCTACAGGCCAAGTAGCCTGACATTTCCAACAGTGAACAACAAGAAACTCTGTCTCAAACAAGATGGAAGGTGAGGACTAACAGTTGAGGACATTCTCTGACTTCCACTCACCTACCATGACACATGGGTTCCTGAACTCACACACACAAATATATACACACATATCACATATACGTGGAATTTTTAAAATTCTTACTAGCAGCTGACTTCGTGTATGAGATAGATGCCAGCTCTACTGAGTGTAGTTCTATTGTGCACAAATTTTTTTGTGACACGATTCTATCTTCCTTAAGCCATGTGTTGTCATTATTGCCTTTCTTTGACCTATACCTTGGGCCATGGAACCACTTGAGGATTAAGTTCTTACTTTGCTTCAATAGCCTATCAAAAATTATTAAGCACATTGCATATTCAAAATCATTGGAATAAACATAAATAATTATGGCCCTGCCCTCAAAGAGTTTATAAATTAATTTCAGCAGGTGAATGATAGAAAGCATGAAACAAACAGAATTTCTCAAAACTCCAGCAGTAAAGGTAGAAATAGTGGCATGTTCAAGGTCATATGAAAACATAAGAGTCAACCAAACAGGCATCTTGCTGAAAAGTTTGAACTTTGTCTTTAAAGACTTTTTTTTTTTTTTTTTTTTTGCTATTTCCTAAGAATTGAAACATTCCCTTCTAAAGAGAGGCTCCTTAGCAATCAGGACTCAAATGAAACTCACATGTCTTAGGAAGTTCCTGAAATTTATAAAATTCATTAGTTCCTTCCCCAAGATTATATAAGTAGCAATAATTTTTGAGAAGAGTCCCAATGACATACCTGTGGGTGATCCCAATAGGGAGCTCCATGGATACAGCTTTCATGAGTCATGCATGCATGCTAAGATGAGAATCTCAGTAATGCAGTCACCTTTGAGTAAATTATGCTCCTAGAAGTCACCCCAATAAACTCACTGACTGACTGAGATAGATCTAGATGGAACTGTTTCTTTGGCCTGTTCTATGGTGACTATCAGGGGTAAGTAAGTGTTCATATCTCCCTGGGAAAGGTCACATATAAGAGGGGTAAAAAATGTCAGAGGATGCTTCTAGCTGAAGGCAAAGTCTACATCATACACCCATCCAGGTTCTCAGAACTTCCAACCATTGGCTCAGCCTCAAAGAATCATAGTCAAGAATCAAAGGGACCTAAGCTAAAGAGGCAGTCTAGAGTCAGGATGATCACAATGAAGAAGCTTCATCTTAAATACACTGGGGTTGCTGGGGAATTATTTACAACCTGGGGTGTAATGCTATCTTAGTTACTGTTCTATTGCTGTAAAGAAACACCACAACCAAGACAATTCTCATAAAAGAAAACATTTAATTGTGATCTTGCTTGCAGTTTCAGAGGTTGAGTCCATTTTGGCATGGAGCACGGTGGCAAGCATGGTGCTGGAGCAGACTTTGAGAGCTATATTCTGATCTGTAGGCTGAGAAAGAGAGAGACAGAGAGAGAGAGACAGAGACAGAGAGAGAGAGAGACAGAGACAGAGACAGACAGAGACAGAGACAGACAGAAAAACACAGACGGAGAGATAGGGAGACAGGGAGACAGAGATAGACACAAACTCAGACAGACAGACAGACTTGGCCTGGCATAGGCTTTTGATAGCTCAAAGCCCACCACCAGTGATATACTTCCTCTGACAGAACCATATCTCCTGATCCTTCTAATACTTTCAAAGAGTTCCACTCCCTGGTGATTAAGCATTCAAATACATGAGCTTATAGGATCACTCTCACACAAACTACCACAAATACTGCCTTAATTAGGTCTCTGTTACAGTGCTAAAACACCAGGACCAAAAACAATCTGGCAAGGAAATGATTTAACTTATAGTTCATCCCTGAGAGAAGTCAGGGCAGGAACTCAAATAAGGCAGGAACTTGGAGGCAGGAGATGATGCAGAAGCCATGATGGAGCACTGTTTACTATGTTTTCCATGGCATGCTGAGCCTGCTTTCTTATAACACTCAGAACCACCAGCCCAATGATGATATCACTCACAGAGAACTGGGCCCTCCCACATCAAGAAAATGCACCACATGCTTGTCCACAGGCCAATCTTTTAATTTCTCAATTGAGGTTCCTCTTCTGAAACTATTCTAGTTTTTTATCAAGTTGATGTAAAACTAGCCCGCACAAATACAGACAGCAAGGAATGCACAAATACCAACAGGAAAGAACAAGAGGCTCGGAAGAGGATCTGAAGAGAGTACTAAAGATGGAACATATGTTTTCCCGCATCCAGTCCTGGCAGTCTGTGCTTCTCTGAAAGTCAAATTCCAAATCTTCACCCCAGTTAACTCTATAAATTCTTATGTGTGCTAAACTGAACTGAAGGTGCAGTGGTCAGACCTAAATCAAGATGGTCGCTTTTTTTTTTTTTTTTTTAAGAAGCGTTGGTGGCTATTAAGCATGGGCAATAGGAGGCATAAAGGTGGAAAGCGGGAAGTATGGGGGAGGAGGGGGAGAAGGACTGACTTAGGAAAAAGACAGTATGGGGAGATGAGCTGGCTCAAGGGGTAAGAGTTTGGTAAAAACCTGACAACCAGAGGTCGATCCCCAAGACCCATACAGTGAAAGGATAGAGATGATTCCTGCAAGTTGCCACTCACCTCCTCAAGTGGGTCACTGTACACTACCCAAAATGAATAAGCAAGTACATGTTTTACAATTTTTTAAATAAAGAAAAAGACAGTTGTAAATACTCAGGTGTGGGCCTTGGCCTCTCAAGAATAGTGTGTTTAAGTGTGAAGACAATTTTTGATGGGTCAGGGCAAGTCAGTACTCCAGCACTGTAGGATTATTCTTTTTAATATTTAATTTTATTTTATGAACATTGGTGTTTTGTCTTTCATTTATATGTGTGTAGTGGTGTCAGATCCCCTTGAATGGAAGTTACAACCATTGAGAGTTGCCAAGTGGATGCTGGGAACTGAATCCAGATCCTCTGGAAGAGGAGCCAGTGCTCCTAACTGCTGAGTCATCTCTAGCCCAGAATTACTCTTACTAAGAGTCATACACCCAAGCAGAACCAGAAAGGCACACTCATTACTGGCTCTAGAACATGAAAGATTGTGTGTGTGTGTGTGTGTGTGTGTGTGTGTGTGTGTGTGTGCGCGCGCGCGGAAGTTAGCATGCTAAGCGAAAGAAGCTGGGCAAGTCCACCTGATCTCTCTATGTGAAAACTTTGCATTAAAACAATGACAAAACAAAAGTTCAGGTCATTGATGAATTGGAAAGACACGGAAGGGTTGGGGAGACAGACAGGTAGACATGTAGATGGACACACTTGCTACATGCTTGGAAGTGTCACAGTGAGTCACTTAACTTTTATAATCCGTATGCTAATAATAACAATTATAAACTAAAATATAAGATGGGAGCAGCAAGATGGCTCAGCCAGAGAAGGTGCTTAATGCCAAGACTGATAGCCAGAGATTCACACGACAGAGGTGACAACTGACTCTGCTCTCCACACTCATGCCTTGTACACATACACCCACCCACATGCGTGCACATGTGCACACACAAGAGCACAATCAAATAAATGTAACTGTAAGATGCATGTTATATTTAATATGTACACAAGCACACACTAAAATAACACACACACACACACACACACACAGCACTAGTTTAATCCGAAGAATTTAATGTTGTTTACATTTATTTTACTGTATTTCATAGGAACTGATTTAAGGGATAATTTTACTCAGTGATAGAAAAAAAACTATTTTTAAGTGCACACATCCAAAACTCCCAGCCCTGGAGCCAACAGGCCATTGTTTTATAGCACGCACATGTCTTAGCAGGAGTCCCCACGGACAGCTTTCCCCTTTCCCTACTTTGAATTAGCCCTTGGGCACTTTTAAACTTCAAATCAGAAGTTTCCTTTTAGTAAAGGTCAGCCCTGGAAAATCTCTACTTACCCCACAAAACAAGCTCCCTTTCGGGATTCCTGAACTGAAGCTCATTTCCTGAGTTTATGAAACGCCCGTCCCCATTACTGCTTCAAATCGTCTAATTGAGGGAAGGCTCCTTTTCGGAGGCCTAAGGGCTCCCAGTTGGAGCCCATCGGGATTGTGTGAGAAGCATGCCAGGAGAGTTACTGCAGCGTGTTCCAGGACCTTCGTATTCCTGCCAGCTGAGGTGGGGGCTTCACCAACACCATCCCTCTCTCACCCATGTTTACTTATTCCCAGGACATAGCAGGGGCCAATAGCAATAAGCGATCTGCAGCGCACCCAGAAGCAAGAGGCTTGGGGGCATCATGCTAAGAGCTTACAACTGGCTAATCTCTTCTCATTGCTGAAAGGGTCCCACTTCCGTCCGGGCTCCCTCTGCCTTCAGGGGTGTGAGAATCAGCACAGCCACTGCCATCTGTGTATAAAAGAGAGCAACACACTTCTCCACAATACTTGCATAATCACAGGACTGTTGTGATGTCGTTCCAGCTATTCAACAAACACTGTGCTTAAAAACTCAAAGGCTCCCGAGGGGGTCTTAAATAACTTATCCAGGGCCAAGGAGATGGTTCACTGGGTAGAGGCACTTTCTGCCAAGCCTGAGGATCTGAGTTTGATTCCTGGATCTATGTGATAATAAAGAGAGAACCAGCTCCTTGGGGTCTTCTCTAACTTCCATACTCACACAGTGGTGTGCAGGTACTCACAATAAATACATGTAATAAAAAATTTAAATAAAAATGCATTCAACACCATAAATCTAGAAAGAGGAGAATATGATTCTAGACTTTTCTGGTCTCGAGGACCCTGACACCACACACACACACACACACACACACACACACACACCAAGGTTCTTTCACAGAAATGAGGAAGTGAGCATTTCTAATCAAGACTTGAGAGCAGATGTGTAGTTACATTAAAGTACAGCTCTTTTTTAAGTTTATCTTTGTTTTATGTGTATGAGTATTTTACCTGTGTATGTGTGTATGCAGTGTATGTTTATATATGTATTGTATGCACCACGTGCATAAAATGTCTGAGGAGGCCATCAGATGCCTCTGGAACTGAACTTACAGGTGATTATAAATGCTAGGATCCAAACCCGGGCCCTCTGAAAGAGGAGCAAGGGCTCTTAACCTCTGAGTTATCTCTGCACACAGTCATCTAAGTCAGTGTAGCCATGTGTCACCTCTTTCTGGATAGCTGGATAGCTAAACACGTTTAAACCAAAATGTAGTGTTTTCACAGCATTAATTTGCTATTCTTTGTTTTTCCCTGAGACAGAGTGACCCTGCGTAGCTCTGACTGTCCTGGAGCTCACTCTGTAGACAAGAAGCAGATCTTCACTGAGGTGAGTCAGAGCAGGAACCTGGAGGCAGGAACTGAAGCAGAGATTAAAGAGGGGTGCTGCTTCCTGTCTTATTCTTCAAGGCTAGTTCTCCCTGCCTTCTTATAGAACCCAGGACCACCTTCCCACAGGTGGCACTGCCCACAGTGTGATATACAGCTCTCCCATACTAGTCATTAATTTAATAATAATAAAAATAATAATAATAAAAAATTTTAATAATAATAATAAAATGCCCCACAGACTGCCCACAAGCCAGTTTGATAGAAGCAACTCCTGCTGAGGTTTCCTCTTCCCAGGAGACTTTAGTTTATGCCAAGTTGACAAAACCTAACCAGTACAATTGATTCCTTGTAAGCTTAACACACAAATACATCACTATTAAGCCATAAGCTCCTGTCTCAGAATTGCATTGCTGTGAAGGGACAACATGATCAAGTCAGATCTTACAAGGGAAAATGTTTAGTTGGGGCGGACTTACAGTTTCAAAGGTTTAGTTCATTATCATCATGGTGGGGAAGCATGGCAGCATCCAGGCAGACATGATGCTGGAGGAGTTGAGCCAAGACTTTCATTTCTTGATCCAAAGGTACTTGGAATGGGAAAGTGTCTTCTTCAGGCAGCCAGGAGGAGGGGCTAGATCACATCAACCAGTGATGCACAGTGATGCACTTCCTCTAACAAGGCCACACCTCCTAATAGTGCCACTTTCCATGGGCTAAGCATATTCAAACCACATACCTCCTTCCTTGTTTATCCCCATGATCTCACACTAACATAGCATAAATCCTACTTTTTAAAGCATTCAAACACTTTAAAAGTTCTAAGTCTCTTTAACACATCTAAAAGTCTCATAATTGTGGGATCCTATAGAATAACCAGGGCACAGTGATAATCAAAGCAAAACCAATATCTAACTGTAAAAAGTTTGGTGTCCAACATCTGGAACTCGTTCACGATTTTCTGGGCTCCAACAGGCTTGAAAAGAGCCACTTACCCATCTTTACCATCCAACATACACACACACACACACACCACACACACACACACACAATGATTCTTGCCCAATAGACCCAGGATGGCTCCATTCTGCACCTGCCACCATCCTGGTGGTCATTTCATGGTCCTGTTGTAGTCAGCATGTTAGGGTCTCCACTGAAACAGAGGCTACACCTTCGCTAGTGGCCTCTTCAAGGACTCCTAACCTGCCACAAAGTGATAAGTCTCAGTTTCTCCCCATGACTCAACTAAAACTGATACTTCACCTTCACTAATGGCCTCTTGTAGTGTTAAGTCTTATCATCAACTCTCCATGATCCCTTCAATTATGTAGATTTTCATGCCAACAAAACCAGTTCCACGTAGTAGATTCTTTTACAAGTTTAGTTGCCAACTTGAGATGCAGCATTAGCCCACTTTGGACCACAGCTTCTGTGTGCTAACCCCAAAGAAATACTTTCCAGATGACTTCTTATCAATAATGTTAGTCTTATATTAATCACAGATGATTATGCCCAACTAACCAACATCAATTATCCCAGTAAAGCAAAGGTTTCACTTATACATTTTTAATCCAAAATATCATATAAACATGCCTGATAGTCTTTGCATCCCTCTGAAATTTCATAAGGAGATATTAATTAGGATAGAACATTCTATAGAGTGTTTCTCTTATCCCAACAGAGGGAAATCTGAGATGGCTTCTGGGAGAGAGATGGCACCAACTTTGTTCTGATAGAAGTGTAGTAGTTATGTGGAGAAGAAGAAGAAACGCGTGTGTGTGTGTGTGTGTGTGTGTGTGTGTGTGTGTGTGTTTATGTAGTGTGCTGGGTAGAAACTACATGACATTTATCGATCTCTTCATGTCTGTCACTAAGTTATTCATCAAATAATCAAATAATCTTTTTTATTTGATACTTTATTTGTTTTCAGATGTCATCCCCTTTCCCCATTTCCCCTCCCTAGAACCCCTATCTCACCCCCCTCCTCCTTTTTGCTTTTATACCATTTGAATTACATGCAAGTGTTCAGGTCAGTTCTAGGTTGAGGGACTAACAATACAATAGATGCAAATATTCAAAGAACAAGTAAGGCAATAAACAAAATTCCATGAACACTCCTATGATCACTGTTTCTAAGGGCTTATCAGGATGACCAAAATATCTGAGACAACTTCCCTGTACTAGCCCAAAGTTATTTTCATATTTGAGACCTACTTTCTTGTGCTAGCCTAAAATTTAGATTCCTGTCTGAAATTACCTCTTTGTTCTAGCCTTACTTCTTTGTTCTGGCTTAAGATTTAGACTCCTGCCTGAAATTACTTCTTTGTTCTAGACTAATGTCAGATTCCTGCCTGAAGCCTACTTCCTTGTCCTTGGCCAATGTCATATTTCTGCCAAGCAGTCCATTTCCTTGTTCTTGACCCATGTCAGATTCTTGCCAAGCAGACCTAAAGGCTCTCCGCCTCTCCTCTTTTTTATTTCATTAACAAGACTGAGCCTGTCTTAGGTCATTCTGACAAGAATGCATTCCTTACCCATCGTGGAATACGCATTATCCAAAGCAATGCACTTCTGTCTTAGGCTAGTAAGGCTCTGTGCAGAATCTTATTCAACCTTGGCTTGCCAGCCTGTTAATTTAATAACTCTGTCTAGAGGTCCATTTTCAGGTTCAAGCCATGTACTTTGGCTGCCAACATGTTGATGTTGTTAAAGACTAGCTTTAACATGATGGGCAGGAATAAAAGTATTTCCAGGACAAAAAGGGCTAGCATGATCAAGCTATATATGTCATTCTTGAAGCTTGACCAAAATAGAAATACTGACCTCAAGCCATGGGTAATTTTATCAGCAGTATCTACCACATCAATGCTCAGCAGAGCAGCATTCTTGAAATTCATAAGCTCACTATGTAAAGTTAAAACATCCAGAGAGGTGTTAGAATTATGCCAAATACACTGCAAGTGTCTTTAAACTTTTTTCTAATTATAGTGACTACCACTGTAAGTTTTAGAACTAACACAAATCCAATGGTATTTGTCATGACACTCATGATGGCTCTTTACCCTTAAATCCTGAACCTCTTTCCAATAATTTGAGTAGGATAAAGAGCATCAATCCATTCTTCCAAATGCCTATCTAAATCCTCTTGTATATTCAACACATAAGTAACATTTTTTGCTAAATGATTAACAAAAGTAGCTGTCTTAACTTCTTGTGTCAAAGTAATTTCAGAAGCAGTGGTGCTAGCTGTTAATGTAATTAAAGCTGTTATACCAGCAGTAATCAACCCCACTACCCTCTTGCTTCTGCTTAAAGCCTGACTCATTACTTCCAAGTACCTGCAAGCTATTTTTAGAATACCAAGTTTCTGTGATACTCAGGGCACTAAGACAAAAGCTGATTGATAGACCTCCGTAACTGACAAGCCAGATTTCAAAACACAAACACAATTAGGAGGTGTACAATCAATGCACCTTACATTAAATACTGTAGAGGAAGCAAAAGTAATTTTAAATTGACAATTAAAAGAGCATTAACAAATGTGCTAACACCTGTTTGAAATCCAGGTCCTGCCCCAACTTTATCTCTTGCTAACATAACATCATAGAGAACTGCAGTTAACTTCCATATATGTCTCTGAAAGTGTCCAGAACTAGACTTCCAAATGAAGACTGTTATTTCCAATATTGGATTGATTTCTAGACCAGTCCATGATTGAGTCTGAATAACTGGTTGCATTTAAGAATAATACAAGAGTCATTATAACTTCTCTTTTTGATTCTCTGTTCCACAAGGTCTAAAAACTTGAGGCAAGGCAGCTTGTCCCATCAGGAGTATAGGTAAGCAATGGTGGGTTGGGATCTTATGTCCAATACAGCTTCCCAGTCACCATTGTCAGGGCACTCAGCAAGCTCACAGGTCAGCATCATTCTTTGTCCTGGCATCAGCATGTCTCACCCATCGCTCTGGCAACCACCATGTTCCTTCAGCATCCTGCAGAAAAAACACAATATACCCTACACTCCTGCGTGTGTTAGAGCTCCTGGGAGTCCAGCCTCCTCTCATCAAATAATCTTAAGATCAGCTCTGCATGCAGACACTGACTGTGGGGTTCATATTGGGTCTTTTATCTGCAAGTTCCCACAGAACATTCCTATTAATCTCTAAGCACCCAATGGCTTTTCCAGCCAAATTTCTGAACTCCACCACAATCTTTCCAAAAAGCACCACAGCCATGGCTATCACAGCCATGTCTGCTCTGTGGTGCCAATTTCTACTCTAGCAATGTTTCTCTACTGCTGTGATAAATACCATGACCAAAATACCATGACTAAAACAACTTGAGGAGAAAACAGTTTGTTTTATCTTACACTTCGAGGTAACAATCCTTCACCAAGGGAAGTCAGGCAGGAACTCAAGGCAGGAAGCAAGAACTGGACCAGAGACCAAGAAGGGACCACTTACTAGCTTATTCTCCATGACTTGCTCAGTCCACTTCTTTACACAACCCAGGAAGCTTCTTCAACCATAAATACATCAGCTTTTCTCTTATAGATGGTAAGACTGCAAACAATATTCATCAGTTTTTAGTGATTGCTTTTAGCATTTATTGATGATCTTATAAGTTCTTTAGTCCTCTATATTTATGAATTGGCAATAGAATTTAAAGAGGAATATTCTGATCTCTCCAATCAATTCATTTGTTCACTCATTTACATTAATACAAACTTAAGAATCTCAATGGGATTTACTGGGTTATAGCCCAGTTGACACTAAAATCAGCCTAGATTTAGTTACAGGATGTGTATTCTAGCTATCTCTGGTGTCTTTTTTTTAATTGATAAATGTCAACTTCTTAACAACATGACTTCCTGTGTGCTTGGGAGTGAAATATTAACTGTCCCCCACAGGGTCATTTGAGCACTTGGTCCCTGGGGGGAAGAACAATGTTTAGAGAGACTAGGAAACCTTCTGGACATGGAGCCTGGCTCAATGTACAATATTAGGGATAATAACTTGGTTGGCTGATTGGTTGATGGCTGGCTGGCTGGTTGGTTGGTTGGTTGGTTGGTTGGTTGGTTGGTTAGCTTGTTGACTGGATGGATGGATGGATGGGATGGATGGATGGATGGATGGCTACTTGGCTGGTTGGTTAGCTTGTTGGCTGGCTGTTTGGATGGATGGATGGATGGATGATGGATGGATGGGTGGATGGATGGATGGATGGTTGAACCTCAGACTCTCAGGTGCTCACATTACACACCTAGCTCACTGTGTGTTCTTAGAGCTCCTCAAGGCAATAGGGAGAATGAGTTATAAACGTATATACTTGCCCTTCGTGCTTTAGCATTTGCAAGGGTTGTATGTACAGAGAAAAAGATTTCTTGGATAAAAAGTGCAAACAATACAAATTGATTTGAAATAGTCACTTGTTCATCAACACTCCCTGGTAACAGCACACATAATACAACGAAAAAAGAACTGAGTCTAGAATCTGCGTAGATCCTCCCTTTAAAATCAGTTCTGTGGGGCCGTGGAGAGGGCTCAGTGGGTAGAGTACTTGTTGCACAAGCGTGAAAGTCTGAGCTTGGATCCATAGCATCCATGGACAAAGAGTGCTGGGGTGGGAAGAGACAGACAGAGCCCAAGGCTAGGTGACAGCCAGCCAAGCTTCAATGGTGAGCTCCAGGATTAGAGAGAACACTATAAGACAGGCTAAATCAGCCTCTGATCTCCACATACACAGGCTTGGGCAAGCACCTTCACAGACACAAACATAGACACATTCACACACACACATTCACTTACACATACACACACTCACTTGTACTCACATACACACATTCACACACACTCGCTCACACTCACAGACACATAAACTCACATACACCATTATCACACACACACAGAGGCTATAAGAGGCAACGCTTACTTGAGGAATTGTCACCCTATAAAATACATTTAATTACAAAAGCACCACTCTGGTTTGTTAACTGTTTGATAATTAAATAGTTGGAAATATTAGGAGTAGAAAGGGCCTCTGGTTTCTCTCAAACGATGTTGTTCCAACTGGGGTGATCTAAATGAAGGTGAGCCACCACTGTCATATTTCCAGGAAACCCTCATGCCAGAATTCAGCCCTTAGAAAAGGAACTAGTCCTCATTACAGCTCCCAGAAGTAGGAATAGAAACCAGGAAAGAAAGCTTCCTTACTACTAGTGTGCTTAACCATAGGTCAAAAAGGTCTCAATGGAAGCAGAGGTGTGTGGAGAAAACCCCCAGCACCTGAGCAACCTTCCCCACATCCTGCTGACAGAGCCCAGCAAGGAGGCATGAAAGCAGGCCGGCAGGAGCAGCCCTCTCTGTCTGGCATCCCAAGGGGTTGACACTACAGGTCACAACCAAACCAGGGGAAATCTGAGTCATCAAGTTCCTTCTTCTCACAATCTGTTCCCTTCTCCGTCAAGCAAGTCCCTGCCTTGGCCATTAATCACTAAGGATGAGTCTCAGAGTCACTTGAGAAGTCTTTCCCTGCTTTGTGAGTGCTACAGTTTGAATTGAAAGCTCTCCCAGAAACTTGTGTTTGAGCACTTGGCCCCCCAGCTGATAGTGCTGTTTTGGAAGGACCTGAGACCTTTACGACACAGGTCCCACTGGAGGAAATGGCATAGTTAGAGCAGGCTAAGGGGTTAGAACTTGACCACATTTTTGGTCTAGCTTTCTGCTTTGCAGTACTCTAAGATGTGAGCAAGCAGCCTAGCCAAACTGCTGCCACAGCCTTGAGCCACTCTGTCACCATCCTGTCCCCATCCTCAAACTGTGTGTCTTAATTAGAGTTTTACTGCTATGAAGAGACACCATGACCAAGGCAACTCTTATAAAAGACAACATTTAAGAGCTGGCATCTCAGAGAAAGGTCCTGCTTGTCTGTTTGTCCCTGATGGTGACTGCTAGCCCTTTTTGCTCTACCAGGGGATCCAAATTTGGTTCCCAGCATCCACATCAGGTGCCTCACACCTACCCATAATTCTAGCTCTAAGGAACCCAGCACCCTTTTCTGACCTCCCATACACCCATACACACATGCCATGCATTTACACAAGCACATTAGCACAAATAAAAATAGATCTTTTTTTTCAATCATTCAGGAAATTCTGGCTTCAGATGTGGGTAGAATTTTGTGCTAGTTAATATTTTGTCAACTTTACACAAACATAGGCATATCTGGAAAGAGCAGGTCTCAGTAGCAGAATTGCCTCCCTCAGAATGACCTATGAACAAGTCTGTGGGGGTGTTTCTTAATTGGTGATAGAAGTAGGAGGACCTAGGCCACTATGAGAAGAGTGCAGGTTGTCCCAGGGTACATAAGAAATCAAATTAATCAAGCCTTGGGAAGAAGCCAATATTCAATGTTTCTCCATAATTTCTGTTCCAGTTCTTGCCCTGGGTATGATGGATGGACTGTGACCAGGAAGCTGTAAAATGAAATTAACCCTTTTCTCTACTGGTTGCTTTTGGTCATGGACTTTTTCACAGCAACAGAAAACCAAACCAAATCCCCAACAATTTCTGAAGTGTCCCTGAACATGACTCTGCCTTTTTTACTATATATTTATGCAAAGTGGATTTCTCAACATTGACAATTATAAAGCCAAAACGCCAATCAACTCTGGGAGACATTGAAGATACTCAACATTCCTGCAATGCTAAATAATTCAGTGAAGATTTAGTTTTTTTAATTTAATTATTTTATGTATATGAGTGTTTGCCCAAATGTTTACATGTGTGCAAGGTGCATGCCTGCTACTGGTGGAGGTCAGAGATGGCATCAGATCCCCTGGAACTGGAGTTACCTATGATTTTAAACCAGGATGCAGGAGCCAGGAACTAAGCCTCGACATGCTGCAGGAGTAGCACTAGTTCTTAACTGTTGAGCCATCTCTCTAGCCTCAAGATTTAATTCTTCATGTGAGCAAGTTCATCTTCCAATGAACAAGTACACCCATTTCATTGGTATGTAAACTTTTTTCATCATTAATAAACAGTAAAATTATATACACATCAAGAAATTGTTCTGGGAGCCTGGTCCTTTGGCCTGGGGCAGACACTCAGCTGGTCTGCTCCTGTGGAAACACCGGATCCTGAGACATCCTAGAGGACCTACTGCATCCAGAGCAGAGGGAGCTTAGGATCACAAGAACACAGAGACATCTGGAATCTGAGGAGTTCTGACACAAGCAAGATAACTGGAAAGACAGACTCCAGTCAGACACAGTGAGCACAGGTAACACTAGAGTCAACCAGATGGTGAAAGGCAAGCGCAAGAACACAAGCAACTGAAACCAAAGTTACCTGACATCATCAGAACCCAGTTCTCCCACCATAGCAAGCCCTGGATACTCCATCACACAGGAAAAACAGGACTCAGAATTAAAATCACTTCTCATGATGATGATAGAGGATTTTAAGAAGGACATAAGTAACTCCCTTAAAGAAATACAGGAGAACACAGGTAAACAGGTAGAAGCCCTTAAAGAGGAAACACAAAAATCCTTTAAAGAATTGAAAGAGAAGACAGGTAAACAGGTAGAAGCCCTTAAAGAGGAAACACAAAAATCCTTAAAGAATTGCAAGAAGGTTGAGAAGCATCTAAAGAAGTGTTCAGCATCCCTAGTCATCAGGGAAATGCAAATGAAAACAACACTGAGATTCCACCTCACATCAGTCAGAATGGCTAAGATCCAAAACACAGGTGACAGCAGATGTTGGCAAGGATGTGGAGAAAGAGGAACACTCCTCCATTGTTGGTGGGATTGCAAGCTGGTACAACCACTATGGAAAGCAGTCTGGCGATACCTCAGAAAATTGAACATAGTGTTACCTGAGGACCCAACTATACCCCTCCTGGGTATATACCCAGAAGATATTTCAACATGCAACAGGGCCACATGCTCCACTATGTTCATAGCGGCCTTATTTATAATAGCCAGAAGCTGGAAAGAACCCAGACGTCCTTCAACAGAAGAATGGATACAGAAAATGTGGTACATTTACACAATGGAGTACTACTCAGCTATTAAAAACAATGAGCTCATGAAATTCTTAGACAAATGGATGGAGCTAGAAAATATCATCCTGAGTGAGATGACCCAATCACAAAAGAACACACATGGTATGCACTCACTGATAAGCAGATATTAGCCCAAAAGCACACAATACCTAAGACGTAACGCATAAACCTCATGAAACTCAAGAAGAAGGAGGAAGACCAAAGTGTGGGTGCTTTTGTCCTTTCTAGAATGAGTATCAAAAAATTCAACCAGAGCTCCCAGGGTCTAAACCTCCAGCCTGAGAACAGACAAGGGCAAGTTGTCCTCTGAGAGGCTCTAACCAGCAGCTGACTCAGACAGATACAGACATCCAGAGCCAAACAGTGGATGGAGCTTGAGGACTCTTATAGAAGAATAGGCGGAAGGATTGTGGGCCCTAAGGAGATAGGAACTGCACAGGAAGATCAACAGAGTAAACGAACCTGAACCCTTGGAGCTCTCAGAGACTGAATCACCAACCGTGGAGCATACCTAGTCTACACAGATCTACCTCCATGGGCTGGACCTAGGCCTCCCTGCACATATGTTGTAAATGTGCAGCTTGGTTTTCATGTAGGTCTCAAACATCTGGAGTGAAGGCTATCCCAAAACATGCAGCCTGTATATGGGGTATGGTCTTCTAGCTGGGTGCCTCATCTGGCCTCAATGGGAGAGGAAGCACCTAGCCTCTCAGAGACTTAAAGTGGCAGGGTGAAGGATACAGGAGGAGGGGGTACTTAGAAAACAAGAGATGGGGAAAGATTGTGGGAGGGGGTGACTGGGACGGGTTATAAAGTGAATAAGCAAAAAAATAAAATTAAAAAAGGAAAAAAAATTGCAAGAAAACACAACCAAACAGGTGAAGGAATCGAACAAAACTGTCCAGGATCTAAAAATGGAAACAGAAACAATAAAGAAATCTCAAAGGGAGACTACTCTGGAGATAGAAAACGTAGGAAAGAGATCAGGAGTCATAGACGCAAGCATCACCAACAGAATACAAGAGATAGAAGAGAGAATCTCATGCGCAGAAGATACCATGGAAAACATTGACACAACTGTCAAAGAAAATGCAAAATGCAAAAAGCTCCTAACCCAGAACATCCAGGAAATCTAAGACACAATGAGAAGCCCAAACCTAAGGATATAGGTATAGATGAGAGTGAAGATTCCCAATTTAAAAGGCCAGTAAATATCTTCAACAAAATTATAGAGGAAAATTTCCCCAACCTAAAGAACGAGATGCCAATAAACATACAAGAAGTTTACAGAACACCAAACAGACTAGACCAGAAAAGAACTACCTCCCATCAGATAATAATCAAAACACCAAATGCACAAAACAAAGAAAAAATACTAAAAGCAGTAAGGGAAAAAGGTCAAGTAACATATAAAGGCAGAACTATAAGAATTACACCAGACTTCTCACCAGAGACTATAAAAGCGAGAAGATCCTGGTCTGATATCATACAGACACTAAGGGAACACAAATGCCAGCCCAGACAGCTATACCCAGCAAAACTCTCAATCACTATAGATGGAGAAACCAAGATATTCCATGACAAAACCAAATTTGCACAATATCTTCCCACAAACACAGCACTTCAAAGGATAATTGATGGAAAACGCCAACACAAGGAAGGAAACTACAACCTAGAAAAAGCATGGAAGTAATCTTCCAACAACCAGAAAAAAAAGATAGCTACACAAACATAATTCCACCTCTAATAACAAAAATAATAGGAAAAAACAATCATTTTTCCTTAATATCTCTTAACATCAATGGACTCAATTCTCCAATAAAAAGACGTAGACTATCAGACTGGATACATAAACAGGACCCAGAATCATTTTTCCTTAATATCTCTTAACATCAATGGACTCAATTCTCCAATAAAAAGACGTAGACTATCAGACTGGATACATAAACAGGACCCAGAATTTTGCTGCATATAAGAAACGCACCTCAGTGACAAAGACAAACATTACCTCAGAGTAAAAGGCTGGAAAACAATTTTCCAATCAAATGGTCCCAAGAAACAAGCTGGAGTAGCCATTCTAATATCAAATAATATCAACTTTCAACCAAAAGTAATCAAAAAAGATAAGGAAGGACACTTCATACTTATCAAAGGAAAAATCTCAATTCTGAACATCTACGGTCCAAATGCAAGGGCACCCACATACATAAAAGAAACTTTACTAAAGCTCAAAGCACACATTGCACCTCACACAATAATAGTGGGGGATTTTAACACCCTGCTCTCTCCAATTGACAGATCGTGGAAACAGAAACTAAACAAAGACACATTGAAATTAACAGAAGTTATGAACCAAATGGATTTAACAGATATCTATAGAACATTTCATCCTAAAGCAAAAGAATATACCTTCTTCTCAGCACCTCATGGTACCTTCTCCAAAATAGACCATATAATTGGTCACAAAACAGTCCTCAACAGATACAAAAAGATTGAAATAATCCCCTGCATCCTATTAGATCACCACAGACTAAGGCTGGTCTTTAATAATGACAAAACCAAGGGAAAACCCACATGCATGTGGAAACTGAACAATGCTCTACTCAATGATGACTTTGTCAAGGAAGAAATAAAGAAAGAAATTAAAGACTTCCTAGAATTTAACGAAAATGAGGATACATCATACCAGAACTTGTGGGACTCCATGAAAGCAGTGCTAAGAGGAAAACTCATAGCTCTAAGTGCCTACAAAAAGAAATTGGAGAGAGCACACATTAACAACTTGACAGCACACCTGAAAGCTCTAGAACAAAAAGAAGCAAATACACCCAAGAGGAGTAGGCGTCAGGAAATAATCAAACTCAGGGCTGAAATCAACCGAGTAGAAACAGAAAGAACTATACAAAATATCAACAACACCAGAAGTTGGTTCTATGAGAAAATCAACAAGATAGATAAACCCTTAGCCAGATTAACCAGAGGGCACAGAGACAGTATCCAAATTAATAAAATCAGATCTGAAAAGGGAGACATAACAACAGAAACTGAGGAAATTCAAAAAATCATCAGATCCTACTACAAAGGCCTATACTCAACAAAACTGGAAAATCTGGATGAAATGGACAATTTTCTAGACAGATACCAGGTACCAAGGTTAAATGAGGAGCAAATAAACCATCTAAACAGTCCCACAACCCCTAAAGAAATAGCAGCAGTCATTAAAAGTCTCCCCACCAAAAAAAGCCCAGGACCAGATGGTTTTAGTGGAGAATTCTATCAGACCTTCAAGGAAGACCTAATACCAATTCTCTTCAAACTATTCCACAAAATAGAAACAGAAGGAACACTACCCAATTCGTTCTATGAAGCTACAATCACACTCATATCTAAACCTCACAAAGACCCAACAAAGAAAGAGAACTTCAGACCAATCTCTCTTATGAATATCGATGCAAAAATACTCAATAAAATTCTAGCAAACCGAATCCAAGAACACATCAAAACAATCATCCATCATGATCAAGTAGGCTTTATCCCAGGAATGCAAGGATGGTTCAATATTCGGAAATCCATCAATGTAATCCACTATATAAACAAACACAAAGAAAAAAACCACATGATCATCTCACTAGATGCTGAGAAAGCATTTGACAAAATTCAACATCCCTTGATGGTAAAAGTCTTGGAAAGATCAGGAATTCAAGGACCATACCTAAACATAGTAAAAGCAATATACAGCAAACCAGTAGCCAACATCAAACTAAATGGAGAGAAACTTGAAGCAATTCCACTAAGATCAGGGACTAGACAAGGCTGCCCACTCTCTCCCTACCTATTCAATATAGTACTGGAAATCCTAGCCAGAGCAATTAGACAACAAAAAGAAGTCAAAAAGGAATACAAATAGGAAAGGAAGAAGTCAAAATATCACTATTTGCAGATGATATGATAGTATACTTAAGTGACCCCAGAACTTCCACCAGAGAACTCCTAAACGTGATAAACAACTTCAGCAAGGTGGCAGGTTATAAAATCAACTCAAACAAATCAGTAGCCTTCCTCTACATGAAAGATAAACAGGCTGTAAAAGAAATTAGGAAAATGACACCCTTCACAATAGTCACAAATAATATAAAATACCTCGGGGTGAATCTAACCAAGCAAGTGAAAGATCTGTATGACAAGAACTTCAAGTCTCTGAAGAAAGAAATTGAAGAAGATCTCAGGAGATGGAAAGGTCTTCCGTGCTCATGGATCGGCAGGATTAATATAGTAAAAATGGCCATCTTGCCAAAAGCAATCTACAGATTCAATGCAATCTCCATTAAAATACCAACTCAATTCTTTACAGAGCTAGAAAGAGAAATTCTCAAATTTATTTGGAATAACAAAAAACCCAGGATAGCGAAAACCATTCTCAACAATAAAAGAACTTCTGGAGGAATCGCCATCCCTGACCTCAAGCTTTACTACAGAGCAATAGTGATAGAAACGGCCTGGTATTGGTACAGAGACAGGCAGGAAGATCAGTGGAATAGAGTTGAAGACCCAGAAATGAACCCACACACCTATGGTCATTTGATTTTGACAAAGGAGCTAAAACCATCCAGTGGAACAAGGACAGCATTTTCAGCAAATGGTGCTGGTTCAACTGGAGGACAACATGCAGAAGAATGCAAATCAGTCCATTCTTATCTCCTTGTACAAAGCTCAAGTCCAAGTGGATAAAGGACCTTCACATAAAACCAGACACACTGAAACTAATAGAAGAGAAGGTGGGGAAGACCGTCGAATACCTAGGCACAGGGGAAAAGTTCCTGAACAGAACACCAATGGCTTATGCTCTAAAATCAAGAATTGACAAATGGGACTTCATAAAATTGCAAAGTTTCTGTAAGGCAAAGGACACTGTTAATAGGACAAAACGGCAACCAACAGATTGGGAAAAGATCTTTACCAATCCCACATCCGATAGAGGACTAATATCCAATATATACAAAGAACTCAAGAAATTAGACTCTAGACAACCAAATAACCCTATTAAAAAATGGGGTACGGAGCTAAACAAAGAATTCTCAACTGAGGAAATGCGAATGGCCGAGAAGCACCTAAAGAAATGTTCAGCATCCTTAGTCATCAGGGAAATGCAAATCAAAACCCTGAGACTCCACCTCACACCAGTCAGAATGGTTAAGATCAAAAACTCAGGTGATAGTAGATGCTGGCGAGGATATGGAGAAAGAGGAACACTCCTCCATTGTTGGTGGGATTGCAAGATGGTGCAACCACTATGGAAAACAGTCTGGCAGTTCCTCAGAAAATTGGACATATCACTACCTGAGGACCCAGCTGTACCACTCCTGGGCATATATCTAGAAGATGCTCTAACATATAACAAGGACATATGCTCCACTATGTTCATAGCAGCTTTATTTATAATAGTCAGAAACTGGAAAGAACCCAGATGTCCTTCAACAGAGGAATGGATACAAAAAATGTGGTACATTTACACAATGGAATATTACTCAGCTATTAAAAACAATGAATTCGATAAATTCTTATGTAAATGGATGGAACTAGAAAATATCATCCTGAGTGAAGTAACCCAATCACAAAAGAACATACATGGTATTCACTCACTGATTATTGGATTTTAGCCCAGAAGCTTGAAATACCCAAGATTCAACTCACAGACCACATAAAGCTCATGAAGAATGACGACCAAGTGAGGGGGGGCTTTAGTCCTTCATAGGAGTAACAAAATACTCAAGGGAGCAAATATGGAGACAAAGTACAGGACAGAAACTGAAGGAGGGGCCGTCTGTAGACCATTCCACCTGGGTATCCATCCCATGTGCAGTCACCAAAGGTAGAAGTTGATGTGGATGTTAGGAAGTACATGCTGACAGAAGCCTGATATAGCTGTCTCCTTAGAGGTCTGCAAGAGTCTGACATATTCAGAGGCAGATACTCACAGCTAACCATTAAACTGATCATGGGGTTCCCAATAGAGAAGATAGAGTGAACACTGAAGGAGTTGAGAGGATTCGTGACACCATGAGGAAAGCAACAATACCAACCAACCAGAGCCCCCAGGGTCTAAACCACCAGCCTGGGAGCTCTTAGGGAGGGACCCATGGCTCCAGCTATGCAAGGGAGCTATATATAAGTGGGAGAAGAGATCCTTGGTCCCATGAAGGCTGGACATCATGTGGGGGGGTATTCGAGGGTGGGGTGGTGAGGTACGGGGGAGGGTGGGTGGAGGTACACCATCATAGAGGCAAGAGGAAGGGGGAAGGGATAGGGAGTTCCTGGGAAGGAGGGGGGAAATGGGGTAAGGGGAAAACATCTGAAATGTAAATAAAATTTCAAAAAAAAAAAACCATTATATTAATAAAAGAAGCCAGACACACACACACAAAAAAAGAAGAAATAGTTCTAAGATAAATTTCTTTGTGATTTATTATGGGTGTTTGATTAAAGCGCCTATTTCATATACCTGTATACCTGAGGTTACATAAAAATTTCATGTACAAGAGATCATGAATGGAAAATGAAGTCCTAATGTGCTTCACCGAGAGCTGCAAGCCTTAGGACTAGGCTCCAGATGGAAGCTTTGGACACCGGAGAACAGCTCAGCAAAAAAGACTGGGAATCCAGATTGTGGGCTTCAACATGGGTTGGGTTTCACCACTAGCCATTGCCTGGCTTTCTTAGAGGGTAGGATGCTGGGATCTGAGGTAGGCCAGGAATCTGTGTTGTAGCTCTCCTGGTGATTTCTGACATACAATGTCCCGACAATAACTAATAATATACCCAATATCCCCCACAATGCCAACCATTGATATCAGAAAGAAACAATGTGTGCTGTGTGGTACCTCAGCATGATCCGATCATTCCATGGTACAGGCATATTCCATTGTATACAGCACCAGACTGCATACATCAACAAGTATGTAGTTATTATATGTGAAATAAAATTTTAAAAATATTATTGTACCTAATACGTGTGCATCTATGTATAAACTATGTATGTATCCATAGTTTCTTCATACCAACAAAAAAACATGTTTTTTACACTTTGTGTGAGGTTATTTGATTGTGCAGTTGATTGTACACGCTATGGAAATAGGACATTCTAGTAAGTTCTAAAAGTTTAGAATGCTCATGTGCAATGTTGCTTAGATAAAACTTGCCCAGTAGGTGGTGCTGTTCTCTCTGAAACAGAACAGTTGATCTTGCCGTGGTCCAGCTGCTTTCAAAAAAAATAAAAATCTGGAAAGTCTTGTGGAAGAGTGAGGGAAGGACTGAGGAATCCAGAGGTATAGGGACTCCAGAAGACCAACAGAATCAACTAACCTACATCCTAGGGGGCTCCCAGAGACAGAACCACCAGCCAAAGAGCATTCAGAAGCTGGACTCACCCACCCCCGACCCCCCCATACACATGTAGCAGATGTGCAGCTTGGTCTTCATCTGGGTCCCCCGACAACTGGGGCAAAAGCTGTCCCTGACTCTGCTGCTTGCCTGTGGATCCTGTTCCTGTAACTACGCTGTCTTGTCTAGCCTCAGTGGGAAAGGATGTACCTAGTCCTTTGGTGACTTGATGTGCCAGGGTAGGTTAGTACCCCGGTGGGACCTCCCCCTTCTTGGAGGTGAAGGGAGGGGAGAGAGGAGGGGCCTTATGGATGGGACTAGGAGGAGGGGAGCTGCAATCAGGATGTAAAGTGAATAAATAAATAAATTAATGAGGGAAAGAAGTACATATTGCTGGAAATGTGGTAGATACAAGAAGCCCTGGACTGGCTTTGGAACCCCACAAAAGTGGGCAAGTAGGCAGGTGTAACACCAGAAACCCGAGAAGTAGAAACAGGACAATCAGAAGTTCAAGGCCATCCAAGGTACATATCAATTTTAAGGTTAGCTTTGGCTACTTTTAAGAGCCCCCATCTCAAAGCAAACCAACCACAAAATAAATCAGAGACATGTGGGCTTGTCTTCTATTGTGTGTGAATTTAGGAAGAAATTATGAAAGATGGCTGCTGAAAAGGCGGATTTGGTAGCGAACCAAAGAAGCCGTTGTACAGGACAGAGATCAGTTCAAGGGTGAGACGGTTGGATTCCTCGGGCTTCTGCATAAACATAACAATTTAAATAATAGTTACTTATTTAGCAAGTTCCGGATAATTCTTTTCACTGTGTAACGTTGATCCTTTCCACACACAAACTAACGGAGGAGGGAGCATTACTGTATTCATCAGCTTTCGTTCAGTTACTGTAACAGAATACCGAAGACTTGATTTTATAAAGAAAAGGTTTGCTTTTGCAAGTTTGGGTCTGTGCTCAAGTGCCCACACTACTTTGGGGCCTCTGGCATGGAAGTGTATCACAGAAGCAATGTTCTCGTGGCGAGGAATAAAGGAACAGGAAGAAGGAGCCAGCTCCACGCTCTGTAGCATCCTGCTGTGCCTTACCTCTTAAATCTCTAACACCTTCCAGTAGCACCAAGCTAAGGACTGAGCCTTTACACATGTGCCTATGGGGAGCCTTATTCTAAGCATACCCATAGTGCCCCCATTTCCAGGGATGGTAAACTGAGGTCAAGTAACTTGTCTACAGTCCTCCCTCTGGTGTAAATGATGGAGTTAAGATTTAAACCCAAGTGGTCCAGCCTCAGAGCCTGTGATCTGAATACCCACACTGATATCATCACGATCTCCAGCCCTGGTGAAAACATTAATATCAGGCACCAAGTGGGTAATTACGAGACTGATGACTGAAGAGGAGGAGACGCTCACCTTGCCTTTCCACCTTGAACGGATGGTGAGGTTAACGAGTCCGTCATTTAAAGCCCTGTGTCACGTGGCTCATCCACCATCTGACTCCGTAGAGGAATTCCTTTTACGGCTTTTTTGAGCGCTTTACCAGGAAAGCAGCTGCTGCGTCTTGACAGCTCACCTCTTCCTCATGGCTCATCAGAACTAAAGACAAGGTCAAAAGTTCCCCCTTCAGTTCTTCCCCCTGTGACAGAGGGAGAATGAGCCAGCCTCCGCCCCCCACCCACCCACCTTATCCCACACTCTGCCCCACCCACTTTATCCCAGCTTCCGCCCCCACCCACTTTATATCAGCTGAGCAACTTGACTTCTTACAGAAACCGGGGCAAAGGAGAGGTGGGGACGAGCAGAGTCTATTCTGGACATGCTAGCTCTTCTCCGAACATCTGTCAGGGCACTGCTCCGCTGTTTGCTTAACCATAACCAAGACCTGTGTAGTCTCTGCCTCTGTTCCCTTCTCTCTATAATAGACATGCCCCCTTGCAGGGGCGTCAACAATAGATGAATTAATATGAGTCAGGCAGAGGTTCGCCATGTATATAGTAGAGAGTGATCCGTTTTACCTCAGTCACAGAGCAGCCACCTAACGGGCACCAGGCCCTGGGCTCCTCCACCAGTACCACAAAAAATGTTCCATTTCTGTCATTTAATATCCAACTTGAGTCGCTTAGTAACCTTATAGGTGAGTGCAGAGTACTGCTGTCGTTCACAACTAAATTTCAGAAAACTCACAGAGCTTCCCAAGAGCCGTAACCCGCCTGAGAGGAGAGAAGCACCCGATGCGTAGCGGATGCCTGAACAGTCGCTGCCGGTGCTGCTCTCATATGACAAGGGGGGGCTCATTTCATCTCTTTGTCCTTTGTATTTGAGTAGCATATATATTCTACAAGTTATGACAATTCTATGCACACAGATAGTGCTGGTTTCCATCCCAAACTTCTGGACTACAGCCTCGAGCTCTACTTGTTTGCTCGTTTATTGTTGTTTTTGTCGGTTGGTTTTATTTTGTTTTGTTTTGTTTTTTTTCCTCCTGCCCTCAAATCCCTATGCCGAAGAAAAATATAGTTATAAAGCAATCATGAGCCACAGCTGTGTACAGCACCATTGTGTAACATACGTTCATGCTTGTACCAGGTGCTTCCTGTCACTGTGCCCAAATGCCCGACAAGGAACAACTCAAAGGAGGAAGGGCTTACCTGGGCTCATGCTTTGAAGGGAGACAGTCCACCATCACAAAGAGAGCATGATGGGAAGTACTGCCAGGGCTTGCTTATGTCTCACGGAGCCAAGAAGCAGAAAGAGGAAGAGCATCTGGCTGTGAACCTCAAGGTCCTGACCCCAGTGGCCCACTTCCTCCAGCTAGACCCCACTTCTCAATGTTCTTCAGCCTCCTGAACCAGCACTGCCAGCAGGAGACAGAGCGTTCAGACACTGGAGCCCACGGAGGACATCCCACATTCAAATCATAACAACGTCAAAGTCAACCAAAGCTCAATAAAGTAAAATAAAACTGGCCTTCGAATATTTTTTTTTAAAGTTTGGTTTGTATTTGTATTTGTTTGTTCTGTTTTGTTTTGTTTTTATTAGGAGAATGTCAGAGGTTGGTACTGGCTGTTTTTATTATTCTCTATTTTATTTAATTATTGTTATTTTATGGATGTTTTCCTGAGTGTATGTCTGTTTGCCACATACATGCCTAGTGCTCAGAGAGGCCTGAAGAGGGCACCAGATCTGTTGGGACTGGAGTTATAAATGGCTATGAGCTACCACTTGGGTCGGGAATCAAATCCAGATCCTCTGGAAGAAGAGCTAGTCTCTTATTCAAACAGCCATCTCTCCATCCCCCTTCCTTATTATTTTTAAGACAGGTACATCATTAACCCTGGAGCTGCCAGTGACCTGGGATCCTGAGCCGCTACCTCCTCCTCAGTACAGGCATCATAGGTACACATCACTGTGCTCACAGCTTTACACAGGTGCTGGGGAGACCAAGCCAGGTCCTCATGTTTGTTAGAAAATCATGTCACCAACTTAGCCATCTCTCCAGGACCCAGTTTTTAAACATATTCAATATCCCTGGTCACCAATAAAACACAACTCAAAGCCAAATGAGGTACCATTTCACTCTATTAGTGAATTGTTTAATTAATTTTTTTATGTAGAAATAAGGCCAGGGTGTGAAATTAAAGTGAATAATAGAAGGATTATGGGGAACAATATGAAAGTTTCCTTTAAAAAAAAAACTCAAATAGAAATATTGCTGTATACAGCAAGGCATTACTAGATACATGATCAAAGAAGGAAACTGCTACATGAAAGAGACAGATGGACTCCCAAGCTTACCAACAGATGACTGGATAAAGAAAATGCAAGATACAAGATAGACAGATGGGAGATAACAGACAGACAGATAGATGAATAAAAGGATAAAGAAAATACAAGATAGAAGATAGATGGGAGATAGATAGATAGATGATAGATGAATGAAAGATAGATAGAAGATAGATTATAGAGAGATAGATAGATAGATAGATAGATAGATAGATAGATAGACAGATGATAGATGAATGAAAGATTAATAGATACATAAATGAAAGGTAGGTAGATAGATATAGATAGATGATAGACAATAGATATATATACAGATGATAGGTAAGTAAAAATGTATGATGATCATAGATGATAGATGATAGAAAAACAAACAGATAGACAGATGACAGATAAATAGATAATTGATATATTGATAGATGATAGGTAAGTAGAAATAGATTGATTGATGATAGATAGATAGATAGATAGATAGATAGATAGATAGATGTAGTAGATAGATGGTAGATAGATAGATAGATAGATAGATAGATAGATACTAAATATATAGATGATGATAAGTAAATAGAAATAATTGATAGTAGAAATAATTGATAGATGATGATCATAGATGATTGATAGATGATAGATAAATAGATGATAAATATATAATAGAGATATAGACAGATGATAGATAAGTAGAAATAGATTAATAAATGATAGATAGATAGATAGATAGATAGATAGATAGATAGATAGATAGACAGATGATAGCTGACAGATAGATGGACTGATTGATGATGTCATAGACAATAGAGATAATAGATGTGGAGAGAGATGTAATGGGAAGCTATTCCACCACACAGTGCTATGAAACCCTGTCATCTGTGACAGCACAGATGAACCTGGAGGGCAGCCAAGGTGAAGCAAAACATGAACAGAACACAGCTGGCACATGACCTCAGTCACGTGTGTGACTTGAGTGCGTTGATCTCATAGAATGTAAGAGTATGGAACTGGGGTGGAGAATAAAGGGATATGAAGAGGTTGCTCACGGGGCAAGTTATACTTCGTGAGAGGAAGAATATGTCCTGGTTGCTACTGTATGGTAAGGTGACCGTGACGATGGTCCACAATAGTATATTCTGTTTCCAAAGAGCTTACAGAGGCTTTAGATGTTCCCACCACAAAGAAATTAGTTGTTTATGATGATGGGTATGCCTATTGCCCTTCATTGGATCCTGACATGTATGTGCACATATCAAATCATCACTTGGGAGCTGGAGAGATGCTGAGTGGATGAAGTCCTTCTGTACAGCATGAGAAGCTGACCAGATTCCCACCTATGAACACTAGACATGGCAGCACACATCTATAACCTCCTCAGGAGAGGAGGGAGACAGGCGGATTCTATGGACTCACCGGACAAGCCACCCTAGCCAAAAGGGCAAGTTCCAGGCTCATGAGAAACCCAGTCTCAAAAAGAGTAATCGAGGAAGACTTCTGAGATTGACCCCGGCCTCCACATGTGCATTCATGAGCATATACACTGGCACACAGCACACACAAAAACACCACATTGTACCTCCTAGTTACATATAATTGTTATGTGTGAATCACAAAAGAATTAAAGTAAATAAGAAATAATAGTTCGACACGTGTGTATAAAGCTGGTATCAAGACTCACTTCTTTTCCCAATTTGAAGCTGACAAATCACTTATTACAATATTGTTCACTCTCAATAAGGCTCAGACTTGGCAATCACACAAATATTTGAAAGTTTACTTTTAAATTCTGAGAATAAAAGATGAATATATCTTCATAGGAAGTTATTCCAAGTCGGTAAGAGACTAAAAGCTTTGCTAAAAATAATCCTTTCAGCAAAGACACACATCTCTTGATAGGTTTCTTAAGAAATCAAAATAACAGTTATAGGTGCCAACAAGAGGGGACATAAATAAGAGCTCCTCCTGCCACACCGGCCTGGGGACCTACACTAGACCCTCAGAACCCACACAAAGCTGGAAGGAGAGAACTGGCTCCACAAAGTTGTCCTCTGATCGTATATGTATACCATGCCATGTGCATCCACATGCACACACCATACACACACTGTGCACACACACCATAGATATACCATACACCACACCATGTCCACTGCACACCATCACACACATCACACACATGCACACACACATGCACCACCATACACACACCATACACACACCATGCACACCCCACAACCCTGCACACACCATATACACACCATACACATCACCACTGCACACACCATACACACACCAGTGCATCCACTGCACACACCATCACTACACACACCATGCACACACCATACACACACCATGACACCACACACCATTGCACACACCATGCACACACCATGCACACACCATGCACACACCATACACACACCAGTGCATCCACTTGCACACACCATGCACACACCATACACACACCATACACACACCATACACACACCATGCACACACCATACACACACCATGCACACACCATATACACACATATACACACCATACACACACATGTGCACACACACCATACACATACAATCATACACACCAGTGCATCCACATGACACTACACCATACACACAACCATGCACACACCATACACACACAGTGCACACAACCATACACACCATCACACACCATGCACACACCATATACACACCCGTGTACACATCATGTATATACCATCCACACACCATGCACACACCAGTGCACACTTTTACAATTCACTTATGTCTTAAGGGTAAAAGGCACAATTTATTAGGTATCCAGGGAATGCAGTTTGACAAACGTCTTTGAAAGTGCCTATAATGGAACTTTAAATTTTTTTATATCAGTGTTAAATGTTGTCATATTTGTAAATAAATTGAAAATGAATTAAAGTGAACCTTTGCTCATATGTTTTCCTTGAGTTGCTAATTTTTGAGGAAAAAACTATTGCACTTTTATTTTACACTATTTTCAGATGATAAGTAGGCATATATTCTGGTCGATAAAAAAATTATCCAAAATGCAGACATGAGCTCTGTTTCTATAAGGGAACTGCAGACACATTCCAGGGAAAAGGAGACTATAGACTGAATGGGAGATGACCCCCACAGATGAAACTCCCACCAGCCCAGCCTCCGTGCTTTTCCCACAGTGGTAGACAGTGTCCTGGGAGCCTTGAGCCCAAATAAATCTCTCCTCCTTTGCGTTGTTTGCGTCAGGTGTTGATTACAGTGATGAGAAAGACCAACCACGAAAGGCAGAATCTCAGGGCTGAGAGTGATGCCTTCAAGAAATTCATCTTCTGGGCTGGCAATGAGCCTGGGGTTTAGCACAATAAACTGCTCAGAGTACTTGATCTTGATAAAACCTCTGCCATTCAGGGCTGGGGAGATGGTTCTGTGTGTAAAGCACTTGCTGGGCAAGCTTGGAGACCTGAGTTCAAATCCCCAGCACCCACATAAAGTTGGGCACATGGGCGGTAGATACAGGAGAATCCCCAGAAGCTCCCAGAAGCCTGGTGTGAGTAACAAAAGAAGACTATATCTTATCTTCTTATCTCAGATGAGACGGAAAGCAAAGACTGAAATCCAAGGTTTCCCTCTGACATCTAAAGAATATCACAGTGTTCTTTTTGGTCTGTCTGTCGGTCTGTGTGTCTCTCTCTGCATGTCTCTCTCTCTCTCCTCCCCCTGTCCTCATCCTCCCCTCCTTCTTCCTCCATTCCTCTCTCCTTCCCCTCTCCCTCTCCCTGTTCCACTGTTTAGAATCTTCTTCACAAATTGATAATATAATCTCAAAAAATGTAAGATATAAAACTCTCTCCTTTTGAAGGTCAGCAGATGGTTGATGAGTTGGTTAGTTTGGAATTTCAGTTCAACCAAGAAGTGATCTGAACATGTGTCAATATAACTACAGCTACCAAAGTGTCCAATGTTTTTGTCCTAGCTTTCAGCAAAAATAAGAACACCCTCCCTTTTTCTAGAAGCCTCCTCCTGGACACTATTATATTGTTCTACAGGCCTTCCATTTGTCCACAGGCTCCCTGAGGAGGCGCCAGGACAGCCATGTCTCATTCTGACGGCATGCACCTAACCAAGTGTGAGCCCAGCGTCCCGGATTCCTGGGTTTGAAGTCAGTGCTTCTCTAGTCCCCAACAAAGAGAAGCACCCTCCTTGAAACAGCCAGTCCTGATTGTCTGTGTCGGACAGAATTCCTATGGAAAGGTTCCATTTTTTATCAGTTCCAGTGTGATAGTTGAAAATACTGAAAGTCCTCAGATTAAAGGAAAACCTTAATCCTTTCCCCATCCTTGATCTGAGAACCCAGGTTCACACTCTCTTTTCTGGAGAATAGCCTTCAAGAAGTGGGTGAAGCTGAGCAAACTGGCTCCCAGGCCCCATCTCTTGGATAATTCCAACCCAGCAGGTTTTATTGGTTATTTGTTATCACAGCCTTGTCTCACCCCGAAGGTCGGCGAGTCTGACTGTTATTACCCTCTGTATTTGCTTTGGCAGATCCCAGTTGAAAGACTAATTCAGTTAAATATAACTGAAACATAAATTATACACATTGATGTAGGCTGAATTCACAAGTCACAGTAAAGCTCATAACTACTTTAAGATTCAGGAAGGCGCCAGGCTGTGGTGATGCTTGCCTTAAATCCCAGCACTGGGGAAGCAGTGGCAGGTGGATCTCTGAGTTCGAGGCCAACCTGATCTATAGAGTTCCAGGACAGCCAAGGCTATACAGTGAAATCCTGTCTTGAAAATAAAATACAAAACAAACAAACAAAAAGATTCAGGAAGGCAGAGGGAGGATACAGATGTCTCTGTAATGTTCACACAGATATTTCTACCACCACCCCGATAGCAACCACAGCACCAGTCAATGAGCCCAAAACTGCATATTAACCACTTGTGGAGTGAAATTATACACTTATCCAGCAATTTGATTCTGTCAGGGAAACACCTAAGACCAAAATATTGTGGGTGGGGAGGCAGGGATGGCTCCTTCAGCAAAGCACTTACCACATAGGCACGAGCATCTGAGTGTGGAGCCCCAGCACCCACATAAAAAGTCAGCTCAGCGCAGTGCTACACAACTATAATCCCATCCCAAGGATGGGGAGAGGACAAAGGTTTTCCTTTAATCTGAGGACTTTCAGTATTTTCAACTATCACACTAATCCTTTTGTATAGGGATTCTAGTTCTGCTGCTGGAGTCAGAAACAGGAGGCTCCCTGGTCAACCAGTGTAGCTGGAGTCTTGAGAGCTCCAGGTTCAGTGAAAAACTTTACCTAAATAAATAAATAAATAAGATTCAGATTGATTGAGAACAACATCTGAGTTCAGCCCGGCTTTGTGTGTGAAGATGGTAAATTATGGGACTTTTCAACCTCTGTCAGTACACAAATCAATTCTATATATATATATATATATTTGAGGTGTGTGTGTGCAAACACACTAGGGAATTACATACAGAGGTCCAGGGACAACTTGTGGGAATTGGTTTTCTTCCTGCACCATGTGGTCCTAGGGATTGAATTCAGGTTGTTGAGCTTGGTGGGAAACACATCTACCTGTCTCTGTTGCGGGAAATACTAAATATGAACAGCAAGTTCCTGTGCTATACCCAGCTACTAGTCTCTGGCCGCGGTCCCGCTGCCTCTAGGCTAGCCTCTGTACAGTGGTCTTCCCAGCTCCGGTTCACGTGTCTCAGAGCCACCCGTACCCTCTCAGCCATTCAAACCCTAAGGTCAGTGGTCCCAAATTCTAGTAACCCAGTAAATCAAAACTCTAGAAGCTTATAATTAATCAGTCAGATTTAAATATATCAATAAATTCTCAGTTCACAAGATGCCCACACAATAATTTCCGAGCCAATTGATAATAATACAAGCTGCCCACCTAGATTAGACAAGTTATCCCAGTTATTCTGTCCCTATATGATATTGTAGCTACCTGTGGCTATTTAAAGCCACGCAGAGTCTGGATTGTCCTGTTTATCCTCCACCGTCCTCCTTCCCTTCTTCTGGCCTGCTCCCTGTCTAACCAACTCTTAGCTCTGCCTCTGCTTTCCCTGTCCAATCACAGGCTTCTTGTTGTATTAATATTTAAATTAATTGGACAGGGAAAATTCTGCTACATGTCTCTGTCTGCCTCTGTACCCTCAATCCTGAGTGTGTGTGCAAGTGTGTGTGTGTGTGTGTGTGTGGTGTGTGTGTGTGTGTGCGCGTGTGCGCGTGTGCGCGCGAGTAGGACTTCTTAACCTTAGTGGGCACCTGTGCCAGGCTGAGAAGGTGGGGACGAGGCAGAAAGATCATGGGACCTTGCTGGTCTAGCTCTAGGTTCAGTGAGAGAGTCAGACTCAAAAGGAATACGATGGAGCCTGACAGAGCAAGCCACCTTATATGACCTCCTCTGGCTGACTTGTGAGCACTTGGAAACCACACATAGACAAAACAAACCACCCGACTTCTAAGAATTTTCTCTAGGAAACAGGCCCTTGGACAACAGTGTTTATAGCAACATTGTTTACAAAAGTGAAACCGAGAAGTTACCTAGAATGGAATCGTCCATGGATCAGCCAGTAAAGCCCTGGCAAGGCCCTAGTGCAGCTTGCCATTAAATGCTCTCATGTTAATGTGTTACATTTACAAGACACTGCATTTTTTCCTTATTTCTTTTATGACCCAAGGGAACTAAGAAATGGGTTGCTGGTGAATTTGCAAATATTTGGGATGATGTTCTACTGAAGATGCCAAATTTCATGATGGTCAAATAGCGTATGTTCTAAGACATTAAATTATTTCAATTTAACAAAACTTGGTTTCTTGTTGCGTGTGGAACCCCGCTAGGTGAAATTTATGTGTTCTTAAAATAATGCCAAGTAGGGGATCATTTGGTTTGTTTTGCTTATTGTTTGAGCTATTGTTTGGTTTGGTTTTCAGGCAGGGTCTAAGTAGGTAGCCAGTCTGACCTTGAACTGGAGATCCACCTGCCTTCCCTGCCAAGTGCTGAACTGCAAGCATAGGCTAACATCTCATCTCCAGTGAGGAGTCTATTTTTGAGGTGGAATGTCACAAGTGTCATTTGGGTCTTGTTAGTTGACAGTGTTGTTTGTGTCTTCTCTACATCTGCTGATCTCTTTTCGGAGTTGTGTATCCGTTGCAGAGAGGGAATTGATGAAGCCCAGATGCCAAAGGTAGATCTCAATTCTCTGGGCTTTTAAAAGATGTCCCATGTACCAAACTCAGCCCAATAACAAATGGTAGAACAAAGAGCATTTCTAAAATTTCAAGTTGTTCTCCAAAGCCAAAACCAAACAAGATAAATCAACAAAATAAGAATATAAATCATCTATGAAAACGTTTGTGGGGAGTTGAGTGTGGATTCAGGCAAACCCCAATCTACCGCATCCTCCTTCTGTTCCTATTAAGCATATGCAGCTGGCCTCTTGGAGGGCCAAAACTAAGTCAGCCTTTGCCATTCAGAAACAAAAGTATGGTACCTCTACCTTAATTTTGGAGTCTATATTGGAATTCATCATCACCAAGTATATTAGGTGCCAAGTATAAAAGAGTGGCGTTAATGACTGACAATAAACGATGACCAAGAAACAAACATTCTTGCTTTGTTTCAAATTTTATTTTGTTGATTTTTTTTTGAGATAGAGTCTTGCAGTTTATCTCAGGTTAACCTAAGCCAACCTCCTGTCTTATAAATGGTAAGGTCAGAGTTATGTATCACCTCAGCTAATTATTCATAAGTATTCCTTTATTTATAACAAATTGTTATTTGTTATATAACATCTTAATAATTGATAACAAAATGAAGTCACTAAATGAGACAAACTATTTTTAATGTGTAAAATTTTCTATTTTCATTATGCATATTGGTCCTTCCAGAATCTTCCACTATCATTTGCTACTTGACTAAACAAGGTCAGACATTTTACCTCACATAAGGAGGGTCATAGTATGATTATTGATGATTCCAATTATCTTCTGACAGTGGGATTCACAAAGTTATGTTTGTTCAAGACAGAGTCCCCCAGCCCAGCCTCCAGCCCCAATACCTCTGCTTTCTGATCAACTAAGATGTGCCCACCACCAAGCCATCCCTCAAACTGAGAACCAAGATAAATTCTGCCTTTCTTACGTCGCTTCATGTCAGGTATTTGGTCACAATGACTAATGTGACTAAGACAAGTTATCCCCTAACCTAGAGAATCATTCCTCAATGCAAATGTTATATCCTAAATATTGCTTCATTTTCTTAGAGTAATATTTAAAATGGCGACACTTTGCAAGAGCAGATTGCAAGAGCCAGTTGAACTGAACATAAAAAGAGGAGGGGCTGTGTAGCCAAAAGAATGAAGTACAGTTGTTATGACATTGGTGCTTACCCATGCAGAAAAAAATAGGCTTCCATTTGCAGATGTGTACTCCACATAGACGTCAAAGTCGAATAACGCAGGCTTTAGTTGTTACACTGTAAAAATAAGGGCTGAGGATATGGTTCAGTTGCAAACTGCTGGTTACACAAGCATGAGCATCTAAGTTTGGGTGTCAAGGACCCACATAAAAAGCCAGGCATGGTTGTCTATGATCCCAGGTCTGAGCTAGAGACAGGGGTTATCATCACAGGAGCTATACCCAGTCTGTATTCTCAGTGATCTGGAAGCAGCTCCAGGAGGATTAATTACAAACGTGAACTGAAGAACAACCTGGCACTGTAAAGGACTTCTCCACCCCAAGATCTAAGTAAACACGAAGAAAAGTCAGAGGTTTGGTTTGGTTCGGTTCAGTTCGGTTTGATTTATGTCTGTGAATGCTTTGCTTACATGGATGTATGTGTGGATCATTTGGATGGACCTGGTGCATTCCCAGCATGCACAGAAGTCAGAAGACAGCATCAGCTCCCTTGGGAACTGGAATTACAGATGTGAGCTACCAGGTGGGTACTGGAAATTGAACACAGTTCCTCAGCAAGAGCAACAAGTGGTTCAAACTCATGAACCATCTCTCCGTCCTCAAACTAGAGTTTCGTACAAGTACCTCTGTGACCCTTTGTTCATATCTACACAGAAAAAGTTAACACTCATATTTAAAGCATACATGCGGGGAGGGCTTTAAAACAGGCAAACAAATTTTCCTGAATAAGATAGCAACAAAATCAACAACAGTCTGAACCTAGCGTGTCCTGGTTTTCTATGAATGTGGCCCATGGCATCTCCTAGCACAGCACACGCCTGAACCTCTGCCCTGACTTCTGTGGAAGCAAGAATGAGAGCTGTCTGTGGCTGTTCACAGGCATGCTTCAATCTTGTTTAAGGTTTACAAATCTCCCACGGTGAGATCTAATCAGCAGGGTCAACAAATTCACTAGATCCTGCCCCTCAAGATGTTCATTTCCGAGAAACACTACAAAGACTTGAAAATCTGAAGTGTGTGGAGACCCACTGTCATATGCCAAACACAGAGATCTCTGTGAACTCAGCCTCTTGGTTCACACTAACATCAGCCTCTCTCTAGCCCTGCCCTCCTGTCTGCTGCTGTCAAGATGGTGGTTAAGAGCACTTGCTGCTCTTCAGAAGAGCCAAGTTGGTTCCCAGCACCTGTATGGCGGCTCACAGCCCATGTAACTTCAGCTCCAGAGGATCTGATGCTCTCTTCTGGCTTCCACAGGCACTGTGCTAACATGAACATAACCCCAATATAAACATCCATACACCTACTTTTAAATATTTTGTAAAAAACAAAAACAAACAAACAAACAAAAACCTTTTAGATTCCATGGTTTGTTAAAGCCAGGAAACTAATCTCTGGTAAAAGTTCTGCCTCCATAAATGCTGCCCATGAATCTTAACAGCTACTGTACACTGTGACACTATTCTTCCCTGTCAAAAGTGGTTTCAATTCTATGTGTTTCAGTCAAGAATCCTCTGTGCTGGGCTTCACATTCCAGGCAAGGAAAGAAGCCATTAACCTTTCTCTCTCCTTTGGATCTCGAAACTCTTATGGGAAGAAAGCCCTCCACATCGCTGTCAGGAGTTAACCGAAGCCCTTACTCAGTTAGTGTCTGCCGTCTCTTTATATCCATCCCGTCTTAACCAGGGGAAAAGCTGTCTGAAATGTTAGGACTGACACCCACTCTGAGAGCTTGGCCCTGTACAGGACATCTACACAGAACTCTTCCCAAAGCTCAGGGAATGATACAGAAGAGAGGGACAGAAGGGAGGTAAAAGGCAGAGGATGGGGAAGAGAGCTGCGGAATGCTGTCTCCTGGGCATGACGTGACGGCTGTACTCACAGTCTCATACAGTATCCCAGAGCGGTGGCGGTGCCCTGCACAGAGCTGGACCCGACGACTTCTTATCATGTTTAATGGTGGTTGGAGGAGGGGGCACAGGCAGTTAATGGCTGTGGTTGGAGGAGGGGGCACAGGCAGTTAATGGCTGTGGAGGGCGGGGGAGGGGTCGGGGAGGAGGTTTACAGACATTAATGGTTGCAGCGGGGAATCATATTCCTCAGTGGTGTAGGCACTGCTAAATTGCCCTTGCTCATGTAAGTATCCCCTCGTTCATGCTCACGTAAGCCACCCCTATTTAAATGCAGAGGGGTACAAAAAGAAAAGACATGAAAACGTCTGGGAAGCAGGGTCCAGTCGAAGGGAGACGCGAGGAGAATGGGGAAGAAAGCAGTCAAGGTACATACTGTATAAGTATGAAGTTGTGAAAAAATTAAATATTAAAGATGATGCTTGTTAACCCAAGTGAATCTGTAATTTCATGGGGTTAAAAAAAAAAAAGAATGATGATCGCTAAGAATTCAGCCACTCTTAGTAAAAGATCATTCCAAGACCATAGATAACATCCCAATATAACAGCTTTTATTCTTTTATTATGGCAAATCAAATGTTATATAAGTTTATTGTTTTATGATTCTCTGAACCCAAGGACCTCCTCCCTACGTCACATGAACCCATTAACCCTGTTCCACGTCACCAGAGCGATTAGAGCGCTCACTTCGGCTTCTTTGCGTCCTGTACTTGCAAAGACACGATGACTGCTCATTTATTGCTGGTCACTGGGTTCAGTTGGGGAGGCGTCCTGAATGGTGACTTCCGAGTGTCATATCTAGACCTCTACGAATGGCAGAACCTGAATGAATGGACCAGGACTAGGGTGAGGCAAGGAGGGCACTGGGGTTGAGCTTAAAGGTGTGTTGGTGTCCCAGAAATTAATCATAGAGATAGATACTACTTTGAAGAAATCTTTTTAAACTAAAATCAATGCAAAAATCCATGATAAAGGACACTTTAATAATATAGTGCAAATGTTAAAAGAATTCGACCTTGCACTTTGATAATTCGGCATGTCTCATTTGTTACCTTGCCCTTTCCGGGTGGCTCAGTGGTCCCAGAAGTTATCAGAGTCCCTGATCCACAGAACTGTCTTCAATGTAAGAAAAAAAAAAAAAAATCACTCCAAGACACAGCCAATTTAATCTCAACAATTAATAGATTACGTTAAGCTGTCTACCAAGTGCCTCTAGTAAAAAAAATTTTTAAAGAACAGGAGAAATAACAAGAGGTTCTCGTGCTGGTCTTTAAGAACAGAAAAGCGGAATGAAAAAAAAAAAAAAAGAACAGAAAAGCGGGATAATCTAAACAAAGATGTTTCAAATCCAGTGCATTCTAGATCCATAAGGGGGCGCTGCTGGGACACATTGCATGGCTTAGAATTCAATCTGCTTTAACTTTGAAAGCTGCGTACTGCGTAGTTTCTGCAAAAGATGCAAATACATTCGGCTAGTTTATGTTTTAGTGTGAAAGCTCACACAATTCAAGGAAACTTTACAGGGTCTTTCCTTAGGGCACACGTTGAATAACGCATGACCATAATAAAAGTAAAATAAAAATAATAAAAATGGATGCAGCCACGGGGATGTTTGCTTCTGGTGCTGGAGACTGGACCTATATCCCCATAATTTACAAGTTACAGGATTTAATCTGAGTCCAAATTCTCTGAAATCGTTAAAGATGCTTACTTTTAGTTAACATAAAAAAAGGTTTTCAGGGTTTCGTTTTGTTTTGTAACAGCATCTCGACGGTGACATCAGCGGTGGGAAGCAGAGTCTCTGGTCATCTAAGAGGGAAATACGACAAAAAGCTATTTGCTCCACGCCTCCTTCGGCTTCTATCACATCTCCCTTTACCTCTTACATGGGTGTTATCTTTGCCCCATAAAGCAGTTGTTTATCTGAAGCTACTACGTTCAGAGCTTGGTTTTAAGATAGAATTCAACTAATCATTTGGCTGCATTTGTGGGGGCTTTTCTCCTTCCAAAGAGAATTGTTCGTTTAATTTATTTCATTTTTATTTCTCCCGGGCTTACCAAAAATTATACAATGAACAAAGGTTATATAAAAGATACCTTTGAAACTGAAGGATGGTTTTGAGCTTTGATGATTCAATGGGAAAAATACTGTCTTCTTGGGAGAGAGACAAATAATTAAATCTGGAAAACTGAGATGAAGTAGAAAAAGCTGAGGTCAGGTCAAGGCATTAGGAAGGAGGAGGGGGATGGATCTGACCCGTTGCAATCCTGTAAATCTGACCTTTTAGACCTGATAGAATTTGGGTATGACTCCATATGAAGATTTTTAAAATAGTACAGCAGTTCTCAACCTCCCTAATGTTCGGCCCTTAAATACAGTTCCTCATATTGCACTGACATCCAAACATAAATTTCCTTACTCAGTAACTGTAATTTTGCTACTGTTATGAATTGTAATGTAAATATCTGATATGCAGGATATCTGATATATGACCCCTAAGGGGGTTGCAACCCACAGCTTAAGAACTGCCAGTACAGGACAAAATAAGGGTCTGATTCTAGAGGCTGAAGCTTGAAGGGACACCAGCCCCTCCTCCATCTGACTCGCACACCTAGCTTTCTCTTTGGTTGTCATAAGAAAATAGAAGCAGAAGTGTGTGCATAGCCCATGCTATGCTTACAGGAGAAAGTTCTGAATTACAGAAGATATTTCTAGCCAAAGAAGACGCAATTATTTTATAAAATATTAGCAGATGGAATAGCCTCCCCCAATAAGTTAAACTACTTAAAATTTATATATTGCCAAAACTCAGAAAAATGATCAAAAATTTCTTAGTGGGGAGAATATTATATTTAAAAGTTGGAAAGATTTTTATGAACTTGGGCAAATTTTTGAGCTGATGTTTCAAGACTTCTCGATCTTTAATGATTCTACTTTGTTTTTATTGCTGCTTATTTACCTTCCCATAGCAAAAAGCACTAAGCAAACTGTTAATCATTTATCCAGATACTGTCTTGTGCCGTGCATTGATGAACACAGGTGAAAATCTGTACTAATTCAAGATTTATGTAGATATCTGCTTCTTGGAGAGCCAGCCTTCAAAAACCTGGTTCTGCTTAGATTAATCCTTTGACAAATCTATAAAGTAGAACACAGGACCGTAACTCCCACACCTGATTCATCTCCAAGCCAAGCCCTGGAACCCCGCAGTAACCTGTGTGGCAACTTCACCAAGGACTAGCTTCTTCAAAACTTTCTTTTAAACCACTCTTTCCCGGATCTTTTTCTCTACATCTTAAGAGTGCATACGGCCACATGTAAACATGAATTCTAACTAGTTCCAGTTAGGTTAAAGGGTTGAAATACCATCATTTAATCTTAAGAAATCTTCGAGGTTTGTTTCTCTGTGGTCTGAACAGTGCCAAATCCTTGTAAATGGAAGTCATGGGCTTCAGGTTTTGCATTTTAAAGTTTTTATTGGTTATTGTTATAACTAAGACTAGAAATCTGACAGAAGGATGGCCTTATTGACTTACAAAATTATCAAATAACTATTCAGACTGTATTTGAAGGAAAAGCAAGGGAGGCAGGGAATACCTAGGAAATAGAAACTTTACAGTGCAACCAAAACATTTACAGTTCAAAAAGTTGTCCTTATCACAAAGTCAATCATTGCCATCAACTTTCAGACAAACCAAGTATGTCCCTAGGTTCCAAGTTGGAGATATTAAATGATAAAATCTTATAAGCCCCCAAGGTATTTTTCAAAGGCTACATCCAATTGTGTAAGGTGTACAATCCCACTACTTCAAGCATGCCAAAAATACATAGGGAATCATTCTGAGGAGACCAAGATTTGTGCTGCCAGCACATCTGGCTGACAGAGAGCTCCTGAGAGAGGGAGACTAGACTGTAAGGACCATGTCTTCTTAACCGGGAAAATGAATGTACATGCGTTAAAAGATATTTTAGTCTGTATTCTCATTACAAACAAAAATGTTCTTTACTCTAAAAGAGAAAGCTAACTCACTGAAGCTTACCAGGGATTCGGCAAGCAAAAGGATGTGTCCAAAGATGTTCAAGTGAAGCAGATTACTGTATTTCTTAGCTATACACTGAGAGCTGCAGCCTCTAAGTACTTAGATTCCATGCAGCCCTGGCTAAGCAAAACGTTTAAGAGATGTAATGAGATTATAAGTGTTGGCAGGAAATTTGGCAATAAAAAGAATCCATTCATCTAATACTCTTACAAGACATTACTGTGGCCAATATTTGATTTTTCTTTAGCCATGATATCAAAATGCTTAGAGTTCTCATTTCTCATTCAAATAAAAAGTAGATATCTAAATAGCACTATGATTGCCTTAACTTTTTAATTGTGGAAACAATAACTTTATATAATAATCTCATCCCCTCTCCAATATAATAGCTCATGTATAGTATATGTAGCTTATATATAGTATATAATATATAGTATATAATTGCTTATATATAGCATTTATTATCTTGAAATCTTAATGACATATCAATTTGAATTAAATTCTATAATCCAAGCAACACTTTTTTCAGAACTACTTAAAACTGGATAGGATTTTCTGCATTCTGAAACATCAAAATTGCTGAACAGACAGAATCCCCGGGTGTCACGTGGGGGATATTTACTCCTCTTGGAATCACGCTAACATGAGTCATTACTGGAGCAGCCGAAGATTCCTAGTTATCTAGCTGACTTGTAACCAAAACAGAAAACCAAATGATTGCCTAAGTGATAATCCACACAAAGTTCACTCATGGCCTTGGTGCCCTTCCGGTCTCTGCACGTCGTGCTTTTCTGTCTGTATCTGATGTCTATTTCTCCTCCTGTGCAGGGTTACAGTGTGGGAGGATGCCACACACCCAGACAACAGTCTCTTGACATTTAAACTGTAAATTCCAAACAGAACACTAAGCAGTTTACTTGGTATTATCTCCTGAATCTGTTCTAAACTGTTGGGATTCCTGATAAGGAAAGAAAGCAGGTGTGGTACACACCTATAACTCCAGCATGAAGAGACTGAGGCAGAAGGATAATAAATTCAAAGCCAGCCTGGCTACATAGTGAAACTCTGATAAAGAATGATAAAATGAAATTTATAAAAAGTGAATATTTAAAGGGGAAAAAAATGCAAGCTTTTTTTTTTCATCCAAATCAAAAGTCAATGAAGAAACTCCAACTGGTCTGACCAACTCAGCAGATCTCTCCAGAACATTCCATCCAACATGTATCTCCCACAGATCAGACCAACTCAGCAGATCTCTACAGAACATTCCATCCAACATGTATGGTGCACACATTCCTTTCCACATCCATAAAATCTCCCTGACTGCAAAGGAAGTCTGGATGAATCAATGGAATCCATGATTTAAAACAAACAAACAAAATAAAAAAAAAACTTGGCCGTTTTTAATTTTTCATTGCAATTTAATAAATACTTCTTGATGACTGCACATGGGGTAAGGTTGGTGGTTCCGGAAGATCACAGTGATGGTGTTTTCCTAATGGTGTGTAGTCTTCGATAGTGACTGAAGACATGCATGACATCACTGTCAGACCAGCAAGACCGCATTTATGCACCCATCCTTTTCAGGATTGTGGTAATTTGGGCATACTTTACCCAAGTCACCTTCCTTCCTGTGTCACAAGACCCAGCTCGCTCACTTTCTCCAGTAGCTGCACCTTTGGTGATCACACCAGAGTTGTATTCAATCGGGACTAAATGTACACACCATGCATTGTCAGGCAAAAGGTGGTTTCAGCTCAGAATATATGACATGGGCTTTTTGGAACTGGAGGCCCTTTGGCCTAATGACCTTTCGTATTTAGGTGGTTTTCGTGTCAAACCATCATCAACAAAGCAGACTTTAGTAACTGTCTTCTTCCATGCTTTCCTTTTTCTTTTACCTGTTCTAATAACTTTCAATACTTCTGTTTCTCCTTGGGCACGAACTTTGGGAAGAGGGACCTCCCATTTTCTGGCCTCCTCTTCTACTTTCTGCTTAATCATGTTGGAAAGAACTTTTGCTCTCAACTGCCCCTCTCTGTCCAGAAGATAAGCAGGGACTGCTTCCTGTAGAGTCTTCTCATCATGCTTTTGCTTGGTGTTTCTCTTTTCATACATCTTAATAGTCTTTTTCCTCTGTATCTTCTCAGCATGGCACTGTTCATGATAGATCTTAGCCTTTAGCCCAGTCCTTTTTTTTTCCTTCTTTGAAAGTTCATAGGCCTCCTGACTTTCTTTCCTTTTTTATTCCCCTCATGGTAGTTCAAATGATATCCATATCACTTATAGTGAAATTTAATATATTCTTTTTGTGCCATAATGGCAGCTGTGGAAAAGACATCTGTGACATCCTGGGTGCCAAAAATCTCTTAACTTCTGACTCTCACTGGCCCATGAGCCTGTCTCAAAGGCTGGAATGGGAAAGGGCTATGGATGATTTCTACACCAAAGCAGATGACAATGGTGGAATTATGCCAGAAATCAACAGCAAGAGAAATTACAGAAACAGAACAAATGCTTAGAAAAGGGACAACACACCTTGAATGAACAATGGGTCATTTAAGAAAGCATGGAAGAAATTTTAAAATTCATAGAATCAATCGAAAAGTAAAGCAAAATGCATTATGGGAGTACTGGGATTCAGCCGAGGTGGTTCTAAAAGGAGAATGCACAGCTATGAGTGCTTGTTAAAAACTCAGAGTGATCTCCAATAGATAAGGATACACCTCAAGATCTCAGAAAAACAAAACCAAGCCAAACCTAAAAGAAATAATAAAGACAAAGGAAAAATGAACAATGTGGTCACTGACTGAACAACATGCAGACTTGATAGAGCAAAGGTTTCCTGAACAGAGAATAAAGAAAGAAAGAAAAGAAAGAAAGAAAGAAGAAGAGAGAGAGAGAGAGAGAGAGAGAGGAGAGAGGGAGGGAGGGGAGGGAGAGGGAGGGGAGAGGAGGGAAGGAAGGAAGGGAAGGAAGGAAGGAAGGAAGGAAGGAAGGAGAAAAGACCCACAGTAATATAGAGAAGAAATGAAGAGGGAGAAATTGCAACAGATTCCTACAAAGCCCAAATCATTAGGGAATAATTTGATAATATATGCCAAAGAAACTGGGAAGGTTAGGAGAAATGGATAAATTTGGAGACCTGCAAATACTAAATCAAGAAGATACAAATAGTTCAAACAGACTTGTAACAAGAAATGGAGTTGAAGCAAAAAGAGAAAACTTCCCCCATGAGAAGAAGCCCAGGATTAGACAGGTTCACCACTAAATTCTAGGAAACCCTTAATGAAGGGCAAACACTCCTGAAACTGTAACACAAGATAGAAAAGGAATGGCTGTTACCAAACTCACTCCAGCATTGTCCTGATAACAGAGCTAGACACAGTTACAACAACAAAAGGGGAACTATAAATCAATTTCCATGGTAAATACAGATACAAAACATCTCAATAAAATGTTTGCAAAACAAACTCAACACATTAGAAGAACATATCCCAAGTTCAAGTTGCTTCCAACCCAGGGACACAAGTTTGCTTCAACTAGTGTATGCAAATCGATGACATAATGCAATAAGGTAGACTTCCAGAGAAAAATCGTGTGATCACCTGAATAGATGTAGAAAAGCCCTTCAACAAAATTCACCTTCCCTTCATGATAAAAACCCCAAAGAAATTAGGAATCAAAGAAACATAACTTGATATAATAAATGCTATATGTGACAAACCTATAGCTAACTCTATACTAAACAGGGACAAACGTAAACATTCCCCTAAACTCAGAAATGATACAAGGGTGTACACTATGGCTACTCTTGTTCAAAGTTGTCCTCAAAGTCTTAGTTATCTTGATCAACAAGACAGAGGAAGGAAATAAAATAGCTATAAACAGGAAAGGAATTGGCCATATTACCCCCCTCTTTGCAGACAATGTGATCTTATAATTAAAAGACCCTAAAGACTCCTTATCAATTCTCATATGCACTTCCATTAAAATATCAGGCTACAAAAACCAACACACAGAAGTCAGCAGTCTTTCTATTCACCAATAGTGAGATTGCCAAGAAAGAGAGAAAGTGGGGGACAGGGATCCCATTCACAATAATTGAAAAAATACCTAGATAGAAAGCTAGTCACGGATGTGGCAGACTCCACAATGGGAAGTGTAAGATACTGAAGGAAGAAACTGAAGACGATACTAAAGGATGAAAAGCTCCCTGACTCTTAGGAACTGACAAAATATTGTAAAAAATCATTACAGTGCTGAAAAAAGCTGTAAGTCCAGCACAATCCTTACCAAAGTCCCAAGGGTGTTCTCCTAAGAACAATAACAACAAAAATCCTAAAATCCATATGATAGAACAAAGGACTCTGAGCAGCCAGAGGAAACTTAGGCAACACCAGTATGTGACCTCAAATCATACTACAGAGTCATGGTAACAAAAGCCCAATGGTGCCAGCAAAACCCAGGCATGCAGACCAAGGGAATAGAGGACTCGGGAATGAAGCCATGCAGCCAGAGCTGCCAAATTTTTGACAAAAGTATCAAAACATACATTATAGAAAATGTAGCCTCTTAAACAAATTGGTTTGGGAAACTAGGTTTTCACATGTAAAACAGTGAGGTAGGTCCCTCTCTCTTACTCTGCATAAAAATCAATTCAAAATTGGCCACAAATCTTAACAGTAAGACCTTGATGGTGGTAGCGGTGCTGCTGCTGCTGCTGCTGCTGCTGCTGCTGCTGCTGCTGCTGCTGCTGCTGCTGCTGCTGCTGCTAAGGAGGAGGATGATGATGATGGTGATGGTGGTGATGAGGATGATAATATGATGATTATGATAATGATAAGCTTTGAAAGTGCTAGAGAAAAACCATACAAAGGACACTTCAAAGCAAGGAATTTCTGAAAAGAACTCCAGTTCAACTACTAGCAACTCCAGAAGACTAATCTAAGATTTGACAGATGGGCTCACATGAGACTAAATGGTCTGCACACGGCTAAGAAGCCACAGTCATGGTGAAGAGATGGTGAACAATGGAAGAGAACATTTGCTAGCTATTTATCAGACAGAGGATTTATTACTTTTTTTTCCAGAGCTGAGGATCGAACCCAGGGCCTTGCACTTGCTAGGCAAGCTCTCTACCACTGAGCTAAATCCCCAACCCCTAGACAGAGGACTCATATCTAGAATATTTGAAATACTGAAAAGTTAATCACACACATATACACACACACACACACACACACACACTCAACCCTCAAATCATCCCATTTATAAAAGTTCTAATGAACTAAGAGATGATTCTCAAATGAAGAAATATAATCTCTGGTAAACAGCTTTAAAAGTGTTGGACATCTTTATTCATCAGAGAACTGCAAATTAACACTAAGTTGAGACTCCCCCTCCCTCAAGTCAGTATCTGTCATTCAGAAAACCCTCAACCTTGAGTGTAGGTGAGGCTGGGGGCGTAGGGGACCTTTGTAACCTGCTGGTGTGGGTACATAGGTGAAGTCTCCATGAAAATCTGTATGGAGCTTCCTCAAAAACTAAAAATTAAATCACCATGTGACCCAGCAATACCAGTTTATTAGTGTCTTGGAGCAATTTTCAAACCTGGATTAGATCTCTTATTTTCTTCCTAACCAGAGTCAACCTACATCTACGACCACAGTGGTCATTTTATATCAACCAGAGCAAAATTGTCAGAGGGATGCAGTAACTACTGTGATCCACTTCATCATAGACTAGAGTCATGCTTTGACAAGGTCAGAACAGGAATGGATACCTAGGGGGCCATAAAGATTCCTGGTCAACCTCACAGAGTCTACCATTCAGTTACTCCTGTCTTTAACAGCTTCTGCAGCCTCGGTGAGGCTAAGCAGTTCATTGCAGCCTAACCCCGTCCCACACACTCTAAGGAAATCCCCTCCCCCTCTCAGGAAAAGGCTGTGTGTGTTGGGAGTCTGCTATGCAATGCCAAATTATACCGGTTTCTTTAAGAATCACAGGACATCCCTTGCTTTCCCAGATTGCATAAAGCCCGCCTGGGGAGCAATTCAAGGGCAGGATTCTACTTCTCCACTGCTCAGTCACCCAGGAGCTGAAGCCTTTGAAAGCCAACCTCTGAGTCTTACTAGCCAGGATGACTGCAGTTCTGTTGAGCTATGCCCCGACTCTACACTCAGAGAATGGAGCTTCCCAGTTCCCAGGGAAGAGAAACAAAGACTCTCCTTATTCTCAAAAGAATAGATTAATAAAAAAATCACCATCCTTTGCCAGAGCCAAGTCTGCTGGCCACAAAGTGTGTACAGCTCTGGTGTTACAGTGGAGAGATTCCTGGATCACCCTATACACCACTCATAATGTGGTGGATGCCATCCCTTTCTGTAAACAGTTGTAAAGCCCTGGGGTTCCGGAATCAGCCTGCTTTTGCTTAAGACCCTAGTCCACTACATCCTAAATTTTCAGTGTATCACCATAGGCAAGGTGCTTACTCTGTGCCTCAGTTTTCACATCTATAAAATGGTCATAATAGCAACATCTAGTTTTCTAGGGTTCTTGGAGTTAGGTGTAAGGCACCCATTATACAGGAAGCACTGAACAAACATGAATGATTGCCTTTTATTATCTGGAGTCTACACCATGTTTCTAAATCACATCCTTCAGCCAGTTTGCACATATAATCGTGATGGTGCTGGTTGTGGTGGCACAAGCCAGTAAGCAAATGCCAAAGAGGATAAGCTAGGAGGACTGAATTCGAGACCACCATGAGCTACATCTGAAGAGAAGTAGGAGGAAAAGGAGGAAGAAGGTGAGGCAGGGGAGGAAGAAAAGGAAGAGAAGGAAGTGAGGAGGGGAGGAGGAAGGGAAGGGGAAGGAGGAATTCTTTAAAAGCTGCTTCTTAGCAAGCTCCTCCATTCTGCCAAACCCATTAGATTATTCACTCAGATCTGGCCAAGCACCCACTTAATAATCGCTATCATTGTCCCAATTCAGAACTTTGGAGTTCGACTTTCTTACAGACCTGGACAAATGTCTCAAAGGAAATGGCAAGAGATCTGCTGTTTCCCACCGTACTTTGCCTCTCTCTGTGATTCCCCACCTCTCTCTGTAGCTCAAACATCCTTCACAATGCTAGAAATGGACATCATAGAAAAAAAAAAAAGAAAGATCATGCTCTGAAAACCAACTCCACTTCCAAAAACAATTCACTCAGATAACTCAAACCTATGGCCTCACCTGGCAGAATATGCATTAAAGCCTGACATCTACCCTCACCCAAGATGAAAAGGACCGTATCTGGAAGGCAGCCTGGGACAATGCTGATAAACTCCATCAGCAAAATGACACTGTCCCCTCACAGGAGGAGGCAGTCCCTTTAAGGGACCCAAATTCTAATTACTGGCACTGAGACAAAAGGCCTACAATTAATGGCACCTTTCTTACTTTACGGCATGTGACAAAGTGTGTACTCCAGAGTCATCATGGACAAACTGGAAAATGTCAGTCAGCGTCCATTGAAAACTCTGCTCTTTACTTACCTCACCTTACTGAGGTAATAAGAAGATACACATACCAATGTGGGTGTTAACTCTCCTCCGGGAACTTTGTTACTCCGTGCCTGTTTCTTGGATCAGTCTGACTTAGACATTAGACACAAGCTCCAAAGACTAAAAAAGAGACCCCAAATATCTCAAAACGAGCTTCTAGACATGGCCTTTAAGGTTTTCAACAACAGAGAGGGTGAGGCCAAAAAGGAAAAGAAAGAGATGGAGGAAAGGATAGGAGGGAATGCCATGCCAGCTTCCATCTGACCTGTCACTCACTGTCCCGAGAGGCAGAGCCATCCCCGACCCTCTGCCTTGCCTTTAATACAGTCAAACTAGCCATTGGGCTAAGAAGCGCTCTAACCCACACCACCCTCCAAGACCTGTCCCAGCTACCAACAATGGGACCACTGGAGGATGGACTATCTGTTGGGTCACACTGGTGTCCCCAACCCCCAATACCTCCATTGATTGTCCTTGCTTGGCCAATGCCTTGGTCCAACGGAAGGACCTGAGTTCTTGGCCCCTAACTCATCAGAACAGTACAATAGCTGGTAGGATGGTTTACCTCCTACTGCACACTGGGGCCTCTTTCTCCTTACTCACTGAATGACATGAGCCAACCAAAACTACTAACTCAACAAAACAGGAGTCTCAGGCATCCCATCATCCACTCTGCCAGTTTGGTGACACGACCCTCACCTGCTCCTATATCCTTATGTCTCACTGCCACCCTCACGATTAGGCTGATATCTCCTGTCTATGCCTAAGGTTTCCATATACATCCCTCCCTTGAGACTGCCCACCATTTTTCTCCTTAGCCTGAACTCTGGCAGCATTTCCACCCAATACCAGACTTCTGTCCATCTAGTCTGGGTCACTACAAGCCCCTTAATAGCCAATTGTCATAATCGTAACCTCATAGTCTTGAGAGACTATTCTCCCTTGTTGTCCAGGACCAATATCCTGTCATTCCTACCACTCACCACAGTCTCAGCTCATCACTGAGTGTCTAGTGCAAGCAGCTCCCACCACCTCTCCTCACAACATTCCTCTGGGTGTCAAATGTCACTTATTGCCTGGTCCAAGACCACCGAAAAATCATCTGGGGCCATTAATTTCCACCTCCCCTGTGGTTGCTAACTGTGGTGATTTGAATGAAAATGGCCTCCTAGGTCGATAGGGAGTGGCACTATTATTAGTAGGTGTGGCCTTGTTGAAAGAAGTGTGTCACTGGGGGTGGGCTTTTAAGGTCTCAGATGCTCAAGCCAGGCCCAGTCTTTTCTCTCTCTCTCTCTCTCTCTCTCTCTCTCTCTCTCTCTCTCTCTCTCTCTCCCCTGCTGCCTGCTGAAACAAATGTGGAACTCTCAGCTACCTCTCCAGGACCATGTCTGCCTGCATGCTGCCATGCTTCCCTCCATGGCAATAATAAACTAGACCTCTGAACTATAAGCCAGCCCTAATTAAATATGTCCTTATAAGAATTGTCAGGGTCATGGTGTCTCTTCACAGCAATAGAAACCTAAGACACTAACCCATGCACACTCCTGTCTTCCATCCCCTCCTCTGCTGCCTCCTTTTCTGTATTTGATCTTCGAGTTGCCCTTTTTACCATTCCTCTACAGCCATCCTCCCAACCCCTTTTTGCCTTCACCTGGGAGGACTCAGGCACCCTGCATGCCCAGCAGCTCACCTGGATGGGTTTGCCCCAGGGAGTCTGAGATACCTTCCACCAATGTGGCTAGGATATACATAAGGACCTCACCAACCTAGATTTACCTGATAGTTTCCTTCCCCTGTATGATCTCCTCTTATGCAGGCTTTCCCCCATAGACCTATCTCCAACACTTCACAACCCTTCTGGCCTTCAGGGGTTCTAAAGTGTCTGGAGACAAGGTCCAGATCTGTCAACCACCTGTCACCTCTCTGGGCCTCTCCATCTCAGAAGAGAGAACAACTATACCCCAAGCCAGAATAGAGAAGCTCTTTGCCTACCACCATACTCACAAACCAGATTCAAAGAGGCATTATTGGGTCTCTTTAATGTCTTTTACGAATGGATCCCTAGCTGCTCCATCACAGATCAGCCTCTTTATAAAGTCACTAAGGGACGACTAGAAGAGTCACCCTTGTCCCAATTCCTCCTATAGACATACTTAAGTTCACTCTCTCACCTTCCTCTACACTAACACGTCAAGCCCCACACGGACCCATCTATCCCCTTTAACATGCTAATCAACAACCAACCTCCCAACCTTCTGCCAAAATGGACGTATGCCTCTCCTGCCCACAGCCTATCTCTCCAAACAGCTAGACATGGCGATCAGAGGCTGACCACCCTGCCTCCAGATCCTGGCCATAGTGGTACTGCCTGCCCCCAAAGCAAAGAAAATATCAGCTCACAGGCCCCACCACATCCTCGTGAGAACTCATTCAAGGGCCTCATCTATCACATGCTTTCTAACACTCCCCATTACCCAGGGTGACGCTCTGCCCTTCTTACTTATTAGATCCCAACCTTGTATTTGAGCCACCCTTACCTCCCAACCCTGCAACACTCCTACCCAACAACCCTCACACACCCAAACCTCCTTAAGTGTTGCTCTAAGACAGTCAACCTCTTACAACCCTTTTGCCCATGTCTTTTATTACTTCAACCTCCATCTTCCCTAATTTCCATCTCACCAAATGAGAAGTCAGTTACCTGTCCTAGACTGTCAGGGACTAGTCACCATATGCCCCCAGTCAGAAGACACAAGTACTTTCTAGTATTCACAGTCATCTTTTCAGGGTGAGTTAGGCCCTTCCCAACCACAAGTAAGGGAGCCTGCACTACAGCTTACATGCTTGAATACCCTTGCCAAACTAACTCTAGAATTAAAACTCCTATCAGTGGCCCTGCTCAAACTCCAAGGCTCTCAAAAAAAAAAACAAAACCTAATCAGTTCACTTGAACTCATGTATGGGAGACCCCCTCATACTCCCCAGCCACAGTAGACACATCCAACTTCCTCTGTCCCCATCTGAGTCCCCTGTCCTGTCCCAGCATAGAGCTTTGAAATCATACTGACTCTGTCCCACCCTCTTCTCCTAACTAATACCCCCTTCCCTAATCTCCAAATAGGGGGCACAATATTCATCTCAGATCCATCTCACCTGTAACACCTAAATGGCAGAGCCCCCACAAAGTCGTCTTATTCACCATGCAATGCCACGAAATTAAATAATGTTAATTCCTCTTGGGTCCACCTTCCCAGACGTGAGAACGTTCCCCCACAATTTTACTCCACACCTCTAGGGCCCACCAAGCCTCAAAGCATCTTCTTTTCAGCTCCTACCAATCACTAAGGAGTAATAACCAACCTCTTTGTACCCCTCCCTTCCAGATACCCCAGATTCCCCTTAGTACGTCCCAATTTCTGCTCTGCCTGGAGATGAGGAAGACCTATAGTTGGTCCCAGACACTATAGGGTCCCAACACTCCTAGAAATCCATGATATCCTTTAGATACAAGGAACATTCCAGTCCTTCCCCACAGACCAGATGGGCATATTCTCTGCAACACTATGCAGCCTGCTTACCTGCCTCACAGACCCAGACCCCTCTGCAGTGGCAGAAAACCTGCTGACCCATCTGACCTACTAATTACCAGATTAATCTGGACAGCCTTACTCTCCTGTGGGCCCCTACCGACCAGTAACACTAACTGACTACATGAAGATCCCTGTAAATTTTCATTTTGGTGCCGTTAGGACATTAGACATGGATGCCTCCTGCCTGCAACAAGCGCATGTTGTGATAACATCCTACAACATAGACTCTAATATTGCTTCAGGGCCAGAAAAGACACACAGAAAGTGACTACCTATGGACTTGCCTGATGAAGTACCTGGTGAAACTATCACAATGGATGTGGGGACACCGACTTGTCCTTCCTCAAATACAGGACTTGTATCGATTTTGTTAGCCTAGGGACCTTCCCAAAGTGACAAGGAGTCAAGTTCCTCAAGGGACAAGGGGATGGGGACATTAGAGTGGCATAATTTGGCAGTTGATCATAAAACGACCTTCCACATGTGGTACCCACAACTTTGGACTGGGATTATACATCCTTGGGGCAAGGGCTCTCTCCATAGTTTATGATTGTCTCTAGGAACAAAAAACTATTTATGTTTCCGTGAGTAAAACAACCTAGACCTCTGGGCACCTCAGAGTGCTGACCCATCACTGGGCCAGGATACCACAGCAATGATAGTCACCTGCTCTTTAATCCCAACACTCCTCTCATAAAAATACTACAGCTTGCAAATTCCAGCCATGCCATAGCTGGCCCAGAGCTGGGGAAGGATTTGTCTGAGGGTCAGATGAATGACATATATGCGGTAAACATTTAGCCTGACACAAAGCAGCTAGGAAGACAGGACAGGAAGAAATGTTTACTTTCCTATAATGTTTTCTGTGTATCTCATGACTTTTTTATGTCACGTAATAATAAATGGTCAACTGATGAGGAAGATGAAACAATTATAAAATATATATCCACCCAACATCACACAACTTAAAGATACAACTGACAGGAGAGAGACAGAGATAAAATAATAGTGGGAGATCTCAATCTCAATGAATGAAATATTGAGGCAGAAAAATAACAAGGAAATGGTGGTCTTGAGAAAGTGTATGGGCAAAATGGCCCTCACAGACAACTATAGAACAAATTTAAGAAAATTAAAATAGCATCTTGTCTTTTCCAGATACAGTGGAATGAAGAGAAAAAAAAAAAAAAAACAATAGCAGAAGGAATTCTGGGAAACTCAAAAGTATGTGGGAATTCACAGCAATCATTCTGAATAAGCAACAGGTCAAAGCCCCCAGAGGAAACTGGAGAATATCTTCAAACAAATGAAAACAAAACACTGCACAGCTGACTGGACATAGCAAAGGCAACAGGAAGAGAAGAAAGCATAAAGCAGCCAAGGCCTATGTCATCAGAGAAGGATGCCAAAACCAGAGCTGGCCTGCCACTCAGAAAAAACAGAAAAAGAACAAGTCTAAAAACAGCAGAAGGAAAGAAACAATAACAGTAATAGTAACAGTAACAGTGAACAAAAATAGACGAGAGACTAGAGAACAGCCCAGTAGGACGGTGGTTTTGGAAAAGAATAAAGTTGATGAACTTTTGTCTAATAGAAGGAAGACAAAGTAACAAATGGCCCTCAGTTTAAAAGGATCATAAGGAGCCTGCAAGATAAAAAGTAAACAGTCAGATCCCCTGGAAAGCCCAGGTTCTCTGCAAGAGCAATGCATGCTCTTAACCACTGAGCCATCTTCTCCAGACCCCTACCCCATTTTTTTTTATTGCAAACAATCCTTCAATTAAAATGTAAATTACAAGTAATAAGACATGGGCCACTGACATGAGTCACACAGAACCCTCCCTGAAGAATCTGTTGTGACTTGCATGCCTTTCTTTCTTGCACCTTTACAGAGCACTGAGTAATCAAGGTAGGGGAAGCTACTTTTTACTATGCAAACCCCTGATGTAAATATCTACTGAGTCAGGGGACTACTATTTCTAACTTGGGAGCTGTTCTTAAAAGAAAGGAATTTTGAGGGGGGGCTGGAGAGATTGTTCTGTGGTTAAGAGGAATTACTACTTTTGCAGAGGACCCAGGGTCCAGCCTCCTCTTCCGGTCTCACAGACAGACACTCACACAGACACATAATAATAAAGAAATAAAATAAATAAAAATAAATAAAGTAAAATCTTTTTTAAAAGAGAGAAATTGTTGCTCATATTATACATATGCTTCATTTTCTTACATTGTTTAAGTTACATATTTGGGAGTCATATTCTAGAGTGTGGGACTAGGGTTTCAAGTTAGATATTCTGAGAGCCTCCTGAGACTTTGGAGAAACTTAATATATAAGAGGCAAGTTGGGAGCATTCCTTGTACCTTACAAGGAAATCCAGAGTATCCAGGTAGCCAAAGAAAAACCTTTAACCCCAAATATAAAATTCATAGACACAATTCTCAGAAACAAACAAAGGCTTCCTTTCATGAGGTCGTAAGAACAACATTCAGCACAAGTTCAAACATCTAATAAAGTGTTACACTAAAACGACAAGGTTTTTTGTTGACTTGTCCCATGTAAAATTTCACCTGGCAATGAAATTGGCAAGGAAGGAAAAGTCAAAGTATTCTAGATACCTGGAAAGCAGAGAGAACATTTCTTTAAAAAAAAAAAAAAAGACTATTTTCTGAGCAAAGTTCATCAGTCTGTCCTCTATTTTCTCAGCCATCGTCGTGAGAGGAAGTAACAAGAGCATCAACCTGATAAGCAGTGCCCAGTGATATTCTCATAGTGCTCTTGGAACAGGAATACTCATTAAATTATCAAAACTGGGGCTGGAGAGATGGCTCAAGGGTTAAGAGCATATATCGATCTTTTGGAGGACCAGGGTTCAGCTCACAGCACCCCAGTGGTGGCTCACAAATACCTGTGATTCCAGTTCTGAGAGATCGGACTCCCTCTTCTAGCCTCTACAGGCCGCTGCACACTTAAGGTACACAGACAGAGACTCAGGCATACACACAGACACAGTCACAGACACACACACACAAATGAATAGATAAATAAACAAGTCTAAACAAAATATTTACGTTAGTGATGTTATTATAAGCATCCAAAAGAAGAAGGGGAAAAGACTCTAGTTAAGACCAGCTAAAAACAAACGTCAGAGTGGAAGCCTAGCTATGAGACCCTCCCAAGAGAGTCCAACATCCAGCCAGCAGCTGAAACAAGGTGAGCACACATGGGCATGCACATGTGTGAGCACACACATGCACCTCCTAAAGAAAGCACATCTCAGCCAGGAAATCTCACCAACTTCCAGGACAGCCACGAGACATGCTGAGTAGACATGGACAAGCAAGCTTGGAAGAGGGTTTTATAGAAAGGGAAATGCAGAGGGCCCTTCCAACTGACACAAGAGGTGGAAGAGAACTATGCAAGGAGCTTACTGTGGAAAGAAAAGGTACAGACTGTTGACATGAATTATAACCTTGAACCTGGAACTTCTCCTGGAGTCAGGAGGAACCATTCGAAGAATTCTGACTAGCGTAGTCAAGGCTTTGCAACAAGCAGTGGGATATCCCTCAATGATGCCACTTTTAATAGTCCCTGTTCCTAACACTAGTCTCCTGTTCATGTCCCTTCCAACTTTTTAAAAGATTCTGCTACAACTTCACAATTCTATTTCTATTTTTTACATTTCTTTATTTATGGGAGGGAGCATGCCGTTGTGACTCAGCATGCATGAGGAGATCAGAGGACAACCTGTAGGAATCATCCGACTCTTTCCTTCCACCACTGTGAGTTCTAGAGATTGAACTCAGGTAGTCAGGCTTCAGGCTCAGAAGGGGTTTATCCACTGAGCCATCTTGTTGATCCTCATCGTCTTTTACCTTTGCCATAATCTTAATATATTACACTGTCCAAGTGAGTGATTGTCCCTTAGCCCATGCTCTAGTTCCTGGGTTCCAATGACCTTCTCCTCCATTCCTCTGCACCCACCCACCTATCACGAAGAACCCGTTCACTCCTGTGACCCCACCTATCATGAAGAACCCGTTCACCCCTGTGACCCCACCTATCACGAAGAACCCTTTCACCCCTGTGACCCCACCTATCACCACAAACCCTTTCACCTCCACGCTCTAAAGCTTTGATTTCCTACTCTCGGGCATTCTTTCCTCATTCCAGCCCCACATCTGCTCTCTGCCATCATTCAGTCTCCCCTCCCAGCCAGCTCCCTCCCCACAAGCTTTTGGTTTTCAGCACTCCTCTAGCCTCATCTCGGTCTACCTCCTGATTGGAAGTTTCCTTACTTCTTGGTGAGATAGAGACCATTAGACAGAGCCTCTCAACCACGTTCCTTAGCAACCAATTCACTGCCCATTTACTGCTGTTACTCATCCTCTGATTCAGATGCTTCTCCTACTAAATAAATGGATACCCTCTTCCAGTTTTGCACAGTAGGAAGACTGAAATAAAGGTACATTTGTTCTCCAGGTCGCTACAACTAATCTATTGGTGAGCTGTCACTCAAAGCCAAGTCTGATTCTGCTCAGTCAGAGATGAGGGAAAATAAGAAGAAAATAGAAAGCTCTAGTTTTCAGGTTCTTCTAAGCTTTGAGAAACAAACACAAGTGAAGCACCATGGGGACTGATATTGAGTTTGCATTACTTTAGAGGAAGATGGGTGGTGTTCTCTGTCTCCTGATTCCCCAGTTGGACACCCACAAGGAACCTGGTCACTGACAACATTTAAATTCTTTATACGGTACCCTGGTTAGTTGCCACCATCAAGCTGACACAGTCTAGAGTAATCTGAGGAATCCTTATATTGAAGAATTGCCTACATCAGATTGGCCTGTAGGCATGTCTGTGGAGGTCGGGTAGCTCAGTCAATTGATGGAGGTAGGAGGTTGCTCAGTCCACCCTCGGTGGCTGCATCCCCTAATCAGGTAGACCTGGGCTAATGAGACTGGGAGTGATCAATCAAGAAGCATTTCTCTATGGTTTCTTTTTCAAGTTCCTGCTTCAATTCCTACCTTGGCTTCCTCAATGATGAGCTGTGACCTGGAAGATGAAATAAACCTTTTATTCCCCTAAGTAGCCTTTAGTCATGGCAATAAATTATCACAAAAATAGAAAAGATACCAGAACATATAGTAAGCAACAGAGCAGGGACTCAACAAATGATGCTTACTAAGAAAAGTGTTGAGCTTGCTGACGCAGTGAGTAGGAGGGAAGAGGGAAAGGAAGTCACTGACCCAAACACTTCGCTCACACTCTTTGTGTCGAAGAAGCTATACAAGTTCACTTGAGCTCCCCATTGTGGTAAGAAAACCTTCTAAATGTAGTACAATTAAAGCGATGTTACTAGAGTCAACAATGGAATTTGGATTTAGGCCTTTTTCTAAAGCTCCCTCAGTTAGCTACACCACAGCTCTTTACCATAATCTTTTGCAGTATTTGGTGAATTGGTGCTAACCATCCATTTAAGAAGAGTCAGATGACATTTTAAAACACTCTCATATACAACACAACACACACACACACACACATATTTGTTGTTCAAAGTCATGGATTTTAGAATGACAGTCTATCATTCATTCTGCCTGCAGTTTTTCATGGCTTGAGTGTATGTGTGGGAACATGCACATGTGTGTGCATACACACAGAGAAAGATGTTTCTTTACTAAATCCACTGCATAATAACCTATGCACCGTTTGTTCTCCCTGTGCACATAACATATCCACACGTTCTCTGACCCAGTTCAGTTCAAGTGGTTGGCCTGTGGTTTTGTTTTTTTTTTTTCCAGTTACACTTCCTTTCAGAATCAAAGGCAAACTCCAGCTTCTTTCAGCAGAAATCAGAGAGAGAGAGAGAGAGAGAGAGAGAGAGAGAGAGAGAGAGAGAGAGATCCACTGAATATTGGTGAACACACACATAGTAGGTAAACTGTTAGCATAACGGAGAGACCCAAGGAGACGGTTCATAGCCTTGCAGATGACTCCTTGTCTCTTCTCGCTGCTCTTTCTACAGGACTTCCACAGGTGAATGAGGTTCATTCTGTGTTTGCCAAGTGAATCAAAAGTTTAAGGAAATGCATTGTTCTTCAGTAACCAAGGAAGCTTCCACTGTCTCAGAACCAGCTCCTGCAGCATTTTGGAATTAAGCTGTACTGTAAAGGTTCGTGAAACTCAAAAGAACCCTGGTGTCCAGTTAGAAGGTGTGGACAACAGGGATACCATGTGTCCTGACACGTCTCAGCTCTCAAAATGGTGACATGCATTACCTTACTGACAACCACCCTAATGTGTAAGGCAGGCAGGAGGTTCTAATTATATCCATTTATTTGGTAAGAATGTTGAGTCCGGAGCGTGTTGACGATACCCAAGGTTGCACGGCAGTCTCAAGATGGTGCACAGAGGAAAGCATGAGGAATCAGCTTTGTCCCCAGCTCTGCTCTTCCCCACAATGCCAAGGAAATGAAGAGAAACAAGGTAAATCTTTTCTGTCCAGCAGTACGTTCACGAACAAGGTTTTAAAAAGCCCCTTCAGTCGAGATGTACGAAATCTCTCTTCACTTACTACACCAAAGTACATGGTCATTTCCAAAATCCCCAGTAAAACAATACTTTTCTTTAAAGGGCATTTGCCTTTGTGTCAGTCACGGCCGTTTAATAATTTGTGGAGAATGAAATGGCCGTATCTTTACCAGACCTCGCTGCAATCACTCGGGTAAACAGCTCACAGCCGTTTGTGTTGTTCCTTGTGGGACAATGGGTTCAAAGTTATAAAATCTGGAAATATTTTACTAAAATGCTGCTGTAGGCATTTCTCATTTTGGATCTCAGTTGTCTCCACCCACTACCACGTCTTGCAGGGGAAGAACTTTTTATGACAGCCCATGAAGTGAACAAGCCAATTATTTCCATCGGGAGTACGTAAATGATCCTGTGGGCTCATTTCTCTACCTACCCAACTTCCTGCTCAATTAATGAAATACAGCCACCTTCCTCTTAGCCCGGCTACACTCATGCAAAATAAGTCCTTCCTGACTGAGCCCACCCTCAACTGTGTGAGGGATGGCTTCACACAGGATGATCATCTGTTGGTCAATGGAGAACAGGAAAAAGAAATCATTCTTTGAGGCAGACACAGCTCTTCCATGGAGCTTGTATTGTATAGGTGTCTGTGTGTACGGACATGTGTGTATGTGGATGTGCATACATATTTATGTACAGGTCAGAGGTCAGCCTTCAGAATCCATTGCTCTTCACTTGACTTATTTTTTTTTTTTAAAGATGGGATCTAACTATGTAGTCCTGGTTAGCCTGGAACTAAATAGACCAGGCTGGCCTCAAACTCAGAGATCTTCCTGCTTCTGTCTCGCAATTGCTGGGATTAATAGGGTATGGCACCATACCCAGAAACACCTCTTTTTTGAGATAGGGAATCTAAGGCTGCTCACTCAGAAAGGCTGGCTAGCCAGCAAGGCCTAGCAAAGTTGGGATTACAGACTGTCTTAGGTTAGCTCTCGGGCTACAACCTACAACTCACATGCTCATTCTTATGTGGCTGGCACATTTCTGAGTGATATCCCTATGTTTTATGTATATGAGTGTTTGCATATATGTATGTGCACCATATGTATGCTGGTATCCAGGGAGGGCAGAAGAGGGTTTCAGATCCCCTGGATATGGAGTATAGGTGTTTGTGAGCCACCGTGTGGGTATTAGGAACCAAACTCAGGCTTTCTGCAAGAACAGCAAGTGCTTCTAACCAGTGAGCCCACTGTCCAGGACCTCCCTTCCCTGCCCTGTGCCAATGTTTCTGTCAGAAGGCAAGTGAGATCCTCAAGAAAACCTGAGTGTGACAGGCTCGTAACTCCATTACTCAGACAGCTGAGATAAGAGGACCTTAAGTCCAACCTGAGACTTAAGCCCAGCCTGGGAAACATCAAAAACTTGTTTTTAGCAAAAAAAAATAAAAAATAAAAAAGACACTAGTGATCTTCAGAACAGACTGTAAAACTCGCTGTGCAAAGGATGAAGGAGAAACAAACAGAGAGAAGCTACAGGGAATACAGTTGTAAGAATAGAACCAACCGCTCGCTGCAAGCCACAGCTGTTCAAACAGGCCATGGGACAGAGAAACACAAAATAGCCAAGGAGAAAAAGACCAAGAAATGCTGTGTACAGATCCCTAGGAGGGAAGATGGGAGGGGAGGGAGGGAGGAGAGGAGAGAATAGGGGAAGGGAGGGGAGGGGAGGAAAGGAGAGGAGGCAAGGCTAGGGGCATAATTCTGTGGTAGACGTCTTCCCTAAAATGCACAAAGTCCTGGGTTCAATCTTCAGCTCTGAAAAGAAATTAAACCAGGAGTAATGGCAAATTCAAGGCCAACCTGAGTTATATGACAAGACCCTATCCTACACACACACACACACACACACACACACACACACACACAACACACACACAGAGGGGTAAGGTGGAGAGAGACTACAGACTGAGAGAGAGATTAAATGGGCAAAATAAATCTAGGGCTTTTCACTTGTGAAGAGATTATAAAAACCATGAGAGCATCCCTTTAGAATGCATATTTTCTACTATCCTAATGTTGATATGTTGCAGAATTTTATGTAAAGGTTTTCATCTGAGTCCAGTTTTCCCTATAAAATGGAACTCTTGCCTGCCTCCTTGTGTCAAGAGTTGGAAATGAGTCCTTGCCTTCTCCCTCTCCAGCAGCTCTCACAAAAATAGATTTGCTCACTCTCAAAACTCAAACATAGATACATGAGTCTACACAAAACATAGATGAATACCAATTGAAACATTGTGACTACTGAAAATGCCACTTGAAAAGGCATGAAGAATAGAAGACAAGCAAAAATAATACACTCCCTATGGTCACTATCAGTGGTTATAATTCCATAAACAGGCTACTGTTTGTCAATGAAGAAGAAAAATCAGAAAACATTGGACAATTAGAAACTGCTTTAGCAGCCGGGCGGTGGTGGCGCACGCCTTTAATCCCAGCACTTGGCAGGCAGAGGCAGGCGGATTTCTGAGTTCGAGGCTAGCCTGGTCTACAGAGTGAGTTTCAGGACAGCCAGGGCTACACAGAGAAACCCCATCTCGGAAAAAAAAAAAAAAAGAAAGAAAAGAAAAGAAACTGCTTTAGCTTCAAATAATTTAAAACATTCCTAGAAATATCTTTAAAATAACACAGGTTGACTTATAGTTTTAAAAATCTAGCTGCCAACCCTCACGGAAAAGTTATCTTAGTCATCTTTCTGTTGGTGTAACAAAATACCGGAGGCATTTACGTCATCACGGGAAAAGGTTGGCTTTAGCTCGACATTCTGGAAGTTCCTGGAAAGACAGAGAGACCACATGGCTTTGGATCTTTGAGGTATGACATGAGTGTGACAGAAAACTGAGCACACACCTCACAAGCCAGCATCAGAAAGAGGAAGTGGCCAGGCCCCTTCAAAGGCAATCTCCGAAAAACCTCACAAGAGGCTTCTGCACTTGAAGTTCCCATCGCCTCTCTGTAAGACCTCCCTGAAGACTGCTCTGTGAACACTGGAGCCCGCCTTCTACCACAGCAGAAGGCTGAGGAGATCAAGGCTTGCAGATTGAGGTTGGGCTCTTTATTTTTTATTACAAGATGGCTGTCCAGTGTGCATCAAAGTGAGAAGAGGAGCAAGGAGACTCTTCCTTCCCTCCCAACCTACTCCAATCCTGTGTGTGTAGAGGACTGGTCTGGTGCTGCATGTATTCAGATGTGAAACTCTGTATCCCAAGACTAGTTACTCTAAGACAAGGAGATCCTCGTGTATACCAGCTTTTGTTATGTAAACCTTGCCCCCAAGTTATCCCTGATTGATTAACAGAGATGTCTATAGCCTGGGCTGGGCAGAAGAGAGGGAGCAGAGTGAAGGTTCCCTGGCCTAGAGTCTGTGGTGGGGACCACGAGGAGGAGAGGAGGACCGAGGAAGAAGTCACAATGGGGTAGGGTGATCGTGAGTTCATGGCCATGAAGGCTGGCCTGTCGGAGTAGGAGCAGCCTAGGCAGGACATGGCAAGTGATATCTCGGTGTTATTGACAGAGAAGTAGACAAAATAACATAGAGAGTTGATATCTGCCCAGCTCTAGTGCTATAAGGCTCATTACAAATATAAAAGATTTTACATATTTTTTATTTGGGATCTATATGGTCTAAGTGGGGGAAAAAACAAAATAATATCTACCACAACATTTTGGTGAACCAACATGAGGTGAGAACTTATTTATAACCCAAATTGAAATATCAGATTCCAGGATAAAAGATGCCCTACCCTTTCAAGATAGAAGCCATGGTGGTGGCTAGGAAGGCAGGGGAAAATGGTTCCTTAACCATTTTTGGTTTTTTTCCCCAAGCCTTGCCAGGTTCGCATAGGGTCAGAACGCACCCTAGTTTGGCATGCACCATTCCAAGTGGGGTCAGAGCTCTCAGTAAGTACCACTGTGCCCAACCACATGCCAAGTCTTGCTACATTTCCACCCAGAAGTGGGACACTCAACTCCAGAGTCCAGCAAGCCCAAGACCTGTGTGTGAGACTGGTGAGGTGCGCTGACCGTCACTAGAGGAAGAGGTTGCTTGCCTCCCAAAGCTGAAATTAGAGAGAGCTAACATAAGGTAAGCTATCATGCTGCTCTGATTACCCAACCAGTCTCCTTAGATGAGGGACTCCCCAGGAGAACTGATAACGACTCAGCCTAGCACATGATACAAAAGCCAGGATGAAACCTCTGAGCAAGTACAATATGCTGGAGAGTGTGCCATGCACTAAGACGGAAAGCATTTAACGGAAAGCGTTTAAATAAAGTTGAATAACGGAGAAGGATATTAAATTAAGAGAAAGAGAGGAAAGAGAAAGACAAATAAATCCACATAGGTAGTAACTCTCTAAAGAAGGGGGAAAGAGATCAAAATTGATATAAACGTTTTCCGGAGTACATAGATACTAAGTAAATAAACCCATGTCTTTGATCCCAATACTTGGGAGATAGAGACAGATTGGTTCTCTATGAGTTCAAGGCCAATCTGATCTGCAGAGCAAATCAAAACCAGCCCAGGCTATACAGAGAAACCCTGTCTCAATAAATAATAATAAACATATATCACTGTGGAGGAGGGTATTTGGACTCCATACAGTCTTGTTTTGATTTATAAAGATGAAAATGGTTGTATGTTCAGTAGTAATGATGATATTATACATCCTTATTATGGATGGCCCTGGTATTGTTTGTATTTTGATGGTAATTCCTCTATCCTGGGAGGGACCGCAGACAAGGAGTGAGTCACCTACTTAGGTGACTTCTTACAACGCAGGAAGCAGGAAAGAGACAGGGCCTTTTCGGATTGGATAGCATGAGGGCAAGTTGTAGCAGCTTGTGTCTCCCAGTTTCAATGGAGGATCTGCCAGGATTCACCACCGGAGGATTTAGATTTAATATATCTTACAAGATTAGGATTCCAGTTGTTGTGCCCAGCGATTGAGTTGCCATTGTTTCTGAGCTAAGTGTGTGTTGTGTTTTCCTTCACGCAGTGGCTGGATTGGGTTCCAGAGAAAGATACCGTGGCAAAGCGTGGGTTTGCCAGATGTGCGCTGCAAAGGCCGTGGGGAATTTGAAGCAAGGGGCTGACATGGTAGCAACCCGCCAGTGGGAACTTAGTGAGATGGGTGGAGAGATTTTGGAGCTCTGAGTCACAGAGTCTCCACAAGCTAAGAACAGACCAGTCAGCCCACCGGGGCAGAGAGTAGCAGGACATAGTGAGGGAACCTGGCATTCATTTTTAGTATTTCCCTCAACACATCCTCTTTAAGGTCAAAATGGAGCAGACCTGGACAAAAATGGGGTTGCTAGATTGGATCAGTCTATACTTATAATAACTTCAAACTGCTGGGCAAAGGGTATGTAATGTTGGGACGATGCTTTGTCTGTGTCAACAGAAAAGGAGAAAGGGCTTTAGATTCTGTCCAAAATAATAAGGCTTAGATTTAATGGTGGGAGACCTCCTGACGATCTTGGCTGCAGAAAGGAAGAAAAAAAAAAAAGGGACCAACTGAAAGAGATACTGTATAATGCTAATCTTTCTATTGAGACAACTCTGTCTATGTCTCCAGCCAGAACTGCATCTATTCATGTCCAATCTTGTTGTCTGCAGAGTCCTCAGGACTCACCATACCATCCTTTCATATGTATGGATGGAGATTTACAATACAATTTGGTTACAATCCAAACTGACTTAAGAAAGACAGATGTCTTTCACCTGCTCAAACAAAGAACATAAAATCTTCATTAACTGAGCTGTACACCTCACACATTCCAAACATCGTTGGTACAAAACTGTATATTACTTATAAAAGCTTATATGTTCACAGAAAATGACAACTAAGGAAGCAGACTCAACAAGATCCACCCTTGAGGATGCTGGGATGCCGGATCCTGCCTCAGACTACCTCAATGCTGTTTCCTCAGGAGACTTACTTCCAGAACGGCTTTAGGGAGGGCTGCTGACCTCAGAGACCTCGGTTCACCCAGCCTTGCCGACTGATCTGACCAGGACTCAGTTAAGCCCTGAACTTTCCCATCCCACAGAGACTGGACAACAAATGATACAGCTAGCTAGCTCTCAGGACTTGGACAATATCCCAATTTTCTTAGGGTCCCCAAAAGATTCATTGCCCTGAATCAGCAAAAAGCAATTTAAAAAAAAACTATAGTCCCAGTCACTTAAGTTGGGGTGAAATAGTTTTGGTTCTTTTATTCGTTGCCATTTCAGGGGATGGATACAAATAGTTATGGTCTTGGACAGAGAAAAAATGAAACAGGGAGCTTAAACTCGGGGATTTTTATTTTTCCTTTTCTTTAGCCTTCTTTTTAAATAAAGGGAAAGATATTAAGAAGAAAAGGGGGGAATATAGAAATATCACATAAAATAATAGGATAAAGAGCAAATTATTGAATTTACTCCTCAACTTAGAACTATTGTCAATCTCAAATAAGGTTATTTTTGAAACACTGGTACAGAAATTTGCATGTTGATGCAGAAATATGGTTATTTGTATAGGTTGTTATATACTGATACAGATGTACGATTTTCATTGGTACAAATCTTTATATACAGCTAAAAATTTAAAGTTACTTCTGTTACAACATAATGTATGTATGTTTCAACTCTGATATAGATTTTTATGCCTATGTAGATAATTTGAAAATGCAAGGTTTAATCCCAATCCTTTTTAATAGATGCTATTGCAAACTGTTAAAGATGATTGAAAAATACAAGTTAATGGTTAGACAGTCAAACTCATGGTCATGTCAGATACTAGTCTAGATCAGCACAAAAATATACATTCTAGGTTAAACAGATAATAAATACCTAGAAACAAGCAACTTTTGCTTATTCAAATATGCTATGAATAGATGGTCTTCAAAAATCTCAGAGACTCATAGAATATGGCATTTAAAGATGTTTTATCAATTTAAGGCCCTTTGGCATTGATTTGTGTCAGGTTCTGGCAGCACCCATTCTACTTCAATGAAGATAATGAGCATCAATAACCTCCATATGGAGTCGCAAGCTAGACACTGGGCGAAAGAAAATGCTCTGACTTGATCTGTAGACACAATGCTCTCCAGAAAGGACAACAGATGCAGAGAAGTCAACTGCCAAGCTCTGGCAAGACAGGATAAGCAAGTCCTTCATAATTCTTGCTTCACAAAACATCTGTCAGGTATTCTGGACCAGAAGGCTGAAGATGATGCTCCAATGTTTTAGGAATATTTGTGGATTGTCCAGGTGGTCATCTGACTGTCATTTCTATAATTCTGGAAGTGCTTGCCTGTACTTCCTGAATACTCAGGTAATATTTATTTCCTTCTCAAGTCTCTGAGGGGATTGAAAACTAGATAGTCATATAGTCTTACAACTAAACTTAAATTATAAGTATCTAAGAAAAAGTTTTATAGTCTAAGGAGATGTTTTAATGTTGGTAACTGCAGTTATAAAGGTTGAAGGAAATTATAAATGTGTCTTTTAAGGTCAGTAACTACAGTTATGGAAACTAGAGAATGTAAATGCTTAAGATGGTAATGAGAAAATGATTTAGATACAGAACTCTGAACTCACAAGACAGGATAGATGATAGAATATTTTATCCAAAGTTTCCAAATACAGATGGACTGGACTTTATGAATGTAACTCTTGCCTAATAGTTTTCCTGATTGTTTCATAATTATTTCCCACTGTATGCTGTTTATCATTATAAGAGAAAAAGTCCTTTTTATTTAGACAAAAACGGGGAAATGTTGAGGGTTGGTCTGGTGCTGCTTGTATTCAAATGGTAAGTTATATACCCCAAGATCTAGTTGTTCCAAGTAGAGAAGATCCTCATATATACCAGTATATACAAGCTTTTGTTGTGTAAACCTTCCTCACTCCCAAGTAATCCCTGATTGAGGGGGGGGGGAGGCAGAAGAGAGGGAGCAGAGTGAAGGTTCCATGGCTTGGGGTCTGAGTCAGGGACCATGAGGAAAAGGCAAAAGGAAGAAGTTGTCATGGAAGTGGTTGATTGTGACCCATGAAGGGTTGGACCTGTTGGAGTAGGAGCAGCCCAGGCAGAACAAGTGATATCTCGGGGTTATTGACAGGGAGATAGACAAACTAGCATAGACGGTTGATATCTGCCCAGCTCTAGTGCTATAAGGCTTGTTATAAAAATAAAGGTTTTTATATGTCTTTCATTTGAGAACTATATGGTCTAAGTGAGTTAAAAAAAACAACAAAATAATAATGATATTTACCACAACACACAAGTGTGGTGTGTGTGTATTCTGTATGTGTCTATGTTTGTGTCTGTCCGGCTATCTGTCTGTCTGCCTGCCTGTGTAAACAAAAGCCTTCCCCAAACTTCCTCTCCCAACCTAGAAAATTCCCAAGTGCTGCTGGGAAGGCAAGCATCTGCATTTCCCATGAGAGCCGGTTTGAAGAGAGGCCTCGGGGTAATCTGTGGTTAACCCAACACCAAATGTTGATGAAGTTCCTATTTCTGCTATTCTCTTTTTCATTTAGCCAAGAGTTGCCATTTTAAACACATTTTAAAATTAGGTTCACATGGTAAATATTATAATTGTGTTTATTCTGTGGAATCATACCCCGTTTTTCATCTTTTTTATGAAAACGGTTACTCTTCCGAAATACTGGAGTTGGATTTTTTTTTCTTTCTTTCTTTGTTCCAACTCTTTTTTTCTTGGATAGTTTCTTTATTTACATTCCAAATGTTATCCCCTTTCCAGGTCTCCCTTCCAGAACCCCCTATTTCATTCCCCCTCCCCCTGCCTCTCCACCACCCACCCTGGCACTCCCCTACACTAGGGCATCAAACCCCCTTAAGCCCAAGGGCCACTCCTCCCACTTATGTCCAACAAGACCATCCTCTGCTATCTGCAGTTGAAGCCATGGGTCCCTCCATGTGTACTCTTTGGTTGGTGCCAATCCCCGGGAGCTCCAGGGGATCTGGCTAGTTCACACTTTTGCTCCCCATATGAGGCTGCAACAATTCTTCATAGAGTTAGAAAGAGAAATTCTCAAATTCATTTGGAATAACAAAAAAACCCAGGATAGCGAAAACTATTCTCAACAATAAAAGAAGTTCTGGGGGAATCACCATCCCTGACCTCAAACTGTACTACAGAGCAATAGTGATAAAAACTGCCTGGTATTGGTACAGAGACAGGCAGGAAGATCAGTGGAATAGAGTTGAAGACCCAGAAATGAACCCACACACCTATGGTAACTTGATCTTTGACAAAGGAGCTAAAACCATCCAGTGGGAGGGGGGGTGGAAGACAGCATTTTCAACAAATGGTGCTGGTTCAAATGGCAGTCAACATGTAGAAGAATGCAAATTGATCCATTCTTATCTCCCTGTACAAAGCTCAAGTCCAAGTGGATCAAGGACCTCCACATAAAACCAGATACATTGAAACTAATAGAAGAGAAAGTAAGGGAAAGTCTCAAACAAAATGGGCACAGGGGGAAAGTTTCTGAACAGAACACCAATGGCTTATGTGCTGGAGGTGGATTTCTAAAAAGCTACTTACCACTTAATGGTGGAGGGAAAAATCTTTAAAAATCTTACTTATAAAATCTGAATTGGGGCTGACAGGTGAAGGTGATTGCTGCCAACATTGATAGCCAGAGTCCCATGTCTGGGGAACCACACAGTGGAAAGAACTGACCCCAATAAGTTGTCTTCTGATTTCCATGTGTGTGTAAATACACACACATGCACTCCACACACACACACAGACACATGCATGCATACACACACATGCACACAAAATAATAAATTTAATAATTTTAACAAAAATTTTTACCTAAATTTAAGGAAAGGTAAGACAGAAATATCTGACCAATATTATGTATTACCTAAAATAAACCTGAAAGCAAAAAGCAAAGTACAGACAATGATCAGAAGAGCCAAGGTTGTCCCATGTCCTGAAGGTGCTCATACTCAGCTCAGGATGTCATGACACTGGGCTGGCAAATGTCCCTTCTAAGCTTTGTAAGCTTGTCCTCCCCTCCATGCTGCATTACCCCTTCCCCTGATACAAACATTTTTCCCCACATTAAGATTTGGTAGAGGGGGCTGGAGAGATGGCTCAGTGGTTAAGAGCACTGGCTGCTCTTCCAGAGGTTCTGAGTTCAATTCCCAGCCACCATATGGTGGCTCACAACCATCTGTAATGGGATCTGATGCTCTCTTCTGGTGTGTCTGAAGACAATGACAGTGTACTCATATAAATAAATAAACTTATTTAAGAAAAAATAGACTTGGAAGAGGGGGCTGACTGTAATGGCACAAACTTGACATCCCAGCAGTTGGGAGGCTGAGACAGAAAGATTTTATGTTCATGACCATCCTGGGCTACATAGTAAGACTATTTAAAAACAGACTTGAGGTATTTAGTATTGAGTGACACCTTGAGCCCAATATGTAAGCCTCAGTCACCCCAGCTGTCTCCTGGGACTGCCCTAGAGCCTTCAGTGTGGTGCCTATCAGGTGAGCCAGCATTCATGAAGTCCCAAGGACAAGGGCCAACTAAATTCCCTCATTGCTTTCTCTTCCCAAAGTTGACCTTGCAAAGGCCCCAAGTCCTGGACTGTTTTGACCTCCTCTGTGTGTAATACCTGGACTCCTCCTTTCCTTATCACTCTGGCATGCTGAGGGTAGGGGTGGGAGACCTTTCACATAACAAGCGCATTCTAGAATCTAAAGTCTCCCAAGTATCAACAAGTTGATCTTTTATAAGTTATACTGTACGAACTCACAGTTCAGAACAAATTGACAGACTGACAGATGTCCAAATGATTAGAGATGCTTGCAAGAAGAAGAAAGATGCTGTCTCTGCCACAGACATGCCCTACAGCACACCTCACTTGCCAAAGTCTGGCTGAAGTTACCCCCAAGATGTCTTCTTTCCTTAGGGAAGAGCTTGCTCCGTGTCATTTTAAAGTCATGGGGGTTTGCTTACCTGGCAGTTCACAGTGTAAGCCCTCTTTTATGACAGGCAATTATGGATTCTAATGAACACTATTTCGATAAGGATAATTAATAGGCTCTCATACTTAAATACCAATTACCGACCCATGGTTCTGCAAAGTCATCCTCTCCGATTTCCTGAGCTTTAGCCTTTGTCTTCTAGCTTAACATTTCCACATCACAAGCCTCTTTCTTCACCTTTTCCGGTTCATACAAAATCACAACTCTCAAATCTAAGGCAATAAAAAGGAGTTTATTCTAAAGCCAAAAATGAGTGACCATGGACCCAGAACATAGTATCCCAGTGTGCCGGCTGATTTATGTCAGTTTCACACAAGTTCACACAAGCTAGCGGGGCCACTTAGGAAAAGGGACCCTCAATTGAAAAAATGTTCCCACCAGATTGGTCTGTGGGCAAACCTGTGATGTACTGTCATTGATTGATGATTAATGTGTGTGGGACCAACCCATTGTGGGTGGTGCCATCCCTGGGCTGGTAGTCTTAGGTTCTATAAGAGAGAAGCTGAGCAAGCCAGGGGAAGCAAGCCAATAAGTAACATTCCTCCATGGCCTCTGCATCAACTCCTGCCTGCAGGTTCCTGTCCTGAGTGCCCTCAGTGATAGAGGGTTTCCTGGAAGGGTGAGATAGAATAAACGCATTCCTCCTCAAAGTGCTTCTGGCCACAGTATTTTTATTACAGCAATAGACACCCTTAAGACACCTGGTTACCCCAAATACCATGACCCATTGTGGGAAGAGTTTCATGGAGTTCTCAGAGTGAGAGGAAGAAGAAAGTTGCAGAGGCAACTGTGGTTTCTAGCACAGTGGTAGACTCAACAGGTACATGCGTTACAACAGAACAAGAAGCTCTCTTCTATGTGAGCATCGGATGCTCTGATGGGCTGGCAGGAGCTAGGGGATCTATTTGCACATTCCAAAAAAATGTTTTACCTCATGTTCACAAGGACATTAGAGGGAACAGGTGGTCAATCAATGGCTCTTGAGGGGGACAAAGACAGTTCAAGCCAGTTTGGCTCTGGACCTGCAACCTTCCAGCTCTTCACAGTCATGGTAGTTTTAACCAGTCTATCAGCCTTACAGAATCTTTCCACAGATGAGGTTTGTTCAACTCCTCCCCCTAATGGCCTTTCTTTTTCCACATTATTATTTCTCAGAGCTGTGTGCTGACGAGAGAACACTATAAAGAAAAGTTCTACCAGTCCCCACCCTCACCCCATCCTCACTCCCTGACTCTCCTGTGAAGGCTCAGGGAACCTCTCTGTGAAGGGGGCAGGGTGGTAGAAAGCCTGTAAGAACCGAAGGAGGGGAGGAGTGTGGTGAATCGCTGACTTCCAAACATGGCATGGCCACCATACTTGTGAACTCACAGTGACTGTGGCTGCCTGAAAAAGATCAGCACAAGATAGGGCAGGGCAAACTTCCAGTACGGAAGGGGCAGGGGCTCGTGGGGCCCTACCCTAGATGAAGAGCTATTGGCAGTTGCTGGCAGCTAGAAAAGAAATAAATGTTTTTCTCTGGGGGTGTGACCACCAGTAGGGTGTCCGTGCTTCATGGGATGACTCCACAGTCATACCCATGCAGGTCGCACAGGCTGCATTCAGTGAGATGTTAAAAATAATAATAAAGTAAAAAGAATTGAAGTTAGGAGAAGTTAGGCATGTTGAGAGGAACAACTGGAAGAGGGATGATGGTGGATATGATAAAGATACATTTAAGTATGTATGAAATTATTAAAGAATAAATTCAGGAAGGAAGGAGGGAGAGAGAGGGGTGGGGGAAGGAAGGAAGGACAGAAAGAAAGAAGAAGAGAAGAAGTTGGTTGGTTAGTTTGTTAGTTAGTTAGCTAGCCAGTTAGTTAGTTAGTTAGTTAGTTAGTTGTTAGTTAGTTAGTTAGTTAGTCTGTTCATTCATTCTAATGGAAACTCAGCAGTGGGTGTGATCAGACACTTGTCTCTAAGGAAACTAGTTCTCAAGTGTGTCCCCTGGGCATGTCTCTCCAAGATGGCCTGCTCCCATCACTACTGGGCTAGTGCATTTAACATTCAGTGTGTGTCAGATGTCCCCAGGAATTCAGAAGAGGGGACACCCAGGGACTGGGTACAGGACAGAGGCCCTGTGATCTGAGATATTGTTTCCAGGCATGGCTCCATTGCACCTGAGTGAAGCGGATCTCTCTAGTCGTTCATTTTCTTGTTGACAAAGAATGAGAACTCAACTCAGTGAGTTGGAGCGCTTGCTACACAAGGGCCTGAGTTCAGGTCCTCAGAACCCACTTAAAAGTCCAGATGTGGCCACTCACACCTGCAACAGCCATGTTGTGGTTGAAGGGCTCTCTAACAGGCCCAAGTATGGCAAAGATGGCACTAGCATACCTATCCCTCTTCTCTTCCTCTCCCTTGCTAAACCATTAGATTGCATTCCTAAGCTAACTACTAAGGTCTATTCCCTTATTTGGACACTTCCTTATGCCTGACTGAAACTCCAAGGTCCAGCTATCAAAACATCAAGGTCTAGCAATCAAAATTCATTATTTGGCTACACTGTCTAACTGGCTCACCAACTTATCCTAGAACAGACTTCCCCTTTTCTCCTTAAAAACCCACTCCTGCAGAAACACCTGCTGCTGTCTTTTCCCTAAGCAGAGACAGTACCACCCCACAACCCCAAACCCCTACCCTAAGATTGTCCCCCTAAGGTAATAAATCTCCTTTGTGCGAGAATGTGTGTTCTGTGCCAGCTCTGAGGCCCTTTCAATGCTCAGCCGAGATAAGGGGATTGCTGGGACTCGGTGGCCAGCAGCCTAGATCCAGGCTTCAGTGAGAGACTGTGTCTGGAAGAAATATGGTGGAGAGTGACAGAGGAAGACACCAATGCCCAACTCTGACATACACACACACACACCACACACACACACACACACACAAAGGTGTGCATGCACCAGAGAGGGGCACTCTACAGAGTTCTGTAAACATTTAATTAGATCTTAAGTGATGGTAGGTGTGGTTTGGTAATAAAAGTTTGCCTATCATGTGTAAAGCCCTGGGTTCTGTTCTGTTTCCAGCATCTACACCCCCCTATTTCTCACACACACACACACACAGAGAGAGAGAGAGAGAGAGAGAGAGAGAGGAGAGAGAAAGAGAGAGAGAGAGAGAGAGAGAGACTCAGATCACATATACAAATCAAATACCTGGGACATAGAAATACGTGAGACCCTGGACATTTCTGCTATTTAAGTTAACCAGCCCATGGCTTTATATTATGGCAACCTTGAGCAAGCATATACACCTATCAGCCCCATGATTTAACCCAGTGATGCCAATTTCGAATTAGACCTCCAGACATGTCAGAAAACATCTTTGTCTCATGCAAGAGTGCTCACATTGTTGTTGTTGTGTATGTTTAAATGTTTCAAACATGCTGCTTACTTGAAGAGAGGAAATAGCGCAGTGGCCTAGGAGGAGCAGTCAGTGCCCTTGGCATGGAAACAAGGGAAGTGGAGGTTGAACTCTGTTGCTATTAACTTTTTCTGAGCTCACATAAAAGCACAGACTTGAATTTAGAAGCAAAAGGAGGAAAGAGCACAAAGAAAAAATACTTCAGTGGGCATTAAGAAAAAATCCACACATAACAGCCAGAGGCAATCCAGGGCATTTAAAATCACACATAACTGTTAAAGAAGATAAACTACCTCAACAGAAGGCAGGCACTCGATTTGATATTTCTGGAAAGTGGAATATTATGTAGGTGTCAACAAAGACCCAGAATGCACTGCTAAATTTTTTTTTAAGTCGAGTTTAAAAAGCAACACATCCATGATGATTTTGGTAAGCTGCTTCCCGTCATGCTGTTTTGGAAATTTCTGAAAAACATCCCAGATGCCTGCTTCATTTTGTTCTATTAGCATTTAGTTAAGAAATAAAAATGTTTTTTAAAAGGCTTTAAAAAGCACATTAAAAGAATGAAGTGGGAAAAGACAACAGGAGACATCATGGGCCTCCACAGAACAAAGGACACTCTTATCAAATAAGCAACAAACGGGGAAGGAAAACATCTGTTTCAAATTTGATGCCTTGAAATGGATGGGGGTGTGGCAGCATGTGCCCAGCCCAGTGCAAAGAGGAGATAGGACACTTAGTCCCCCACACCTGTTGATCGAGGGAGCCTCAGATATCTCACTGGTCCTTCTCTCCATTAGAACGTGAACATGACTCGGGACATAAATAGGAAGCCCCTATGCATGACCATGTCAAGAGACAAAGTACCAGCATGAGGCAAAGGATCTGGGAAGAGGGTGGCCTGCACCCTGCAGTCTGCACTCTTGCTATCGTCGGTGTGGGGACACCAGGGTCTCTGAGGGTTGAATGAGTCTAGCCTCTCATGAAATGCGTGTGCCTCCACAGTGAGGAGCCTGTGATGACTCCATCTGGCTTCTCCTATCTCACATAGCCAGGATACTGACAGTAGCGGAAGGCTGAGGCCCCAGGATAGGTGAGAACAAAGGAAAAAGTAACTGTAGGAGTCTGTGGGTTACAAGGTTAAAGCCCTCTCTGAGGTTTTGGTTTTGGTGTTTGAAACAAAGTCTGACTATGTAGCCCAGGTTATCCTGAAACTCTACAGCCTCCTGTCTCATTTTTGGTGTTTGAAACAAGGTCTCACTATGTAGGCCAAGCTGTCCTGAATCTCTACAGCCTCCTGTCTCAGACTTCTAAGTTCTGGATTTACAATTATCCACTTCTGTGCCTGACTTTGAAGTTATTTTTTAATAGTTTCATAGGAGCTAAAACAGGAGCATGCATTTGCCCTAAGTCTAAATGTCAGACAGCTGGAGGCAGAACCCTACAGAAGTGCTCAGCAAACGCACAGCACTTACCCAGTGTGTGGTGTCACCGGTCTGACACAGCCAGGTGTGTGCTGTATCTCGTTTGGCACACAGTACCCTGCCAACTCACTCTTCTGGTGTGGAGGACACTGACACGCCCAGGTCACAAGCTTTAAGTGGTCTTTGATCCTGGATTTAAAAGTTCATCAACTGCTTCATTAAAATATACTATTGTAAGCTGGACACAGTGGCTCCACCCTTTCTGAGAGTTTGGGGCCCGCTGTCCTTGTGCAGTGGGCATAAACAAAGTCTACCCACTTTCTGAGCTCCTGATGACAAACTGAGGTGCTTTTCCTCCAAACTTCCTGTTGGCAACTAATGAGTAGTTACTGTGTTTCCTTACAGAGGTTACTTCAGGATCATGGGGTGCCACCGAAAAGGCCAAGTTTGGAAGTCTTCACTCAGCAGGACAATGGCATTCCCTCTTTCCAATCGTAGCATAGAAGCCCCCTCCCCTAGTCAGCCCCCACTTACAGCCTCTAGCCCCTCCCCAAGGCTCCCGTACGACTGGGTGGCACAGTGGCTGGACACTCAGGTGTGGGTTCCACGGCCCTCTCACCTGCTCCTTCTATGACACAAGCAGTCCACACACCCAACAGAACTCCAAAGATTGTCCTATACAGCAGCAGCCTGGTCTGCATACGAGTTACAGGCCAGTCAGGGTCACACCATGTCTAAAATATAAACAAACAAACACATACATGCATGAATACATACATACATACATGCATGCATACATATATACATACACAACTACCATGGAAGATAGAACATGACCATGACAATATAAGGCAAGAAGCAAGTTTAGACTATAATCATGTGTAAACACAAAGAGCACCATAGCCCCGATCCTGAATAACCTTAGTGCCACTGCCTCCAGCTGAGGCTTAAGCCTTTCCCTTGCCACCCCACCCCAACCCTGACCTATTCAGCCTTATTGATGTTCAGTCATCGAAATGGTCCCACTTGCTGGCAGCATCCAAGTCAGAGCAAAGACCTGCTATCAAGAATCCTAGCTCCCATTGCCTAGCAGGAGCCCGAACCCTACAATTATTCTTTGGACACCCTCTCTTATCAACCTGCCCCATAGTAAGTGTTGAACACTCAACCCTTCTTTGTTTAACCAGGCATGTTCCTTGAGGTGTCTAGCCATAGGGACTTGTCAGGGTGGAGGTCTGCCCAAGTTCAGATTAAGTGTTTGGTGCCCCTGACTTGGAAGCCTGGGTTCAGTAACTCTGCACAGAAACCTGAATGTTCAAGGTGCCCTGTGTCTTCCTGGGAGGGAAGGGCAGCTGAGCTTGAGCCCTGGTATCTCCTGGAAACCCTCAGCATAGGAAGTGCTTTGATTTCCTAGCAATAGGCTCCCTTGAATGTCTCTGGTACACCTTCTGCCAGGTGTGTAAGACAGCCCGCGCCTGTAATCCCTGCACTTGGTGAGCAGAGGCAGGAGGATCAGGAATTCAAGGTCATTTGGGGCTCCATATTGAGTTTGAGGTCAGTCTAAAATACTTGAGATCTGTCTCCTAGATAGATAAATAAATAAATACACAAACAAATACCTAATCGAACACTGGTCTATGCTAAACATGTTGGCAGTGTCACTGTGAGTAGTGAGTGAGTTGAAAACAGGAATAATTATGTCCACAATGTTGCTTACTAACATTAGCCCAGTGCTTCACAAACATGCTCTCCCTCCATGGCCTTTTCCAGTCACATGTTCGCTAGGGAGGAGTGATGCTTTTCTCCATTACACAGAAGGCATGAGTGAGGCCTGAGGCTTTTGTGTGTTCTCTGGTGATGTCTTCCTGATGGTCAGAGAGCTGACATTCAAGCGCTGGGATTTGAACCTGGATGGATACTCAAGCTGTCTACTTCATAGCATATCCTTCAGAGTACATGTTAATTGTTTCAATAGTATTTCCTCTATACGGTGTTTTACAATCCAAGTTCAATGGCACCATGAGTTCAGTCAGGCCTCCTTACCTAAGTTGTACTAGTGAGTGCAAATTTCCATACTAAAAGCAAAAGCCATACCACAAGTATTAAATAAACATCACTCCTCCCAAAAACTTTGTGCTACTTTCTTTCTGAATGATTTTGACCATGGTTATGAACCCTAGGCCCTCTGGTAGGATTGGCTTCGGGACAATTTCCTGACAGTGATAAGAGACTTGCTCCTTATCATGACCCTCACCAGTCTGTACTGAGGCCCCACTCTGAATGTCCCCTGCCTCCCCAGCTCCATCGTTCTCTCTAGAAACACAGGGCAAAGATTCTGAGTCTCACGCAAATTTACTTTTGTAGAGCCAATGCACGGTGTGAAGTCTTTTGGCTCTAAGTTGATGATCCTGCCCCTGTCCCTGCTGCCCATTTGCACCTGGCTTTCTGTAGTGTGTGTGTGTGTGTGTGTGTGTGTGTGTGTGTGTGTGTGTCTGTGTTTGTGTGTGTGTGTCTGTGTGATTCCTCCTCAATGATTCTCAGTTGAGACATAGTCTCCCACTTGGGAGAATGGCCCCCCCCCAAGCCCATATGGCTTTCTGGTGCAAACAGAAGTAAAGAATCTCTCTTCTTGCCTCACACCAGACTAGGTATGGCTCAGCTCTGCTTCCACACACAGAGCAGGGCGTGGACCTGATTAGACTCTTAAGCAGGAGTGTAGGAGTGTTAGGGCTGAAGTCTGTAGTCCACAGCAAAGACAAGGTAATAGCTGACACAGAAGAGAAAGAGGCAAAAGGGAAGCAGAGCAAACAATGTGAGGAATGGAAGGACCTGGGGGTTATTTTATCGGATGTGTGTTTGCCTGGATGAATGCACAGCAGCATGAGTGTGTGGTGCCCGTGGAGGCCAGAAGAAGGGGTCAGGTCTCTGGAACTAGAATTACGGGAAGTGCTGAGTCTCTTCATGGGTGCTGGCAACCAAACCAGCAAGTGATCTTAGCTGCTGAGCTGTCTCTCCAGCCCTGGTAAACGTAACTGAAAAGGTGAAAGGTCTTTTTGGTGTGCGGGCAGCAGGTCACAGTCTCCCACTGACTCCCCATCCCCCTTTCCCACTCCACATCAAACACACTCCTAACTAGTCACCCTCCCACATGGCAGAGTTCTTCCGGTGTCCCTGTGTGATGCTTATCAGCTGAAGAGAAAGAGGAGGCTCAGTGTTGAGGAAGAAAAGCCAATTTTAAAGTGTGTGTGTGTGTGTGTGTGTGTGTGTGTGTGGGGTGTGTGTGATGGGGTTGGGGAGATACATAATGACTTCAGAGTGGCTTCGTCCTCTGGAAACAGCTGGAGGGCAGTCCTCAGTCACCTTGAACAAAGCTCAGAGTCTCAGGAATGTGCAGGGTAGTAGGTTCATGGCACGCATGAAGAATGAAGCCCTTTCTGTATTCAAGTACCTGTTTGAGTCAGTGTGTGTGTGTGTGTGTGTGTGTGTGTTGTGTGTGTGTGTGTCTGTGTCATTCCTCCTCAATGATTCTCAGTTGAGACATAGTCTCCCACTTGGGAAAATGCCCCCCCAAGCCCATATGTCAATGCATAGCCTGGTACCAACTGAAATATTGCTAGAAATTATTAAGAGGTGGAACCAACATAGAGATCTCCCAGCTCTTGGGTGAGACAGTGAAGAAAGAGTGAGAACGGGGCTCTCACTCCTTTTTCACTTCCCAGCTATGAGGCAAGAAGTTGCTTGGCTCCATCACAGAGTCCTGTTATGAAATCCTGTCTCTTTCACAGGCTCCCAGACAACAGGGTTGGTGGTTCATGATCTAACTCTGAGCGAAGTTGAGACACAGTCTATAAGTTGGTTTAGTTACTAGTCACTAACAGATGAGGCCCATGATGTTGCAGGAGGTGACAGAGAGCTACATTGTCAATCAACCAGCTAGGCCCGGATTATGAAAAGGCAGAGCAAGGCGTTATTAAGAACAAAGTTGCCACAAATGAGAGTTCAGGAATCCGTCTGCTTTGAGCTGTCTGTTTAATTTCCACAAATATCTGATTGGCATTTCTAGTTTCCAAAGACATTTCATTTACAGCACCATTGAATGTTCTTCACCTGTGACAGGTGTGATTGCGCACATCCATAGTGGGGGATTTCCATGCAATTAGCAAGAGGTTATTGAAACTCCAAAGTTTTAACAACCCCCGCCCCCAAATGTGATGTTACACTTTGGCAATCTTGCCCTTGAGAAGAGAAGGAGGATTTTTAAGCAACAAAACTCCACAATACTGTAACAATAACCTCAAGCCTCCAGGAAGAGATGGCTCTCCCTTGTCAACCCTTTCTGGATAGGGCTTACTCCATTTCAGAGTCTCTGGCCTGAAGGTGCCAGTCCCACCTAGCTAAGAAAAGTCCATGTAAATAAGAAAAGTCTTGGGTTGGAGTGGGGTAGATAGAAACAGAGGAAATGCCAGAAAATAACATGTATTTTCCAAATTCTAAGAACGTTTTATATACTGAAGATTAGGATCTGATACAGGTTCTGCTGTAGAACGGGTTTCCTGGTTTGACCAACTCGTTCCCACTCACGGTCATGTGAACGGAAATAAACTCAGAAGCACAAAAGGTGACAGGACATAAGGCAATGACAGAGCTATAGAGAAGGCACGCTGCCAGTGATTACTAACCACATTCAAAACTCAAATCAAAAGGTAACCGAATTCAAGTCTCATGTAGAAAGGCTAGTCTCAAACTCACTGTGTGGTCAATGGCTGCCTCAGGTTACTAAGAGCTTCACTCCAAGTGCATGTCCGTGTAGCTAAGGTAGTTTCCAGCCACAGCACAGCAAATACAAGACCTTTTAAAATACTGCTTGTAAACAGTAATCCTAGTCTAACTGTGGTGGCAGATGCCTATAAACCCTGAACTCAGGAGGCTGGGGCTGAAGGATGAAGAGTTCCAGACTAGTCTGGGAGAGAGAAGGTATGAATCCTGCAGAATAGAGGACACTATTGGGCTTGAGGTGGGGGAGGGGCGTGTCCATCAATAATGTCTAAGCATGGTTATAGGTGGTAGTTTAGAAGTAGAGAAGGGTACCAAACTTCTTCCCTGGGAGTACACAGCAATGTCTAGAGGAACTTTTGGTTGTTGTAGGTTGGGGAGATGATTTGGGATTTGTGACTAGAAACCAACAATGCTACTAAATAATACACAATACAGCCTGGACACAACCAGCTCAGAATGCCAGCATGTCAAAATAGAGACTCCCTGACAAACACCGACTCCATTGAATCTTGAAGTTTACAGGGAGTGTGTGTGTGTGTGTGTGTGTGTGTGTGTGTGTATACAATGGAGATTGGTATCCCTGTGTGTGTTCTTAATAACTGTCAGAAATATCCCAATTTTCAAAACTAAGACTGGAAGATGTGAAGGGAAGGGAAGCAGTCCTTTCCTATAACTGGTGCTGAAGCACTGAAAGGAAGTGCTGTGTTCCACAGAGAAACCGACACAGGGAGGCATGAAAAACCCTAGCAGGACAGAGAACAAGCCAGCACACAGGACACCTAATACTGACCTGTCCCATAGAGGGTGTGATGCATGCTATAAAAAATAGTCTTTGTGGTTGGGGATTGTAGCTCATCAACAGAACGTATGCCCCACAGCCTTGAAGGCCCTGGGCATGAGCGCCACCCTTTCTGGGGGAAATGAGGAAAGCAAGCAGGAAGGAGGAAGAGGGCAGCTCTAGAATGAATCTAAGCATGCAGGCCATGAACTTAGGGTCACTGTTTACCCAGGCTCAAAGAAATTATCTTGTCTTGTCCACCAGGGGCACAGCTGATTCAGGGAGGGGAAAACATCATGCTCTTCCTTCAGAGAATTAAAAAACAAACAAAAAAAAACCCAGACAATCAATGGTCCAGGAAACCACAAACAAAAATATCAGACAGCCAGGGTTAGGGGTGTTAAAAACAACTATGTAGCAAAAGTATCTCACCCTTTCAACTTGTCTGTACATTAGTAAATGCACTCTGGCTGTCTTCAAAAAGCCGCATTTCATACTGGCTCCTGTCTATAATCTGCTATGCAAGTGTCAATCAAGACAGTTTTTCTAAGGTTAAATTTAATTATGTTGGAACTAAGTGTATTTTCTTTCCAGAAAAAAAAAAAGGTACTTCAGAAATTAAAGAACGTTATTTACATGCAAACTAAAATATACTCCTTTAGCTAGTAGGAGGAAACTATAAAATTATATTTTTTTCCTTTAAGAACAAGGCACAGTGATATGAATTGAGATTTGGACATTAGAGACAAATTTCTACTTTGGCTTCAACTAAGGCATGAAACAGGGTTGGTTGGCACAGTCTGCACACATGTCAGCACGCTGGGCTTCCTGGGGAATCCTCTGGTCTCTGTGAGTCTACTTCACAGGGTTGATTCCCAAAGTAGAAACTGTCTTTGTTCCTCCCCTAGCTTATAAAGTGCATACACAATCCAAAACAATAGACTTCTGGGAATTACAAAGGCTTAGATAGTTTTCTATTTACTTATGGATGGCTGGTTTAGATCTAATCAACTTCTAAGAAACAAAGATTTTCCTACATTCTCAATCACAGCTGCCCATCAGCCTCCAAATTTAAGACTCATATTAACAAAACAGAACACCCTGAGTCTCACTATTTTGCCTGGGCTAGTTTTGAACTTCTCTCTCAGCCTCCTGAGTATCTGGGACTATAGGAATGTGCCACCATGTCCAATAAAGGCATTTTCTTTAAAATGATGCTTGCAACTAAGAAATGTGGCTGCCTTTTCTATGACCGTCCACCACTTCTGATGAATCCTGTGTAGTTTCTCAGTAGGATCAAAGCCTAGGACAAGACCGCTTTCAGTGAGCCTGGATACTTGTCTAAGAAGATGCCAGCTCTGTCAGTCAGGCACCCCCATGTCATACCTCTGAGGCTTTGATTTAAACATGGATGCCCAAATGAGGTATAAAAACACATGACAGACATGTCTGCACTTTCTTCTACTAATACAGTTCAGTTATGTGTCTGAATCAGATCATAATATATTTGAACTTCATAACAAGGGTCACAGACATAAGCCTCTAACACCCTCCGAAAACATTAAAGTCAGCAACCAAATTATTTTTTATTTCTTGCTGGGAGATCAACTTTTCCACCCAGTTACTAGTTGGCAACTGCAATAAATACTTTAAGCAATGCCTAGTTAAAGCAAAGGCAGGCTAGCTTATTTGTTTAGCAAGAATGAGTATTCTCCTGTCCCCAGAAGATTCATCTCCCCCTGGTCAATACTACACAGATCAATGTGATCATCAAAGAAGGCTGTAAGGAATTCTGGACAAGAAAATTATTATCAGAACTAGATGCGGCAACAATGCTACCTAGAAACTTTCAGAGATGATAAATAAGTAAATAAGAAAAGAAGCAACAAACCATAGCTGCAGTTTAGTTCCAGAGAGAAGTAAACATTAGCCACCTCACAAAACAATGAGACAGTCCAGAACCCACCATTCCCTCCACCCCAGCAAAGCTACCCCATCTAATGTTTTGAGAGTACTTCCTGCCTCAAGAGGCAATTTTTCTTTCCATCTTAATAGCTATGCATTTTGCATTTATTTATTAGATGTCCATTTCTCATGGTCCAAGAATGGACTTAAGAATATATACATCTGCAGGGTCATAAATAGCTGACGTTCATCTTTTATGATCTTTGAGGGGAAGAAAGGAAAAATCACTAAGGTGCTTAACTTCTTTTCTACCCACTTATGCTTTGAGCTCACTTGAGAGTCAGCTAGAAGTTCTGACGGGTTTAAAAACAAAGGCTACAGGGTTCATCTCAGTAACAGCGAAGTTCCTTAGCATGCACTTTATGCAATTCCCCAGCACCACAAGACAGACAAGACCGACTTCGAGTCCCATGTCATAGTTACTGAGTCCTTCAACAACTCCTGATATATACACTAGGACAGTCTGCTTTAGGAATATTCATGTCTATACTGAAACTGTCACAGAGAAACATGAGATGCCGGGGTACTGGAAAGGGGTCATCCACCACATGAAAATCAGCAAGCTTGTTCCACTAACATCTCAAACGGCTGACCCCTACTGACGGGATACACACCCACAAAGCTCTTCCCACAAGCAGAGCTGGTGACACCCAAGTGTCTGTTCAAACAGTTTGATTTCTGTGGGAACCCACTAAAAATGAGTACTGTTCTCATGATGCTGTCTCTCTTGAGTCTTGCTGAAAGTCTGTCCCTGTTCCCTCGGACAGTCATCCAAAGCCATATCAATAGCCACTTCTGGAGCTTCTATGCTTCGGTAAGACTCTAGAGGGGGCCCACCATTTTGCTCTGCACAACCATTGACAAGAGCCAGAGGCAGTGTCCCCGGGGGACAGCACAGCTTCTTAGCGCAACTCTGGGAGATGCAGGGGGCACTGCAGGTCAGCAAGAAGTCCTTCTGTTCCGGGGCCCTCCTTCAAGTCCAACGTTTCGAACTGGATGGTCACGTTGTGGATTCCAGAGTGGTGGAAGATCTCTCGGATTTTTCTGCTGGCATCCTGGTATTCAGTGCCTCTCTGGTGCTTGATGTGCAAGGTGGCAATGATCTTCCCACTTATCAGTTCCCAGATGTGCACTTCATGCACACTGCTAATCCCAGGCACGGTAGACAGCTGGCTCACTACAACAGACAGGAACAAACAACAGCCAATAGTGAGTACTGGAATAGAAACTTGGAACCAGGAGTGGGGAGTTTGTGTGCCTCGTCATGTCCCCAAGGCTGTGTGTTTACCAAACCCAACAGGAAGAAGACTGTCCCTCAAGACTCCATGTTCCCATAACCAGCCTTTCCTAGATTTCCTATCCCACACAGTGTTAGCCTTATAACAAGTAACTCAAGAGCCTGAGACAAAAAGATTGCAAGTTCAAGACCAGTCCAAGAAACTTCTTAAAAAGCCTAGGCTACACATGGATTGGACTGCTCTACAAAGACAGTTCCATGCCAGTCAGGACAACATAGGGAGATCTAATCTCAGACAGACAGACACACACACACACACACATACACACACACACTCCACACGATGCTAGATAGATAGATAGATAGATAGATAGATGATAGATAGATAGATATAGATAGATAGATAATATAGATGAATGTGGGGAGATGAGGGATGGACGTGATTTATAAATCAATAAAGATATGGATGAAAGACACATGTGCTAGTTTAGCAACATGAATCAAAGCACTTACCAGAAATGCTACTTCTAGGGATATATTCAAAGTCTCTAAGATAGTTTTAGCCTCTAGGCACATAACTGAGGTGAGAATCTAACCTCTCTACGAGCAAAGCAAACTAAAAGGTGTCTCTCCAGACAGGCAAGAGCCATTTAACACTGCCTTTCTACAGTGTAACTGCCACCTAGTAACTTCCCGGCTCATGAATTTCAACTAACTAGAAGGCATTATCTAGACCACAAATGAATGACTTATCTCTGGGGGTTGGGTGCAGAGTTTAAAATTCAAGGTCTTGTCAGAGCAGCCTTAATAAAGTTAAAATACATCTTTGTTGTGAGGTCAAACAGCCCAAAAGTGGGTTTTGCCCAACCTTTACATTCTCAAAACTATGCAAATGAGTTAGAGAATTGAACTATAAAGAACCTTTGATTCTTGGAGCTGTGAATTATCATGCCAGGCTGAAAGCCACAGGAAACATGCCTGCATCACGTGGTACTCTAGGGTACTTCTGAGCACCCCTGCTCAAATGGTGCTCTGTAATCATAACCCCCTGAACAACATGCAAGCATTAGAGGTCCCCATCCATACATGGGCCACTTACTCAGTTCTTCCATGTTGACTCCCTTGGGAACCATCTGCAGCAGGATGACAGCAGTCTCCTTGATCAGTGGGAAAGCTGACGATAAGATAATGATGACCATGACAACAGTCAAACTGGGGTCAATGTAGCATTGCCAGTTACACGTGTCTTCAGGTTTCAGGGGACGGACATAGAATATGATGGCCGTGACAACCACAATCACGGACCCCAAGGCATCTCCCATCACGTGCAAAAGAACACCTGCCAAGAAGGAAGACAGACCAGTAAACCTCAGTGCTGAGTGTCAGAGCCACACAAGGATTGGTGATCCTGACTTCCAAGCTCATAAACGTTCTCTGCTGCTTTCTGTTAGAACACTCAGTAGGTCAGAATTTTAAAAAAAAAATCCCAGTGTATGTGATGTATACCTATAATCTCAGCATTTGAGAGGCTGTGATGGGAGGACAGCCTAAGCTACATAGTGAGCCCATCTTAAAACAGGCAAAATAACAATAGTAACTGCTCAGAAACAAAATCTCAGGTCAGAGCAATGTGAAGACTCAAGCAAATGGAGGAGCCTATCTCGGAACCCACATAATACAGTAAAGTAACTGATTCCTGCAAGTTAGTCTAGTCCTCTGACTTCCACATGCATACCTATGCATTCACACACACACACATACACACCATGCACACATACACACGCTCTGTGCATGCACATGTGAACACACACACACTAAACCAAAATGTAACGAAATTATTTTTAAAGGTAAATGACATGATTGTATTTTAATTTCAATTTTTTAATTGAAAAAAAGGTAAGAAAAAGTTAAAGAAAACCTCAGGTCAGCAACCCAGGACCCAAGAGCCAGGAAGAGAAATGGTCTAGAAAAACTGGGGCTGGTTGTCACCTGCTATGTCACTATCTGCCACTGATACATTACTATCACCATCAAAGGACATCATGGGAAACAGAGTTGAGCAAATGATGTTATTCTTTCAGACTAGCATCTGTACATTACACTATCCTAAATGTTTGCTTCATTTTGTATATGTAGTTAGGCTGGCCTCAAACTGCTGGGGGTGCAGACAGTGCACCTCTGCCCCTGGCTTCAAAGTTTGTGTCTTTATTACACTCCATGAGTCAGGTGTGGGGTGAGGCTCCCCTTCAGAGTCCCTGATCAGCTCAGCATGATGATGATGCCCTCTTCATCTTTTATTGCTGTTTTTAAGGCTGCAGTACTAGGGGATGGAGCCCAGCATCTCACGTATGCCAGGCAAGCACTTACACTGCCACAGAGTCAGACAGGACTATGAGCTCAGTGGGTCCGTCCAGTTCTCTGCTCCCCCTTCCCCTCTTCCATATCTATTTCTCAATGGCCTGCCATTATTTCCAAGACACTCAGTGTAGGAAGGCCTGAAGAGCCGGGATGCTGGTGAAGTTTCCTCTGCGGAAAAAGCCATTTGCCACAATCCCATGAAATTAAAAATCTACATGAAGGATTAGTGCTGTAGGTCCTAAAGGTCTCAGTCAATTAATTGCAGAAAATATGCAAATGATCTGGGTGCTGGGCTGTAGGCGTACATTAAATTAAATTTAGTGAATTCAGTGAAATCTGGTCAGAAGGACTAAAAAAGGTAGACACAAAGTATTTGCTTCCAGAAAAGAATACCAGAAACTTGCTCCTCAGAACCAGAGTGGCAGCAGCATCAACAACAGCTGCAGCAGCAACGAAGCAACACAGTAACAACAACAGTAACAGCAGCAGCAGCAACGGTTAACAGCATCAGAAAACAACAGCAAACAACGGCATCAGTAACAACAGCAACAGAAGCAACAACAGTAACCGCAGCAGCAGTAACAACAACAGCAGCAGCAGTAACAACAGCTGCAGCAGCAAACAGAATCAACAGCAGCAGCAGCAGCACAGCACTTGTTAGAAACAGTGTCAAGCTCATGTGTGTCCTGTCTTGATCTGACATAGCATACTTCATAAAATCACACCAGTCAAGAGCCTCAAATCATCAGATTCGCGCTAAAGACACCTGTCAGCAGCCTATGGTGATGGTTCAGAAGCAAGGGCCCATGCTGCCTAGCCTGATGACTGGAGATTGATCCCCAAGGCCCCCAGGGTAGAAAGAAGTAGAGACCTGACTCCTGCAAGCTGTCCTCTGATTTTACACATGCACATATGCACATGCAATAAATAAATACATTTTTTAAAAAGAGTTTCTGTGACTGGCCATGGTGGTATCAACCTACAATCCAACTTCTCAGAAGGTTGAGGCAGGCAGATGGAAAATTCAGGGTTAGGCTGGGCTATATGGAGATTTCCAGGCCAGCCTGGGATACAAAGAGACTTCTAGACCTCCTTTGGCCATATACTGTCTCAGGAAAACAAAACAAAACAACAAAAAACCCACAAATACAAACAAAAAAATTTAAAAACTATGAAACTGCTCAAACCATAAAGTCTGAGTATCCAAAAAACTACCCAGGTGGAATTCCAGCAGGCCAGTGTTGGAGGCAGAAGGTATGGTCAGGCCAAACACCAGTGTATTTGCACAGGGTATTTGACCCCAAATGAGTATACAATGGAGCATGCCTTTAATTCCAGCAATTTGGAGACAGAGACAGACATATCTCTGTGTGTTACAGGCCATCCAGGGTTATATAATAAGACTTAGTCTAGAACAAGATACAATAATGGAGTGTTGCATTTCTGTTATATATGCTTAGAAATCCGGAGAGCAAAAGCAATCAACAATGCTACAGAGAACATGGCTGAGCTTGAGCATTTGGATGGGGACTCTGGTCAGGAAGCAGGAATTTCCAGAGCTAGTGGTGGGATTAAATTATACTCCAGTACATCTACCCCATCCCCACCTCCAGCAGTCAGTCCGCATGTCCAAATAGGAAAACCTAGTGTGTCATTTGCATTCTTGATGTCCCTGTCTCAGGACTTTCAGCCTCACTTGAGTCTAACGGGTCACACGCTGCACTTCCTAGAGGCAGGCAATGGAGGCTCAAAGACACACAGCTAGAAGGAAATAATCCCAACACTTGGGAGTCTAAGGGCCTCAGATAGCTACAGGCTAACCTGGGCTACATAGTGAGAGCCTCTTGGGAACAGCAGCATAGTGTTAAAGGAGGATGGACGGCAGGCCTGAATACGGGGGCTACAGAAGCTCCTGCTCCCACTCCAGGATTCCCAAATGTGATCCCTAAGAATCCCACATAATAACGGCCATCACACTTCTATTCCCCACAGTACACACTAAAATAAAGCACAGGCTTGCCCACAGGCCAGGGGGCATTTTTCTCACTTCCCAAATAACTAGCTTGTGTCAAATTGACATAAAATTAGCCAGCACACCACACTAGCCAACGCTGGGACTGGAGTTGAGATCCACAGAACCCATGCTGTAGCAAACCTGTAACCCCAGCCTGGAAAGGCACAGACAGGGAATCCCCAGAGCAAGCTGGCTAGCAAGCTGACTTGTATCGGTGACCTCTGGGTTTGACTGAGAGGCCCTGCCTCAATGGCCAAGATGGAAGAGCAATCTAGCATGATCCTAAACATCTATCTCTGGCCTTTACAGGCAGATGTACACTACACATATGTACCCACACAGTTGCACATACGTGCACATACATGCACAGCATGCACATACATACATATATACATACATACATACATACATACATACATAATATATACATAGACTTTTTATCTGGAAACCCCTTTAGAGATACTTCCTTCGCAGATATGCAGAATGGAACTCTGGTCCTGTTTTCAGACTCAGTTGCTTTCAGGCATTTAAGATGCAACCATTCAATGGGATGTGATCACTAGAGAAGTAAGTCGTCCATTTCTGGAGGCAAAAAAGGCATGTGTGACTGTGGGAAGAGCCGTGTGTGTGAAAAGAGAGCTGAGACTACAGTCCAATTCTAACGCTAGCCAGGGCAATTTGGGGAAAGTTGCCACACTCTCTGGATTAGGTTCCCTCATCTGTAGAAAGAAGGATTGTTCGTTTTCCCCAAGGCCTTTCTTGATCTTGTTCTCTGGTCTTTCACCTGAGTCATGGTTCCAGGCCCTAAGATTGGGATAGACCCATGCTTAGCCTGAGATGGAGAAAGGTCACAAGCATCTTCAAGATACACCGTGGGGCAGATAAATAATAGATAGAAGATAGTAAATGGTAAGTAGATTGGTTGGTTGGTAATTAATAGCTACATAGATGGTTGATTGAGGAAGAGAGGGAGAGAAACAGAGAGGAGGAGGAGGTGGCAGCAGAGGAGACCTGTGTGGTGTGAGTGTGTGTGTGTGGGTGTGAGCGTGCATGCGCATGCACATACGCACGCACACCTCAAGGAGAAAGATGAATTAAAAGGAGTTTTCATTTTAGAGGGTCTCAAAAAATGCCATCACAATATTTCAAAAAGAAAATTCCCATATTGAGTTACAGTGTTGTGTTGTCATTGTTGTTGTTGTTGTTGTTGTTTCCTTAAAAATCTTCATTTAGAGTTTCAGGGGCTTATATTTCACTGTTGTTTTCTGTATCTTTCCTACAGGTCTCTTCTGATAACAAGATGTGAGACTCTTGAGGGAGAGGAGAGCAGGAAGGAAGGAGAAATCGACAGAGGAAGGGAGGAGGAAGGGAGGGAAGGAAGGAAGAAGGAGAGCAGGCACGTGAGCAGGCTCTCTGTGCGTGATTGTTATAGTGTATGTATGTTATAGTGCTTGGATCTAAGTCTCACCCCAGAGTTCTCGTAAATCATATGAAGGTAAAAGTTCACTTCATCTTTGCCAAACCTCTCAAAGTCAAGATTGGGAATTATCTGAGCAGAGTGGCCCACACCCGTAACTCCAGCCCCTGGGAGGCTAGAAGAGAAAGCTACAAACTCAAGACCAGCCTACATAAAGAGCAAGACACTGTTCACTGTTCATCCCCCAACACACATACACATGAAATCTTCATAAAATAAATAGATCATTGTATGTCAATAATATTCATGAAAGTAAACAGCCAAGAGTAGCAGTAATGGGACACTGATAAATGGAGATCAGACCAAGCTGGCACTGAGTTGTAGAGTTCATGAGAACATGACACAGACGTGTGGGAATCATGAGAACATGATATATGTATGAATATGAGGATAACATGACACATATATGTGGAAACCAGGAGAACATGACACAGATGTGTAGGAATCAGAACATGATACATGTGTGAATATGAGGATAACATGACACATATATGTAGAAATCAGGAGAACATGACACAGATGTGTGGGAATCAGAAGAACATGATACATGTGTGAATATGAGGATAACATGACATATGTGGAGATCAGGAGAACATGACATTGAAGTGTGGAGACCAGACCAACCTGGCACTGATATGTAGAGTTTATGAGAACCTGATACGTAAGTGAATTTGAGGAGACTATGACATACATGTAGAGGTCAGGGGAACATGGTACTGATATGTAGGGATCAGGAGAACATGGCATTCATATGTGGAGCTCAAGAAAACATTTCACTGATAATGTAGTGGCCAGGAGAATATGACACTGATGTGTGGACATCAGAAGAACATGATACATATGTGAATATGAGAATAACATGACACATATGTAGGAGTCAGGAGAACATGCAGTGATATGTGGGGATCTGGGGAATATGATACACATATGGAGATGAGAACATGGCACATATGTGGAGGTCAGGAGAACATGGCATTGATATACAGGGATCTGGGGAACATGATACATATGTGGAGATAAGGAGAACATGGCACATTTGTGAAGGTCAGGAGAACATGGCACATGATAACAAGGAGGTCAGGAGAACACGGTACTCAATGGAATACAACATTCTGTGGACTTAGGAGAAAGTGACAGGGACATCTAGGGATCAGTTGGACATGATACATATGTAGCAATCAGGAGGTTATGACACTGATACAGTGAAGCTCAAGAGAACATACCACATAAGTGTAACTCAGAACATGGCTCTGATCTGTTCAGCCCAGGGACAGGCAGCTGTAGCGTGGCTTAATTAGAGCAAAGATAAATCATTAGCAACTAGCTTCTCCCTCAGAATCAATGTAATGATTAGGTAAGAGGAAAGGGTCATAGTCTGCAGGTAACTGACCGACTTCCCAGCACACTGTTGCCTTCCTAAAAGCAGAAGTACTCACAGCAGGAGCCAAAGCTAGCCCAAAGACAAGCCTACCTCTGATATTCAGTGCTTCAGACTTCTTCTCTTTTTTCGTTGGCTCTTCTGGTTCATTCTGGGTGTTCAGGGAATCACCTGCATTCAAAGAAGAAACCTTGTGTTGTGTATGAGTTCTACAAACAAAAAGAACCAATGAACTCAAAATGTGGTTTTGTTATTTTCAATTCCTCTTAGCATTCAGGAGTCCCCGCCTCTCCTACACTCAGCCCAAATAGGTGCCTTTTCACCCAGAGGAAGCCTGAGGTCCACCCTAGGACTTCACACACACAGCTTTCAAATTTAAACGGGACAAAGATAAACCTACACCTATCCCCCAGGTCCTCAATATCCAAGGGGCAGAGGCTGCCCTGACATCGATGTATCTGTCAAGGGAGGAAAGACATCTAGATAGCACCAGAGAAGGGGCAGGATAGGAAATGCTCTGTTGCCCAATAGTTAAGAATTGATTTCCAAGATCAATACTGCCACAGGAGAGGGGAGGATACACTACAGGGTCAAGGAAGAAAGGAGGGAGGGGAAATGGGGGAGGGGAGAAGGCAGGCAAGGAGGGAGAACGAGGAGGAGGAAGGGAAAGATGGAGAAATAAGTTAGAAGAGAAGCAGAACAGGCTGCGAAGGGGCTTTTTAATCAATCAGTCAGGAAACCGTTCAAGCCGAAAAAGAGGTGAGTAAAGGGGTCCAGATGCCAGGAGGAGAGAGGAGGAGGGAGAATTCAAGGAAGAACAAAGTGGTCCCAGTCCGGAAGGATGCAACCGAAAGGCACCTGCTACATTCGAGAACACCGTCGCGCCCTCCTGCTGCTTTCTTCCGACCGAGGCCCCCCGGAGAGTCACTGCTGTGCCCATGCCGGAAGTTGTGGCTGTGGCAGCCTCTTGGGGACACCCCAAAGAGCCACAAGGGTCCCCCTGGCGCGGCGTCTGCGAAGGGCGGGTCCGGCGACCACGCGCACATCGGGAGAAGCAGGCGCCGCAGTCCTGGAAGATGAGCAGCCCCACCACGTTGACTGCCAGCCCCAGGGCGCCCACGATGAGCACCAGCTCCGGGTCGTCGATGCGCTCGGGCCGCGCGAGACGCAACACGGCCTCCACGAAGATGGTGAAGCAGAGAGCGGTGAGGAAGACTGCGTTGCTGAGCGCGCCCACCACCTCCGCCCGCACGTAGCCGTAGGTGGCGCCGGAGCTGCGGCGACCACGCCGGGCGATGTAGCCGGAGCCCAGGCCCACGCAAAGCGAGATCAGGTCTGACAGCATGTTGAACGAGTCCGAGAGCAGCGCGATGGAGTTGCCCAGGTAACCCGACACCAGCTCGGCCACGAAGAAGGCCGCGGTGAGCACCAGCATGAACAGCAGCCGGCACGTCTTGCCCGAGTAACGGCCCATCTCTACAGCCCGCTGCGCCCCGCAACAGGTTGGGGGGCTCTGGAGCCCACCTCCCGCCGCAGGCCCGCCCTTACCCGCCCGGGGCCTTTTATGCCTCGAGCTCGCGCTCGCGGACCAGAGTCTACAGGAGTGGCCCAGAGTCGCAAAGGCCACCTCCCAGGGCCCCTGCCCCTCCTCCCTCGCCGCCAAGCCTGATTTGGCTGGTGGCCACCAGCCTGTGTCTCCTTCTAGGTCTGAGCTGGAGACCCGAGCAGCTGGGAGGAGGGGCGCATCGGGATGTCAATCTTCTTAAATCCCCACCTCCACCCTCTCAGAGAGAGAAAGATGCATCTGATGGTCCCGCTCTTCCAACTCCACCCCACCCCCACCCCTGGGTTACTACAGATCTGTGTATGCAGCTGATAAGGACCTGAGCTGTAGTGGGTGTGCGCACCGCTGCCTACGTGCCCAGATGCGAGTTGCAGGGCAGATTCCATATGAGCTGGTGGAGACTAGAGCCCTTAAGAGCGTTTCTTGCTTTTCCATTGGTTAAATGGTATCTCATTCCTCACTTTAACCCCCATTCCAGAACCCACAGTCAAAGCCCTTTATCCTCAATTCTTCACAAAGGCCACAAATCCTATTACCCCCCCCCTTGTAGCACTTGTAGCACAGTATCACCATCTCCCTTTGGGGGGTCCTCTGAGAGGAAGGCAGGCAGCCCAGGGCAAATGGCTGTCATGGGGCTGCCACCTTGCAGTCAGCATTAGTATGGAGCACTGGTACAGCACCCCAAGGCAGGGATTCTTTATATCCCTTGGCCATCGAAGAAGCCAGGTTTGGTCTCCTTTCCTTGTCTGTCTGAAGGAATGTCTAATGCCCCCGTAGGTGACCCTATACTCAGAGTTCAATTTGACCCAAATCATTTTTCCAAATAGCCCCTTTTCCAAGTGACAGTCACTCAAAGGGAACATGTCAAAGGGGCTTGAGAGAGTCTACACTGCAGTCCCTTCAGAAAGGGTATTTACTGTTGGTCACTTAAGAGACAGAAGTTGGTAGCATCAACTGAGGTGTTGATGTGATAGGCCTGACCATGCTCTGGTTTGGAAGAATGTGGGTTTGGGGACTTTGGATTTGGAAAGCAGTGGAATCCTTTAAATGGGACTTAATGGGTCATCCTAGTAGGAATATGGTAGACTTTGTTGCTGAGGGTGATTTGAACTGTGGAAGCCTGGCTCTAGAGGTTTCAGAGGAGAAGCAGAGCCAAGCAGATCTCTGAGTTCAAGACCAGCCTAAAACAGAATGAGTTCTAGGTGAGGAAAAACTTGAGTCCAGGCTTGGTGAACCACACCTTTAATCCCAGTGCTTAGGAGACAGGCAGGCAGATCTCTGAGTTCAAAGTCAGTCTATGGAGCAAGTTCCAGGACAGCCAAGCTTAGGCAGTGAAGGAGTTGGAAATAGAAAGCTGGTGATGATGTAATAGAACAAGGGGGCCATGTTCCAGCTCCTGCAGGCAGCAGAACTCGACAGCTTCAGCCATGTGGCTCAGGCTTTAGAGTCAAGAACAGAAGGGACTACTGGGACAATTGACACTGGTTAGCTGGAGCTAAGAAACTGGAGGTGGTTAAGAAGAGACTAGCATCACGGAGGTGAAATCTGGGAAGTGTTTTCTGAGAACACAAAGAAGCTGTGTTCCAGAGGTAGCCAAGGTTTTCTACGAGTTGCCTTGGTCATGGTGTCTGTTCACAGCAGTAAAACCCTAAGACAAGTGGGGTCTGGATGGGGGAGCCCTGTGCCTCACTCATTTTATGAAGGGTCTGAAGGCAAAGCATAGTAACCTCTATTTGTGTCTCCCCACAAGCTTTAGCCACTCGCACAGAGAAAACGCACAGGCTTGGAGCCTAGAAATGCATTCACAGTGCTGCAAGCATTTACTCTCAAATGTTCTAGGGGATTCGCTTGAGACTGGAATCCGTTAACAAAGCATTTAACCTAAACGACAAAAAGAAATTTTTTTTGGATTGAATTTACTGTGCCAGCCCCAGACATGCATATAATGTCTTGGATTATTTTCAGTCCCCACCCTTTTACGCCCTGTGAAGCTCTCTCTTCCTTCTGAGTCTTCTCCAGAACGCATGACTGTTTGTTCAGTTTTCTATCGGGAAGGGAGTGTGCTATGTGTGTGCATGGCATGCATGCTTCGGCTCACATGAGGTCAGAGGTCAACTCCGGAGAGTTGAGTTGATTCTCTCATTTCAACATGGTAGTCTCCGGGATTGAATTCAGACCATCAGGCTTGGTGCCGAACACTTTTATCTGCTGCACCACCTTTCCAAACTGCCCACTGCCTTTTTTGTTTTATTTTATGGCCTACTGTGTTTTACCCAGGGTAGCCTGTGTAACAGTCTACCTTCTACCTCCATTCATTGTCTGAATCTTGAAGCATGCCTCCATGGTTTCATATTCTATCTAGGTCCCTATCAACAGTATTAAAACAGCCCTGATTGAAAGGTCCTATCTAGATAAATCCCCAAATACAATGAACTTAATAATACTTCTCTTTCAGCTGGGCAGATGTCACGTGACTGTATTCCCAACACCTGTAGGCTGGCCTACAGATAGAGAGAGACAGCTTGTCTTAATATAATAGATAGATAGATAGATAGATAGATATAGATAGATAGGTATTTCCATGAGAAATATCCATACACTGAGAACCTGAGGAAATTCTTTTTAAAAATTAATAAATTATAAATAATATAGAAGAATCATATAGAAGAACTACTAAGATAAAGACAATGACAGTTGTAAGCTTCATAGATTTGAACAAGTCCCTGACTCGTCTGGAACTGTCTTCATTACTGTAAAGGGGGATGGATGACGTATAGGAAGGGTTAAACAGATTAATGTGTAAAGTGCTTCAAACAGCACTTAGTATACAGTAAGCACTCAATAAATGCTATAGTTATGATGTGATTAGCAGTAGTCCAGCATACATGTGGTAGAATCACTACTAGTTAACAGAGAAAATGCTAATATACACCAGAGATGTATCAAGTGCCCTTCCCAGTATATAGCTTATTTTGTCTTCAAACCACGGAACCTCTAAAACATGTGACATATAACAGCAAGAGTGGGGGCTCAGTTGCCTAGCGTATGCAGGGTCCTGGGTTCAAATCCAGACACTGCAAGAAAAAAAAAAAAAACTGACAGGACTTAAATGTTCCTTCCCTGCTAATTGTATTTCTCAGTCATTCACAGCTGAAAAAAGCCCAGAAATCAGCAGAAGCATATCACTCATGCCTCCTGGTTAGTCATTCTCCCAGCCAAGGGCAGATAAGAATTGGGTCACTGGTCCAGGAGCAATACAATAAGAACTAGAAAGCCAGAGACTGACACAGGAGTGTCACAGGTGTCTGATGTCCCTGTCCTCAGCCAGTTCCTGACCATAAAGAAAGGTAAGTGGTCCAGACACTGCCAATAAAATGCTCTGTAAAAGAGTGGGGTATGTATGTGGCAGTGGTGTGTGCAGCTGTGGTGTGTGTGTGGTGTATGTACATGTTACAGTTGCATAGGTATGTGTGTGCACATGCACATTCATGTAGTTAACATTGTCTTCCTAATCAGTTCTGCTTGGGGTTGGGGGGGGGACTGTGGGTAGGGAGAGAGCATAGTATGTCACTGAACCCAGAACTTCGTGTTAAGCTAGGCTGGCAGGCCAAGGAGCTGCAGAGAGCCACCTGCTACAGTACTCCAACGCTGAGATCACAAACGTAGAGTCTGCTGAGCTTTTCGCATGGCTACTAGGGATCAAACTCAGGCCCTCGCCCTTACACAGCAAGCACATTACTGCCTGGGTCATCGAGGCAGCCCCTATGTACATGTTTTCATTAATTACATTAAATGGCCTATCTGAGTTACTTGACACACACACAGGCCATCTTTACAATGTATATTCCCACAGCTTTGTGTTTACTGAACTCGTATCTGGAGCCCTGGATGGAGTACTTACAGGCACTGTTAGCCCACTTCCCCTCCAAGCGTCCTCATGCACTGTTCCGAACTTGTTAAATACTGTTTTATTATAAACTCTTTTATTGCTGAAGACGTTGAAGCCTGGAGACTTTTAACCCACCAAGGCAAGATCATACATTCGGAAAACGGCAGGTGTGAGCCCTGACCTGACCGTAGACTCCACGAAGCTTATGTTCTTCACTCACCAGAGTGATCGTTTTCAAATGCTTTCATTCTAAACAGGCGGCTGTTCATTGTTGTTTTCATGCTGAGTTAGGGTCTTGCTGTGTAGCCCAGGCTCGTTTCGAACTCAATCTTTCTGGCTTAACTTCCCAGTGCTGGATTCTAAATTCCGTTTTGATGGCCCCAACCTTAATGCAGTACAGTTCATAAATCCAAGGATTATTATACTCAAGATTCTTTCTACATTGGCATTTTGCTTTTATATATCAGTTTTTAAAATTGACTTTAAAAATAAGTAAGTCGGCCAGTGAGAGTTCAGCAGGTACAGGAACTTGGCACCAAGCCTGATGACCTGAGTTCAATCCTGGAAGCCTACAAGGTGAAAGGAGAGAACTGACTCCCATAACCTATCCTCTGACCTCCCTGAGCACCCTGGCCTACACCCATTCGTGTACACAGACAGACATACTTGATGCACACCACCCACATACACACACACAGAGATACACAGATATAGGCACAAAACACAGCACACACACACACATACACAGAGACACAGACACACCACACACAGACACCACAACACAAACATACAGAGATGAGAACACACACACAGATATACAGATACACAGAGACACAGCATACACACACACCACACATACAGAGATAGACACACACACAGAGACAGACACACATCACACACACATACAGGGATAGACACATACATGCACACATAAATAAATAATTAAATAAATAAAATTAATTAATTAAAACTAAGTCAACCAACCATGGTCTTTGAAGTTGAGCTGACTTGGAACTAAATCTGACCTCTGCAGTTTGTCACAAGTCATGTGACCTGGGCAGGGCCTCACATCATCTTTAGTGCTCTAGTGGTAACAGCATCTAACTCATGGGCTGTCATGAGACTCACATAGGGAAATGCAGATCCATAAAGAAGGTTCCGTAAGTATTCATGGGTAACTCCTCCCCCAAGCTCTACAGTCCAATGGGGAGGAGGTGGACAGTCCTGTCACCAAAGGACTCAGAGCTTTGGTCTGTGTGATGCACTTGAGGGCCCAGGGGCCAGGCTAGCTGGGATCCTCTGTGTTACAAACACTGTAACTGGTCTGTTATGACTTCTAGAGAAACTTTAAAGATTTGCTAACAGCTTTGTCTAGGAAGCAGAGACATTTATACAAGCATTAGGTTAACGATTTCAGGGATGGTAGGGTGGCTCAACAGGTAAGGCTCTTCACAAGCAAGAGTGGGGACCTCAGCTCAATCTTTGGAACAAAGGTAAAAGTGGATGGAGAGAGATGATTCCAGCAAACTGTCCTCTGACAAACACATGCATGCTGTGGCAGGCATGCACTTGTGTACACCCACACACACACACAAGACACTTTGAAACCCCTGCAACTCTAGGGAACAAGTCATTGAAATAACAATACTTCCACAAATACAGAACATGGAGCCCCTTGTAACTGGTGGTTGACATTCCTTTCTTCTCTCCCTCCCCCAACCTTTCTTTGTTTTTGAATACAGGATTGCTCTGTCCTAGAAATCACTCTGTAGACCAGACCAGGCTGGCCTTGAACTCAGAGATGTGACTGCTTCTGCCTCCTGAGTGCTGAGATAAAAGTCATGCACCACCACTGCCAGACTGAGGTGTTTGATTTGGGGTAGGGGGGGGGGGATTGTTTTGTTTTGTTTTGTTTTTTGCTTTGTTTTGTTTTTATTATAGATTTTGTATAGAGCACCGAAGACGATGAAGGTTTTCCCTCAAAGTGTTTCAAAGTACACCACATTTGAGAGATTCTGGAGCTGATGTGATGACTCATTGTTTTATGACAGACCTGTGAGATGGGAACAAGCATGAAGCCAGCCAGTAGTCAACATCACTTTGAACAGGTCGTTGATAAAGCTGAATGAGTCCTTTGGCCTGTCCCCTGAAAGCAGAGGCCATTTGGAATTCACCTGTGATTATGGACACTGTGACTTTGGACTGCAGGTCTCACCCCTTCTCCAGGTAACAAAGGCAGCCCAGAAAGTCACTACAATAGTGACTATTGCTTGTTAGCTTAGAAGGATCTAGAATCACGTAGGAAATACTTTATATGAGAAAGGATCTACATGGAGTTGACTGCAGTGGGAAGTTAAGCAGCACCCTTCCACGATCTAGGTCCTGGGCTGCTTGAAAAGGAGAAAGGGGGTTGAATAGGGCGTGGAATTCTCAGCGATTCCTGACTGAGGGCTCAGAGACAAGCAGCCTCGCCTCCTGCTAAGGTGACTTCTTCACGTGATACACTGTATCCTCAAAGTGTCAGCTCAAACCAACCCTTCCATCCCTAAATGGTGTTTGTCAGGTGTTCCTCACAGCAACAAGAAGGATAACTAATAAGGGAACTCTGGTGCTCAAGGCCTGTGGAGGTGTGGGCATGATTTGTGACTCGGGGAAGAAGAGGAGAGCATAGAGGCCGAACCAGGAAGTTAGGAAACACCTCCCATTCAGAGTTCAACACTACATGCTCATAGCATGTGAAGTCTGATGGGTGCGGGGGAAGTAGTCAACTATGAGACTTCTAATTCAAATAAAGGAGAAAGAATCCTCAAACTTTAAAAAAAAAAATAAGAAAATGTCGCCTTGGTGTTTATTTTAAACCATAGTCTTAATGGCAAGTAAAATTCTGTATTGATTCATAATTTACAAAAAGATTGTATGTGCTAGTTGAAGCTGTCGGAAATAACTCACACAAGCAGCTTTCTTCACTGCTGGACTTACCTTAAACTCGAGACTACGTGAAAATGAAAATGGCCATTGCCCAAGAAATTATGAGAAATAGCTGTTCTAATAATCCCTGTTGGCTGAGTGTGACGGTGAAGCTTGTACACCCCAGCACTTGGGAGGCAAAGATAGAAGGCTTCCAAGCTCCAGGTCAGCCTCTGCTACATATGAGGCTCACACCATCCCAGGCAGCATAGAGAAATGCTGTCTCAAAAACTTTAGTTAGCTAAAACCTCCAGACAAATGCCTCCATGTGACCAGTGCACGGGTTCCATATCCGTGGGGAAGCGTGAGAACACTCGTGTGAAGATCTCAGATCCAGTCCCGGCTCTGTCAGATGTGAACCTGCCTGTCACTTGTGTTCCCATTATGATCTAGACATAGGGTATCATCCGCTTCCATGGGAATCAAATAAAATAGCACGAGGGCTCAGCTGACAGGCCACCAGCAGATAAGCCACAGGCAGCCCCTCACCATTAATGTCTCACCGCCAGCCTTCCCAGAATTTGACTTCCACTGACTAAGTAGCATGGCAGAGTGTCTTTGAGAGGTATTTAGAACATTACATCTTTCAAAAATCATCTACTTTCCCTTGGCCCAATTAATCTAGTTAATTTACTTGGCTTAGAACTAACTAGTTACTGGTTAGTGGAGTATTGTATAAAACTAAACATTTTTAGGGAGTGTAGCTCTGTGGCATAGGGCCTGTCTGACATATGTAAGACCCTATGTTCAACTCCTGTACCATCACCACAAACACTATCAACAACAATAGCGATAGCAACAACATCCAAAGCATAAGGTTGACTGGGCATTGGAAAGCTGGCTTGTTGAAGGCCATGTACAGCTCTTGAAGATCTAAGCACTCACATGAGGTAGCTTGTGATTTGGTTATGAGTACCTGACATGGGTAGCTCCAGGTGATCAGATGCCTTCTCCTGGGCTCTGAGGGCAACAGTGCTCAAAGGCGAACATGCCCAGATATGCATATGTAATCGTTTATTCTCTAAAATATGTATTTAAAATAAACATATTACAAATCTTCACTCTAAGTTTCTCAGTTCTGACTGCTGGCCTTCTTTGTGTGCCTTTGTCACCGTTGGTCAGTTATCATGAGAGAAAATGCAGAGGAGAAGACACGACTCCATATTATCACAAACCTGTTTAATTTCAAAGGTCCAGAGGCAAATGCAATCCTTACTCTCTGACACAAAGACATTACACAGTCCAGAAGAGCTTCCAGGTTCCTGAGCCTTGGCTTTCTAATCCCTAAAGCACAAATAAAACCTCGTACCACTTTCTCTACATGGTCACTTCAAATATCAGGTAAGGAAAGTACAAAGAAGCAGACAAGTGATAGGCTTTGCTGCAGGCATAATCATGAAATCATGGACCCTTCATCCACACTGTTGTAGAAAGGAAGCCCAGCACTTTAAATGGATCACGAAAAAGTTCAGATTGCCTAGAAAGTCTTCCCTGCGTCCTTATGGGAACATCCTGTCACCTTGGACAAAGAGACCAGTTCAATAGTTATACAGTATTCCCTAGACTCCACTGGGTCTTAGGAGATGGGACACCAGAGCCTTTCTCTTTTTGGGTCTCTGACGTCATATAATAAGCCACTACAGAGGCAAAGCCATCAGGCCAAGCAACCGTGGACTAATACTTGTGGAAATCACGAGGCAAAAGAAAACCTTTTCCACCTTGTACATTGCTCATCTCAGGTAACAGAAAATTAACATGGCCATGTAAACCACAGTGAGCTAACCAGGGTTCCTCCCCCTGACCACAGGGCTTGGTTAAGGATTGGGCACTTAATTCCAGACAGATAGTTCTTCTATATAGAAGTCACCCAGGGTCAAGGCCCTTATAAATAAATTTGGAGAAAGGAGAGCTTCTGTTCTTGTCTGGAGAGTGTAAAGATGTGACTGGGAGTTCCTGGTAACCAGGCCTTCCCATCATCCTTTAGTCCACAGTAGGAAAGGAAACAGGGCCATGAACAACTAAGAAAATGGTGTGGGACTCAGTCACGTGTTAGGATGGAGCCTCCTCTTTTTTTCTCCCCTCTTTCTGTTTCTCCCTCTTTCTTTTATTCCCTACTCTTATTCTTCCACCCTCAACTCCACTCCTTTGTTAATCTCAGTCCCATGGCTTTGACTTTAGATTCATGTGAATTTCCAAGTCTCACCAAGCTTGCCCTTGTCAGGTCCCAAACTTTATATTTCTGCCCATTTCCTCGTGGCTATCCAACACAAATTGCAGAGATGCCTCTTGTCTTTGGGCAGCAACTGACACCAGCATCACTCCAGAGAGTTAGGCCAGAGAGACCACCCCTAATTCTTGTCTGCCCACCCTCATCCTTCAGCCCACCAACAGCCTAGGACTTTCTCCTTGTAAGGTGCGCTCAGCAGCAACACTACTCTGGTCCCAGGGCCTCTACCGTAGCCCACCTCTCCTTCCCACTGTGGTGTTAAACAACCCTCCTTTCACCCACTGCATTCCAAGGGACAGTTTTCTATACATGTATCTCTAATCAGACAACTCTGCTTACAACAACTCCCCAAGCAGCCTGGGAAGGAAGTTCAGCAGTAAAGCACTTGCCTGGTATGCCCAGGGCCACCCAGGTTCAATCCCTAGCATGCCTGAAACAAATAACGAGAGATTTAACAATTGCTCTCAAGCCAGCCCCTCTTGCCTGATAGCACAGGTGACTTCCCGACTACTCATTCTCTTGGTTCTTCTTTTGGGAACTGAGCCCTGATTCTCGGCTCAGTGCATCTTCTGAGTATGCTCCTCACTTGTGCTTGAAAAGTAAGACCTTAGTTCCTGTCTGCTTTTCCGACTAGCTGTAGCCACATGATTGAGTGACCTTGAAGCTGTCAATGGAAATAGAATGAGGTACTTTCAGACGTTCCCTTAATTGGAACATTCAGGCCCTCTTTTGACATTTCCTCTGTCCTGCTTCTTGGGTGGAGGAAGGTGATGGCTGGAGCTCTAGCAAGCATCTGAGAATTGATCTGGAGAGATTAAGAGCACTGGCTGCTCCTCCAGAGGACCCAAGTTTGATTCCCAGTACCCACTTGGCAGCTCACAATCATTTGTTAACTTCAGTTCAAGGGGATCTGACACCCTCTTCTGGCCTCCTCAGGAACCAAACACACACCTGGTTCACATTTGTACATACCAAAACACTCATGCATATTAAATAAAATTATAATAAGTTTTTAAAAACTAGAAATACATTCAGTGGGCTTATCCTTGAGGTAGAGCTTAGTGGTAGAGCACCTGTCAGGCACATAAAGCGCTGGGTTATATTTAAAGAAAGAGGAGATGGGGAGAGAAGAGAGAAGGAAAGAAAAAGAGAAATGAGGAAGACACAAAAATCTTATTCATGACCTTGTTGCCTGGATTCCATTTAATAAATATTTGTAGAGCTGTCTTCTGTGCTCTGGATTAGATTATTTATAGGCTTTTTGAAAGGAAGGCAACAAATTAATCCTACTCTATTTATTAGTTCATTGTTTCATGTGTTCCTAAAATTTTTGAATGATATTTTATATATGTGTTCAGCCTACACGTATGTCTGTGCACCACATGAGTGCTTAGTGCCCATAATGTCAGAAGAGAGAATAGGATCCTTTGAAGTTGGAGTTTCAGATAGTTGTGAGTTGGCATGTGGGTGCTGGGAATTGAACTTATGTCCTCTGGAAGATGCTCTTGACCACTGAGCCATGTCAATCCCTTGGGTTAGTTTATTTTTGAGACAGAGTTTTTCTATGCAGTCCAGGCCGGTTTCAGACACCAATCTTCTTGCCTTCACCTCCTCATTGCTGGGATTACTGGCACATAACATAATATCCACCATGCTGTCCTGTTTAATAGTCACTTTAATAAGTAAGACATGAAAATGAGGGTAAATACCTTGGGATATATACGATGATTATGACCAGATTATGAGGATGTTAGAGGACTTTGTGTGCCATGCTAAGAAATCTGAAATGTACCATGAAGCCAAGGGAGCTGGTAATGAGTAGTTGGCCATGAAAAGCACAACTGGCTTTATCTTTCAGTAAGACGTAAAAGTGGGGATTCAGAAGAAGTAACTTGGCAGCAATGTAGACAAGAGAGAGATACTGAAGTTCTCTACAACACATAGACAGAAGAGCTTGAAGAATACAGTCCATGGGGCTTAAGGAGTGGGGTGGTAGATTGTAAGACAGAGAGAGGCTGGTCCCGGGGGCTCGGTGACTGAGTGCTGGTCCCAGAAAAAGAAGGAGAATGTCAGATGTGGCCCCCTGGCCATCCATCCCATCTACCCTCACAGAGAATCAGGGTTTTACAAGTCCTATTCTGGGAATGCCTTTTTCAGACTTGCCTGCTCACAAAGTCCTGAACTCTTAGAGAGGAAAAATAGCAGACGCAAGATGTGACCTGGCTATTGGGGTGGAGGTCTAGAGTGGGCAGATGAGGTTAATTCTCCAATACACTCTGATGAAGACAGATAACAAGGAATATCAAGAGTCCAAAGAAGCCTAAGGGGATAGAGATGATGGAGAGACAGGAATAGGGCTGCCAGACAGGTTCAAAGTAAGGGTTATGCCATGTAGCAGTTTTAACAGGTCACAGCAGTTCACTGCTTACAGAAGAATGGCTATTTTAAAGGTCAGTCTCTCTTTCTGAGACTATTCTCCATCATCATCACCATCATCACCATCATCATCATTGTCTTCAGTCTTAGCTACGCAGGAAATGAAAAAGTAAGTCATTTGCTCCTTCAGAAATACCTAGCAAATTGGGCTAGAGGAAGAGAGAGCTTTCCTGGGCATAAAGAAAGGGAAATAAGAAAAAGAAGTGTGCCCTTTCCTGAAAACTCTTCAAAGGGAATTAGATCAGGCCAACCTGGGGAGCAGAGTAATCTTTCAGAGACAGAAAGACAAGGCTTCAGAGAGTAATCTGGACTGCAGTTCATGCTCCACCCCAGAGGGGACCAGACTCAGAAAGTAATTAGCATTCAGCCCCCCTTGTGGTGGTTTGAATATGCTTGGCCCACAGAAAGTGGCACTATTAGGAGGTGTGGCCTTGTTGGAGGAAGTGTGTCACTGTCGGGGTAGATTTTGAGGGTCCTATGCTCAGAGTTTGCCGATGTGGAAGAGAGTCTCCTCCTGGCTGCCTTCGGGTCAAGTTGTAGAACTCTCAGCTCTTCCTGCACCATGTCTACCTGGACACCACCATGCTTCCCACCATGATGATAATAGACTGAACCTCTGAAACTGTAAGCCAGCACCAATTAAATTTTAAAAGAGCTGCCGTAGTCATGGTGTCTCTTTACCACAATGAGATCCTAACTAACACACCCCTAAAGGTGTGGATAAATAAATACAATGGGACACGGCTCCAGGACCCTGTGCCTGTTCCCTCACTTCTTGGATACTTGTGTGTGTAGAAGGTTGTCTGTTTGCTTCTTTAGTTCAGAGATCTTCCAGCCATAGGGAAACACTCAAGGAGCTTAATGTGTAGACTCTGCATCCCAGGGTCATTTAGGATGCTAAGATCCTAGACTTGAAGCTTTTGCCATGCTCGATGGGCTTCCAGGAACCTGTAGGAGAGGTGAGTGCATTGAGCACCCGGACATGATGTAAACTGTGCAGAGGGGAGGCTGGGAGGAATGTTTTTTGACGATGCGTCCTTTTTGCCTTTGCTTCCACACAGTGACTTTCATGCTCCTCCCCCAGATGTGGGGCCTGTGGGTACAACACTCCTTCCATCTCCTCACCACAGTCTTGGGTTTGAGAAGACAACGACGCTTCAACTTTGATTATTCAAGCACTCAATTGTGCTTAGAATCCTGTGCCACTCCCATCCATGTCCTGAGGCTGCTCTAGCATGAGAAAGCCACACGGAGAGGTTAGCTATGGTAGGCTGTCTGGTCAGCAGTCCTGAACATCAGGACCTACCAGACCAGATGCCAGATGTAAAGTAAGTGATTGCACCTCCAGCCACAAAGTATCTGTTGTCCACCAGGACACCCCCAACCTCTGAGCACCCCAAGGTGAGACCTCAGACATTGTGTCAAGGCAGGCTGTTCACACCGTGTTCTTTTCCATATCCCAAACTGCAGAGTGTCCGAGTATAAATCTGAGGTGTTTTGTTAGACGGTAACGGGAGAGTTATGTAGTCACTTAACACAAGCATCTGTGGAACTTGGAACTATTTAAGAGAAGCTCAGGGAATTTAGTATAAAACATTTAAGGTATAGCAAACTAAACAAGAATGAGTTAGAACTATTGGGACACATACAAGAAATATTGATTGGGATTCAGAAAGGGCAATGATAGTTTGCATCGGGCCTAGGGTAGATGATAGGTTTAACCAGAAAGTAAATGCCTTTTGAGTGAGAATATGCAGCTCAGGGATGAGAGCTGACAAGATTTGTTTGGACAGCAGTTGCTTTTGGCCGACCCTTAAGACATTGGCTTCATTCCTCCCCCTGTGATTAGAAAACAAAACAAAACAAATCTATGCTTGAAAACAAACGTCTGACCCAGAAAACAACAAAGAAGAGAGACAGTCCAATAAAAGCACCAGCCTTCCATATGGTGGGCAGGAAGGAGGCCAAGTGCAGAGCTTAATTAAACCGTTGAACACTAGTACCCAGCTGAGCCTTTGGGAGAACACAGCGCAGAGCACTGGAGGCCTGTCTCCAGCCTCAGAACTGACATGATGCAGCACTGAAAAGCTACAGAGGCAGCCTTGAGAAGCACGCAACCAAGGTAACCAAGGTTCCAGACAACTTCGCTCTTGAACTGATGCTGAGTCAAACACTTGAAATAAATGTGTGTGTAGGTGTGTGTGTGTGTGTGTGTGTGTGTGTGTGTGTGTGTGTTTTGTGTGAGACAGAGAGAGAAAGAGAGAGGGAGGGAGAGAGAGAGAGAGAGAGAGGAAGGGAGAGAGGGGCAAGTGCATATTACAGAGGTCAGGGAAGATGACATTTTCCTTATTCCCTGGAGACAAAGCTTCTCTGAATCTGGAGCTAGGCTAGCAGCCAACACCCCAGTGGTCCCCCATGGTCCCCTGTCTCTGCCCATCCCCCCAGGGCTGGGGTAGCAGGTGCTGGAGCAGCCTCTCCTGGCCTTTTTGTGTAAGTGCTGGCAACTCTAAGGTCTTCCTGCTTCAGCACTCTACATCCCTTAGAAGTACTTCTGAATAGTCTCCCCAGGTGTGACATAGTCAAGTTTCTAAAATGATCCTTGTTAGGAGTCGTGATCATCCAGCTTGTAGGAAATGCTGAGTTTAAAAATTGTTTTAAAATGTGCTTGTATTCTATACTCCAGCAAAAACAAAGCCTCCAGGAAGGGTTTCATTGAACATTAATTCACAGTTAAAAAAAAAAAATTACAAAACACACAGACCGTCTGTATTGGTACACACTTATAGTTCTCTCAGGAAGCACAGGAAGGAGGGTCACAAGTTCAAGGCCAGCCTGTGTTACATAAGCAAATACTGCCTCAAAAAGAGAAAGTCAGAAAGCAAGCCATTTAGAGAGAAACAGCAAGCTCGGTGAACAGCACAGTCGGATGTGCGAGAATCACGGGCGCTGAGACTACCAGGAGCCAGGGATAAAGTGTGTGCTGATTAGAAAGAAAAAAATCTTGCATATGTGAAGCCTTAGGTTTGATCCCAAAATAAATTTTTAAAAAAGAAAGAAGATCAAATGTTAAATGGTTAAGATTGAAGCTGCTTCCAGCCAGGTATCAGTGCTGAGGTCCTAATGAGGGGGCTGGACCCCCCTGCCAACTCACAGAAGCCCAGGGATAGCCTTGGACTTCTGCCACCAACTGGTAGCAAGCAGCAAGCATTTCAGTCAGCAGCCTGTTAGGGAAGACAGCCAGAATCTCACTGTTCCTCAACGTCCAGGATCCACCAGGAAAATTTTTCTTCCCAATAAACACTGGAAAATTGCAACTTGAGTGTAAAAGACGCTCAGTCTGAGGCAGCAGAAGTGCTAGAATTATCTGGTAAGGAAGGATGTTTCAAGTTGTCAGTCATATAGCAATGTGTTGGCAGGTAATTATGGACATACTTGAAATAAATGGAAAAAAATCCTTAGCAAAAATTAGAAGGTATAAAAAGAAGCAGAGGGCTGAGAAGACAGACTTTCCTAACTAACATGAGAGCTGGGGTTTCATCTGCAGACTCCATGTAAACAGTCAGATGTGCTGGAACACTTGGAATCCCAAAGCTGGGGAGGCAGGGACAGGAGGATTCTTGGGCTCTCTGGCCAGCCTAGACTACTTGGTGAACTCTAGGCCAGTGAGAGGCCCTGTCTCAAACACACAAGATGGAGAGAGTCTGGGGAACAGCACAGGAGCTGACCACTGGCCACCACACACACAAACATGTGAGCACACACAATACAAACAAACAACAAACAAAAACAGCCAGAAAACCAACCAAAACAATAAAGAACAAATAACAGCTCAATGGATGGGCTCAACAGAAGAAAAGAATTTAGAGTGAGGAATCACTGAATTTGAAGATAAAATATTAGAACATATTCTATCTGAGCAATGGAAAATAGAAATAGAGAGGGAGAAAAGGAGGAAGAAGGGAAGAAAAGAAAGGGAGGGAGAGAAGGGGAAGGGGGCAAAGAATACAGCCTGGGGAGGGGAAAGATAAAGATGCTTTTAGCTTCATTCACGCTTCTGAAACTCACAGTAATTTAGACAGGTGCATAGTGACACCTACAGAGACGACTGGCAGGACCACATACCAAGTTGTCCTCAAATATACAGCAGAAAACTCAAGAATAAAACTCTGAAAGCATTCAAGGAAAGCAAAAAAGGAAAACAGAGAAAATAATTTAAAAGACCAGACAAGAAATGGAGAACAGCAGACGTGAGCCCTCGCCTCCAACAACTGCGTGAAATACAAGTGGTTTAATACGCCATGAAAATTAGCCGAGAGGCTCAGGAATGCTCAGCTGATGCTTATGCAGAGGACAGCAGCCACTGAGGTCTGAGCAAGTTCAGTGGATCTTAAGGGCATCTGAAAGAGGAGAGTCACTTTCAAAGGTTCCAAGGGGCTCCCAGCGGATTGATACAGCATTGACTACCAAGATGATGATGATGATGTGTGCTTGTGTGTGTGTGTGTGTGTGTGTGTGTGTGTGTGTGTGTGCGTGCAGATCAATGCTGTCGGTGGCACAGAGGTGGGAGTGGTGGGCGTGGCTGAAGAACAGCAGCAGGAGGCTGTCTGGAGGATAGTTACAGGTCTACATATGATATGTTCACAAAGTATGCAAACGTCAGCTTTGTTTTGAGTTTGTGTTATGGTTTTAGTGGTGCAGACAAGACAAAATGTCTGTGAAGGCTCTTGGTATTGTACTTGCAATTTTTTAATCTTGAAGATCGTAGTTTTTGTTGATTCTTTGGGATTTTTCATACATCATGATCGTATTTGCCCCCAACTCTCCCACAACTTCTGCCCTCACAGCACATCTCCTTCCCAACTCCAAGTCCTCACTTAAAACTCTACTGAGTCCAACCTCATGCTGCCCTTATACATAGCATGGAACTCTGAATCTGAAGTTCTTTTGATCTGAAGCGAATGAGCAAGTTAATCAGTACGAGAGAGATCGAGAGGGAGAGAGAGAGACAGAGACAGAGACAGAGAACAGAGAGACAGAGAGATTCATAAATATAAATTTGAAGACCTATCAAGAGGTACACCAGGGTCACATTTTTACCACTGCTTTTAAAAGACACACTGTGGTGCCCAGGCTATTCTCAAACTTCAGGCTGAAATGATACCCCTACTATCTTAATCTTCTGTGACAGATATGTGTGCTCCCATGCCAAACTCACAAAAGCATTTTGCAAAAGGGAATTATTTGTAGTTTAAGCTGTTGTGTGTCATACACACACAAACACTCTCACACACACTCTCTCTTTCATACACACACACTTACACATATACTTTCTAACAAGCCAGTCTATCTAGTTTAATCTGTGGCCCCTTTACTGAGCACTCTATAAATGTTTTCCTGAGCACTTTGCCTCTGTAATACAGTTTTGTCTTCACAGCATCCATTAGATGGGGATTTCCCACCTGATACATGAAAGAACAGAGATCTATGAAACTCTCAGGTGGACACTCAGCTTGGACCTAGGATTGGATTCACCGTACACTCATCTGCATTTCCAGTATTCAACTGTGACCTTCACAAATGGCTTTGCATGTCACAGTTATTTTCCTTTGTTTCGGCTTTTCCTTTGGACCCTGCATGAAAAATGAGAATAGGATTTGTCCTCTCTAGTTAATTATTTTGTGAAACACAGATTTCTCCAGCCGTGTGTAACTGAACACACGCTGTCAACAAACATTTATTCTTCATTAACATTTAGTTCAGGTAACAGTCAGGGAATACCCCACACGCTAGGATAAATTGTCCAAGAACGTGGAGTTGGGTTCTTGTTTCCTTCTGTTGAATCTGATTCACATTTGAAAAGGCAGCAATTTCCCAGTCTTCCCTAAGTCTTCCCTAGCCACTCCTGGTACTGCTCCAGAACCCTTTAGTGGGCAGAAGATACGATGAGAGGTTAGCCGAGTGTTACAAACATAGAGAAAGGGATGCTGGGACTCTCACCAAGCATCTGGGGTGAGAGGAGGAGGGAGCTATGGCATGTGCTGACCCCTGCTGCTTCTCCAAACTTGTGAATATAGATAGGCAAGCAAGAGTGGCTGTCTCTGGGACCTTACACCTCATGTCCCCTAAAATGGCTATGAACGCCCAGCATGGCTGCCCACGAGTCAGCCCCTTTCCAGTTCTACTAGTACGCACTTTTTCCTTTTCCCTTTCATTTTTTGTTTCAGTTTTTATGTTTACAACATAGCTCAGGGTGGCCTTGAAATCATGATCCCCTGCCTCAGCTTTCCAAGTGCTGGGGGTACAGGGTGAGCTACCACATGTAGCTTGTGCAAGTTCTTACATGTAACTTACTCCATAGTATTCACCTCCAAGGAGAACATTCTCCCTTGGCTCTCCTAAACCCAGAGCCTGACCTCCCTCTCAAGAAAGGAATCCTGTTCGCTTCCACTATGCACGGCACTGCCCGTGAGAAAGTCATGGGGTTCATCTACAAGTTGTACAGAACAGCGCTCAAACCTCCTGCCAAGACTGCCTATAATGTGACCACATTACATGCTATATATAACTTATATCAATTGTTTTATGCATAAGTAATTTACAATGGGAGGTATATCCCTGTGAGTAGATAGAAGCAGAACAGCTGAGAGGTTCAGGTCCCTTAAACAGGAAAGGAAGAGATGAAGGGAGGACAGACCAGAGGGAGACAGGGAGAAGAAAGGAGATAGAGGCTTGAGAAGCCTTGGACCGAGAAGGAATGACACGGGGCCGACGATGACATAGAGCAGTACGGTTGGGGGTGGGTGAATGGAGGTGGGATTTTCCTGCCTAAAATGAAAGGCAGAATGAAAACACAAACCTAAGGGAAAGATGAAGAAAATAATCTTAAAGTCCAAAATGTTGATGGTTTTATGGGTGAGGGTGGCTAGGGAACGGAGCAAAGGGTAAGGAGGTGGAAACAGACTCAAGGGGACCCAGCGTCACCAGCTAGTCCCCTCCCTGCCTTCCCCCTTTCCTTGTTTCTCTCTCCTTCTCCACCTTCCCCCTCCTCTCTTCCTTCCCCACCTCCCTTTCTTCTTTCTTCTACTCACACTGGGAGTATAGCTGAGTGTCACTACTTGGTTTGCAAGTTGCCTTTTTACAGAACTAGATTTTAATTATGAACTTGTTCATCACGGTCTCTGGTCTCCCACCGCGGTGCAGGCTTTGTGGATACAATGTTGCCACCTCGGCCTCTTGAATGTGTGGGATACTCAGCCTCACAGTTCTCAGCCCTGAGTTTTCTGCTGAAAGGTGTGCCTGCTGAAGTCCTCTATGCCCTTGACTGGGACTGAACATGTGATGCTGGTATGCGTGGGCCTTTATTTTGAGCTGAGTAATTTTGTGCGGCTTACTTCCTAGTACCAGGATTATACTCCATTCTACATCCTTCCTAAGACAGATCAGACTGGCCACTTAGGTGCCCCGTGTAGTCTAGGGTGTCCTGAAACTTATGTAACCTAGGCTGTCTCCAAACTTATTATCCTCCTACCTCAGCATCTCTGCTGCTGGGTTTGCAGGCATGTGCTTCGAGATATTATTCTTTAAAAAATGTTTTCTCCTAGGTTAAAAAGATTGCTGCCTATGTACAGCTGATTGTCCAGCACAACTTGCTCCTCAAATCCAGGGATGTGTGCGATGTTAACAGACTACCTGATGACATGTCATTTAACCTAAAGGTACTGGCTCTTGTTTTTTCCTTTTCTGTTATCTCAACATCAAGTATATCTGACATTAGTGTCGACACTAAACTGATCAAAACAGTCACAGAAACAAGAGGCTTGACAAGTAAAAACTCTCACTGGCTTCAGGTTCCACAGAAGTGATGGCTTCCTGGATTCTGCCTGATTTTTTCAGTTCACGAGCACTTCTAAAGTACAGAAGCTGGGCTGCTATGTTACCGTACATCTGAAAATCCAGACTAAGGAAGAGGCTCACGAGTTCAAGGCCAACCTATATATAGCAAAATCCTATATAAACCATAAATGAAAGATGTTTTCCCCTATAATTTATAACTCTTTATGATAATATGGAAGAATTAATCATAGCTCTTCTTAAAATATGAGCCAATTGATAATGGGCTAATGTCAGTTTATAAATTTTAACTTATATGAATATTTATTCTTTAAAATCATTGGTAATAAGGGCATCAAAATGTGGCTTCAGAACACTGATAAATGTAAATTTTGGTACGTCAGTGGTGATAAACCCAGTAGCTACCCCTAAAGCAAACTGAAAGGTTCAAACACTGAAACTTCTAATATAAGATTAAGTAACACCAAAAGCTAAGAAGGGTCACAATGTCTACGGCCCTTAAACCAGCACTGTGTTTATGTTTTAGCATAGAATATGGTCAAAAGGCAAGACACCAGGGAACTAAGGCCACAGAAACTCCAGGTGAAGTACCATGTGAAGCCTCTGACTAGTACCTTAAGTCAGACATAACACACTGCAACAGACCATTTCCCAAGCGAGAGCTAAGAGTTAACTAAACACAATTTGGTTTGTAAAGCAGAACTGCATCTGTATATTTTCACGTGTGTCTGAGTCTCCTGAGAGCTTCTGCTTTGTTGAATTTCAGAATAAAAGCAAACTTAGAATTTCAAGGAACACCTGAAGACATGAGTGCAAGGTTAAGTAAGACAGTGGCACTTGCCTGCCAACACTAGCGTCTTCAAGCTTTACAGTTACATGACAATTACATGTACATACCAGACCCTTGAGTGGAGGCTTCCATTTGCTATTTAATATAGCTAAGACATAAGGTCTTGAGTTAACTGATAACTGTCTTTTAAAAGCGATGCGCCCCAACTAATTTTAAACATTAAGCTGAATACAGATCAAGATTATGTGTTCACCTCTACAGTTAGCAACAACACAGGTGCTTTCAAACAGGTCCTCTGCCAGCAGAGATAGCTGGAGGACTCGGCAACTCTAGTTAGCAGAGACAGTAGAACTGCAATAAAGAAAGCAAAGTTACACGGAGAGGCCCCCAGACCATCAGATAACATCCCTCCCAGTGAGAAAGAAGCTGGCCAGCATTAAAAAAGTCTCTTAAAGAGCAACTGATACTAGATTCTGTATTCTGATTAAAAAATAAAATTAACCTTTATCAAGTTTCTGCCCAGTGCTAAAACGAGTAACATTTTACATGGAACCTACTATCTCTGTATGGCAGGTGGGGAAACAGGCGGTGAAGACTCTTACCACTGCCCTGTGCTATGGTCATGGTCGGACTCTGCTAATCTGCCCCACTCACAATATAGAAGTCCTAAAAGAACCACTAAACATTTCTCTAAAAGTCTCTCTCTCACACATATATGTCTACACACACACACATACACACAAACACATACACACACCCCTCATGGGAATAAAAAACCATGGTTCCACTTACTAAAGGAGCACTTATTCTCTTCCAAGATTTAGTTTGATCTTCTAACGGGTAACCCAGCTAACTTGTTTCTCAAGATTTAAAAGTATTTTCCAAGAACAAATGCTCATAACCAATGTGAATGTTTCTAACCATAAATGAGATTTTCTACATTATCGTATTTCTCTCACTTTCTGTAGCATCCCCCTAACATATTCCTGCTAGCTGTCTGATACATTGGTTTTTCTGAGTGGCTTGGTAACCCAGCATTTTTAAAACATGTTTTATGGAGACATTAATATAGTAACATTACATTCAAACCTAGCCCTGTCACAGCTGGATAAACCAAAGTGAGTCACCTAGGAGGCTTTTCAGTTGCTCTGTAGTCCCTCTCCATTTGTCGTTTTAAACAAGTTCTTATTCAAAGGAACTTCAGACTGAAAGCAATCCTACTGTAAAGTCACAGGAATGAGAAGCCCACATAACAAACAGATCCTCTTATAATAGCACTTTTGGAGGCCCCTCAAATGGAAAGAGCACCTGCCAGACTCAACGAATTTGCCACTGCCACCTGGAGGGAGGTATTTACCTGCTTCGGTGTCTGTCTGGGGCCTGGGCCCTGAGCAGTAACAGCATTCTAAGAAGATGACATAGTTAAGAACATTGAAAAATAGCCCGATGACTCCAGCACTGAGAACCAGCAGGGGTTCCTCTGTCTTCTGGGGACTGATGTACCTTTTGATGGCTTCTACCAGGATGCTGAACATCAGGGCCACCGCAAACACAGAGTTGCCAAATGCCCCTAGGACATCTGCCCGGAGAAAGCCGTATGTGCTCTTCTTGTGCTGCCTGATATTGCTGGCCCGGACGCCAAACAGTCCGATGATCATGGACAACAAGTGTGAAAGGACAGCGAAGGCATCAGAGGCCAGGGAGAGGGAGTTGCCTATGTGTGAGATCACTAGCTCCAGCACAAAGAGGACCACGCTGACCACGCACATGAGGATCAGACGGAAGCTTCGGCCCGAGTATCGCCCCATAGCTGCGGCAGCTCCTCTTTCTCAGGAAGGCAAGAACTCCTGGCAGACTTAAGAGATTACAACTCCTGGACAACTCTCCCCTTCAGCTTTTCAGCGCCTGTCATATTTGAAAATCACCTTTTATAGGCTGCTATAAAGTCATAAAGCAGTTTAAAGGGCAATTAAGCAAGACATGTCACGTGAGCCTGGGTTTGTGGAAATGGAAGTCAATGGCTTCAAGTGTAGACTTGAGAATTGTTTGTTTGGATGTTTAATTACAGGACTTAATGTCTTCCCGTCCTGTAGGAGCTTACCCATAGGCAGAGCCCTTCCAGCTTCTGGCAGCGTGCAGTAATGGCTCTGATAAAGCAAGCCTTTTGGCATCAATGGCCATGTTTTGTCTCCTAGGTGTGCAGTTGTGAATGCAATCTGTGTGAGATGGAACGTTCTTGGGTTGCCAGTCGAGAGCTATACTAAGCAAATGGCCATTCTCATTGTTTTGCCCACTGACCTCTAACCTGGGACAAATGGTTGAGGTGCCTACTTAACACATAGAAGTGGACCTGACTGCCAGGTTCTCCCTGCATCCCTCAGTCCCTACTTGTGAAGGGGTCCTCCTGGCTGGCATACCCTGCCACTAACCTGAAATGTCCAGTTTAGGGGGCTGGGCTGCTCTTCACTATATAATCCAACCATTTTTGTTACCTGATCTTTTTCATACCTTTGGGCCTCCTGGCTGCTGCACCTGGCTCCCCTCTCTTCCTTCCTTCCACACACGGTCCAGCTCAGTATGGTCATGTCCACTCTGGACTCTCCCTGATGTCCCTGCCTCTGGCTATGCTCTCCCACATATCTACAACTTTCTCCTCCATACCTAGGAACAGTCAGTCATCTTTCTTTGTTTCTCTTTCTTTTTTCTTTTCTTTTCTTTCTTTTCTTCATTCAACCCCAAGTAAGCTACCCCACTTCCAGTCTTCATATGAAAGGCAAGAAAATGCCGGGCAGTGGTGGCGCACGCCTTTAATCCCAGAACTTGGGAGGCAGAGGCAGGCGGATTTCTGAGTTTGAGGCCAGCCTGGTCTACAGAGTGAGTTCCAGGACAGCCAGGGCTACACAGAGAAACCCTGTCTTGAAAAAACCAAAATATATATAATAATATATATATATATATATTATATATTTGTTTTAATTACATTTATTGAAAGGAGGTTAGCATGCATGTGTCCCTGGGCTAGTGTGGAGATCAGAGAACTACTTGGGGTCAGTTCTTTCCTGCTACCAAGTGGATTCTGGTGATCATCTTCTAGACAGTAGGAGTGACAAGCTACGAGCAAAGGCTATCAGAAAACAAAGGGTAGCAGCATCTGTCTCCCTAGTCATTCTTGAACCTACTACACTGGGGATCATGGCTACATGACAGATGACTAATAACTACAATAGGGATGATTTTTTTTCACAGCTGATCAAAACACCTTCTCTTCAGTTGTTTTATGAAACATTCTGCACTCAATTCCAGACTCGGAGCTGTGCAACTAGCAGCCCAATGAATTGTTCTTACTGTCTAAATCCTACAATGTATGTGATGTACTAGCACAAAGAAATCATTTGAAGTTCTTTCATGAAGGACTAGAAATTGCTAAGGTGTATAACACAGATGCCCTAGTGAACTTGGGTCGGAGGCAAGAGCATATTTGCCTGGTTGTATTTTGCAGCAGTGAGCACTGAGTAAGCAACCACTTTTGTGACTCTTAACTCATGCAGTCTGCTTCTAAATTCATGGGTTCCATATCTGAAGATACAACTGACTTCAGATTACAAACAACTGAAAGCTGGTGGCACACACCTTTAATCCCAGAACTCAGGAGGCAGAGGCAGGTGGATCTCTGTGAGCTTGAGGCCAGCCTGGTCTACAGAGCTAGTTCCAAGACACCCAGGGCTACACAGAGAAACCCTGTCTCAACAAAAACATCAAAACGAAACAAAAATTGGAAATTGCATTTGTACTTACATGGAAACTTAATATAGCAACTATTTGTATAGCATTGGATGTTATAGATGATCTGAAGATCATTTTAAAGTGTATGCCAGGAGTTCAGACTACATAGGAATACTCTACCATCATCTATTTACAAGGGACCTGAGCATCGGTGGACTTCTGTGGTGAGGTCCTAGGACCACATCCTCCATAGATCCCCAAAGATGACTGTGTGTGGTTTTTGGCTGTCGACTTAAAGCAAATAGTCCCGCACCCTCTTAATTTAAGAAGCACCCACACTTCTCAGTTTGGTCATTTCATGAGGAGGCCACTATGCAAACCCACTATGCAGCCCAAGCTGACTTCAATCTCATCATCTTCCTGCTTCAGCCTGTCAAGTGCTAGGAGCTCAGATGGGAATCGCATCTGGCAGATTAGCACTCTTTGAGATATGAAGTTTGAAAAAGTATTGATGTTTTAGCTGACCCCCAATTTTATCAGAGATGTAATTTTAGTGAATGATCCCTATTTTATTGCAACTACAGTTCCTTTAAATAATGACTTTTGGAAGGGGGAGGCGCCAAACTCCAGGCTCTTCAGTGTTTGTTCTACTTACTCATCAGAAACGTCAAAAAAATAAAAATAAGAACAGCCCCAGAGGTCTACTCCCCTCCCAGATGACCCAGGTCACAATATAAAATATAACATATGTGATTTATGTTTTATGATTTTGCCATGAATTAGAAAAACAAATCAAGCCGGGCAGTGGTGGCGCACGCCTTTAATCCCAGCACTTGGGAGGCAGAGGCACGTGGATTTCTGAGTTCGAGGCCAGCCCGGTCTACAGAGTGAGTTCCAGGACAGCCAGAACTACACAGAGAAACCCTGACTCGAAAAAAAAACCAAAAAAAAAAAAAAAAAGAAAAAGAAAAACAAATCAAAATAAACAATTTCACGTCTTTAGTTTCTACTAGTTTTCTCCAAACCAACACATACACATACACATAAACTTCACTATGACCAAAGCCCTGTGAAATCTGAACCAATGATGTACAATGTGCTGGGCACTGTTCTAACAATCTCATTGGACAAGTAGAGGAGCCTGAAGTAGGTATCTGACTTTTCCCATTTTCCAAAGAATCGGTTTACACTGGTTGGAGGATGGAGAGTAAGAGAAAACATTTGGAACTGCCATAGGCAGTAAGAAACTGATTCAGAGCACAAATACGTGGCTCAGATCAGCATGCTTCCTTCCAGTGAGTGTGGAGGCCAGAGCTCAACACCAGGTATCTTTCTTTAGTACTCACTGTTTTAGAGACTGACAGGGTCATACTGACACCAGAGCTCACTAACTGGCTAGACTAGTGAGCCAGTAAATTCCAGGATCTTCCTGTCTCTGCCTTCAAAGCCGGGATTACAGGAATGCCAGCAGGGACTGAGACTAAGGTCCAAAACTTACCCTACAAGCACTTTACTTTCTAAGCTGCCTGCTCAGGCAGTGTGGTGCATTTAATCTGAAGCTTCCTGCCTTTACACCACATTCCTTCCCTCCTCTATTAATACTAAAATCATACTCACTCTTCAAAGCATGGCAAAGAATTCTCATGTTTTTAAAAGGCTTTTCTGTTCTGACCTGAAAAGGAAGTCCTGAAACAAGGTATTTACCAAGCTGCCCAGGGATAGGGCAGGAGGACCCAGGCAGGCAAGTGCTACAAAGCCCAGTGACCTGGGCTCAATCCCCACAATCCACAGTGCAGAGATAACTGACTCCAACAAATTATCCTCTGATCTCCATATGTGTCATGGAAAGCACATACTCACCCACCAAGTAAATAAATAAATGTTTAAAAAAAAAAAAAGAATTTACTAAGTAGGCTCCAAATGAGATACAACATATATTTTCAGGCAAACAGGCAGACAGGAAACACAGTTTGCAGGAGAAATGCAGAGGTCTTCGTTACACTAAAGAACAGGAACAGGTATTGAGCCAGATTAGGCTAAAGTGTTTGCACTTTGACCTGTAAATGGTGAGAACTATAAAGTGATTTCAGAGGGAAGAAAAACTAACTTAATAAACTGTATACTTGAAAAAAACAAAACACCCTTGAAACCATGGAGCCTGACTTGGTGCTCACACACCTATGAGGGTCTAAGACCGAAAGGCAATCAAAGCAGCAGCAACCGACTTTGCCAGTCTACAATCTGAGCAGCAAGCACTGTGCTGCAGGAGGAGGCTGCCTGGGATATCTCAAATTCTGGGTTAGTGATGGGAGTATATTTTATCAGTATTAATCTTCCAAGCAGGAGGAAATGGGCTAGGGATGGAGGGGTGAAATATTTGGGGATATACTGACCCAAAATGTTGATGAAACACAAATCACAGGAGAGCTCCGAGCTGCTAATGAAAATGGGACTTATTAGCCTATTAATGCTGCCTGATATTGTGGGAAGAGCCAACAAGACATCATAAGGGAGCCAATGAAAGACATAACTAAGTAAAGGGTTGGGAGTGGGGTACCAGCAGGCACAGAGGTCCTTAGCATCAGTGTGGCACAGTGACACAGAATCCGATGTGCATGCTGGGCTTACAGGCTGGTCCTTTGTGACCTCAGTGAGACACGGTACATGGGGCAGATGGGAATGTGCAAAGGGAAGCATGAAGAGACCTCAGTCCTCTTTCTGAGGACAAAGCTACACTTAGTAGGCTTCTGAAGACCATCTTTATATGTATAATTCTGCTACTGCAAGATGAACCAAGTTGCAAGATGAACTGAGTACATAAAATACAATTAGTTCATGGTTTTTATTACCCTGGCTGTTTACAGAAAAGTAAATTTTCCACTGTTAATTTAGGCATAAGAATAGCTGTATATCTCATGAGCTTTTTAGAAGTTTTAAAAAATGAAAAAGAAAAACTGCATCTGAGAAGATCTTAGTATCATTGGTTTTAAAAAGGACAGGAGAGGCTTTTGTTTCGTTCATCAGTAACTCCGACCAAACAATGTGTAGAACTTGGCAGGATTCTTGCCACAGACACACATGGCTCCCGGCTGCAGCTCACACAGAGGGTTGAAAGGAATACAAAGACTTTTGGCTCCCATGGACGGAGCACCAGGTTCCACATCCTGATCCCTGGAATTAAAGAGACAGAAGTGAGTTGACTCGTGCTGTGCACTGCGCCCTTCTTGGTGCAGGGAATCAGGGTTACACTTACCTGGCAGTCTCTTTTTGATCCAGTCCTCACACTCAATTTCCCCACAGAATGGAATCTGTGCAACCTAGTAAGAAAAGGAGACACCTTCTGCCGTTACAGCTCCTGGGAAGTACCTGAGTTCTCTTTTCACCTTTCAAGCAAAAGGGGCTGGGCATCCCAGGGTTTGGGGGCCAGGGTACCTTTGCAAACACACTGGGAACTTGGCTCAGAAGTATACAAAAGAACAAAGAACGGTATTTTACACCATCCAAAATCTACACTCATAAAACTAGACACAGATCATGTTTGCAGCACACTAAAGCTAACTGGCTGTGACACAGGGAGCTCTGCTGTAGCTCTTCTGCAGGCCCACAGGCCTGGCTGTCAGGAGGAGGAAAGGGGGTGATGTAACGGCAACAGCTAACAGTCAGGCACCCTGAACTTGATCCCACATGCTTCTAACATGTTAGGAGTGAGTGAATAACTTTTAAAGTACAAAGCCTTATAAAAGACAAAAATCACTTTTTATCAGGAAAATCAACCTTTCAATTTTCCTTGGACTGGTTAATAATGGGCAGAATCAACACTTGGTATTTTATGTGAATTCTGAAATTCATTTCCTATTTGAAAATAGGTTGTCCTGTAATCCTAGTTACTTATAAGGCTGAGGCATAAGGATCACAATTCAAAGTCTGACAAGGTCTGTACAAAGCAAGTACAAGCGTGCCTATCTCTAAATAAAATAAAAGTTAAACACAAAGGAACAGGATATGAGCTCAGTGGTAGAGTGTTTACCTAGCATGCACACAGACATTGCTCAGTTCACAGTAGGCCCCAAAACAGAGGGTGTAAAAGAAGAAAGGGAAGGAGGGAGAAAATCCCTAGCCTGGATTTTCTTTTAATAAAATGACGTTTGACAGGCCAGTTGTAATAGCAGTCATGTAGTTTCTAGAGGTCGCTGCTAATGCTAATGCTGGGAAGACAGCTAGATAAGGGAACACAGAAAAGAGCAGAGGGCTGGAGACCTGGCCGGGAGGAGAGGGTCTGCCACCATGCCAGACAGCGTAGGTTCAATCCCAGGGATCAACACAGTGGGAGGAGAGAATGCACCGCTGCCAGGTTGTCCTTTGCCCTCTCTGTGTGCGCCCTGGCGTGCACACACTCATGCAACAGACGTGACAGAGAAGGGCAGGCTGGTGAGAGCAGAGGCAGCTAGTGCTGTTCACCAACAGTTCATCAATTCTCAGTGTTCTACATTCTGAAAATGAAGAGCTCGCTTGCAAGGAAGAGTTCTAAGTCCTGATCTATACAGCAGTGTCTCAAAACAAAACAAAAAGTTCCTCTGCAAAGCCTTCCCATGAATCTAGGATCTAATCTCTTGCTCACTCAGTGACTGTGCTAGTCTAATTTCTGAAATGTATCAACTGCTATTCTGGTCAACTGCCTCTATGACTACAGAAGTAATACATCTCTAGGTGTGTCCTGAAGGCTTGGGAACAGATAGAGAGAAAGGGCAGAGAGCAGAGAGAGTAAATACATATATGCTTTAATATAAAAATTCTTTTATGCCATGAAAATGGAGACAAAAGACCCAAGACCTAAGCCAAAGTAACAGTCACTTCTCTGTATGAGAGCTGCCAACCTTTAATGTTTGTAAAAAAAATGTATAAAAAAGTACATTTATAAAATTGTGTAATGTATAAAATAATAATGATTGTAGTAAATGAAACAAATTGTTATTCTAACAAAGCCTGGTAGCACAGAGAGATAATTCTAGCTACTTAGGGGCTGAGGCAAGAGGATCCAAAGTTAAAAGACATCCTAGCTCACCAGTGACCTCAAGCCTAGTCTGTCTCTTTACTGTGAAATACCAAGTAGCTCAAGTAGTAAGGCTGTTGCTTAGCCTCAAGCTCGAGATTCAGACCCTAGCACCATAATCTCAGATAACCCTCATGGAGCACGGGAGGAGAAGGCACTGACTGCTGAATATAACAATCTATTTACTGTCCTGCGTATTCTTTAAACATGAAACTAAAATACCTCTGCTCCACTTTAAAATATGAAACCCCCATAGTAATTTATCTAATATTAGACTAAATATACAAACCACTAATGCCTTATGAATCTTGGAGATATATATATATATATATATATATATCATACATATATAGTATTATATTACTGTCTATGTAATTTCTCTAATAAATTGTTCTACAAAAGTGGCTAATTCTATCATTATAGTAAATGAAACCTTTTCATTTAAATTATTAGTGGAGGAAGCTGAGTCTGGTGGAATATAAGCCTGTCATCCAAGCTCCTCAGGAGACAGAAGCAGGAAGATTATAAGTCAAGGGCTGCCTGAGCTATATAGTGAGTTCAAGGGTCAACCTAGACAATTTAAGGAGACCTTTCCTCAAAATAAAAAGAATGGGCTGGAGCTATGGCTTAGTAGTAAAGTGCCTGCCCAGCATTATGATGCCAAAGCCTTAAACCCAATCCTCAATGCTCACAGAAAACTCAATAAAGGAAAGAGAAAGCAATGAATAAACACACTGCACAGGAAAGAATCACCTGAGAGCAGAAGGCCATGTGGCCTCTAGTCTTCTATTACAGGCATGCAGCATGACTCAAGACTCAAAGACTACAGAAAGGTAAAAGGTCAGAAAACAGTACACCAAAGCCTAATGCTGAGGAAGTAAGGACCTGGTAGGATTTTTGAGATCATCTATTTAACATTTCTTTAACAGAACAGCAGAGTGAGAGGGATCATTTCCTCTGTACCTGGAACAAGATATATAATAGGCTATCATTGTAAAAACAAACTCTGTCTTTTATTCTCAACAAGAAATCTTTAAAAATCTGAGAAGGAAGTACATTAAACTGTGTTAGAGAAGTCTAACTTCTGGCATCTAATTCTATGGGCTAATTTGTTTAGACTCTGGCCCATGGTTTTCTCATTTGTAATCTGGAGACATAGGACTGGCTGCATATTTAACACGTATACCAGAATACTAAAGTCCATAAGTGATTCACTCTAATAATACATGAAGCTGAATAATGTACAATCATTTTAATTGACTGGCTTAAAAGAGATTAATACAAAGTATAAGTTTATAGAGAGTTTTAAAATATGATTTACTGGAATGTAGTAGAAGTGTACTCAGTGGTAGAACATTGCCAACACGGGTAAGACCCTAGATGGTCAATCCCTAACTCTGAAGAAAAACAAAACCAAGAAAACTTTTTTGGAAGTCTCTTACCTTTCCAGAATCTAGTACCTTCTGAAAGTCCTCCAATGTATTAGACACAACCATGTGAGTTTTAAGGTCTTCAGAAGCCCTACCAAAATAAATCAGAAAATACACTAACTTTTTTTATAAATATGACAGTTTCTTTTAAATCCCAAGATAAACAAGCTTTAATGAAATAGCAAGTGAAAATTAGAAGAACTCACTGTATTAACTTCCTTATAGCAGTGGCCACAGAGAAGCCAGTCACCTTTTTGCAGTACCACTTGAGCCCAGAGGTATGGGAAGCTTGCCACATATACAATAGGCAAGTGCTATTTTTGTTATTCCTGCTGAATAGTCCTGACACCCACTATAACACCTGAGGAAGTCTGTTATTTTTCAAGCCTTTCTCATCTACTTTTCCCTTCTACAATATTGGAAAAATAGTTAACACTGTAGAAGTATAGAAACATGAAGATATGAATATATCACAACAAAGAAAAGCAGAGACACACAGACACAAATTAAAGATATTTTTGCACCATTCAACACTCCTGTCCCCTCAGGTCTCATAATGTAGCCCAGGTTGGCCTGGAACATGGTCCTCTAGCTTCAGCTAGTGTTACTGGATGTAAATCACCATGCCTGGCTCCACAGAAGAGCCTCAGGTATCAGGTATTATTTTCATCTACATTAAAAATCACACATGTAGTAATGAAGGAAAAAAAGACAGTTGTTCTTTTCTGAATCTCAGGTCTAAGAACTTGTGAACTCTTAGCGATTGCTAGCTGTCAGTCAAACCTGTTTCCTCTTTTCCCTTTCTGTCACATTTTTGTAGGAAAAATCATGGGCATTTCCCACCCTAAGCTTGAAGGCAGTATGCATGTTCCTGCACCCTCACCCACCAGCACTGCCTTGAATGGCTGTGATCTGGTTTGTCCATGTCATTAAGTTCTAGGTGACGACAGAACCAATGAAATGAATTGATAAAGTTCCTGAACAGTACAGCACTGGACCTGTAGGCCGACCTCACACTGTTTCAAGTAAGAACAGGAAAGCTGCTCATAGGTCTGTCTGTGTCTTTTCTTGCTCATAACAGGTTAGTCTACTTCACATAGGACTTTTTTAACCACAGCTGATACTGAGGAAGTTGGGATGTACCACAGTGCAAGGAACACCACAAACCCTAACATTAAATCTGGCAAACGACCAGGAGGAGTCATCTCTTGCAGTCTAGGCTACACAGGAGGAGCCTGTGCTGTGGAAGGAGGGAAACCCTCAAGAATACAACTTTGTGATAAGTCTACACTGCTATGTCCTCAATTCAGTAAAGTTATTCAGTGTATTACTTTCTTTATACTTGGTACAATAAAGAATCAAACATGAACCAGCATGCATTCCTATCTTATGTTTAATGAGTTGTTATCCTAATCCAGCTTTTCCTTAGTAATAATATTATATATAGAACTGAGACTTATTCAAAGGTCCTATATTTATAAACAAGTATTGTAATGCATATTGAAAATTGTACAAGATAAAAAAATGAAACCAAACATGAAGTATCTGCATGCTGACTACTACAATCTAGATTCACACAATCATAATGAGTCATATTCCCACATTCATATAGAAAAGCGGAAAAAAAAAAAACCCACCCAGAATATTCCTAGTAGTTCTACCTGGATGTGGCTGCCACAAGAAATTTTGCTTCATATGTCACAACTTTTTTATAATGAGCATGCACATCAGTGAAAAAAATTAAAGAAACAAAACAAAAAACATTGTTAAGAATAAAGAACTATTCAACATGGACTTTATGTGCAAATTTGAGAAAAAGTGAATGAAAAGTTGCTGGAAGTTTCTGCTAAGCCAGGAGTGATATAGCACCAGGGAGGCTGAGGCAGAAGAGTCAGGAATCCAAGGCCAGCCTCAAGTTTGAAGCCAATCTAGGCCACAGGAGATCCAATCTCCAAAAAAACAAGACAAAATACACAACAATAATTTGCTTTTACAAAATTACCTCTCTGGAGCCTGGAGAGATAGCTCAATCCCTTCCTAAGCACAAGGGCCTGGGCTCAGCTCATAGAACCTACAACAAAACCAGCCTCATATATGGCACATGCTATATCCCATGATGCCTGAGACTTGCTAGTCTTGTTCTTGGTAGGCTCCAATCCAGTGAGACACCTCGGCTCCAAGAAATATAAAGTGGATGGCACCTGAAGAAAGGCATCCGAGGTTGACCCCTGGCCTCCATGTGAACAACATGTACCCACGTGAACACACACAACACACACACACACACACACACACACACACACACCACACTAAAGTCTTCTATCAAGTATTTACTAAGGGAGTTGTGAGGCCTCTGACACAGGATCTGGGAACTGAACTCAGGTCCAAAGTAAGTGCTCTTAACTGCTGAGGCATCAATCCCATTTATTTTATTTTTGTGGGGTGTGTGTGTGTGTGTTATGTGTGTGTGTCCCCAAGAGGTCCAGAAGCATCTCTGGATTTCCTTGGAGCTGCTTGTTGTAGTTGCTGGGAACCAAAATCAGGTCCTCTGCAAGAACAGTACCCACTGAGCTCTTAACCAGTGAGCCAGCTCTCCTACCATTACAGGGAGCTTTTAGCACTATAGTTGCTGGCTTCTCTGTAGACCACTATAAGTAATGTCTCAAGGAAAGTGCTGATATTTACTAAAGCTTCCTGGGTTCCATCAATCTGTACCAGTGCTTAAGAACACACGACTTAAACCCTCACATTTATGTTACAGAAGCCTGGATTTGAAGTATACCCACTGGTTCAACAGACAGAGCAGAGCTTCTCAGGGAACATGCATTTAGGAAGGCCTGCTGCAAGTCCAATGCACAGAAGGAATAAGACATTAAGTGGCCCTGGGGCTGACGGGTAAGGCTGCTTTCAGTTGCAATAATTCCCAGATCCACTGTTTGTGTCTCCAACATTAGTGAGAACTGAAGAAAGGAGACCCAGTGAACATACAGCGCTACCTTGTGAAAAGGTTCAGTTGGATGTCTTCCAAAACCTTTTCCAGTTTAGCCTCCGCCTCCTTCTCAGCAATTGTCAGCTTCTCTCCAGTATCTCGTCTGACCGCTACAAATTGACAGCTCTTCATATCACGTGGCCCCACCTCAAGTCTGACTGGAACTCCCTGTAAAACAAAACAAAAAGTTAAAATTGCACATGTGTATCTCAAGTTGCATACAGACTATATCATGGCTTCATCTACTATGAATCCCATTTCCTCACAAATGGCACATGGCACATGACATGGAGGAGTACAGAGACATCTTGAAACCAAAGACACACTAAGACACTGAGGGGTTAGTCACTGGTACATCCCACTATTCCTAGTAAACCTGTATTCTGGCTGAAACTATAGAATGCATCAGAATCACCTGCTGGGCTTGATAAAGCACTGTTTGCCAGACCTCACCTCAAATTCTTGTCACTGTAGGTTAAGGATGGGCCGAGATTCATGGCTAAAGGAGTTACTAAGTGCAGCTCAGATTGCTGGCTTTGGGATAAAGTTTGAGGTTTCCATCAGGGAACTTAAGAAGTAGCTACATGCCAGTTTTAAGACTTTTGCATATTCAAGTCATATGCATTCTGATTTATCTCTGATGGGACTGAAGCCCTTCAGGTCCAAGGAGAGCTTGCATTTATAGGGTCTGGAACCCTCTCTGAAAAACAGAAGGCCTTAAATTTGAGTGAAAGATTCTTTAAAACTACTTCAGGGGCTAGAGAGATGGCTTATCAGTTAAGAGCACTCACTGCTCTTCCAAAGGTCCTGAGTTCAATTCCCAGAAACCACATGGTGGCTCATAGCTATCTGTAACAGGGTCTGATGCCCTCTTCTGGTGTGTCGGAAGACATCGACAGTGTACTCATATACATAAAATAAATAAATAAATCTTTAAAAAAAAAATATTTCAGGACTCTGACACTGCACATCAGGGGTGTGTATGTGTGTACAGTTGAACAGTACTCAAGTCAAAGTGAAAGGAAAACTTAAGAGAATGCTAGTAAGTCTACTTGACCCTCACAGAACAGAAGGGAAGAAAAGAGGAAAGGGAAGTATGTGTGTAGGGGTGGGGGGATTCAGAAGTAGATTCATTCTGATTAAGCTAACGGCAACAGTTTCTTCTTTAACATTTTGTACCCAGACACAAACTGGCTTAAAGAAGTAGCTGCTGCTATCTTCCCTGAAAGCAGGGGAACGTGAAGAAGTATGATACATAAAGAAGCAGGGTCAGCACTGGCACTAACCCCAGCACGGGGTGACCTTAGGAGTCATTTTACTGTTAGATGATAAACACTGGTGGCTTTGCAATGTAGATGGCTAATTGTGAACAACCCCAGCAAATCAAGCATCCACTCCTAAGATCTCACAGTACTCCTATAATGTAAGCAGGTATATATTTTTGACTTCTAAGTTCCAGAGTGACTTAAAAGTCTCTATCATAGCTATAAAAAAATAAAGGTAAATGCCAAAAGTGTATAAAATGAAACTAAGGGTGTATATTACCTAATAATGAAGCTGTGCAGCAAATGGAAACAGAACACAAACATGAAGCCAGAATTAGATAGGCTTTGTCTGCACAGAGTTGAAAACAACAAGTGGATGTGTGCCCAGGTGGACTCTATCCTCACAGAAACCTCCTCCGCTGATGACTGAGACCAACACCTCATAGGAACCAGTCCCCACAAAACGTTTAGGGAGACAAGGCACAGTGCTGTGTATCAAAGACAGGCCAAGCACACACTAAGTGTTCTCCCACCACGCTATTCTTCCTGAACTGCCACAGAAATTAGTTTAACAAACACACAGACTCTAGAAACCCCCATTACACAGTATGAACTGTATTCTTAAGTGAAGAACATATAAATATAAATAAGGGAAGGTAACAAAAAATTCCTTAAGTTTGCAGATATCTAGATCTACCCGGGCAGGATTCCGGCGTACCTTCAGTTCCCAGTGATTGAACTTCCAGCCTGGAGAGTAGTTGTCTCGTAGATCAACTCGGACTCGGATGTTAGCGCCAAGCAGCCGCCTTTTGTACTCATTGCATTTTGCCATCAGTGCTTCTCTGTCTTCTTCAGACAGGGCATTTGTGATTCCACAGGGAATGACTACCACCTAGAGTCCAGCCAAAGACACACCACATACACATAATGACATCTACAATAACGAATCATCTAGAGCCTACAATAATAAATTAAGTTAAATCTGCCAATGATCTTTTAAATATATGTGATTTTACTACAATTAAAAACATGGTGCTGGGGAGATGGCTCAGTGGTTAAGAACACTTACTGCTTTTGCAGTAACTGGTTTGGTTCCCTAGACCCACACTGTGGCTCACAACCATCTGTAAGTAACTCCAGGGAGTCCAACTCCTCTTCTGACCTTTGAGTGCTTCAGCACACATGTGATGCACAGACATACACTTAGGCATGCATGTACGCACACACACTAAATTATATAAATAAATCTTTAAACAGAACAAACAAAACAAAAAAATCCCACAACATGCAGCATCCTAAATATATCCAAAGCATACTACTGACAGGAATTCCTAAAGAGTTTGCTGCTGGGCCACTATATTAAAAACAAAACTATGCCAACAAAAGTCATTAAATATTAAATAATATCCAACACCAAAGGGCTTAAAAAAAAAAATCTAACTATATATGGTACTTCTTGAAATGCTACACCTTACATTGTTCTAAAAGCATGTTTTCTACAAGACTCTCATCAGCTGTATAGAAACCTGTAGTGTTATAGTGATGTCAGCATTAGATATATATGAACGTCAGACTTGCTGCACAACTGCCTGAGTGCACAGTACAAGACAGCCATTTCCTCTCCATTCCCATCCTCTACCTTATTACCCTCCTCTGGTTCACTCTTCTGAGTCTGTGGCCTACTAGGCCCCTTCTTTATCTCTCAGTGTGCAGTAAGTAATGCTCATCCTTCCATGTCTCTCCTTTAGGTAGCTGCTTTCTGTTCCTATGTTTGTCTGTGATGACTGCTGAGGTCACCTAACCTGGTGTTTTTGCAGTACCTCCAGTGGCATCTAAGAAGCACTAGAATCTCCTTCCTCTCCTTTTTATCACCTTTGGGAAGACTACAGTTTTCATCTGTCTGCCATTTTGGCTACATTTCCAAATTTCCACTTTCCTTTGAAAACATGATCTTCCATCTCTCCAAATATTTCTTGGTAAAAGAGTTTAGGTGTTTAAGTCTATATCAAGAGAACAAGGGCATATAGTCCTAGAGCTTGCTGGGATCTTTCTGTCTGAGACAGAATCTCACTATGTAGCCTTGACTGGCCTCTCTAAACTCACCATATAGACCAGGCTGGCCTAGAACTCAAGAGATCTTCCTGCTCCTACCTCTAATGTTTTAGAATTAAAGATGTGTGCTACCATGCACCCAGTGTGGCTAAAGGCACTGGATCTCCCTGTAACTCGCCGGATGTGGGCACAGAGAACCACGCCTGGGTCCTCTGCAAGAGCAGTAGTATGCTATCTTACCCACCAAGCCATCTCTCCAGCCCGGGTCTTTTAGCCATGACCATAGAAAGCTGGTAGTAACAGCTTTTCGGTCTGGTTTGGATGTTTGGTGCAGAGACATTTTCTTCTCAGGGATCCAACATGAACTGATTTATTGCTAACACAATCCTCAGTCTGCTTTCCAATAACTGAATCTTGTCACAAGTCAATCTATGTGATTTCTAATCTGTCTCCAACATGTACTAAATAGTTAAATATCACTTACTAACGCTTTTAACCTACTATATTTTATTTAAGGAATAATAAAGAATATCCAAAAATTATTTCTAAAGAAAGTTTTAAGGTTAGAGAATTGGCTCAGCAATTAAGAACATCTACAAGGTAGTCCACAACCATCTCTAACTCCAGTTCCATGGGATTCAATGCCCTCTTCTGACTTGGTGGGCATGCCCAAGGATGCATGTGGTCCTTAGACATAAAGGCAGACAAAACATTCATACAGAAAATAAGTGAATAAATATAAAGAAAAACTTAAAAGTTTTCAACGAAGTAATTTTTAAAATTCTTAAGACAGTAAATAATACAAATGTACACATATTTTCACAATATAGTGGCCTAGGCTGAATTTTCTATTATTTCTGTATCAGAGAAATCTACCCTTTCAAACTTCCTTTGTAAACATAGTCTATAATCTTACAAAAGAAATGATAAGCAGAAATACTTTCCTTACCTGGACACACGCTACACGGGGTGGTAACACCAAGCCCATGTTGTCCCCATGGACCATGATCATCACACCAATAGTTCGAGTTGTCAGGCCCCAGGAGCACTGGTATGCAAACTGCTTTTCTCCTGGTGTCTTGGGATCTTCAAAAACTATTTCACACATTTTGGAGAAATTCTGGCCTAAATGGTGTGATGTTGCTCCCTAAAATAAGGAAATAAAGGCTTTAATTTTAAACTATTATGCCTTCGAAGATAATTACTGTAAGATTACATACTTTAGATGACACTATGTGTACTGTTTTACCTAATTTTCTGACATTAATGCTTAAAATACAAATAGGACTGACATGACAAGAGAGCAGGACAAATTAAAACCAACACGGTCTAACTCTAGGAAGCCCCTTTCAACAGGCGTAACTGCATGTAAGATTTCCAGGAGCTTTTGCCTGGGAACTCACGAAGAAAGCCAGCGTGACGTCACCGATGCGCCTAGAATGCACATTCACTCTCCTCCACTGTCCCTCTCTCCTCCTTTCCCATGGGTTTGGGAAGCATCTCACGTAGCCCACAGAGACACAGAACCCACTATGGAGCTGAGAGCAGCCTCGAATACTTGATCCTCTTGCCTCCATTTGTAGGTGAGTGACACGTGTGCACCATGATGCCCAGGATAATGGAGTATTGGTGATTAAACCCCTGGCTCCATGCACGTTAGAGAAGCATTGTACTGCACCCCCAGAAATTATTATTTTTATTCACTTTTAAAAATCAACATAATGAGGCAACACACACATTTTATAATGTTTAAATCAGGTTAATTTACCTCAAGAATCTATCATTTCTTTCTGGTAAAAACTGCCAAAATCCTTTCTTTGAGCGTTTTAAAAAACACACACTGCATTACTCCTGATAGTAATCCTCCTGCACACCAACAGGGCAGATCCCAACCCTCAAAGACAGTGTCTTACTACGTAGCTCACACTGCTGGGATCCTAGGCGTCTGCCACCATCATTAGCCAGTGTCGCATTCTGCTCCTATGGAAGTAAACTGTAATGCCTACTGAGCAGCACCTACTCTCCTGAACAGCTAAGTAAACACAGTTCTTTGTCAAGTTATATACAGTCACGTTCTCAGAGGTCACATACAATTGAGATCATGCAATAGTACCTGCTTTATTTCACTTAACACAAACACCTCTAATTTCATGTATGGTTCTGCAAATGACAGAATTCATTCCTTTTATGGCTAAATATTCTACTGTGGATTGTGCATTGTTTTTTTTACCAAGTGATGTTGCCACTGGGAGAGGTATTACTAGATCACACACAGGTGATTTTATGTTTAAAGTCTTAGTATTGTTTTCTATATTAGGTGTCCAAATACTAATAAAGCAGCAAAACCTGCCAGAACTGCCCGGAAGTCGCCATGTAGTCACAGTACTTACATACCTGGATAGCTCGTCCACTGGCGGATATGAAGGCTTCTATTGTGGTTGTGTAGTCTCCTCCTGCAAACTTCTCTTTTCAGTTTTTCTTCCTCTCACAACGGGGATTGCCAAGAGCTCTTCATACACTCGAGCATATAACTCAAGGATCTGTAAAACCTGGAACAACATATACAGCATGTTTATTCTCTATGGACTAGTCAATCTATACTATCTCAAATTGTTTGTGGAAAAAGTATTTCAAACAACAACCTTATGGTAAGGTTAAAGAAGCCAACGTGAGACTTAAGGAAGATACTCAACAAAAAAGCAATCAGCTAATTAACATCTAAGTGTATATAAATTTGGAATGTAGGGAAAAAATGCTTGAGCTATATACAGAAATCAGAGTAAAAAACCTTAGAAAATAATCATGACTGTAATTTTGCTACAAACTAAAGTCTGTTTAATCATACAGAAATTTAAAATAGTAAATTTACTAGTAAAATTTCAATAAGCAGTTTTTTGTTGGTATTTTTTTTTCTGGGAGTTTGTTTTACTTGTTTTGGTTTGTTTGTTTGCTTTTGGTTTTCTGAGTCAGGGTTTTTCAGTTTAACAAGCCCTGACTGTCCTGGACTTGACTTGTAGACCAGGCTGACTTGGAACTCACAGAGATCTTCCTGCCTCTACCTCCTGAATGCTGGGATTAAAGGAGTGAATGCACCACCACGCCCGGCCCAAGAAACATTTTTTGAAATTTGTTTACTCTTGAATTAACTTTCTATTTTCAAACAGGTTTTACACAGCGTAAGCCACACAGTAACAAAACAGGGCCTGAAGACAGGAGCCTAGCAGGGCCCTTCCTACCTCGTCAGCTGCCTCCTCAAAGGTGGCAAAGGCGCTGTGCCCCTCCTGCCACAGGAACTCCCGCGTGCGGAGGAAAGGCTGTGGGTGCTTGAACTCCCAGCGCTGCCAGATGAGAGGACAAAGCTAGTCAGTACAGGAAGTACAGTGGGTTTTATCAGCAACTTTATATGATGAATAATCAAAAATCATTATTGTGATCCAAAATACTTCAAAAATCTGTTCAAAGGAAGGAAAGTGTGCTCTACAAAGCCACAAAACCTGAGGACTGGTGACAAACTAAGGGACGTGTGCACCTACCACCACGTTGCACCACTGGTTGAGTCTGATGGGCAGGTCTCTGTGGGACTGCACCCATTTTGCATATGCAGGATACATTACTGAAAGTGAAGAAATAGAGATATTTATGACTTGATTTCTTCCTGAAGGCTGACAAGATTAAATTCACAATGTAATTAATATGGATTAAGCTGTGTCTGATTCATTATCTTTGATGGCTCACTGACTTCATAAATCACATAACCCTAAAGATACACAACTCTACCTAACGTGATCACACTCTGTGTGCTTCACCTATTTGTATGTAAGGGCTGATGACCTCCAAGATCTATTTGGTGAATACTGTAATGCTGTGCTCCATGTAAAACTATTTTCATTCTTCATATTGTTTAATTCTCTTCTTTGGCTCACAAATATCATTATCAAATCTAAAGATGTCAATGTTATTACTGAATTCAGCTATGTATCAGAATCAGAAATTTTAGTTAGATCCATCCAATGAAACAAACTCTTGCCATGAATAATGACTTGTCTACAATGTACTATCAGTTAAACAAAACTGCTAATTTGCTTTAAGAAAAGAAAAAAAAAAAGAAAACTGGAGTCAAAATAATTTCAAAGGTGCAAAAACAAAAACAGGGGAAGTATGAGCTAAGAAGCACACTAACCAAATCCAAAGCCTCGGACCCCAGGACACTCCAACTGATGGCTGCCCCAGAGCAGGAGACTAACACAACAGAGTCCATGAAAGCACTCTCAACACCCCAAGGAAGCTGCTGGGGTACCAAGTACCTTTAATCCCAGTACTTGGGAGTCAGGTATCTGTGAATTCAAGGTTAACCTGATCTAAAGACCAGGTTCCAGGTCAGCTAGAACTGGATGTGAGATCCTGCCTCAAAAAGAAAACTCTACAATTAGAACTCTACAACTCAAAAACAAAGCAACAAAAAAACTCTACAGGAATACAATCTAAATAAACAACATTATTTGTAATTTTATAATAAATCCCAAGAATAAGTCCAATACATTTCCCTCTGAAAAGTTATAACACTGAACAAAAACAGATGATGTTTAAATCAGAAAAACCCCTTTTAGCCATGTCAGTCATTCTCCAATAACTTTCCAAAATGGCAGACTCAAAGGGAAAGAGGAGAGGAACGGCTATATTTTCTCTTTAGGAAATACAATATTGTCCCTTTGTCCAAATACATTCGAAGCTGGAACCCAATCTCTTAAGAATTCATGGCTTAATGCATAAAAAGAAATAAAAATCCTAAAATGTAAGGTTCCTTTAAAAAGCAGACAGACAGACTCACATTCTACTGATGAAGAACTCTGTAATGACACGGCTTAACATGACGTAGATTTCAATCTGTGTTCACCATCCTTCAGTAAATTCTGCTTTGCCAGAAAGGGATCTACACATCAGAAACACTGAGCCTCAACTCTATCTAACAGCTCAGTGAGTTTTCTCCTGAGTTCCATGTCCACTCTCACCTGTCTCACTGGTAGGACGAATGGCAATTGGCTCTGCCAACTCTGTCTTTCCAGATCTTGTAACCCAAGCAACCTAGAAAGTAAAAAACCACTGGTGACACAGTTTTAATGTTGTTTTTGAAGAGCATAAGTACATACCAACTTTTAGATTTTTCTCAATATCAACTGAAGAAAGTGCAAATTCTTACTGCTGTTACTATAAGGAAATGGGCATGTCATCCAGTCAGAGGACGTGAAAAACAACCAAACTTGCTATATGGGTAGAAGACATAGCAGTTTATTTAAAACAACAACAAACACCAATTAGCCCCACATTTCTCTTAGTTGGTTATTAAACTCTACTGAAAATATAATTTTGCATTTATAAGAGGGAACTGCAAAAAATAAAAACAGCACATCTTTTCCAGTTTACCTCAGGAGCAAAGTCAGCAACGTGATTCTTTTCTTTCTCTAGTGCAGCCTGAACACAAATATGGGGAAGTAGCAATTCTCAACACCAAGCTTCTTGATCTCAGCATCAAAGAAGTCCTTAATGGATTCCCAGATGGCATAGGACCAGGGACGGAGAATATAGCAGCCACTCACATCATAGTATTCAATCATCTCGGATTTTGTGATGACCTTTTAAAGAGAAAAGGCTACATGTTTCTATTCAATTTTAGAAACATGTAGCAGAGGGGGAAGGGGAACTGGGGTAGCCACTACAAGGTCCCAGACTCAAGGGAAGCGAGAGGCTCCCAGGAGCAATAGTAATGACTTTAGCCAAAATACCCAGCAAAGGAGAGATACAACCTGTAGACTACCTCCAGTAGATAGGCACGGCCCCCAGTGGAGGGATGGGGCCACCCATGCATCTCAAAATTTTAAACCCAGAAATGCTCCTGTCCAAAGGAAAGACAGGGACAAAAAATTGAAAAGAGACCGAAGGATAGGCCATCCAGAGACCACCTCACCTAGGGATCCACCCCATCTGCAGACACCAAACCCCAACACTATTGCAGATGCCAAGAAGCGCTTGCTGACAGGAGCCTGGTATGGCTGTCCCCTGAGAGGTTCTACCAGCACCTGACCAATACAGATGCAGATACTCACAGCCAACCATTGGACTGAACCCAGGGATCCCAAAGGGAGAGCTAGGGGAGAGACTGAAGGACTGAAGGGGATTGCAATCCCATAAGAAGAACAATATCAACTAACTGGACCACCCAGAGCTCCCAGGGACTAAACCATCAGCCAAAGAGTATACATGGAGTGAGCCAGGACTCCAGATACATATGTAGCAGAGGATGGCCTTCTCTGACATCAATGGGAGGGGAGGAAGGCTTGATGCCCCAGATTAGGGAATGCTGGAGAGGTGAGGCAGGAGTGGGTGAGTGGGTGGAAGAGCACCCTTATAGACTCAAAGGGGAGAGTGTGGGGGGATGAGATGGGAGTTGGTGGAGGGTAACGGGGAAGGGGGATACCATTTGAAATGTAAATGAATAAAATGATTAATAAAAAAAGACAGAAAAAATTATGGTCAAAAAAAGAGAGAAAAGCTTGTATATTGAACAATATATACAATAGTATATACAACAGTATGGTGCAAAGGCAAGAATATGTGGTAATCAAAGTTCTCATCTGTAGAAATGGCAAACACCCTCATTTATTTATCTGGTTTTTGGCCTTTCAAAACAGGGCTTCTCTGGGTGGCCCTGGGTGTCCAGAAACCCACTCTTAGACTAGGATAGTCTCTTACAGGCTATATATTATGCTCAGCTTGGAAACACCCTCCTTACTGTGGAGGGAAACCAGACTTTCCTACATAGACAGACAACATTTAACAGGACTCTAAAGTCTGCAGACATCACTGAGCTACATCCTCAGACTTCTTTTATTTTTATTTTTTATTTTAAGACAGTTTCACTATGTAGGCCAGCTAACCTGGAACTCAAATTCTCTTGCCGTCATCTTCCAAGTGTTGGGGTAACATGGGTGTGCTACCACACCTGATACATGATAGCTATTATAACAGGTATCATGAAAGATGCATGAGAATAGGTAAAAATGTCTGCCTTGCACATGTAAACACTGAAGTCAAGACCCTTAAAATGTCAGGCGTAGTGGTGTGACAGGTGCGCTTGTTCTTTCAATGCTTCAGAAGGAAGAGCAGAGACAAAAGGGTCTCTGGGGTGCACAGGTCCAATGGCCTAGTCTGACTGGTGAGCCCAGGCCAAAGAGAGATCTGTCTCTAAGGGGGTGAATGGCTTTTCTGAAGGTTGCTTTCTGGCCTCCTCATGTATTTATACACATGTGCACAAACACATATAAATGCATATTCTTGAACACACATATACACATGGGGGAGGGGGCAGGGGATCACATTGTTTATGACTATCTTTCTCTCTAGACTTTAGAATTTGAACACAAAGGCAAATGAGAATTGAGAAATGCAAACATAAAAGCCAACTGAAGGTATACTCACTTGGGAGTACCATTCGGCAAGATTTTCTTCTTTTTTTGCTTCAAGACCCAATCTTCAGACATGCAAAAGGAAACATGAATCCTTTATTTGGCAACTGCTTTTACATATGTTTTACTGTGTTTTCTATTTTCATAAGAAAATACTGAGACCAAGTAATCTAAAGAAGAACTTATTTGGTCTTGGTGCTGCTGCCTGGTGCCAGCTTCCGTCCTGTGGTGGGGGCAGGGCCCATATCTTGGGTTGGGCACGACAGGACTCAGCAAGACACAAGGAAGCTGCTAGTGGTGGCTGTTCTAAAGCCATTAACACCATCACAAGACTCCATCCAAATTCAGCCTACTTAATTCCTCACTGAAAGGCTCTAACATTAGATGCTATTATCTCTAGGAACTGGGGAACCAAGTTCCTCACATATGGACTTTGGGGAAACATTCAAACCACAGTAGACTAAGCTGAAAATAAGACTGCAAGCTCAAAATAGGGGAGTTTTCTTAATTTTCAGTCATTTCTATATTTGCATCTTTTTAATATTCATTTCCACAACAATGTTTTTAATCTAGAAACAATTTAATCTTTGTTTTTTAATACAGGGAGTGTTTCATTATTTAGCCCCTGCTTGGCTACACTTTGATGTGCACATCAGACTGGCCCTAACTTGTAGCAGTCTTCCTGCCTCTGTCTCAGAAGTACTGAGATTATGGACATGCACGAGCACTAAAACAGCTCTTCAGAAATTGATGAGATGTTGTCCATGAAACTGCCAAGGCCAAGCCTGTTTAGAACTATGATTTTAAAAGAAGACTTCTATTTATTTATTTTTAAGCAAATTCTTTTTCAGTTAAAATATATTTGGTAAAGACAAAGTTTATTCACATATATTTGCTACAAAAAAGTTTTTGCCAATCTCAACACAGGTGATATTAATAGCTAAAAAGATTAGTTGTCTTACTGAAATTAAATGTAATAAGTAGTAAGAACAGCAGCCACCCACTAAACACATATAAATGAATATTCACCTATAAGTGAATATGTACTTATATTTTATACTATACTATTCAGAAGATGCAGAGGTGGATGTTTGTAAAAATAAGTGACATTTAAATTAAACAAACAAGCAAAGAAGCAAGCAAGCAAACAAACACAAGAAAAGCCCAACTAATCCAGCACCAGAACTGGGATTCGGTAGTAGAACACTTGCCTAGATGTGAAAGACCCTTTCTTTGGTCCTAGATTTCCTACCCACCCCTCAATTCCTATTCTACACAGTACTTCTTTCCTCAAAGCCTCAACCTTAGCGGGGCATGGGGGTGTGCTCATCTATAATCTCAAAAGCAGTGCTGAGGCAGAAAGACTGAGTTCAAGGCAGGCTTGAGCTACACAGTGAAGGTTGGTTCCAGAAAAATAAAAACCTGTGTTCTATACCAAGAACATCTTTTCCAGTTTGCAAGCGGGGCTGTGTTGCCCTAAGTTTTGAGTGTATTACAGTTTCATTCTCTTTGCTCCATGCCAACGTGGGAGTTTACATTGGAAGTCAGAAGGTGAAGGGAAGAGAGAAGCCAACTATTTTCTACTTTTACTGAGCTGAGTCAATACACAAAGCCAGGAGTAGCTTCTGTGTTCTCTAAGGAGATGGTACATGAACATGGGAGGTAGCTAAACTTGACATACAGCTAAAAAATCTAAACTCCAAACCACCTCAGTAAGAACATTCAATGATTTTCTAAGAAGCCATGATAAGAAACCTGTCACACTGTTCGAACAGCCTGAAAAACATTGAAAAGGACATACATTTCACTGTCTGGTTTTTAAACCAGCTGTTTTATATATAAACTGCCAACTTCAAAGTCGTATTGGGAACAAAATTCTTATTTATTTCTTATGAAAAACTTTGACTTGAAGAAAAAAATCAGCCGGGCGTGGTGGTGCACGCCTTTAATCCCAGCACTTGGAGGCAGAGACAGGCGGATTTCTGAGTTCGAGGCCAGCCTGGTCTACAGAGTGAGTTCCAGGACAGCCGGGGCTACACAGAGAAACCCTGTCTCGAAAAATCAAAAAAAAAAAAGAAGAAGAAAAAAATCCACAAAGCAATGTGTCTATAAGCTGCTGCTGAAAGGAACGTTGACATCTACTTACAGCTATTCTCTCAAGTGACACACAGCACACTGGCACTAGCACTAGTTCAGGACCCCTTACCCGGTATATCTGGGAATGTAACAGCTTCAGACGCCAGAGCTTTCTACCCTCTGCACAGTTTGTCTAGGCCTCAAAGACTGAGCATCCCATAGACTCAAATATCTGATAGCTTGTCTCAGCTGGTAAACTATTTAGGAAAGACTAGGAGGTGTGGCCTTGTTGGAAGAAGTATGTCACTGGGGTTGGGCTCTGAGATTTCAAAAGCCCATGGTAGGCACAGTCTGGTTCTCATTCTGCCTGCAGATCAGGAGGTAAGCTCTCAGCTCCTGCTCCTCTGCTCCAGTGCCTGCTGCCATGTTCTCTGCCAAGACAGTCATGAACTCTGATGCTCTGAAATCATAAGCCCCAACTAACTCCTCCTTCTGTAAGCTGCTCTGGTCATGGCATCTCTTCACAGCAACAGAACAGTAAGACAGATACTCAACCTGTGACAGTGGTGATCAATTCATTCCCTGGTGGGGGAAAAGCACAGTGACTTCTGAAAGTCTCAGGTGATCAGATGATATGCTACCCATTTTTAACATTAACTAGAAGTTTTATCTGCTGACACTGAAATATGAGCATTCTGTCTTAATGATAATAAACCAACATTTGCAATTTTTAAGAACAAAATCTCTTTAGAACTGAATTCATTCAGAAGCGTTTTAGCACCTGGTCTGTTTCTTGGGCCCTTGCCCTTCCCCTGCTCCACTTGACGACAGCCCACCGCCTTGGCTTTTAGAAGAGTCCTTCCCCTGGCCATCATTTTGTTTCTGAGGTTTATTCTGCTTTTCAGATTTATTCTCTTTTTCTTTCTTCTTCTTATCTTTGTCTTCTGCCCCAGTAGCAGACACGGGTTTATACTCAATTCCTGTCAGTGACTTGTACTGTGCCTTCAGCTGAAGAAGTTCTTGTACAGCTGAATCCACTTGATCCTTCAGTGTAACAAAGGGGGACAAAGGAGGACATCAAGCAGTCAAGTCACTGTCTTGGTGTATGTTAACAAATGCCACCCAGATTTGTGAGGCTAATGAACAATTAATTAATGGCAACAGTTTGTAGACACAGAAGGTTAAAATACACTAAGAAAATAAATGAAAGGTTATAAAAAAGACAAAACAAGCCTAGAGTAGCAGAAATCATGATCTATGCAGTGTATTCACTCACTGTCTTAACAGCAGTACTAGATACACATGGCTACGTAAAAAATAGGACCACAAAGGAAACCCCCACTGACCTTAGAGGCCTTTTCAGCTTTAAGTTTTCGAACTACTTCTCCTTGACAAGCCACTCTGTCAAACAGCACTTTGGCTTCTGGTTTCTCTGATGCAGAAGGCTCGGCACTGCTGACAGGATTTGAATGTGAGTTCTGAGATGCTGGGGGTTGGCCAGGCACATACTCCTTCCCAATCTTTTCTTTATACTCAGCTTTCAGGGACAGTAAGCATTCTACAGCTTCAGTTATTTTAGCCTGAAAATAAAGAGGAAGAGAAGTATCTCTGAACATCTATGAATATTTCAATGTCATTTCAAAGAATTTAATCATCATTGGAATACACTTAGCCATCTATGTCCAGAGATCAAGTACTCAAAGATTAAAAATACTTGAAAACAAATAATTACATCATAATACAAACCCCCACTTAAAAAAAAAAAGTGGGTAGGGAAAGAAAATAACTTGGACTAATGACTTCTTTGTAAAAGCCTTTCAAAGGTTCAGTTGAGCAAAATATATCTTCTATATTAAAAGATGCATGTGGCAAAACACTGCTCTCTTTTGAAAAATGTACAAATGTCTCATGATTACCTAAACAAGACAACTATTTATAGCATATTTGGTACTGTAAAGTAATCCAGAGAGGATTCTTAGCACACAAATACATGGAAAGATATGAGCAGACAACATGGAAATACCATGCTACTTTATATAAGAGCTCTGTGCAGTCTTTGGCTTTGTTATCTGATGGAGATCTGAAATCAGTCTCAACAGACCACTTTCAAAAGTTAAAAAGAAATGAGAAAGTATGCTGAAGTCTTAAATTACATGCATACCTGCATATTTCAATATCTGATAACTCAACATAAACAGAAGGAATGGCATCCTCATAAGGAGACACCTGACACTCCACAGAAGACAGACAGCAGCACAGGGAAAGGACTCAAGCTACCACCCACCACCAACTAACATCTGATGGAGAACCTCGAGATATCAACCAAACAGTGGACAAATTGTGCTCCCTGTTCAGCGTCACGCCTTTTGGCTTTCACTGATACACCACAACATTGCATAGGACAACAGAGTAAATGCAACAGGAGAGAGTACACTTCAGACTAGCTCACAGCCCAGCCATGCAGGAGCAGCACTGCAGCAGCCGCAAGGACACTGCATCCAGGAGATAGCAACTCGCATCTTGGGCTACTTTGTCTTTCTGCCTATAAACTCTGCACTCTGTGATCCCAGGAACAACAAAGTGGGAGTAAATGCTAAGAAAGAATCTAGGAGTGCTGGTGGTGACAGTCATAATTCCAGTCTGTGGAAACTGAGGCAGAGCGATCCTGAGTCCAAAGCTAGCTTTGGGCCATACAGTGTAACCATGACTCAGGAAAGAAAGGGGTCAGGAGTGGGTGTGAACAGAGAAGATTAGGGAAGGCAGAAGGTACTCCCAACCTGACTCATGTTGCCATTACTTTAGAATTAGTTAATCCCCAATAGAATTCTTTAAGAAAAACGTCACAGTTAAATAAAGAAGGAAAGAGAACGGGAGGGGAATCCATGGCTGGAGAAGGGAAGAAAATGGAAGGAAAGACAGGGAAAAGGAAGACAAGGGTACAGTCAGCTAAAAGAATGAAAATGTGAAGGAGAAGAAGAAGGAAGAAGAGGAATAAAAGGAGGAAGGAGGAGGAGGAAGAGGAAGAGGAAAAGGAGAAAAAGAAAAAAAGGACACCCTTGTAAATATGTCTATAAAATACTTTTTTGAAAGAAGATCCAGTGACAGAATTGATCAAAGAGAGAACTGACTCCCATAGCTGTGTGTGATCACTTATCTCTCTCTCTCACACACACACACACACACAAACACACACTCACACACACACTTACTCACTCACACATACTCTTTCTCTAACACTCTTTAATAATATTATTAAAAATAAAGTTTAAACATTCACTTGAGTTTGAAGTCAAATGGTACAGTTTAAGGAAAAATAACTGACAATAATTAGAAATATTATAGAAGAGAAAATTAAGGTAATCTATTATATTATTGAATGAGATACTCTACCAAGATTATATGTATAAATAAATGCATAGTTCCAAAATAGGAGCCAAACTCTACCAATTACTATGCACATTTTTCTGATGACTTAGAAAGCAGCTGTAAAGGTTCTTGAGGAAAATTAGAAAATTACTAACAAAAAGATTTATCACTTCAAGGTATATTAGTCTATGCTATATGCCATGCTAAGTGTCTTACAAGGACTGTCTTACTTAATTCTCAAAAGAACCCTCATCCTCACCAGCACTGTACAGGCGCAGCAAACCTTAGCCGTGCAGACAGTAACCGTGCCCTGCAATCCTGACTACAGAGCTCACAGCAGCTTCAGTGCATGAGCACTAATGTGAGTGTGGACAGGGGCTCGCTAGGCAGACAGCCCCGCCACAGTAAGCCAGCTTAGTAAGTCCCTGTCTCAAAAACTGAGGTAGACACAGACATAGGAGGCTGCTTTAAGTCAGTGTCTGACAAGCACACCTTCACACACATGAACACCATATATGAACACACATATTACGTATTATTTGAGTGTCTCTGGCAGTATATAATATACACTAAAGAATGTGGAAAGTAACCTTTTCATTTTTTCTAGATTAAAAAGACTTTGCTATGTGAAAGTGTATAATGCACTTACTTCCAGAGCTAGTAGCTGTTAAGTTCCAAATGGACAAAGGTTGTTTTGGGCTTATGAAACACTACTACACAAATAAAACTTAGTCATTGATGTGGACTAATAATGACGTAAACAACCCACACAAAACTTCTCTGAATGTTTTAGGCTGAGTCTAGGCTGTTCAAAAGTGATCTTAAAATTATAATTCAAGACTGGGAGAAAATGGAAAAAAATAGAAGCATTCATCTCTGCTCATTTAGAATGTAAATGTGAAATGCTATTTCTGCAGCAGCCACTAGGTGGAAGCATTTCAACATGGAGAATGGTGGGACTATCAAAACAACTAAGACATGTCAATTTTTTTCCCATTCTGTTCCCCAAACCATGACTCTCCTCAGTTCTTCCAGCAACCACATCACTGATGCCAAGAACCACACATCTAGGCTGATAAGGTCTGTCTCACAGGCAAGTTTAATGGCCAGTTTAAAAACCTATGCTATCTTCAGGGCCATTCAAAAGATTGGTGAGTCACATGGTTCTGTTCTGTGATTGGCTTCAGTGGCTAATGGCACGTCTCAAAACACTTTTGACCGGAGAAAATTGGAATATTTGCCATATAAACAAAGAACAAAACAAAATCCAGAGCCAGACAGACAACGATGGCTCCCTTCAATCCCTGGGCCAGCAGCACCACCTGAACAACTATTTGGACACAACTAAAAAATTGTGAGGGTTACTCTTCACTGCCAACTTAACTATATTCAGAATCACCTAGGGGACACACCTTTGGCTGTCTGTAGGGTGTTTGCAGAGAAGATTAAGTGAGGGAAATGAATGCTGAGATGGGTGCCACCATCCCAGCGGCTGGGACTGGGGGCCCAGAATAAATGAACAGGGACAGAATGCCAGACCAGTGCCTGTATCTGCTTTCTTTGCTTCCTGGTCCATGAAGAATGTGAATAAACTCCACCACCAGATCTGTGAGACATTCTTGCCTCCATCCCGACTATGATGGACTGCGTACCTGACTTGTGAGTGAGGACAGCCTTTCTCCCATGTGTTGCCTGTCAGGTTATTTGGTCAGAGATGAGAGACACAGTAATACAAAAGGCAGGATGTATCTCTGCATACCCTGGATTTCCTGCAGCATAAAGAGAGGCCATGATCCTTGTGTTTTAACAAGCCTACTAAAACTTCTAATGCACAAAGGGCCAAGAACCTCAGGCCCACAGTCAAAATGCCCTTTTGTGAGCTCTGTCCTCTGTAAAGGCTTCTATTACTTCAGGAATGTACATGTGTGTGTGTGAGAGACGCTGGGGATCCTTCCGAGTGTCATGCCTATTAAACAGTGTCTGTTTCATGGGAGAAGTGACTATGTTCAAACAGTCAACACTCACAGCCTTGCTTATGCTGCACTCCTGACTCCAGCATACTGACCTTAGGAGCCTTTTCAGCTTTCAGCTTTCGGACCACCTCCCCTTGGGCAGCAACTTTATTGTATAAAGATGTATTTTCCACAGTGTTTGATGGTGACTTCATAGAAACACTCTGAACTGCTGCAGTAGAGGGGTTCCCAGGTTTATACTCCTGCCCGGTTTTCTCTTTATATTCAGCTTTCAAAGTCAAAAGCTGCTTCACAGCTGCATCTATATCTTCTTTTGGTGCTTTCTTGGCTTTCAATTCACGAACCACATCCCCCTGAACGGCCACTCTGCTGTACAGGATGGAGGAATCCTCAGCTGTAGCACAAGTAGCACTCATAGCAGGTGCTGGTTTTTTCTTTAGGAGCAGAGCTTGTCTACAGATGCAAAAAGCCAAAAGTATTAATTCATATTAAACATCTTCACAAGCTTATATAAAACTTATTATTTCATTGTATGTCATAAAAACTTTTAATTTCAATTCCTTCAAAAGCTTGGATGAATCAGCTCACACCTAAAAACCTTATCCCATAGAAATGGCAGCAGCAGACAAAGCGAGAGGAAAGCAGACAGTCACTGCGCAGTCTCACCATCAGAAAACCTGGGCGAGGTAAAAGGATTCCATAGGAATCTGTACCTTTATCTTTAGGAGACCGAAGTATAATATATCCATTCAGGTCAAGAATAAATCACCATTACAACACATAACAGAAATGCAACATAAAATAATCATGCGTGCTATTAGAAAGGTTAAGTATATTTAACCCATTTAGGCTGATGAAAAAATATAAATAAATCGGTAAAAAGTCATTGAGCAGATGTTCAGCATTACCACTAACATTCTTTAAAAATTGAGGTTTCAATTTACTTATCAGCAAAGAACTCTGAGAACACACACACACACACACACACCCCATGCATCAAAAAGTCCTAGGTCAGACTTGAATTTTGATAGCAACTTCTACTGGAGGCAAATATCTCCAAGGATCTATATACATCAAAAGGAAACCAGTAAGACTCCAAAATTTTTAAAATCTTACAGGAATGGATGATAGAAACAAACAGCAAACAAAAAACAACACTTAATGTCTTCTTCAATCTCAGAATCTCAAAAGCAAGGACAACCATGTCTGAAGAGATACATTCTAAGCCCTGGGATTCTGAACTCTGTAAAAGTCAGTATTTACCTCCTTTTTTGAGATTTCCACTTTGGTCTTTTCCTTTGATCCAGATGTTGGCATTTCTTTTGTGTGCCCATCAGGTATATATATCAAGATGCAGGGAGCTTCTCTGCAACTATATGGGCTACAAAGAAAATAGCCAAAAGTTTATTTGAACAAAATTATCTAAACAGCAATTAAAGGTGAATTACTGGATAAATTCAATGATACACAGTTAATGCTTTTCAAACTACAGTGCGTTCTTGAGGTAATGCCACTTAACTAAGAGTGGGTATGATTTATTCAGTTTTGGTCTCTTCTGTATTACTCTAAAAGGGGTCTGGTCTAAAGAGACTAATCTTATCAGAGAGTCTGATAACTGGTCCTGAGCAAGATCATCCCCTGCAGAGTGAAGGAGTGAAGGGTGCCTCTGGGCCTGCTGACTCACAGTGCACAAAGCCACATCAGGTGTCATCAGCCTGCACCCACAGGTGACTTCCAGCACTTAGTGAGGCTGGGGGCATTGTATTCAACATCTCACTGCTTCCAGCACTCAGTCTTACAAGTTACAGACAGGGAACTAAAAGTTATTTCACTTTTACTCATCTAAAATATTAAATATAGAAGACCAACAGCAGAAATTTATCAGACACAGTATTTTAGTCAGGCTCAGCTTTTGAATTATTCACTGTGAGAATTACAAACATTTTGTTTAGATGTTATTATATTCATTTACCTAACAAGCAGCTGGGGTAGAGTGCCTGCTTATGAGATTGCAGGATCAATCCTCAAGACCATAAAATAAACACAAAAAGGTCAAAAATATTTACCTAACCGGTTCATATGGCTGGTCACATATGAAGAATCCTCTCCTCTGCAACTGTATGATGTCTCCTTTTTTCAAATCCTTAAGGCAGGGATCTCCTAGCATTAGTTCTTCATGCTGTGAAAATGATACAGAATCAAATGTACTTTTCAATGCAGAACACTAAGGTAACTGTAAAACACAAGAAGTATTCCAACAGCTGGAATATGCTCACTTAAAACAGATGTTTACTTCTCAAGGGCTGGTAACTGACTGGCTCACTCAGTAATCCCTTTGCCCTGAAAGCACAGGAATCTGAGTGGGAGCACCACAACCCACATAAAGATGCTGGGTGTGGGAATGGACACTTGGAATTCAGTGTTGAGGAGGCAGAAACCAGAGGACTCCTGGGCATGAGTATTCTGACTAGCTGGTTTCTGTTTTGCTTTGAGACATCTCACCATGAAGCTAAGGCTAACCTGGATCTAGCACTCTTCCTGTCTCAGCCTCAAGAATGCTAGGATTACAGGCAAGGACACTCATCACATAGTTAAAAAGGTGACACTGATGAGCTCTAGCTCTAGAAAACCTGTATATAATTTAACTGGCAATCTTGTGAAAGTAATCTCCTAAAATAACTAGGAAATGCAGTTGGAAGATACAGTAGCACGCAAAGGCTCTGTGAGCAGGATCCAAAGTTTGAATCCACCTCTACTCTTTACTGTATCTTCAAGCAAGTTACTTAACTTCACTGTATTTCACCAGTCATTATAAAATGTGAACATTATTCTTTACATCTTTTTTGTTTGTTTCCATTTATTTTGTTTCAGTATAGAAGTTCAACCCAGGGCCTTGTACATGCTAGGCTGTCTGCTTTCCGAGACAATTTTACTATGTGGCCCAAGTTGGCCATGAACTCATGATTTTCCTGCCTCAACCTCCCCAATGTTGGGATTACTGGCATGAGCAACCAGGCCCAGGTACATCTTTATATTTAAATAAATTCTGTAAGACCTTTCTATTTTACCTAAGAAACTAAAACATTTAAAATTAGCTTTTAAAATGCTAAGGTCTGTGTAGGAAAGGATGAGATGTTGTTTCTGCCAGTTACCTTACTGTCTTTGTTGACGTACTGCTTGAAGTCCTCGTCTTTTCCTAGCACTGGCTTTGTAATCAAGTGCTCGTAAGTGACACAGACGGCTGGGATGGGGAGAGCACGTGAGCTCTCAGCGAGCCAAGTGATCTTGGTGGTTTTCTTGTAGTCTTTGTTTTCCAAATTCAGTTTTGCATCCAGAGATATAATTTTTCCATCTGCATTTCTATAAAAGATTGAAAAGTATTAAAACAAAAAAGAAAGTAAACTGCTAAAAATATATTATTATTATTATATAGTAAATGGATGAAGAATTCTCTTTGGAAAAATTCCAGTCAAAATACCTATCTTAATTTTTAGCATATGTCTGACAGACATTAGTTATATGAATGCCACAAACTATGTTAAAAATACTAGTAATTCACTGGAGCACAGATGTATACATCTGTAGAAGAAAACAAACACACTCAGGAATTTCAAGTCACCTGGACTATTTATCACTATAAGCCTTCAATGCTTCAGTTAATCATTACTGAACAAGTATACATTAATGAGTATGTAAGTAAGATTTATATGAATCTTAAACATAATATATTTAAATATTGTGAAAACCTGTTGCAAACAATATTAACTAGAAAGTAAAATTCATCATTAACACTGGCCAATCTATTTTAAATGTTTGACTAAGGATAAAATATATAAGAATTACATATATAAAATATCATATCCAAAAGATCCTTCAGAAATTATTGGATGAGATACTATCAACAAACAAAACAACAAGCTATTTTTCATATGTCGAAACTGATTCCCAGAATGCACACAGCAGCTCAGAGATAGCTATAACTCTAGTTATAGATCATCTGATGCCCTCTTCTGATTTCTGGGGCTACTAAGCACCCACACAGTACACGCAGGCAAAATACTCACACAAGTAAAACAAAAATGCACGCACCTAAAGATGGAAGTGTCATTGTCTCCTCCTGGGCAAATTTACTACTAGTCAGCAGTACCCATCAGGGACTTCAGACAGGGTCTGAATTACATGTTTACTACATAAGTAAAAATGAAAACTTTTTTCCCTACATAGTTGAAAAATAAAACTCTTGCCGGGCAGTGGTGGCGCACGCCTTTAATCCCAGCACTTGGGAGGCAGAGGCAGGCAGATTTCTGAGTTTGAGGCCAGCCTGGTCTACAGAGTGAGTTCCAGGACAGCCAGGACTACACAGAGAAACCCTGTCTCAAAAAGAAAAAACAAAAAAAAAAGAAAAAGAAAACTCTTACTTGTGTATTTTAGTAATGTTGATGTTGCCCCATTTATAAACGTGACCATCTCACCCTCTGAGAAAGTCTCTGCATCAGCTCCTTCTATGAAAACCTTGGGACTATACCACACAGGCTTTAAACCAACATCAGGATTCTGAATGATCAAAAGAAAAGCAGGACATGAGTTAAGCAACACACTTTTGAAGCCTGAGTGCAGCATGTAAGTCCTTCCATCCCCCACTGTGCTCTTTAAACAAAGGTTCTCTGTGCTTGTGACAAATTAGGAAGGGCAAGTTTTACTTGAGCTCCCAATTCTATTCTCTGAATTTAAACAGTACACACTCATTACACAGGCACAACTCAAAGCAGAAAACCCATACTGATGCCTATCTCTAATATTGAACCCAACCACTACAACAGACTTACACCTCGCAGCCTGTCTCAAATGCTTCTTAGTCTAAAGCAACCACTGATTTCAGGATTAAAGGCATAATACTGACCCCCACACCAGAATGTGCCTCGCAATTCTCAGTCTCAATGCTTTTGTATACAAGGAGGAAACAGCCATTCTCACAGAACACTATCAGATAACAGATGCCAATTTGGCAGGAAAGTGTGAAGCTTTGTGTTTTAAGACAAATTTTGAGCAAGTACCATGTATGTGTAGGCAGGCAAAATATCCTGCTTCACACTGGGGATCTCATGATGAAAGAGATAAAGACTAAAGAGACACCTCTCTCATTTGAGGCTCCTATCTCCAAATCTCCAATCGTGAGTACATAACCTGGAGTGAACTGCAGAAACCAGGACAAGTACAAAGGACCACTGCAGGGTAAGGGAAGAGGAGAGCGTAAAAACAGGCTACAGTTATCTGAAAGTAGAAATGGGGAAAATGGGGAGAGGGCTCTGGGGAGAAGGAAGGGTAAAGATACCTGAAAAGGTCCTAAGAATTATACACTATAATACTATCTACCTAACAAAAACCCAACAACAGGCATGAGAAGCTGCCTTTGAGTTGTGGGACAGAGTTGTCTAAAAGACTCCCAGTATTATACACTATTGACCATTGTCCCAACTGCCTAAGCCTCAGAGGTAAATTCCTATTGCTGCAGACACCATATACTTAAGATATAGGGAGGGCCTGGTTAGAACTGACTGGAAAGAGCCCTCTCTGTGGACAGTTTCCAAGGCACCAGAAGGTGCCATGTACGCTTTCAGAAGAAGGAAACAACCAACAGTCCTACCCAGCTACAATGCTGATGAACCACAATAACAACCAGAGCGGCACGATAACCCTGGGGGGCATTAGTGCACACAGACCTTGGCAGGAACCAACAGCTCTCTAATTGGACTTAAGGACCACCCAACAAGAGGGAAATCATTCTGATACTAGAAACTTAGCCAACTACCTGGAGCACCTACAACTGATACATTACTAGTCTCAACATAATCCCCAGGTACATTCTAAATGTTATTCTTGTACTCAAACATAAGTTAGTCCTCACTCCTCACCAGGGACCCTCTCTTACAGAGACCACTACAGAAAACCACAATGAATCAGAATGCAGAGCCCAGTCCCAACTGATACATCTACAGCACAACTCAGTCACCCAAGGCCCAGAGATCACTGCACAGGAGAGGACAGTAAGACTCTAAGGGCCAGGGGAACAGGGAGTGTGCTGTGAGATGAAGTGTCACCAACACTGCTGTCTGAACATGAGCTGAACAAGGATGGTACAAGCGACACACTGATGTGGAAGGGGAAAGCTCATGGGGCCTCAACCATAGACGAGGAACTAAGGGCAACTAAGGCATGCTGAGTCCGAGAGATAGTCTTCCCCAGGAAAGACACACACACACACACACACACACACACACACACACACACGCGTGACATAATATGGATTGAGCAGGTTGTATTTATGTATTTAAAAACATATACTTACACATACACAAATACATGTGTACATGCATACAGCAACAATTAATGAAAAAAAGGCCATGAATTTGAAGGAGCAAGGAAGGGTTATGTGAGGCTTTGGCTTTAGGAGGGAGAAAAGGGGAGAAGGAAATAATATAATCTCAACAAAAAATAAAATAAAATGAAAAAATGTATTTGCAAATGTAAGTAGTTCCTAACCCTTTTTGGAAAGAAAAAAGGAGCATGATGCCTGTCTGCTGCAATTTAGTCTTGTCCTAATCTCATTTTCAACCTGAGTTTGAAAAGTAACAATTTATAATAATGAAGTTTACTTTAGATGAAGAAAATAAATGAAGTTTCAGTCCTTTAAAAACAGTTGGGGTTTTATTTTACTATTACATTTATTTATTAACAACTGTGTGTGTGTGTGTGTGTGTGTGTGTGTGTGTGTGTGTGTGTGTGTGAGAGAGAGAGAGAGAGAGTGTGCATGTTATTGAGTCTAACGATTGAAGAAAGACAATGGTGTAATAATGAACGAAGAGGTGCCATAGCTTCCACACACACAATTGAGAATATGAATTGCAGCACCTCACCTTCAGAATGACTCTAAGAAGGAAAAGTTCCCTTCATGCATTAATAATTTGTATCTACTAAGTCACCAACCAAAGAGTATAGATGGGCTAGTCTATGGCCCCTTGCTACATGTGTAACAGAGGATTGCCTTGTCTGGCTCAGTGGGAAAGGATGTGCTCAATCCTGTAGAGACTGATGCCCAGGGAAGGGGGATGTTAAGGAGAGGTGGAGTGGTTGAGTAGAACATCCTCTTAGAATCCACTCTTACGAGAAGGGGGATGAGTGAGAACTCGTGGGGGGAGGAAGGGGAAATATTTGGATTAGATAATAAAATCATTAAAAATAAATTAAAAAATATGTCTCTATACAACAGAAGTAAGTGCTGACTGAATTAACGTTCTGTCTGGCTGGGCTTACTAGTAAATAAATTCTTCGTACAAAATCCACATAAATTTGTCCAAAATTTCAACAGACAATAATCTGAAAAGAAATATCTCAAACATGCCCTCTTGACAGAAGGAAAACAGTGGTTACAATGCAGGGCGACCTTGGGTGTCTGGCAACTTCCTTCATCTCCTCTGCGCGTCCAGGACATTCCTGGGATCATCCTTCTTCACAATGAACATACCTTGGAGCCACAGGGTCAATACCTGCAACAAACATTCTCATGTACATACTGAAATATGTGTAACACTATAAATAAATAAGTAACAGATAGGAACACTAATGGTTTTCTTTGTTACTGATTTACTATTTTTATCTGCTAAGTCTTAATATTTAGTTTATCTGACACTTCTTTACTATGCAACTGTCATGTAAAGCTTAAAAAAAAAATAAAAAAGAATACAAACTAACAGACACAGAAGATTTAAGATTTCCTTCCCAAACTGGCAGGTAAAAGAAACTGAAGAAAACAAGTTAGAAATATTTTGAAGGTATCTTTAAATCTAGCAGTATTAGAAATGAAGAAAAATCCTGGGAGGGTTATAAATTAAGATCGAAAGGTAATTTGGCATTCAGTTCTGCACTGCTGGAGATACCCATTAGAAGGAATAAAGACATTAAGAGTTTCAAGTATCATTTCTGTAACGGCTGAGCACCACAGCACCATCTAAAGCAGAATAACATCAGATCACTATAATAAGGCAACTCTAGTTTCAAAGAACATACAAGGTAATCCTTTTGAGCTACATGCCACACACAAGGTGGAGCTCTATGCTGGAAAAGTAAGAAATCTGAAACACATCTGGTCTCAAACATTTTGGAAAAAGAACATTCAATGTATACAGGAAAACCACTACATTCCCAAACCTAGCATGAACTTGGCACGGACAGGTACACACTAAGTATTTGTAGATGAACTGAATAATAATTCTTTTAACTGTGCTACAACCTATTCTAGCTCCAAAATAGTAGTAGCCTCCTCTTCTGAAGCCAGTAAAAAATATCCACTGACCAAGGACAATAGAAGTGCTTAGATACTATAAACACTTGGGGAAAAATGAGCACAAAAGCAAACGCAGAGCTAGGTCTGGTATCTCATACTGGTGGTCCTTGTACTGGGGAGAATGGCTGGGTTAAGAGGAAGACCTTTCCTCCAGACACACAGATAGATAGATAGATAGATAGAAGAGAGAGAGAGAGAGAGAGAGAGAGAGAGAGAGAAATAGATAGATAGACGGACAAATGGATGAATAATAAATGCAGTCAGATAATATTTAAGCCTCTAAAATGTCTTTGAAAAAGCAATAAAACTAACTCAAAGAAGCTTAATTCCAATTCACTGCAGCTAACTTCCTTACCTGCAAAACTGTCAAGTGTTTTCTAGCTGGGTATGGTGGCATAAGACTTTAATTCCAGTGCTCAGAATGCAGAAACAGGAGGATCTCTGTTATTTAAAGGCCAGCCTGATCTACTTGGCAAGTTCAAGAACAGTCAGAGTTATGGAAAGACTGTCTCACAACAAAAAAAGGGAGGGGTGCATTTTCATAGCTGGCTAATCACCTAGAGTAGCTGTCTGGACAGATTTTCAGGCTACCCTAGAGAAGTATGATTCAAATGGTCTAGCCAAAATTTGGAAATTTGTTTTTAAAAAAATCATTCTTCAAAATGTATCAAGCAAATGTGAAGAACCATGAGTTATTTGAAAAATTGGAATTCACAGCCAGAAATGGTAGATCACAACTGTTGATTCTAACTACTTTGGAAGCTGAGGCTGGAATATCACTTCAACCCAGGAGCTGAGACCAGTCTGGGCAACCTAAAGAGGAAAAGAAAGAAAGAGAGAGAGGGAGGGGGGAGGGAAGGAGGGAGGAGTGGGGGAAGAAAGAAGGGAAGGGGAGGGAGGGATAATAAATCCCTTTCAACTCTAAAGTTATAATTCTAACAGTCTGAACCAGTGGTTTTCAAGTAACTCCAAAGAATGTAAGGATTTCCAAGAGGGGCCTGAAAGAATCCAGCAGGCTACTACAGGGTGGAATCTGAAATGTCTCCAGGGTCACACTTAAGTACTGTTCAACAGCACTGTTACGATGGCTGTAGAGCATTTAAGAGGGGACCTGGCAGTACCACACAGGCCATTAGAGAAGGTAACACCCACAACCTCCCAAAAGAGTAATAGCAGCTACCAGCTAGGAACTGAGTGTCACACGCGTGAGCCTGTGGATGGCATCGCACAGACAACACAAGAATAGAGGGGAAAGGGAGAAGACAAGAACAGTGGGCCCAACCCTCCGCAGACTTGCCGATAGCCATGACCTTCAGTCAAGGGATGACAAAAACTCCTCTGGGAAAACTGCTGGCTAAGAGAGGTTCGAAGTTACAACACAGGAGTATGGAGGATGACTCAAGGAAAAGCATTAATTACTCTTTCAGAGGACCAAGCTTTGATTTCCAGTACACTCTGGGTAGCTCAACTAGCTGTAAATTCAGTCCAGAAGATCTGGTACCTCTGTGAACACTAGGCACACATATGGGGCAGATATACATGCAGACCAAATATCTGTACCCAAAAAGTGAAATAAAATTTTAAAAGTGAAAACCTTTCTTTCTCTTTTTGGTAGATACAACATGGGGGTCTTCTCGTTGGCCCAGTCAGTTCATCCTACAGAAAAGCTCACTTCCCATCACTCCTGCATCCTCCCATATTAAACATGAGCAGATAAACCAGAGATGACATGACACAGCTACTAATGCTAAAACCATGAAACATGCATAGAAACCTATTCTGAAGATCTTTGAAATGTGACAGTAAAAGTGAGAAATTCAACAGGAAGTTAAATAAATAATCAAAAAATAGAGCCATCAATCAAGAGAGAAAATAAAATCGGAGATGACATTTGCACATGTCCAAAGAGAAGAAAGGCTGAGACGTAGCTAAGTAGTAGAACCACATGCATTGCATGCCAGTGTGGGAGAGGAGAAGACAGAAAGGGAAGCAAAAAAGAAAACAGGATTTACACATGCCTGCAATTGAAACACTTGAGAGGCAAAGACAGAGGCCAGAGATCACTGTAAGTTTGAGGGCTAGGCAGGGCTACACAGTAGAACTGTCTCAAAAAAAAGGGGGGGGAGTGTGTGTTAAACTTCAGAACAGAAAGAATGAGTTTTAGGCTAGAACCATATGCCATTTCAATGGATACAGATGAAAACAGACCCACACTAAGGTATACTACAATTTCCAAGTAAAAGAACAGGTCCTAGCCAGGCATGGTACCCACAGACTGAGGCAGTATGATCCTGGGCTAGAGTAAGACCTAGTCTCAGAAATAAACCATCACACTTACCAGGTCAAAAGTCTAACACAGAGGTAAGCACATAGAGCCCCTGTTTGTTACTCAGGAGACAAGTGGGATGGTGGCTACTTTGAATCTGTAAGTTCAAGACCAGTCTAGGCAACAAAATGAGCCTTCCTTTAAAAAAAAAAAAAAAAAATGTAACTTTTAAAATGCCATATAAAAATGGTCTCAGTAGAATCTCTTTATCCCATTCAGAGTGCAGCACAAAAGGATGGATGGTAAGAAAGAAGCACCAGCTAACATGGTAACGCACACATGCCTATAGTTCCAGTTCCCAGAGAGACTGAGCTAGGAGGACCACTTAAGCCCAGGTGCTGGAGACCAGCTGCACACCATAAAGACCCACTACAAACAAAACTAAACCATCCAGGAAGCAGTGATCTATCATAGAAAAAAAGAAAAGGCAATCCCCTGGGTGATAGGAAGAGATCTGGGTGTAAAGCTCTGCTCCTAAAGCACAAAACAACAGACACCACCAGAGAGGCTCATAGGTTCTGACAAAGATTTCTCCAAGAGCAAACTAAAGAACACATGTAGTGCCTAGTTTGGTGGAAGGAATTTGGTGACCTCATAGAACCTCTGAGAACCAAGGGTCAATAAATGTAGGAAGGGGAGCAGGCAAAATAAAACAAGTGACAGGAAGAAACCAAATTCTTACAAGAAAACAGATCAAAGCCTCCTGTCCAATCACAGGAAGACAAGTGAAGAAAACCCAAGTACCATCCTGCATGCCTGGAGCATGGACAGCAAGCTCCACAGCAGTCATCCAAACACTCAGCAGCAGCGTCTCTGCCGAGAGGAACATAAAGGGAAGAGCCCAAGAATTAATCCAGAGAAACACATTGCATATATTCAAAAGAAATAAACATATATAGCTTAATTAAGACTTAGACCTATGAAAGCTGTGCACCTAAAAAGGTACACAAATAAATATTCTATTTAAAACACCGACATCATGGATTTTGCAGGCAAATGGATGGAACTTGAGAATATCATCCTGAGTGAGGTAATCCAGAGCCAGAAGGACACATATGGTATATACTCACTTATGAGGGTATTAGCCATAAAGTACAGGATAACCATGCTACAATCCACAGACCCTAAGAAACTGGATAATAAGTACATCCCAAGGGACGTACATGCACAAATCTCACGCAGAAGGGGAAACTAAATAGTCATCAGAGGTAGACAGAAACGGACAGGAGAGGAGGTAAAGACGGGAACAGGGCTGTGAGAATGAAAATTGGTGGGGACCATCTCTGGTGACTACCTGGAGGCCTAGGAGGAGGGAGGATATGGGGAGTCTATGAGGGTGACCCTATCTGAGATTCCTGCCAGCAGGGGATATAGAGACTGAACTGGTCACCTCCTGTAGCCAAGCAGGACTTCCAATGAAGGAGGGGGACGTCAACCCACCCACAAAACCTTCAACCCAAAATATGTCTTGCCTACAAGATACACAGGGATAAAGATAAAGCAGACACTGAGGGAACAGCCAACCGATGACTACACCAACTTGAGATCCATTCCAGGGGAGAAAGCCAACCCCTGACACTGTTAATGATACTCTGCTATGCTTACAGACAGGAAGCTAGCATACCTGTGTCTCGTGAGAGGCTCCATCCAGCAGCGGATGGAAGCAGATGCAGACACCCACAGCCAAACATTAGGGGAGCTTGAGGAGTCTTGTAGAAGAGTTGGGGATGTAAGTGAGCAGGGCAGAGGGGTCAAGGACACCAAAAAAGACCTACAGAGTCAACTAAACTGGGACCACGGTGGCTCACGAAGCCTGGGCCACCAATCAGGAAGCTGGACCCAGACCCCTACACAATTGTAGCAAATGTGCAGACTGGTATTCATGTGGTCTCCTAACAAGTAGAGCAGGGACTGTCTTGGTCTCTGTTCCCTGCCATTGGATCCCCTTTCCCCTACTTGGACTGCCTGGCTGGGTCTCAGTGGGAGAGGATGTGCCTAGTCTTGCTGGGACTAGATGTCCCACAGTAGAGTGGTACCCAAGAGGGTTCCCTTCTGAGGAAAACGGGAGGGGGTAATAGAGGGAAGGACTTGTAAAATTTTAAGGGTGGGACGGGGGTGGGGGCAGCTGTGGTCAGAATATAAAGTGAATTAAAAAATAAACAATTAGAAAAAAATAAAATTCATCTGGAAAGGAAAAGAAGTACACAAATATCAACGTCCTTGTAAGTTCTACTTGTGTTTGTTATTAGTAACTGCAGCAACAGAAAGAACCAATTAATGATTCCTTACTATATAAAACTCACTAAAAGTAAAAAGCTAAAGAAATTCAAGACACATGCGAGACAAGCAACTACTTGAAGCAAGACATCAGCACGACCCAAGCAGCAACGTCAAGGAAGAATTTACAGATCACAATCACAGGCACTGCACCGCAGAACGTGCATTCTAACGATTCGCCTTATTATAGTGTCCAAGCATCTGCTTCCATTCAGGGAGTAACAATGTCAATATGCATGATTCCTGGTTTGATTTTCCAATTAAGAAAGCTTTTATTTTCAAGCTGAAAGCACAGCAATTGTAGTCAGCGAACTTTCATTACAACTCAATACAATATGTAATTTTTTAAACTTCTATGTCCTCTCAGCACACAAGGGAACAGCGGAATGAAGTTAGCCAAGTCTCCCTTTGCCACAAAGAACAGAGGACATATTTGGCAAACTAGGGATGATGCACTGTCAACAGGTTTGATTGTGCAAGTCTTTACAGAAATGTGATTGTGCTTCAAAGCTGTATAACTCCTCAGTTTGTAACATGTACTATGCTAAAAGCTATGTTTAAGGCAATACAAGTATGAAGTGATACCTTCTTACAGAGAGCTCGCAGCTTGAAAGCAGAAAAAATGAAATGCAGAGTGTTCGTAAAAGATTTTAAAAAAAAGACTATTACCATTTCCCATAAATTCGAGTTTGTTGCTTCAATAATTGTTCCTTGCTGGGGTGATTAACACGTTTAGTACCCTTATCCATTAAAGAAGGAAATCATTATATTCCCTAGAGCCTGCACAATGGTAACACAGTGTGTGCAGAGGACCTGTTCTGCAAAAGCACACCAGTGAGGCAAAGGAGAGGATTATGTACCTTTTTGTTAAACGCCCAGATTTTGTCCATTCCATGTTCACAACAGACCTTGAAGAGCCCTAGAAAAGCAATGAAAATACTTTAAGGATGAGAAAGGCCACATAGAGGGGATGGCAAGATAGTTCAGTGGGTAAAGATGTGTGCCACCAAGCCTAATGACCTGGAACCAACATGGTAGAAGGAGAGAACATGTCCTAATAGGTGCCCTCTAACCTCCATGTGCATGCTAACTATAAACTAAAAAATAAATACCAAGGAAAAGATTTTGCTCCAGTTAAGCATACTTAGAATAATAAACAAAATAGATGTTGGCAGATGTACTTCACTGAAACTGAGGCCCTGGTGTGCAGCCTTAACAGCATTCCTTGCTGGAAGTCACTCTGAGGACTACTCAGAGGAGACACCTGACCAACCACCACATGAAAATAGGCCACTGTTTTTGTCCCAATCTTTTATTATTATAAAACGTTAATTTACTCCCTTCAGAAAAAGTCTATTCTTAGGCAGGCACGGTGGTGTGACACAGGCAGGAAGACCTCTACGGGCCAATCCAGTGTACACAGCAATTTCCAAGTGAGCGAGAAACACATACCGAGATGGGGAAAACAACCCGTCCATGCTAGGCATGGAACTGCGTATCTGTAGTCCCAGCACTCGGGAACCTAAGGCAGGAAGGTCACCAGGAATTCAAATCCACATGAGCAAAAGGGTGAAACCTTATTTAAAAAGAACAAATCTAACGGTGAACCACAACGTAACCCACACAATACGGAATAGGAAGAACATGGATAGCCACAAAGGGACAGTAATAGGAATGCTTGGAAATTCAGAGGCACTGGGAAAGAAACAGTAACTTGCCTGAGCAGCAATGAACTGCTTCAGTCCCTCAACTGTCATCCCTCTTCTCAGAACTCCACGAACTGTAGGAAATCGAGGGTCATCCCTGGGAAATATGCACATCGTTAAACAGATTTTTACATTACTTAGATACAGAGAGAAGATTCTGTGCTGAATAATAAATTATGTTCAGAACAAACTGTGGTAGCACAGGCCTGTAATCTCAGCAGCACCTATGAGGTTAAGGTAGGAGAATTCAAGTTTAAGGTCAGCCCAAGATATAAGATACGTAGTGATTCAAGGTCAACCTTAGCTATAGAAATTCTAGTTCAAATTAAATAATAATATTCCCTTGGCAGAGTGTGATGGTAACATGCCTTTAATTGATGACTTGGAAGCAGAGGCAGGCAGACTCTGTGACTTCAAAGCTAGCTGGTATATACAGAAAGATCTAGGCCAGTAAACGCTGTATATGAGACTCTGTCTCAAATAATAAACAGCAAGATACAGAATTATGTCAACTGTTTATGAATATATATACAAAAATATATATGAAAGTTATTGATATTTAGCTTGGATTTTAAAACACCCTTTATAAAAAGATAGTGCCCAAGATAATTATCAAACTCAGCTCTATAATAAGACTGAAATTTTCCAACATATACCTAATAAATAGAATATCCTTATCTTGGTCATATTTGTGTCTTACTCTTTGAAGAGGCTAGCTGTGAACTCAGGATCCTCCTGCCTTTACTTCTTGAGTGACAGAGTAGAATTATAGATGTTTGTTCCTGGCCACTGTTACACTGATAGTATAAACCAACATACAAATTCTTAATTTGTGTTTTTAGATTTATAATGATGAAAATCCAGATATATGGACATGATTTGCTTTACACTAACCTTACAAAAATCCTGTGGCCATTACTCCTATCCACAGCAACTTTGACTCTTTTGAGGAAATGTCTACTAATAGGGTGGGCCCTGAACTCTGAGTCTGAGCACACTTCACCCTTGTGTCAGTTTAGGGCCATTCGGACCTAGAGAGCACAGAGCGGAGAGAAATCTCATCGCTGCACCTGAGTTAAGTGTGTGGAGAGTGATGGAGACAGCTCTATGAAAGGGCAGTTACAACCACTCTGTATTAACGCTAAGATCCACACCCAGAGGATGTGGCAAGTCCATTCTCACTTCCCTATGCCACCGTCTACGGCAGGCAGCACATGTTTACAGCATTCAAGTCAGGGAAAGGGGCCCTACGGCACTGGCTGAGACAGGGATGAACTAGGGATCATATCCTGAAGGCCTATCCACTGCACCACTCCCTAGTGAACCCTGACAACTCCCCGTGACATCAGACATACCATCCATCTACCAGTCCTTCATTGACAAACCACGTGAGCTTTCTTTTGGACAGCACTGTGTTGTTGAGATTTAAGCGACTGTATTCCCAGATGTATGGTTTCCTTATGCCTAAAGCTTCAATAATCCAATAAAATTGCTCATCTCGGTCATGGTATTCTGTTGTCCTCAAGGCATGAGTAACACCTTCAATGCTGTCCACTATAGGGCAGGCAAAGTCATATGTTGGATAAACACTAAGGAAAAAAAAAGAGAATGGTTTTCTAAATAAAACTAGACTATTTTATCTTCCCATCTTAAACATTAGCAGCCATATATCTGACTTTTTTTTTTTGCTATATATGGTAGCTCACACTTTTAATACCAAAATTTGGGACAACAGAAGCAGAAAGATCACTACTCCAGGCCAACATAGGCTACGTAACCACACACGACACACTACACATACACACACACTACACACACACACACACACACACACACACACACTAAGAAAAAACAAAACAGTTGAGAATATTTTGTTGATATACTTTTGAGTATTTTCATGTAGAAAATAAACTATTTTTTTTTTTTACTGTGGCAGGAATTTCCTGTCCAATGTATTTGCAGCGGAGCTCTATCATTGGACAGGGAAGAGGGAGGTGGAGCTAGGAGTTGAGAGGAGAGAAAACCACAGGAAAAGAGGAGAAAGGAGGAGGGGAGACAATATGGCTGCAGATGTCACCCTTGTGTCTCTAGCAGTCTCAGGTAGTTATTAATATCAAGGTTAGATAATTGGGATAACAGTGCTAATTGTGTGGGCATCTTGTGTACTGAGTATTTGCTAATATATAAATCTATTGGTTAACTTTTTAAGCATCTAGAGTTTTGATTTACTGGGTTACTGGAAGGTGGGTCCTCCAACAACCAAGTGGTTATGGCTGTGAAGGAACTAGCGGCTCCAGGGATGAGCAAACCGGAGCTGGAAACACAGCGAGCAGTTGGCCACTACGGGGGCAAGCTACAGAACAGTCGTGGAATCAGCTCAGGAGCTCCGGTTTTGCTGCAGAGCTTGCCGAAACAAATAGGCATAGAGCCAGAACATGGTGGCTAGCAAGAGCTAGCCAAACCGCTTCTTTTTTCTAATATTTCCCGCAACATTTACCTATTATTTTTATTTTATTGTTTTCAGGGTTTTGCCTGCATGTATAGGTCTGTGCACTATATATGTGCAGTGCCTGCTGAGGCCAGAAGGGAACGGTAGATCCCATGGAACTGGAGTCACAGATATTGTAAGCTGCCATGAGCTGCTGGGAATTCAAATCCTCTAGAAAAACTTTCAGTGCCCTTAACTACTGAACTACCTTTCAGTCCCAGTGGTTTTATTTTCTGAGACACAGTCTCACTACATAGCCCTAGCTGGCCTGGTACTCACTATATAGTCCAGGTTAGCCTTGAACTAATGGCAATCCTCACTTCTTGAGTACTGGACATTATAGACGTGCACCACCATGCTCAGTAAGTCAGCAAATTTGCACTTTAATATATAGTTCAGTATTAGTTTGGCAAATTCTATTTCTGTATTTCTGTAATGGTCAATATATACTGTAACAGCAGACAACATACTATACATAGATTTCACATTAAATCTAGCCTTTAAATTTCCTTAGTAATCCCTAAATGTCCTACAGCATTATAGTCAACTGTGCTCAAGGGACTACAAGATGGCTCTTGAAATAAAGACATCTTTACCTGAGGACCTGAATTTAATCCTGGAACCCACATAGCAGGTGAGAATTGACTCTACCAAGTTGTCTTCTAATTGCCACATGTGTGTTGTGGCACATGAACTCACTTATAAATGTTAAAAATGAAAAAGAAATGAAATGGACTCAAGAGCAGAGTGTGGCACTCAGGAGGCTGTAGCAGGAGGATCAACAAGATGGAGAGGCACTGCTTCAAAGAAAGCAGGAAGGAACTGTGGTAGGAAGGAAGGAATGAACGGGCGAAGGGAGACAGGTAAGCAACAAAACATTTAAGATAAACTTATTTTTTAACCCATGCTGGGGACTGAACCGAGGTCTTCTGAATGCTAGGTAAGCTCTGTACCCCTGACCTGCCAAACTATGTTCCAGCAGGACAGCATTTCTTAGACCAGCTGGACAGCACTTGCCTAGCATATGGAAGGTCCTGGGCTTATGGCAGCACCATCAAAATAAATAAATACATACATACATATATACATACATACATACATAATACATACCAAAACAACACAACAACATTAAAAAGTGGTTTCTGCCTAAAATGAAGTATCAATGAACATATAGTGTCTTCTGGTATGTCTGAAGACAGTGATATTGTACTCATTTACATAAAATTAATAAATCTTTTGAAAAATGAGTAAAAATGAAATACTTTTCAGCTCTTAAAAAATATAATAAAAATTGCAGGAAAATGGATAGAGTTACAATGTATAATATTTGCGGGGGTCACATATTATCAGAAAGAAAAGAACAACATTCTTCCTCATAGAAAGACCCTAACCAATAGTATATGTATATAAGAAAACAAATGTGCACATGGGCACATGTGGAAAAGAGAACAAGAATGAGCATCTCCTAGGGGATGAAGAAGGACCAAAGCAGGTAATGCACACAAGTTATAGAAAAGGACAGGAAGCTAACTGTTTTCTAGTTCTCTTGTCATGGATTTTTGGGTTTGGTGGTAGGTAGGCACATAAAAATGCATTCAATAGTGAAAGTGTGAATGACTATTCTAACTATAGAGGTTCATTGAGATGAATAGGATTTGGGTCTGGTGCAAGTTTTTTATAATCAAGTTTGTTAATAAGAAAAGAAAGAGAACATATTCTACAGCTTATTTTACAGAACAAAGGAAGACTTTTAGAGGAAACTCTTAAAGAAAAAGATCTAAAATTAAGGGTATTAGTTAGTGGCAAACAAGAGGCCCTGAGCTCAGGCCTTAGAACAAGAACTTTAAAACAAAACCTGGTAATTTGTAAATATCTCCAAGAAAAAAATAGTCAAAACTGTAAATGCACATGCTCTTCTCTTGGTTTGTTCACATTTCTGTAAACTTTTATACTGTAACTTTTGTGTCCATTTATGCTCAGAAAAAAATATTTACCATATAGAAACATCCTTATCTAAAGATATATACTTACACACTTAGTCAAGACAGAAAGGAACACTGCAAAGTGGCAAGAAAATTTTTTTAATTTATATATTTATTATATATATATATATATATATATATAACACACACACATATATGTGTATATATATACATACATATATAAATATACATATACACACACACACACACACACACACAACACACACACACACACACACATATGGGTACACTGTAGCTGTCTTCAGACACACCAGAAGAGGACATCGGAGCACATTACAGATGGTTGTGAGCTACCATGTGGTTTCTGGGAATTGAACTCAGGACCTCTGGAAGAGCAGTCAGTGTTCTTAACTGCTGAGCTATCTCTCCAGACCCCGAGTGCTAAAAGATGGAAATGTTCTTAGCTAGCTCAGTCAGAAAGCCACCCTGAAAGGCCACACTGTACACCTTCAGAAAAGGCCACTTGGCCAACTCACCTATGAAGAACAAAGGCAATGGCTTCCCAACTGTATTGCATCCCCTCCCCCATTTGAGCAAAGCAAGGCTACCCAACATGGCAAAGGGGTGCACTTACTTGTATTTATTTCCAGTTCTTGGGTGGGGCTGGATTTTGCAGCGGTAAAGGGTTGGGTCCCTCATACATCCATTATTACTACTCATGTCAATTTTTGCTCGCAGGCAACAGGACTGACCAAACTGGCTTCCTCTTTTCATTTCTTCCCACATTTGTAGATTCTTCTCAACAGCTGTAATGTAACAGGTATATTTTTTATTTATCTGACAGATATAAGTTTTCTTTTTGTATTACAGACACATTCCATTAGTCTAAAACTACATTAATAGATGGGTATGTTAGAACATGGTGGTAGTAATCCCCGGCACTCAGAAGGCTGAAGTAGGAGAAAGAAACATGAGGTCAGGAAGGGCTACTCAGTGAAATGCTGAGAAACAGATAGATAGCAAACCTCAACATATTTGGGAAATACACTCTATGAACGGTGCAGGAAAGGTAAAGACAACACATTTCACTAGACAGAATAAGAGGACAGCCTTCTCATCTGCTATCCCCCACTTCCATCAAGGCACAACTAATCAGTCAGCCCTTCTCCACCAAGTTAGACACTGTGTGCTTAAAGTAGAATCACTCTTTTCCTTTGCTGCATCATAGCCAGAGGACAGAGCAACTTGTCCAGGCATTTGGGTTAAGAAGCCCACTGTGGCACAGGAAATGCTCTGCTCAGAGAAAATGAAAGATCACTGGAAACAGTGGTATAAGACATAAAGGGGCTGGCTGCAAGAGGACTACACTGAGCAGCTCCAGCTCTGCCGATGTCAGAACACCAAGAGCCTGTTCCACAAGGACAGGAAAGAACTGCTCAACAGCACCCTCCTGTGGAAACTTCTCAAGTTACAATACATGTGTCACTTACACGCAAATATTTTCAAAGTCCAGTTAACTCCCTTTGAGAATGTAATTCTTAGAAAAAAAAATTTATTGTTAACAATTTAAATTTACTGTGTTTCCCAAATGAGATGCTTTAGATTTAAATAGAGTGAGGAAGTTCTGGCAACATATTGCAACGAATAAAAATAGCTTGATTCATACTTGGTGGTGCACACCTTTGACCTACCACTTGGGAAACGGAGACAGGCACATCCCTGTGCTCCAAGGCAACCTAGTATATGATCTACAAGATGAGTTTCAGGACAACCAGGGAAACACAGAAAATCCCTATCTTAAAAAAAAAAAGCTTGATTTGTAAGCTCAGGGACAAGTCATGAATAAGAAAGGCAAGGAAGTCTCTTAACATTTGATATCAGACTGGGCTATTAAAATACCTCTTCTATTTGTTGTCTGAAAAAAAATAATTTTTGACTGTTGGGATGTGAAATGCCTCCTGCAGGTAAGTACCTGGTCCCTAGCTGATGGCAGTTTTGGAAGGTTATGAGACCTCTGGTGCAAGACTGGGGTTATCCCTTTGAGTATAATAACTCAGCATCAATTCTGATCCCACTCCACGCTTCCAAAGTCAGCAGCACATAAGTAAGCCATATTGTCATATCCCAGCAATAATGAGAGAGCTGCTGATCTCTAACAGTGGACTGCACTCACTATCTTATGCCTCTTGTCCCTCATGGCCCTAAGATGATTCTGTCACAGCAGTGTAGAAGTAACTGAAAGATGTGGAGACTTTATTCACATGACACTACAACAATATGGGGTGATAATGAACTTACACATTATAGTAATCACACACACACCTACATGCTGGTGTTACAGCATTTTCAAACACTTTAGTAAGCATTTAAATGTTACAGAAAGAATGCCTCAAATGAAATAAATGCAAGAAACTGCATACAAGAAGTGAGGTGCTAGAGTCAGAACACTGCACACAGGCTCAGTGCAGGTACAGTTGTAAGAAGCTAGAGCAGGATCTGGGAGTAAGCTCAGTGGCCTAACATGTGCACGCCTAGATTAGATCCCAAGGCAAAAATGGAAGAATGCAAGCAGAGCCTAATGACACAGCCTATAATTCTAAAACTTACGAGGCTGAGGCAGGAGAATATCAAGTTTGAACCTAGGCTACATGCAGCAAGACTGCCTCAGACAAACATAGAAAGGCATAAGAATGAGAGAAACAGCCTTCAATGTGTCTTAAGCTGTATCTTTCGTTAAAAAAAAGGAAAGCAAGCTTATCCACCAGAATCTGATACAAACTGCGCCGTACAGTTCTGCCTGTGTCTGGATTCCGTCCTCTGCTCACGTTCTGCCTTCATCTGTTCTGCAGGAGTATCATCCACATAAGCCTTCCCTTCTTGAATTAATTTCTCTGCATACTTCATTATAGTTTCAAAATGATCTGAAGTGTAAGTAAACTGATCTGGTTTAATATGCAGCATTGCAACATCTTCCAAGATGACCTGCAGTTAAAAAAAGAAAGAAAGAAAGAAAATCACAGCAACTAGCATTGTATCTGTTATTTTCTTACACATTTTCAACCCATGATACTTATTTTGGACACTTGTAATGAAACACCATCAGTCTTAAATAGCCGGAAAAGACTGCAGATGATGCACAATGTTAGGACAAAAAAGAAGAAAGCTACTCAGTGCACTGGCTTCCAGATGTCCAGCTGTGAAACCGGATCTCAAGGTGTAGCTCTGAGAGCTGCCATGCTGTGACAGAGCACCAGCCCCACAGTGACTGAATTACAAGTCCTTCAAATACAGACACTACAAGGCTAGAAAACCACACCTTACAATACCTGTGCAGTTTTTATTTCATTCATATACTTAAGACTATGACAATAAGGAATCCTGCTTCCAGTTAAATTGATATTCAAATAAAAATGCGGTATTAAAGTAAATTCTACAATAACTGGAGAAAAGAAAAAAGTTAACTTAAGTTTTTGGTCTGGGAGCTCAATTACATTTTGGCTTAGGTCTCAGGTATGACATATACAGACGAAGAGAGAAAAGGCAGCAATGAAACCAAATTTATTCTTATACTATGAACAGCAATGAAACTAAATTTATTCTCGTACCATGAAGGCATCAGATCGCACTCTGATTTTAACCCACTTTTCTGAGAAAAGGTCATCACTACACTTTTAATTACCTTCTCAAAATCTTCCTTTTCCTTTTCTGGGTTTGTGTCATCAAATCTCATGATCAGTTTCCCTTTAAAGTTAACCTGGTAGTGCTGGTTCAGAAGAGCAGCTTTTGCATGCCCAATGTGTAAGTAACTAAAACAAAAACATTTCACAGAGAAACTCATTAACATGCTTCAACGGGATTCTTACCCTTAACTCTCTGAGGAGCTAAGAACTAAACAAAACGTCCATACTCCCCAGTCATTTTACTGTCTACCAACAGGCGCTGTAATAGGAAACATGACTGACAGAGACAACAGACTAGAACACGGACAGTGTAACCATGACTATAACCCGCTATGTGAACTCTCAGAGGGCAAGGCATTATACATATTACAATCCTAAGAACAAGCTTTTTTTTTTTTTCTTGCAAGAGGAATGGTCATTTAAAGGAAATCTTCGGAAACCGTTACCGATGTAGCCCAGCAGTGTACCTCTCTGCTCTGATGCTGGGAACAACACTAGGAGAGAAGCACCCAAGACAGCTGTTGTCACTGTGATGGCTAAGTCAGAGACCATGAAAGTTAATGCAACAGAGAGAAAGCTATGAGTTTTGACCACTTGCCTTGGTTTCAATTGTCTCAGATGCCAATAAAATATTTAAACTAAATGACCTCAAAGCACCATTCTAGCACCGAATTCCACAAACCGGAACTAAGAAAATACTGTTAGTTCCCATGGACAGCTGATAATAATGACAATAAAAAAAGTAACAGTACTGTACATACTCCATCAAAGCAGTGGTAAAAAGCAACATGCAAAGCCAAGTGTGGTGAGGCCTGGCAGGCAAAGTCATAAGGATCATATGTTCCAAGGCAGCCTGAGCTATATAACCCTAACCTAAGAATACGCATCTCAGATCTTATTGCTAAAGATATTGTCAACTAGGCAGAAAAATAGGCATGAGGCAAGGTTAAATACTTATGAAGCAAGTTTAAATAGCTCTTACAAATGTTTATTAGTTTCTGTGGTTAACTGCAGTAATGTTTCAAAATAGTCACCTAGTTGGAAAGCACATCTTTGATCTCAACTAATATACCAACATGGGAGGAGAAAATGTAAACCTTAGTATGTCTTTGCTTTTTACAGCAAAACCAAATATAAAGTCTTTCTGTGGTGCTAGAGATTGAACTCAGTGCTTTGCCTGTGTCAAAAAGATACACTCTCACCAAACTATATCCCAGGTCTAAATCAGTGTGCTTTAAACGCTCAGACAGCAGTCCAGATTGTTGATTCAACTTTCTGCATAAACCAAAAGCCTGTATGGGTATATACATTACCACACACACAAGCTTCTACTGTATTTTTGCAACTTTCTACAAATCTAAAACTATTATTAAAAATAAGTTTATTTAAAATAAGAGGCTATTTTTATCCAGGTTGAAGATGTGGCTAAGTAGTTAAGAGCATTGTTTGCTCTTCTACAGGACCCAAGCTTGTTCCCAGCACCAACATGGCAGCTTACAACTGTCTGCATCTCCAGTTCCAGGTGATCTGACACTCTCGTCTAGCATCCACAGGCACCTGGGAAATACACGTGGTGCACAGATATATATGCAAGCAAAGCACCCATACACATAAAATTAAGAAATAATTTAAAACAAATTAAGGGATGTGAGTTCCCAGAAAGAACCTGAGACATTATGAAGATGTTCCGAGTGTGCTGCATTTAGTAACACCGCTGTAACTACTGTCAGAAGAGAAGCACAGGGTTGCAGAGATGGCTCAATGGGTAAGCACCTGCCAACCTCAGTGCAACTTCTGGGCTTCCCATGGTAGGAGAGAATCGACTCCTCCACATGTGGTACGTGTGTATCTACATATATGTACACACATGACAAACCAAATAAATGCAATATTTAAAAAATGTTCACCAATGAACACTGATCACCTATGATTAGTTAATGTGCTCAGTTGTATTCACAATGTTCAAGGACCTATCTTATGCTTAAGGGAACGGACAGAAAAAATCTCTTATGCTTTGAAGACATGTCTGAATCTGAAACAGTAGATACAGCCCTAAGAATACAATTCTAAAGAAAAGAACCAAGACTCTTAAACAGTCACAAAATTAGTCTTCTCAAGAGACAACCTATATCAAATCAGCTCTAAAAGACGACCGGTGCATACTTTGCAGTGGTCTGCATTAGATTCGGCCACACCTCCCCCTGTCCCTCTCCCTCTGTCTCACAAGCACACACACAGGAGTTACTAGGACTCCAGAGACAGATGGCAGAAATTTAAGCCTGGTGTATTATTAGCACATGGTGTGAGTCAGTTTCTGAAACCACATATAAAACAAATAGTAACTGCCTTTGCTCACAGAGTCGCAGATTCATGGGCTGCTGCACATGACACATTAGGTAGTGCCTGTACATAATAGCTATCACATAAGTGGCACACACACAAATCGCAACACTTGAGGGTTGCTCTGAGTTCAAGACTAGCTTTGTCTATATAGTAAGTACCAACTCAGCCAGGAGTACAGTTAGCTCAGTTGGTACAGCGCACACCTAGCATGCATAAAGCCCTGAGTTCAATTCCAGCACTGCACAAAATGAGTACAGGACAAATGTCCATACCTCCACTGCTATGGAAGTACAGGCAGGAGAACCAGGAGTCTGAGGTCACCCTTGGCAACGCAGTCTGTTCAATAGCAGTCTGAGGGTGGCCTCGACACATGAGACCTTGTCTCAAAAACAAAAGAAAACATCAAAAGAATAAGCAAGAGTCAAGGAGGCAACATTAAGCCTTTTGACTTCATGCTCACAGAAAAAAGATTCAATAGCATCTGCAGATGCGAACAAAAGGAAGAATGCTCAGGAAGACTGGATGTTGGGTCATGCTCAAATTCCCACACGGCATTAGGCCACCACTCAAAGTCTGCTATTCTAAAATTCAGTTATGAGACTACTTTAATGAATGACAATAGTTATAAAAGGATGAATGGCACCACTACACATACTATTTTTAAAATACCTTTAGCGGCCTAGAGAGATGGCTCAGTGGTTAAGAGCACTGACTGCTTTTCCAGAGGTCCTGAGTTCAGTCCCCAGCAACCACATGGTGGCTCACAACTATCTGTAATGGGATCTGATGCCCTCTCTGGTGTGTCTGAAGACAGCTACAGTGTACTCACATACATAAAATAAATAAATGAATCTTAACATAAAGAAATGTACCTTTTGCCAAGTCATTAAGGTCACTACTCAAAAGGACAACTGTGACCTCTCACAGTACACAGTAACAAAATACCAAGGACCTAAAATACAGTGGAAAGTGAACCACGTAAGATGTTTTTCATGGTAAATTTCACTGCCAACTATCAATCAATCCCTCATTGATCAAGTCTGTAGCTATTTAGTTACTGTTTCTCTTTCATTTCTTTCTTTAAAAAATTATTTGTGCCGGGCGGTGGTGGTGCACGCCTTTAATCCCAGCACTTGGGAGGCAGAGACAGGTGGATTTCTGAGTTCAAGTCCAGCCTGCTCTACAGAGTGAGTTCCAGGACAGCCAGGACTACACAGAGAAACCCTGTCTCGAAAAATGAGAAAAAAAAAAATTATTTGTAGGAGATGGAGAGATGGAGGAGTGGGTAAGAACACTGCTGTTCTTACAGACGATCCAAGTTCAGTTCCCAGCACCCACAGTACCTTGGGAACCTGCCTGCAGAATGTGAACACACAAACACACACATACACATAAAACAACAAAAAATTAGTGAAATAAAATGTATGTATATAGGTGTTTTGCTAGTATGTATGTATATGTGCCTGGTGCCTGCAGAGGCCAGATAAGGGCATTAGATCCCCTGGAACTGGAGTTACAGTCAGTTGTGAGCTGTCATGTAGGTGCTGGGAACTGAACCTGAGTCCTCTGGAAAAACTCTCTCTCCAGTCCATTTCATTTTCTTCTATCTGGCATTCAGTTCAAAATCTGAACTGACAAATTTAGAAATGTCAAAACAAAATGTAGAATTCTGGCTGGGGTGGAGGCATATATGTCTGTTATTCCAGAACTCAGGAGGTGGAAGCAAGATTAAGAGTTCAAAGCCAGCCTTGCTACATAATGAGTTCAAGACCAACTTCAGTTATATCAAATTTGGTCTCATTTTCACCCCACCATTCCAAAATGAAGAATTTCAAAATGCTATTAATGACAAAATTGTGAATAAAGAACTATTAAATGGAAAACGAGAAGTTATTATCTACCAATAAAGCAAGATCTGAGTATAAAAATGCAAGATCTGAATTAAATTTAGGAGGCATAATCATCTCACATACAGAATGATAGTGTGATGGTCTCCTAAGGCTAAAACTCCTGAGGAAGCCCACTACAGGGAGATTTGCTTTGGTATTAGCACCTTTTGTATTACAGCCTTACTAGGCTACTTGAGAGAGAATGGAATGACTGACATGCACAGGCAGACTCCACGCAGGCTGAGAAGATGCAGGGCAGGGCCTGTGTAGCTCTCATGAGTTAGTCAAATACTATTTTCTGTATGTGTCAAGAGTTAATAGGTTTGGGAGACCTGAAAATTAATGGAAAGAACTAAATAGGTTTTTAAATTTTTCCTTTCCTTTATTTTAGAAAAATAAATGCTACTGTAACATCTACTATAAAGGAGAAGGTATAAATACAAATCCCTACTGAAAAAAAGGCTGCAAAAACCTCAAAGTACATGCAAAACCCAAGCTTTTCTATACATGGACACTTTTGCATTTATATTTAAGATGTTCTGTTTATGACTATTTTCTTATTTGTTTTTAAAATTCTATAATGAAATTTAGATGTTGTCTCTATGCCTTTATGAACTAAAACTACAAATTAACATGAGCTGTAACTAATTAACCTGAGGCTTTTTAGATTTACTCCCACCCTTAAAGCTGTATCCTTCTAGATGAACTTAGCAACAGTAAGGAATTAGAACTGCAGAGCTTATTCACTAAGTGTGTTTGGCTATAAGCAGGTGGTGTTTCCTTACCCACTAGCCTCTGGGGGAATCTGACTGTCACCTTTCCCATCTCTGCACCTGGAAGCTCGACGAATTTTCCAACATCTTGTTTTTTGTCAGGTGCCTAAAAACAAAGCAGACACAGGAAAAACATACATGGCTAAATGTTTATGACTACATTCATTTACCAAATACTGGTCATAAGCAGAATGACGACTAGATCACCCGTACTCTCTAAATACTCCACATCTACTGAGGAACATGAAGAAAACCAAACCTCAGTTAGTAGAGACATTTAAAGGGCAGAGCATTAAGGGTTTTCAGTTAAAGTTAAGAAGCAGGATCTATGTCATCAGGAAGAATCATAACAGAATATAAGACCCAAGATGGATCTTGAAAAATAAGTAGAAATGTACCAGACAAGAGGGAAAAAGAGCCACTTAAAAGAGAGACACAAAGGCACAAGAGAAAAGTAATGTCAAGTCCACGGGTGCTGAGTGCATGAACGCAGAGGCTGAAATGGACTGGATCCAAAACACAGGGGAATGTGTCATGGCTTTAATGGCCCTGGTGGCAATGACGTGACCAGTTTCTGTTCTTGCCGATGATCTGGCAAGATGCTCCCTAGCACCCAGAGGCTCACACCATGTGTAACTCCAGTCCCAGTGAACTCTTAGCCTCCACAAGCACCAAGACATGCTGTGCAGACAAAACACCCACACACTAAGATTTTTTTATAAAAATATTATAGTATTTAATAAAGCAGGGGTTAATGGGGTCTCAATAAAATCAGCAATAGTAAGAAAATCCCTCAATACAATAGAATTTGTTGACTAGATGAAAAAAATGCTGAAAGATGAGTAGTGTACTTACACTTTATTTCACCAGAAAACCTTCCCTGAGTCAAATGTCACTGTGCATGCCTACTGTCTTAGTTTGGTTGCTATATTGTGATATAGACTGTGATCAAAAGTAACTCAGGGAAAAAAAAAGTTATTTGGTTTATATATCCCAAGTAATGGCCCACTGAAGGAAGTCAAAGCAGAAACTCAAAACTCCTCCAAGCAGGAGCCTGGAGGCAGGAACTGAAGCAAAAGCCATGGAGGAATGCTGATGCTTACTGGCTTACTCTTGTGGCTTGCTAAGCTGTTCTAAGCTGGGATTGTCAGGTGGGCTGGGTTCTTCCACAGCAATCATCAATTAAGAAAATGTTCCAGAGGCTTGTCTACAGGCCAATCTGATGGAAGCATTTTCTCAACTGAGGTGGCCCCTTCTTGATGACTCCAGCTTATGTCAAATTGGCAAAATATGCAACCAGAATTCTAGTAAGCAAAGCAGATCAAAAGAGAATACTTGTCACCTGGAAGGAGGACCTCTGCTATTGAACTCTATGTGACATCCTCCTACATAGAATTTACTAAGATACAAAATCAGTGAAGATTCAGGATAAAGAAGGAAGTCCAGTCATAAAACAGGTGACTGGGGATATCACTTGACAGCAGGACACATTCCCAGCACCAAAAAACTACAAAAACAATACATAAAATATAATTTTCATTATATGAAGTTTGGATGAAGAACATGTATTGGGGACATAATCTTGTAGACATAAAGTTCAGGGCTTTTTTTTTTATTATTATTTTTAATGGAAATAACCTTTTTAAATTTTTTTTGTTTGTTTGTTTTTGGTTTTTTTCGAGACAGGGTTTCTCTGTGTAACCTTGGCTGTCCTGGAACTCACTCTGTAGACCAGGCTGGCCTCGAACTCAGAAATTCGCCTGCCTCTGCCTCCCAAGTGCTGGGATTAAAGGCGTGCACCACCACCGCCCAGCTGAATTTTTTTTTTTTTTTTTTTAAAGCAGTGCCATGGATTCAATACCAGGCCCTGACCATGCCAAGCAAACACCCTGATGCTAGGCTATATTTCATTCCCAGAAACTAATTATAATCTTTCAGATCTAGAATCTCAACTCAACTAAAAACATCAGCATTTAAAAACAAAAACAAAACAAAACAACCAGGGACACTGAGATGGCCCAGTAGGTAAAGCACTTGTTACTAAGCTTCAGGATATGCAGTGAGTCCCTAGCTCACAAGGTGGAAGGAGAGACCTGGCTCCCATTAAGCTGATATCTGACCTTGACATGGATACCATACCTCATGTGACCTATAAACATAGAAAGTTGCAATGCAAAAAAAGTAAACGCTTTAAAGGCTTACCACTGTAGCTTTGTTTGCAGAAACATCCCACTTGGTACCAACCGAGCGGAAGGCCTGCTGGGCTTCAAGAAAGCCAAACCAGCGTTTAACATGGACTAGAGTTTTGTTCTGTTTCAAGTGTTCCTGGCATGCAGCATTTCCTGTAAGTGAACATAACTTTTTTTTTAAATCTTTACCAAATCAGCAAATCTAAAGCAAAGTTCCAGTCACAGTTAATTTATGTGAATGCAATTAGCTTACAGTTGTGCGTCAGCAATGAAGCCCTAATAGTTTAGTGTATTTTGCTGACATCACAAAAAGACATGCTTTTACTTGGAGGTCAGGTGTGGTAGTGCTCCTCCCAGCACTCAAGAGGCTGACAGGCCTGGGGTACCTAGTTCTGTCTCTGAAACACAACAGAACAAAGCAGCTAAAATATTCTCCAGCTGAACTCAGTCAAGTTCAATACTGGATCCTGTCCTCCCACCACATACCCAGTGTAAGACCAATGCTTCATTCAGTAGATCAACTAGAGAAAACAATACAAGGTAAGGTAACCAAGAAGCAGTTAACGATGGGGTCACCAACTCCATTCCCTCCCTCCCTTCTAAGTCCACACAAGAGCCACTGTTTAGCCCCATTTCAACTGCACACTGATGATGACGTTCACAGTACGTCACAGACTGCTAATTCTGCCAATTCCTGCAACTTAAGCTTAAATCAGGTCCAGAGGTTCCATAAAACAGGTAGTCTGCCTACGTCCTACGTAATCTTCAGTGAGCTACGTTTTCTCATAGACTGTACTCTAATGCTTAAAAATTATAGCTCTCTATCTAACTACCAATCAGACAGAAGTTACACAGTCAAAATTACATTTTCAAAGGCTGCCTCCCTTTTAGCCTTATGACTTCAGTAATCTCATGTCATAAAAACCTATGTAACTTTACTCCAAAGTTACTGACTTGTATATTTGCCTCCATAAAATCTGAAGTACACGGGTGACTGAGGTTTCAACCTCTTCCCATTAAGTGCATCTGTCCCGCAAACTCCTGCCTCACCATCAAACTGTTGGATCACCGGAATCTGTAGATTTCTGCACATTTTGAGTGTGTTGTGTATATTCAATCTTGTCTGTGGTTTAAATACTACAACTATAAATTATGTCAAAACATTTCAAACTATAAATTTTAAATAAAGATTTTACATATCAATCATATCTCATGACGTTTTTCTTGTTTTGTTTTTCAAGTGTGTTCACTTTTCATCTAGCACAGTAGCGTATGACCAAAAAAGATTTGGCACCATGATGCATCTATAAAGTCCCAGTCACCTGGGAGACTGAGGCAGAAGGGCTACCTGAGCTTAAGAGTTTGAGATCAGTCCATCTCAAAGAATAACCGCCACTCCCACCCCAAACAACAACCACTCTAAACACGAAAACACCAGTATTTTAAGAGGAGCTGTTGATACCTTTTAGGGTGGCCCAAACACATAAATCTGCTAAGGTCAAGGAGTTCCCAACTAGGTATGTTCTCAGAGACAGGCAATGATTAAGCTCGTTGATTGCAGAAGTCAGCATATCACACGAAGACAACTTTGTGGTGCTAAACTCCAACCAATGATCAATCTGTGAACAAGATGGAAACAGAGTGAGCCCCAGAGCTCAGGCTTCAGAACAAAGTGGCCACACAGCGCTCTTGGCCTCCTCAGCTGGAACAAAAATGTTCTTACCTGAAACCATACAATTTATCATTATGTAGGTTGAATCCTGCTAATCTGGGTCTAATATGCCACTTAAATAAATGCCATCTCTACAGCTTATTTATTTTCCTATGATTTCTGTTTTGTTTCTCTTTTTTAAACCAGGTACATGGAAGGTCACATCGGGGAAAAAAATAAGAAAACTTGCTTGATAACTGACAGTGGGAAGGACTAACTTAGCTGCCTAGAGAGAAATTTTAATCCACTGTAAGATATTTAAACGTCAATCATTAAAATCCATTTTCTGCGTATTGTGTTGGCACATGGCTGTATGTAACCTGGCAGGGGCAAGAAGATGAAGTCTGGACACCAGCCTGGGCTATACACTAAGACCTTATCCCCACCCCCACCCTCACCCCCCAAAAAGAAACAAATAAAAGGAATTTGTTTATTTTGGAACTGTGTGAGATTTACAAAAATTAGGGTAGACTATAATTAGGTAGAATAGGAGGAAACCTGTATCTACAGAGTAGCACTGAAAGTTGACCTGTTACTATTGTAATTGATCATTAACTTAAGAAAGAAAATGAGCTCCCAAAACATGTGTGCGAGCCTGCACACATCTCTTCATTTTCTAGGCCTGCTGTCCTCTCTGTAACTGTGAAAGGTGACTGGTGTGAGCTGGACAGTACAGTCCGACTACGGAATGCTCACAACCAGGAAGGTGAAGGCAACACTCAATGTCCCAATGACATGGTTGGATGGAGATCGTGAGCCCTGAGAGCTAAGAGCTCAAGTTTGTTCCTTTGTGGTGCTGGGGATCCCACTCAAGGCCGTGCATACCAATATAATGTCTACTCAGGCTACTCTTCCAGCTTATGCTTCTGAAAATAAACACACAATGAACCAGCACAAGACACAAGCTGACAGACTAGCCTGGGCCATAGAGAAAAGAGAAGCCTCTGCTTTAAAAAGCAAACCAAGCACAAACACTCCTTCCTTTGGGCCTATGATTAAGCTCTGTCCATATCCTTATAAAGACTAATATCACATGTCAATGCACAGTAAGACAATATTGTTCCCAAACAGAGAAAGCACAAGACACAACACACAACACACAGGAAAATAAATACTCCTTGCTTACCTCAGTGTGCTCCATCAGGTTAGTCCCATACAGCCCTGATGTAGTTGCAACTCTAGCCAAGTAGCGCAGAATTGAATTTACGTCAGTGAATACCACACTCCTAGAATGTAAGATTTATGTAAATTATAGTTACTTCAGCAAAAGTCTTAAGAGTCACAAATGTAGAAATGGAAACCTTAACATTTACCATTTTTCTACCATGTAAAAAACAGTGTTCATTTGATTGTACTCTGTTCCTATCAAATTCCAAGCTGTTCTAAAATATCCACCTAAATTTAATTTACTTTGGAGCAGATTTTCTATATGACACTTTATCCTTTTAAGTTTTTGTTTTGCTAGCATTTTAAATTATATTTATTTATCTTGTATTTTATATGTTTATATTGGGTACAAACTTATTTATTTTTAATTCTATATATTTATTTTGAGTAGCTTGCATGAGGAGTCAGAGAACAACTTGTCAGAGGACAGGTTGGGTCTCTTCTTTTTTTTTTTTTTTTTTTTTCTTCGAGACAGGGTTTCTCTGTGTAACCCTGGCTGTCCTGGAACTCACTCTGTAGACCAGGCTGGCCTCGAACTCAGAAATCCACCTGCCTCTACCTCCCAAGTGCTGGGATTAAAGGCGTGCGCCACCACCGCCTGGCAGGTCTCTTCTTCTAACAAGTGGATCCTGAGAACGGAACTCAGTACATCAGGCTTGGAAACCACAGGGTGTTCTATTTTTTGAGACAGGGTCTCACATATCCTGGACTAGCCTTGAATTCAAGATCCTCCTGCCTCAGTACTGAGAGTACTGAGCCTATAAACCTGCACCACCACAACAGCATCCCTTTCAGTTTCTATGTCTTATCAATGGCTACAAAAATGTAACTGGGATTTAGAATAGAGTAATTTTAAATTAATTAAGTTATTAAATGTAATAATTAATTAAAAACAAATCCAACTTTCAAAGGAAGAAAGCATGTCAAACCACAACAAAATGCTAACAAACCCAGACAGTGGAAAGTCCCTGCAGACTCAGAGAGCTGAGGCAGGAGGACTGCTTGAATTCAGGAGTTCAAGGCTGGCCTGGACAACACAGGCAAACCCAACATGATAAAAAAAGAAAAAAGAAAAGAAAACCACTAGCCTAAAACAACAAGTGAGAGAGTAAGCAAGTGAGCAAGCCTTACCACAACTGCTTGGCAAAATAATTATTTACAAGACACAAAACCATAAAACAGAACATAAGAGCAAGAAAATTTCAGAAGGTAGAAATCAAAACACTTTACAAGGCATGGAAAAACAGAATCTTTAGTGGACAAAATTGAACAGGACATAGATTTAAAGTTTTAAACATCAAGAGAAAATTTGGCTGAAAGCAGGCTTAAGAATCATTTAGAAACCTAGCTACCCATAAAGCTTACCCTGTCAGGCCATCCCTGTTACCTATTTTACTAAAATACTATGTGGAGGCCCAGTTCATCACCTCAGCATCTGGCAGGCTGTGGTAGTGACTGCTGAAAGTACAAGGCCAACCTGGGTTACTGTGGGAGATTCTGTCTCACCCCTGCTACCCTACTCAATTCCCAAATAAATGGAAATTTCTTCTCTAATAAGTAAAATCTAAAGTCTTCTTTGGACAGTCTCATCAACCCAAGGAAGAACTGTAGATTCTGATATCACATTCACCAAATGAACAGCTGACAGAGCACAGCTGATACAGCTCACAGCTGACAGGACCAACCCGAGACTTTTAGTCTCTCATTCAGACTCACAACTTGTGAGGAACTCGGGGTCCAACCTGATATTTAGGAGAAAAAAAAAAAAGCCATTCATTCATTCATTCATTCATTCATGGTGGTGAGCCACTAAGGGGCTCAAGCAAAATATATAAATACTCTTACCAGCCTTAGCTATACTCTAAACCCCAATTTTCCTCTTTAACTTTAAGGACAGTTATTAGCCTGGCATGGTAGTGCAGACCTATAATTCTAGCACTCAGGATGCTGAGGTAGAAAGATCTCTAGCCTCCACATGCATGCACATGCAGAAGTGCGTGTGTACAAACACACACACACACACACACACACACACACGCGCGCGGCGCGCACACACACACGATGAATCATCTCTCTAGGAACAATCTACCTAACTAGAAAGTACAATATGCCCAGAAAATTCAGTGCTCTGTTTTTAAATGCTGTTCAGAATGGAAAAGGTATATATTAACAAGCACTTACTCAGAAACCCGAAGAAGATTCTCTTTCCCTTCTTCCACAGAAACGCTGACATCACCTTTCACATGTTCCACTGCCAGCAGAGCTTCTAAAAATGACAGCACGAAAGATTTATTTCTCTTCAAAAAGAAGATAGTATTTATAACCTGAGTCACAGAGCAAAAAGGATGAGTCAACAATCCAATTTAAGACGTTGGTCCTGTTAAGATGTGACCCCCCCACTCCTGCCCACCATAAAGTCTAATCTTGGGTCTTAGAGAAGTAACAAATCAGAATCCGTTGTTAGTATAGTTACATTGCTTGTAACTGTGTTCAGCTTCCAGTTAGTGACACTAAATTCCTTTCCTCCCCTAGAAGAAGGTAAGAAAATAGAATAGTCGCTTTTATATTTCAATACAATATGCTTGCTATGTACTATGCTGAATGCTTGACAGTCATAACTTTTAATCTCTCTAGCAACCTCAAGAGGTAGCTAGCCATTCCAGAAAGGAAGCTGAGGCTTACCACGGTTAAACAGCAAGCTCAGTTCCCTTGGCTAAACACACAGCAGTCAGCATGTGAATGCAGGTCAAATAGTTCAGCTCTCGAATTCTAAAACACCTTGTCTTTCAGCACCAAACACAGTGAGTAAATTCACCAGTCCTATGTCCCTTAATTTGGTTAAGATGGAAAACTATATGTAAATACTATGTTCCACTGGGAACAAGGCCCTATCAAAGAAGCACAATAATCTTGCAAAGCTTATTATAATAGCAAACAACTGTGCTGATTTTGAGTGTTTTTTGTACTAAGTTATATTGACTATGGTTTGCAAGTCTGTCCCTGTTAAAATATATGTTGAAATTTAGTTGCCCTGGTCACAGTATTAAGGGTCCTATAGAGTCAAGCATGATGCCTGCATTCCCAGCACCCTGGAAGCTGGGGCAAGAGCATCAGGAGTTCAAGGCCAGCCGGGATATACAACATCATTTCTGAAACCTAAAGAACAAGGCTTGCCTAGCATGCTTGAGGCCCTAGGTTCAATAACCAGCAAAGGGTGAAGGGGAGCTAAGCCTTCAGGAAAGGACTAATACACTGATGGGGGTTTGTGCTGTTTCATGGTTCCTCAAGGATCTATGACACAGCAAAACTACCACTAAAACCGGCTTGTTGGTCTTGGACTTTTCAGCCTCCAGAGCTGTGAGCCAGAAAACTTTTGTCCATTACAAATTACCTTGTCTGTGGTACTGTCTTAAAGCTGCACAAAGCAGACTAAAACAACAAGGGATTTCTCAAAGGTAACATATTTTTTAAAAACAGACAAAAAATTGGAGGGACAAACCAGGACAATCCAAGTAAATGAGATACATTTTGGCATATCCATAATGGGAGTCCTATCTAGCATATAAAAAGAATGAACTATTATTACAAGCAACAAGATAAATCACAAAAGCACTATCTTGTGTATATAAAGACATATATGGTATGAATCAATGTACACAAAAGTCCTAAAAGCAAAAACAAAACAATAAAAATCAGGTAACTGGCCACCAGATGCCAGGGACAGAGAGAGAATTTTCTGTAATGGGAATATTTGGCATTATTGTTATGAAGGTTTATATATTACATGTCTATACATATATGCCATTAGATATTAAAGCATACAATTAATATTGGTGAACTTAGATATATGCAAGTTTCAAGTCAACTAATTCTCAAAATTAATTTTAAATAGGAAATGAAATATTACACCTATATTTTGTTATGGATGTAACATGAGAAAAATGTACATGTAAATAGGAAACGTCAAATTGCAAGGTCACACACTTTAATAACCAATGAAAAGAGAAATGTTTGCACTGCAGTTTCAATCTTTCAGTTAAAATGTCTTTGCTTGTCCTCTACACATACGCAGATGTGCAGCTTGGTCTCCTTATGGATCTCCTAACAGTTGGAGAGGGGCTGTCTCTGACTCTGTTGCCTCAGTTTCCCCTAGCTGGGAAACTTGTCTGGCCTCGGTGGCCTAGTCTTGCTGCTACCTGATGTCCTGGGGAGGTTGATACCCACAGGGGGCTTTCCCTTCTCTGAAAAGAAGGGAAGAAGGGAATGAGGAGGGCAGGTGTGAGGGTGGAACCGGAAGGAGAAGAGGGAGGAGGACTTCCATTGGGATATAAAGTGAATAAATAAATAAATGAAAAAAATAAAATGCCTTTGGTTAAAAGGGAAAGCTCTACATCTGAGGGCAGCGGCAGGGGCGATAGCACAATGACAGGCAGGTGGCACTTTAATAAGTGTTCAAGACTAGAAAGGATAAATTAAACTCACACACCAGCTGATGGGCTGCAGTGTACAGCAGGAATAATTCCACCATCCCTGCCCAGGATGGACAGCCGGAATCCAACCACTGGGAAACATTTAACAACCCAATTAAGGGATACATAAGTAAGAGGCTTGGCATCTTCAGGAGACAAAGCTATTAAAACCAAGGGAAAGCTAATAAAAAATTCCACATTGAAAGAAACCATGCAAATAGGACAGTAAAAGGCAAATAAAGCATGGTCCTCCTAGTTCCTGGGAACTGCTAGAACAATCAGCCTCAGAACAACAAAGGAGACTGTACTTTAGGCAAAATTCTATCCACCTATGCTTCCTGTATGAAGTCAGGTAGAGAGATTCCTTGCCTGTAGGAGATGCATAAGTATTCTGGATGCAGAAGCATCAAATAAACTCTATGTTCTTAAGTAGGATAGGGGAAAGTTATATGTGAGTTTGAAAGTATTTTAACACACACACAAAATGACATTTTAAAGACATAAAATCCTCAAATGTGAGGTTTTTCTAAATATTTAATCCAATTTTATTAAAGAGAATATATATCTGATTTAAATAGGCAATAACAAATAAAAATAAGAGAAAGAGGTGCAAGCAGAAAAATAATATACATTCTCTAGCTGGCTTAGAGTTCAAAATGCAAATAAAATTTAACAATATCAGCAGAATTTGGTTCTGAGTTCTACTAATACAGACCTCATGGTCCCATGCAGTGATTTTCAAGGCAGTGTTTACAAAAACAAAAAAACTCACACACCCAACCAAAAAAAAAAACACAATAACCAAAAAACCCAAAACCAAATCTATAGTTTGGCTCTGTACTGAACATCTAAAATGTGAAAAAAAAAAAAACTTTTCCTGTAGTCTCACGGAATTCTGCAACCAGCACTGGAGAAGTTTCCTCCTTCCTTACAGAGTAAAACAAATCAAGGAACTTTGACTACAATCAGCACCCAGGACTGAACTCAGGTCTCCAGGACTAGCCACGAGGTCAACATCATCTAGTGCCATTTCAAACCAAGAATCACATCTACTTTTAGGGCTTATGGATTTGTTGTGAGGTTAGCATACAGGGACTGGAACTAGAATGCTAAAATGCTATCGCCTTAAAACATTTCAAATGATTACTACATTCTATTTTTAGGGCTGGTGAGTGTGGCTCAACAGTCAAGTGCTTGCCTACAACGCTAAGTGCCCTGAGCTGTATCCCAGCGCATTCATACATAAATAAATGTCATTTCAGTCCAATAGGTGCAGGCTGCTGTCAAAGTTGAGATTGCAAGAAATTTCATCAGCCCCATGTGGCCAATTGTATTTAAAGGGCTGGCTTTTTGAATATTGGAAGGCATTTCCAAGTCGACATGGTGAAATGATTTTGTGTTGTTTCCCAAAGTAATGAAAAGGCAGAAATCTTAAACTATCTAGCAATAGTCACTTTGAAAAATCAACTCCGAATGGAACGTAAAGGCCGTTTACTCAGGCCTTTACTACATCTACAGGATGTGTAGTAAAATCAGCCAGTCGCATCAGTCCGCAGCGTTCCTACGGCTGGCTTTCCCTAATTACTGCCTTCGACCATAAAAGCAACTGCAGCCTCAGTTGAAATTCCAAGTGCTGACAGGAAAGTCTACCTTGTTCCCTTTAACTCGACAACCTAAGGGAAAGTGGGGCAAGTAAATTCAGATCTTCTCCGAGAGGTAGGGAAGGGATGGGAGGTTCCCGATGAGAACTAGGAGACAGCATTAAAAGGATGCGTCAGGCAGACAGTTGGGTTTTTAGTTCCACTTCAAAAGCCGCTTGGGACCCCGGCAGAGTCGCATCTGAAAGAAGTCTCGCCTCTCCCCGACAGGGCTCTCGTCCTTTCCCCCAACACGCCCCGGACGGCGGGTCTCGGGAGACGGCGCCCTGAGCCGACAGAGCCCGGGGCCACGCGGGGCTGGGCTCCCCGCAGAGCAGGCCCGTCCCGGAGTGAGAGTCTCCCTCAGCGTGACCGCCGCGGCACCTGCCCCGCACCCTCGGGCTGATGCAACCCGCGCAGGTCGGCAGCGCCCTTACCCAGCGGAGGGTTTCCGGCGTTCACCGTGAGGCACAGCGCCGCCATCTCCCAGGAGCTGCGGTCTACTCGTCAGGCTGCCTTCCCCGCGGGGAACGTAACGCGGGGTTCAGGTGGAAGGAGATGCAACGTGTGCACGCGACCGAAGGCACCGCAGCCTTGACTCCACCCCGCAGGCCGCGGACCGCTCGTGTCATTGCGCACGCTGCGGAACGTCATAAATATGCGTCCGTCAAGGCAGCCTTCGCTCCGCCCCACTCCACGCGCCACGACTGCAGAGGTCAAGGCAGGCTATTTTGTGCGTCATCACTACGCGCCTACGACGCTTAAGCCTTTCTTCGGTTCCCCGGACCGCTGTCGCTGACGTCTGGCGAACGCTATTGATCGTAATCACGGTGCGCCAGCTCCTCCTTCACCCGCACGCTCCAGTGCCTCCTAGCAGCAAGTTGTGGCATACCTGAGGTGCCGCTCCGCTGTGGAAAAGGAACAGACTTAAGACACATCGTCAAGTGAGGGAAGCAGGCGAACGATGGGCAGTAGCACATACATGCACAAAGTAGACGAGTTACACTGGGGATAGAGGAGCTTCCGTTTCTTCATTTTTCTCTAAAAGGAAATATTTTCAGGAATTATTTGGTGTGTGGTCCATGTCCAATCCCAGCATCTAGGAGGCAGGATAGAAATACAGAAAATTATGGGGACAAGGAGAGAAAAAGGAACTGTTGCTGGGCCTCACGTCCCTGAGAATCACGAATTCCAGATGTATATATGCATGTTTAAATGAGAGGGTTAAAATAATAATTCAGGCTCGAGGCCTACACGTATGTGAGCTTAAAGATGATCTGCGAACTTCACAATACTGTTAGCTTGTGTTTACAGTGAAAATAAAGGTACAATTCAGGAACAGCCCGTGACCAAATTCTGTAATAACCTTTAAAAATAATAATGACAGTGTTCTTGCTAAGACCATGAAGTGTGACTGGTGTGCTTCCTCTTCGCTTTGTACCTGTCAACTCCCATGATTAAAATTTAAAAAAAAAAAAAAAATTGCATAATAAAATCAACTCTGACTCATTGGCTTCCTCTGAGGAGATCTTCAGACTGCCAACAGCAGTTACAGGCTCTGTCACCTTGTGATAACAGGATTAAGGTCATCTTTGGCCTCATATAGAGTTCAAGGTATTGCCTCAAAGAACTTAAAAAAAGAAAGTTAAAGATTACAAAAGTAGTTGGTGCTAGGAATACATTCCAATGGTAGAGCATTTAGCATACATGGAAACAAGGGAACTAACAAGCAAACTCCGAAGAGTCGTTTGTAAACCAGGAGTGATAGATAATCTGGAATCCTAGCACTTGGTATCTGAGGCAAAAGGTTTGTCAGGAGTTCGGTTCAATGCCATCTTCAGCTACTCAGTAAACACTATCTTAAAAAACAATTTTTTTTTAGTAGAGTTCTTTAGATATTTCAGATCAATCCTCATGACAGATAAATAGATATGGAGATTCTGCCTTGGGTGATCAAACCAACAAATAAATATAGTAATGGTTAAAAGACTTACAAAAGGCTTCAAGAAATACTTCAGAGTTCGAGGCCAGCCTGGTCTACAGAGTGAGTTCCAGAACAGCCAGGGCTACACAGAGAAACCCTGTCTCAAAAAAAAAACAAAAAAAAAACAAACAAAAAAAAATACTTCAGGACTGAGAGTGTTTAGTATCTCGAGTAGAGCACTTGCAGAGCCTTGGCTAGATTTGCTCAGATGCAAAACCAAAAGCACAGTGCTACCCTAATTTGTCCTGCTTTGGGGTGTACTAAGTAAGCATCTTTCAGAGGGTTTTCTAATCCAAGTTCTCTGTCATGCATGTGTTTGCCCAGGGCATTTTCCAAAGGTTCGAGTTCAAGGTGCAGGAGTGATACTGCAGAAGCAGTACCTATCTACACTTACTTTCCAATAACCTCAGGAAAGTGTCAATGTTTTCTTATAACTATAGGGTAGCTATTTCTTTAAGTCCCTGCCTCTGAACCAGCTACCAAAGATGGCTACATTTATATACAGCCATTCTGAAGAGTTGGCAAGGTACTTCTTACTACAATGGAATGAAAGAAGGTACTTAGTAAAGTACTTAGTACCATTTTGTTCCTCTCTGACTCAATCCCCTGCCCCAAGTCATGCTCTTCCATAGTTGCCTTGGATTCCAGAAATGATAAGACCAATCTAGAAACATCTTTATGACCAGGGATCAAACTACTCCTAAACACAAGTGAGCCTGAATTCACCCCACCTGTTCCTATTGAGAGTACAGCCTGAAGCAAAAGCAGTCATCACATAGCAACAAGATCATATCCGCCTGATGACAGCAATGACTTTGGGAGTTCCTCACAGAACCAGATTTGAGATCATCATCAATCTGAACACTGGTTTAACTCAGGTGACTGCTTTATCAGCTAAGTACAACCCATCCTCTCCATTGTTTCCCGGATCTATAAAATTTCAGCATTCCTCTTAGCCCTTTAAAGACTAGAAATTCTGGCCAAAGACAGAAACTTATTACATAAATACAGGATTCCATTATTTTTGACCAAGTTCCAGCAGTAGACCCCCGTAGATCTGGCTGAAAGTAAAAAGTTACTTCTGCTAAAGTTCCCTGTCAGATGTTAAAGGAACCAGTTTATCTGACCTTAGAGATCAGAAGGGGCTAACTGCCAAATTTCCCAAACAGGCCAGTCAAATTTCCCAAACAGGCCAGTTTGAATATGTCTGATCCTGAAGTTCTAGATTTAATATTTATGAAAAGACATTTGAAATAACCAGATGTTAATTCTTTACTTATTTTTCTCTTGTTCGTGCTCTCACCCTACAAAGTGCTAGGATAGCAGGCATGTGTAACACATGCCTCCACAGATAGCCCAGGCTCACCTGGAACTTGAGATGCTGCCGACTCAGTCTGAGTGCTGTGAATACCGACCACGCTCAGCTTCATTTTAATTTTAAACTGCAAAGAAGTACTTAGCCCACCCCAACCTTTCTTCTTGTATTCATTTTACTATAGCCATAGTGGCTTGCTTTGTGTTCTCTTTCTCTTTAAGAAATGTGCCTGCAATTCCCACATGAAACCTTAGTGCAAAGCATGGCTGAACTCCTGTCTTGTTCTTTAGACATCACTCCCTTAGGGAAAGTATACTTCCTAGAGGAAACTCCTTCTAGCCTTCCACTTCACTTGCTTTTTAACGCTTTCTGAATCAATTCATTCTACAGAACTTAACACAATTTGAAATAGCTTGCAAAGGAACAGACTTCCTGTCAGTGCTATGCTGACTATTGAGAATGGAAGGCATTTGGTATCTGTATGAAGTAGTTAACCCACAGTGAATGCTGCATTAATATTTGTTGAGGGGACATGAAATGGTTGACCATGGGTGTGGTATGTAAACAGAGTTCATGCCAGGCAAGGAAGATTCCAGAACATTAAGAGCTTCACATACTTAATCCCAGCACTTGGGAGGCAGAGGCAGGCGGATTTCTGAGTTTGAGGCCAGCCTGGTCTACAGAGTGAGTTCCAGGACAGCCAGGGCTACACAGCTACACAAAGAAACCCTGTCTCGAAAAACCAAAAAAAAAAAAAAAAAAAAAGAAAAAAGAAAAAAAAAAGCTTCACATACCATTATTAGGAACCTCAAGATTATTCTTAAAGAAAAGCAAAGCCAAGTGGACTTTGAATATGGGAGGACTTGATTTTTTCAAATTTATTTTTATGTGTATGAGTGTTTTTCCTGCATGTATATCTGAGTGCCACATGTGTGCCTGGTACCTGCAGAAGCCAGAAGAGGGCATTTGATACCCTGGAACTGGAGCTACACACAGCAGTGAGCTGCCATGTACAGCTTAGAATCAAACCCTGGTCCTCTGAAGCACAGCCAGGGCTCTTCACTACTGAGCCATCACTCCAGACCCCAGACTTGATTTTTAACAAAGCCGCAGGAGGTGATGTGATAGACTGACAGCCAGGCAGGGAGCAGTCAGGAAACTATTGCTGTGACTTAAAGAAAAGGTATCCAAGTAAAGGGAGAGGCAGGAAAAAGAAAGCCCCACCCCAGCAAGTATCTCTTTTGGATGAGTCTGATTTTCATGTCAGAACCTGCAGAAATGGGTTAGGACAAAAATATGGTACCCCATCCCTACCCCCAGTCCTGGATAGGAAGGCTTGATGTATGCTAGGGAAACCACCACTGAGCTACAGCCCCAGACCTTAAAATGTTTACTTAGGGGGTAGGGCTGGGGAATGGCTCAGCAGTCAAGAACAGTGGCTGCTCTCACAGAGGATTCTGGTTTGCTTCCTGGAAACTACATGGTGGCTCACAAACATATATAACTCAGACTGCAGGGTGTCTTAGTTAGAAGTTCTGCTGCTGTGATAAAACACCATGACTAAAAGCCGCTTGGGTGGGTGGGGGCAGGCTTATTTTATCTCACACTTCCAGGTAACAGTCCATCACTGAAGGAGAGTGGGAGTAGGAACTCAAGCAGGGACCTGGAGGCTGGAGCCTGATGCAGAGGCCGTGGAGGGGTGCTGTTTACTTGCTTGCTCCTCGGGGCTTGCTCAGCCTGCTTTCTTATAGTACCCAGGACCACTGTCTCAGGAGTGGCACTGAACACAGAGTTGGGCCCTCCCACATCAATCGTCAGTCAAGAAATTGTACCATACGCCTATCTGGTGGGAGCATTTTCTCGATTGAGGGTCCCTTTTCCAAAGTGAACTTAGCTTCTGTAAAGTTGACATAAAACTAGGAAGCACTTAGGGAGAATCCCACACCTTCTTCTGGTCCCCGCAGACACTAGATGCACATATATGCACACAGATATACATGTAGGCAAAATACCAATAAACGTAAAATTTAAAAAAGAGCACTTGCTCTTACCAAGTTACCTCAGGCAGTTCATCACTACCTCTAACTCCAGCACCAAGGGCTCCAACACCCTCCTCAGGCCTCCAGAGCATTGCGCTCACACATACAAACCATACATATATACATAATTTAAAATAAAAAGTCGACTTTTAAATTTATGTTTATTTCTCTGTGTGTAACCCCAGAGGTGGAAGAGGGCATCCAATTTCCTGGAGCTGGAGTTCTAGGCAGATATTAATCACCTGGTGTGTGCTGAAAAGTGAACTCCAGGTCTCAGTAAGACCAGCAACTATTCTTTATTACTGAGCCATCCCCACAGCTCCCAGTTTGTTAAGAATTCAGTTTATTTCACTGCTCATTGGATTGTATTCCAGCAAGAAAGAAAATGAATGAAAACAAAACAGATTGAAGCAGCAATGTTCAAATGTGGCAGAGTATCAGGACGTGTGGTTTTGTCAAATAAGAGTGGGAGCAAGACTGAAGGACTGTTAAGAAACAACTTGGGGAGGGCTATAAGACATCAAAGTAGGCCTTAAGAGTTCTAGTTTGTCAGAGTTTTGTTGTATGTTTGAGACAGGTTCTTACAATGTAGTAGCAAAAGTGGGCCTCCTGCCTCAGCCTCTGGTGTGCCATGATTACAAATGTGTACCACCATACTAGGCTTAGAGTTTGAGAATTTTAATATAAATACATTTTTTGTGTGTATTGTTGTTAGTTTCAGACAGGATGTTATTGTTGCCAGAGTTAGCCTCACAGAGTCCTCAGCCCTAAGTCAAGCATATGCCACCGAGATTGAGTTTAGATCTACACGTGTATATCTGGGTAAAAACCTTGTATGAAACCATTTGGAGGTATTAGATAATCTACTGACAAAGTGGAGAGCCTGGAACACAACCTCAGCCAACAGTGACACCTGAGGAAGGAAGACAAGGAGATAGCAAGATGACTGAGTGTAAACAGCGAGAAAGGAGAGAAAGAAAAAAGGAGGAGGGCTACAGGAGCTAGGAGAGAGTGGTCAAATCCATCAAAGCCACAGACATCCTGTGACTAGATCCTAACAGTTCTGTTAAAAAGCCACGGACATAAACCTAGTGGGCCCTACTATACAGCAATTATCAAAGTTCCAAGAACAGCACAAAATGTATTTACTTTTAGTTTTTGTGTATGTATCTTAGTTAGGGTTTTACTGCTGCGAACAGACACATGTTCGAGGCAGTTCTTATAAGGACAACATTTAATTGGAGCTGGCTGACGGGTTCAGAGGTTCAGTTCAGTATGAAGGCAGGAACATGGCAGGATCCAGGCAAGCATGGTGCAGGAGGAGCTGAGAGTTCTACATCTTCAACTGAAGGTTGCTAATAGAATACTGACTTCAGGCAGCTAGAGTAGGGGTTTCAAGCCTATGCCCACAGTGACACACCTACTCCAATATGGCTATACCACCAAATAATGCCACTCTCTAGGCCAAGCATATTCAAACACAACAGTATGCATGCCTGCATAAGTTATGAGCACCATGTGTGCAGGTGCCAGAATGTATTGGGGGGTGGGGGTGGGCTTCAAACCCCTGAAACTGGAGTGGCAGGAGATAGTGATCTATCTGTTAATGTGTGCTGGGAACCAAATCCAGATCCTCTCAAGAGCAACAGGGGCTCTTAATTACTAATCCATCTGTCTAGCCCCTTCCCCACTTTCTTTTTTTTAAAGAACAGTGTCTCCCTGTATTACTTAGGCTAGTCTTGATCTCTTCATCCTCTGTATCCACTTCCTAAGTCACTGCAATCACAGGCATATCCACATGCCCAAAGTAGCCTTTTATTCTTTTTAAGATCTATTTATTTTTGCATAGGGTACACTGTCACTGTCTTCAGACACACCAGAAGAGGGCACCTGATCCTATTACAAATGGTTGTGAGCCACCTTGTGGTTGTTGGGAATTGAACTTAGGACCTGTGGAAAAAGCAGTCAGTGCTTAAGTCCCCAAAGCAGCCTTCTTAAAGCAAAATCTTAATCAACTGACCATCAATCAATCAATCAATCAATCTATCAGAATTAGTGCATTGAAAAAACATTCTCAGGTGATTCTGTCATGTAGTTGTTTTGGGAACTGCTCATCTAGTAATTAAACCCAGGGCCTTAAACATTCTGAGTGCATTTTCCTTGCTGCATCTAAAGGAGGAGACAGAGAGACCAAAACAGTAAAAAAAAAAAAAAAAAAAAGAAAAAGAAAAAACCAAAAGCCAGTTGGGGAGGATATAGCTTAGCTGGTAGAGCATTGGACTGGTATGTACAAAGGCCTGAGTATAATATCCACAACTGAAAAAAACTGTGAAAAAAAAAGTCAGACTAGGAGAGTATCTTAGGGCTTTTGTTAAAGCTTGGGTCAGAGGTCAGGGAGAATCAGGGTCAAACAGGACCTCTGCACTCATGAGCGCACAGCAGCTGAGGTTGCCTAAGACCCCAACAAAACCAAGATCAAGCCTGTTAACATTCCAGCTTGGCAGGGGAGGGGCTCATGAGCACCCACCACTATCTCAGGGGCTACTGGCACCCATGCTTCTGGGCGAGTAAGAGCTAGCTTTCTGGTAGGCCGACTACACTCTGGTAGATGGCTACCTACCAGAGTAAATGGGCAGCATAAACTGGACTTGGTAGTTATTTTAAGAAAAGGACAACAGGTTGGGAAGTGGTGAGAGGTGGGGTGGATCTGGGAGGAGTTATAGGAAGAATAGAATGTAGTTGTGGGAGGAAGTGGTGATTATGATCAAAATAGACCTTTGCCTGAATGAAATACCCAAAGATTAACGAACATTACATTTAAAGAAGACTCTTGTGTTGCTGTGACAAGTGCCAGAGGGAACGATTTCAAGGGGGCTGGGGCTGCCAGTAGGGACGGTGGACAGAGCAGCTGTCCACCTTAAGACAACCAAGCAGCAGAAACAGAACCAGTGCCACTTGGCTTTCTCCGTCTCCTTTCAGTCCATCAGGCTCCAGCGTAGGGGATGGTGCTGCCCACACTTCCAGCTGAGCTCATCTTTCCTGGAAACTGGTTCCTGATGGAGGTAGGGCTTCTCAGTCTACTGAAGGTGACAGTCAAGCTGAAAGTACATTCTCTCAGGGGAAGAAATAAAGATAATTACCCAACTTCCCAATGAAAGATTTTAATGACAAGAGAATAAATTAATCCTCACAGTATTTATAATTTTCAAATACTTTTGAAAAAAATCTGATATATAATATGAAGAGACAGGACTATGTATTTTAAAGACACTTTCCCCATAAATCTATCAACATAAATAATATCATTATATGCATTCTCACTTGGAATCAGAAATTTAAAAAATTACTGTGGAAAAAAAAAACAATCTAAAACTCTGGAGTAACTTAAGATTCTGTGCCCTAAGCGGGCGGTGGTGGCACACGCCTTTAGTCCCAGCACTTGGGAGGCAGAGGCAGGAGGATTTCTGAGTTCGAGGTCAGCCTGGTCTACAGAGTGAGTGCCAGGACAGCCAGGGCTACACAGAGAAACCCTGTCTCGGAAAACCAAAAAAGAAAAAAAAAAAAAAAAAAAGATTCTGTGCCCTGAAGAATCTAGTTTATCAGCAGGAATGTCGATTGTACAAATGACTTGGATAGTCATTTGGAACTAACCCTTTTTCATTTCTTCACTTAAAAAGAGTAACATTTGAGCCAGCTGTGGTGGGGCAAGTCTTAATTCCTGCACTCAGGAGGCAGAAGCAGGAGACTCACCGAGTTCAAGGCCACCTTCGTCTACAGAGTGAATTTCAGGACAAGCTAAGGGTACACAGAGAAACCCTGTCTCAAAAAAACCAAACGCCTCCCCTCCCGAAATGGGTCTAGTTAGCTAATTAGTAAAAGTAAATTCCTTTTTTGTTTTTCTTCTTTGATTTTAGAAGAATATCTTGCTATGTAATGGAGGCTAGTCCCATGGCCCTGGGTCAAGCAATCTTTCTAGCTCAACCACTAGAATATCTATGACTACTGTAAGTGCCACCACACCTGACTAATTTTTTTTTTTAGGCAGGAAAAACAACATTTGTATTATATACCTACGTCTTGAGGGTATTAGACAATATGAAGAAAATTCTTTAATTCCATCTTCTATTCGTAACTATTAATAAATCACTGATCAATGATGAATTAAGCGGAGCTCTAATTGTTCAACCAGTTAATCAGTTCTAGATGTGTTCCTTTGAACCGAGGTCCCTAGGTAAGTAAGTGAGGCCTCTTCAGGGAATGAGTGCACTTTTGACCGACTCTGGAACTCGGCTTGCATAGTACTCATAGTTCCGAAGTGCAGCCAGGACTCCGGCAGAGTTCATGTGTTTTACTTCCTTGTTGTACTGCAGGGCATTCCCGTGGATATCTGTCAATTTCCCTGCAGAAGAACATCACACAAAGTCAGTGGACAGTTGGATCAGGATGTTTCAAGGGCTTTTCTTTGGGGGACAGATGGGGGAGAACTGAAACCCAGGGCTCACACTAAGCACATGTTTTACTCCTGAACTATGTCCTAAGCCACTCTATTCTTTTTTGTTGTTGTTTGTTGTTTTGTTTTTCGAGACAAGGTTTCTCTGTGTAGCCCTGGCTGTCCTGGAACTCATTCTGTAGACCAGGCTGGCCTCGAACTCAGAAATCCGCCTGCCTCTGCCTCCAAGTGCTGGGACTAAAGGCGTGCGCCACCACCGCCCGGCTAAGCCACTCTATTCTTAAATGAGTTTATAGAATGTTAGTACAGGGGATTGAACCTATTTCGTGCACACTGGGCAAGCACTCTACCATGAAGCTATGTCCCCAGCCTTCTTTTTTTTGTTTTTATTTTTGAGAAAAAGTCTAAGTTATCCAGGCTTGACTTAAGATCTCACCATACACTATAAAGCCCTGGCTGGCTTGGAACTTGCCATGATCTTGCCTGTACCTCAGGAGTTCTAGGATTACAGGCCTATTTCACCTCAATGTCCTCGTCCTTTCCCCAGTCTTTGGAAGTAGAGATTGAAGACAGTGCCTCCGGTATGCAGTCTGCCAAATGTGAGCCCTACCACTGAGCCCTGTGCTCTCAAGTCTGTATGTCTTGTTTTTTAAGATTTATTTATTACTAGTGGTGGTGGTATAGGCCTTTAATCCTGGCACTTGGAAGACAGAGGCAGGAGGATCTCTGAGTTTGAAGACAGCCTGGTCTACACAGTGAGTTCCAGGAGAGCTAGGACTACACAAGGAAATCCTCTCTTGAAAAAACAAATAAGCCAACCAACCAACCAACCAATCCCCCAAAAACAAACAAAAAAGATTTATTAGAGTTAAAGTTAGGGGAAAAAAATGAAGATTTATTTTATATATACAGGGTTTTGCCTGCATGTGTGTACTGTGGAGCACATGAGTGCCTAGGGCTCTTAGAAGTCAGATGAGGGCACAGATCCACTGGAACTGGAATTTACAGATGGTTCTGAGCCACTATGGATGCTGGGGTCTGACCCTGAGTCCTCTGTAAGAACAGTCATTCTCTTAACCACTGAGCCATCTCTCCAGCCACATAGTTGAATTTCTTGGTATCAACTTCTCTTATTACAAGGTATACTTTCCAAAACGTTTTCTGTCTGTCCATCCTAGTCATGGTTACTGTTATGACGAAATACCAAATGCAACTTGGGGAGGAAAGGGTTTCTTTGGCTTATATATCCTCAATCACAGTTCACTTAGAAAGGCCAAGGTGGGAACTCAAACAGAGCAGGAATCTCTGGAGGCAGGAGCTGGTGCAGAGCCGACTGCTGCTTGTTAGCTTGCTCAGCCCTGCTTTCTTATAAAACCCAGGACCACAAGTGAGGGTATCACTACCCACAGTGGGCTGGGCCCTCTCCCATCACTAATTGAGAAAATGCCCCACAGGCTTGCTATAGCCCAATCTTATGGAGGCATTTTCTCCTGAGGTTCCCTTCTCTCAGATGACTCTAGCTTGTGTTAAGATAATATACAACTTGGGCCTCACACAGCTGGCCAGGCACTATAACCCTAGCCCATCACCTGCTTTCTAATTCTTAAAGTTATCTTTTTAAAATCCTCTCCTCTCTCTTCTCTCCTCTCCTTCTCTCCTCTCTCTCCTCTCTCTCTCTCGCTCTCTCTCTCTCTCTCTCTCTCTCTCTCTCTCTCTCTGTTGTATGTACACGCATCTGTGCCATCAAAAGTTAAAAGAGGGGATCTCAAAGTTAGAGCTACAGGTAATTGTAAATCACCAGACAGCAGACAGCTGGGAACTGAATTCATGTTCTCTGGAAAGTGCTCTGAATTTTTGAGCCTAGATTTCATAATGAGCTCCAGGGCAGCCAGGGATACGTGAGACCTTGTCTTAATAAAACAAACAAACAGCAAAAACAATAAAATCAGAGCTAAAATAACTGTATGAATATGCAAATCTTCTCTTCCCAAACAATATAAAGAAAATTAAGTTAGTTGAAAATGTTCCTTGCTGAGTTAAGAATGGTGGACGGGATCATAGCCGGCTTCCCCCCAAAGTTTGCACTCTAGGAGTCTAGGTAAAGAATGCTAATTGAGGGTTGAAGAGATGGTTCAGCAATTAAACGCATTTGTGGGCTACTCTCTCAGAGCATGTGGGTTTGATTCTAAGTTTACATGGAGGCTTACAACTATCTGTCTGACACCCTCTTCTAGACAAGAGCACCAGGCATGCATGTGGTACACATACATGTGCATGTATGTCTACATGTACAGGCATATATGCAGAGAAAACACCATGCACATAAAATGACAAAAAAAACAGTGCTGAAACAATGCCTGCGTGCAATACAAAAGCGACATTCTCCAAAATCAAATGGACTAACCTCCCACAGCATGTAAGATAACTTCTGGGGCACAAGTGTCCCATTTCTTACATCCAGGACTTGCAAATACATAGGCAGAGGCTTTGCCTTCAATCAGCTGGATAACCTTGTTTCCTGCTCCTCCCACTCGCAGCACGTCGTCAGGGTTCATGGCCGAAACACAGTCTGTGACCAGCTTGTTGCTATGGGATCTGGTGGTTGTGATGATGTGCTTCCCAGCAGGGGCTTCTTTCAGCTGAAACCAAAAGCACCCAAACCCAGAACTCCCCAGATGGTCCTGCCCAGCACAGCGTCGGGTCCCGCCTGTGTGAGACGACAACAAGGGTCACTGTCACTGGGGAAAGATCTCAGCCACAAAGGGAACAGTCAGCCAGCTATACTTAGTTGAAGTTACCAAGTTTTCCATTTAGGACTTATTTTTTAGTTTCAAAAGTTAAACACACACAACTGTATAAAATATAAGAACAGTAAGTAGACAAATAATTTGTCCTGACAATAATTTGATTACTGCTTTGGTCAACAGTTTTTAAAAAATCCTAAGGAAAGTGACCTTCATAATTCAACTGCTATTTCTTTTGAAATCATCCACTGATCTGTCTGTTAAACTGAAAATGGCCACTTCTAAAAGACACCAGCGCTCCAGGAAGTGGAACTGTGTACTGATCCCTACTGTCATTATTCAAGGGACAATAGGAACCATGTCACCTAAGGGAGGCTGCACTTTGCTGAAACCATGGACGTGGAAATGGGGATAGGGCTTTAATTATCATTAAAGCATAAACTTCCCTGATAGAATGTCAGTGACAACACAATCTTAGAATCTGGATTCTCCTCTGTGGAGCTCAAAGACCTTTCAGCCTACATGGCTAAATAACTATTTCATGTGGAAAACATATTCTACTGTTTTGTAAAATTGATGCTAACACAACAAACTCAACCCAGGATCATCTTAGCCTGGTCAGTGCACAGTGAGGACAGGCTCACTTGACATGGCTGTGTTAGAACCACACTAAGTTCTTTATGCACACATTAGTGCATCTGATCCTCAAAGCACCCAGAAGTAGACACCATTATTGTTAACAATGAGACTTGGAATCAGTTAACAAACTGACTGAGGATGCTAGAAGCTCCTGTCAAAGTCCAGTTCATTTGCTCCATTTTTATTTCTAGAGTCAGTCTCACTAAGCAGCCATGGCTGACCTGGAACCACATAGTCCAGGCTGGCCTGGAAAAGACTTATCTTTAATTTATGTGTATGAGTGTTTGCACTTTTGTGTACCATATGTGCCTCGAACTCGAGTTCCAAATAGCTGTGAGCAGCCATGTGGGTCTGGTAATTGAACCTGGGTCCTCTGCAAGAGCAGCATGTGCTCCCAACTACTGAGGTAGCTCTGAAGTTCTGAAAAGCTGTTCTGCTTTTGCCCTGCATTGTTTTTGAGATGGGGGTCTCACTACATTGCCCTGGATGGCCTTGAAAGGATTCTCCTGCTTCCACCTCCCAAGTAGGTGGGAGCACAGGTTAGTGTCATTGTGCCAATCAAAGCAGACATGGGGAACCCTCGCTGACTTGTCCAAATGTTTCCAAAGTCATTGCTCCTTTGTCCTAGGGAAGTACACTGGTGTTTGCAGGGCAAATTAGGGTTATGCTACAGGCTATGTGTTCTGGGAAACAGAGTCTGGGCTGGGAGACGGCCGACAAGGAATGTGTGTGGGATCAACATCTACAGAAGGCAACAGTGTGGGCAGAGGGACATGGGCTGCAGTGAGCTAGGTGATAGCTCCTGCTGTGTGTGAATGAGAACACTAGAGCTCAGGCAGCTTGCTGTGTGGCCCCAAGTCAGAAGGAAACCCAGGCCTTTATATACCTGTACTTTCTAGTTATGGGAAACAGACCCAGGTGGGAAGGCTCTTCACTGGGGAGGCATTCTCTGAGAAGACCAATGACTGACTGTGCCTCCTGCCATGGGGCAACAGAGGAACCAAAACCAACAATTAGCTGCTTGGAATGTCAGTGTGCTTCCTCTCTTTCCTCTAGACTATACTGTAAACCTGGAGTCTGGAAAGTTCCATGGGCTGCATAGTGGCTCTAGATGCACATGAGACTTTAATTCAACATGTAGGAGGCAGAAGCAGGAAGAATTCTGAGCACTTGACTGCACTGAGCCACATCCCCAGCCTTCTTTTACATTTACTTTGTGATGGTCTCACTTAGTTGCTGGCTGGTCTTTTCTGTTGCCCAGGACTCCCCTGAACTTACAATGTTCTGGTCTCAGTTTTTTGAGGGTCTGAGATTATAGCCTGCATCAGCAGGTCACTTAGTATCCCTTTCTTTAATAGGTACAGCTAAGTGGTGAGTATTCCAGGAGATGACACCTGTGAATCACAGCGAGTGCCTGATATAACTTCAGCTACTCTGATGACTATGCATCGCCAACCTGAGACATCAGCAGCAGCCAACGTTCCGCCTCTACTTGTTGCGACACACGATAAGGCACACAGAGGGTAAAGAGGGTGAGAGAATATAGCACTAGGAGGAGGAAGAGGCCCAGAGCAGGAGGAAATGAGCCGGTTCCCAGGACAGGCTGGGAGCCACAACGCCTGCCTCTTTCCTCCCTAGACTTGGAACCAGTGCTAGCTGTGTCTCACCTTTGCTTCATTCCTGTGCTCCCTGAGCTTCTCCTTTTCATTGTTCTGTGGAAAATGAATACAAGTTTTCTAGTCTCAGACATAAGGGATGAAAATCATTAACAATTCCTAAGTACTTACATCTCTAGTTTAGATGAAGGGGGCCATACATACCTTTTCTCTTCTTTTAAGGACTATTGTTAAAACTACAAACCTGTGCCCACGTGCACCACTGTGCAGACAGCAGAGCCACACTGTAAGGACTGACACCAGAGCACTTCAGTCTGACTGGCTAACAATGCAGAGCCATTCTGGGAAACCCCAAGAAACAAATCCAATTCCTAATCACATAAGCAGCAGCTACTAATAAATTTAGTTACAACTAAACAACTATGAATCAGACACTCAGAAGTGATAGCCCCCACTCTGTTTATTTTCCAAAGTTCATCAACTTCCACACTAACATGAAAACTCTAAATATTTTACTTCAATGATTTCTTTAAAATTCAATGATATCTTCTTACTCTGAAATTTTACTAATCTCTTGTTTTAAAGGAGACAGTGTCTCTGACGCACAGCAGGAAGTCAAAGCAGGTTGGAAGAAACAAGGAAGAAGAAGGGACGACAAGCATCGCTAGCTGGCTGACTGAACTGACAGTGCTTCAGGTGCTACACAGTGTTACTTGGGAGGCAACAGGCTAGCAGCTCTTCTTTGTTGGTGTGGTTTCCTTCTTCAAATGTGCTTCAAGAACTACCTGTAAACCACGTGTCTTGATGACCATGTGAATCAAGAACCAAATGTGTAATTTCAGAACTACTGCAATTGAATTATAAATATACAACAGTTCAGTACACACAGTCTATTTACCCACATCTATATTCCTGGCCCCAGTTGTTTAGAAAATTCTAGTCTAATAGGTGAACAGCAGCCTGGGAATCTGTACCCCGAGAAGCCGTCCCCAAGTGGCTGCTTGTGCAAATGAGAGAGATGACATCAGGCATCTGGCCTCATTAGACCCTACTGTAATTATGTATCTAACACTCTTGTGTCATTGGTAGCAATACCTGGTAGTTGTAATACGGCTGGTTGATGATGCCTGCAATGGCCTTTCCTTCATAAGCAATCCCAATGAGAACTGTTACATTGTCAAGAAGACCTATGAAGGAGAGAAGAAAGTCACTCTCTCAGGTTCTTGTTTACCACCAGTACATCAAACAACAGCTGCTAGTTTCCTCTTCCTCCTCCTCACCACCACCGCCACCACCACCTCTACCTCCGCCACCGCCACCGCCACCATCATCACTACCATCATCATCATTCATTTTGGTTTTTCCAGGCAGTTTCCCTGTGTAGCCCTGTAACTTGCTCTATAAACCAGGCTGACTTCAAACTCAGAGCTCCATCTGCCTCTGCCTCCCTGGTGCTAAGATTAAAGGTATGTGCACCACACCTGACTGTTAGTCATTTTTGCAGTAAAGGTAAGGGATTTACAATGATTCACCCATGGACAACTCTACTTGAGGCAAGTGCACAAGCCTAAGATAACTGGACAGGGACAGAAATGGGGATTATGGCCACTAAACTGAATTGATAACCACGACCACCCTCTCCTTAGTAGTTTGCAAACCCATTAAAGTGACAGTGGCAAAGCTGTTACTAGACATCTCCTGCTCCTTCTGTGCTATCCAGTGTGCTCTGACCTCCAGGCCCAGACTGCTACTACTGAGTTCCTCCCCAGACTGACTTACCAGCTTTGGGACTAGAGATCATCACATGGCACTGGATCACCCAGTGGTGATCTGTAACATGTGACAGTGGTGATCTGAAGAGTGTGACAGTGGTGATCTGTGACAGTGGTGATCTGTAGCATGTGACAGTTGTGATCTGTGACATGTGACAGTGGTGATCTGTAACATGCAGGACTCCCCTTCCCTGAACCAGTGGTTAATCAAAGCTCTAGAGTAGAGTTCCTTGTTTCCTAAAGGGCTTTAGAGATGTTTTCAGCACACACAGTACCCTCTCTCTCTCTCTCTCTCTCTCTCTCTCTCTCTCTCTCTCTCTCTCTCTGTCTCACACACACACACACACACACACACACACACACACACACAGAGTACATATGTAACCCCTTAGAGTACGTATGCATGGGTCACACTCAGACACACATGAATATGTGCACACACATGCGAACACACTGCCTCTACTCATCCTCATAGTACATATGCATGTTGCACACATGCACTCTCACAGAAACACACACACATACACACTCAGTCACTATCACTCCATCTCCTCCAAGGGCCGAGAACATTCTCTCTGACAGTTATAAGAAAGCCCCACGAAGCTGGGAACCACAGAAGAAGCTGTAGAGGTCTTTCTGGGGTCTTCCTGGCCTCACACTGCCCCTTTATCTCAGGCTGACTGGAACTCACTATGAAGGCCAGGCTGACCTCGCAGTCTTCCTGTCTCAGCTTCACAAGTTCTTGATGCAGATGTTTATTTCAAAACTACAATGCTGCTTTAAAGGTCTGGCTCTGAGACTGAGGTACTTCTGACTAATGTTCTGCCTTGAAAAGATCTTTCTCTAATCCAGGCTGACCAGGACTCACCACATACATCACTCAGGATGGCCTCAAACTCAAAACAGTCCCTCTGCCTCAGTTTGCTGAGATTACAGTTGTGAGCTATCATATAACTCCTCCTGATTTTTATGCCTCTGGTTTTAATTGGATGCTTTCTGGTTTTTCTTACCCTTGACAACCTCAGGTGAGGGGATGCTATGGGACCAGGGTGTGACGGAGCACTTCTCTAGCCCAGTAAAGCATAGGTTTAGCACAGTCTCTCAGGGAAGAAAGTTTACAACTCTGATTTTCCATGAGGGGCCTCAGAACTGGAGCTGGTAGAGTATGTGAGGTGGTAACTGAAGATGAACTCTTCTGGCTACTGTTCATGTGTGAGGACAGAACACAACAGCAACTTTCCATGTGACACAGAACGGCACATTTGTGCTCACAGCCTTGCCTCAGTACAGGACACGTGGACGGGGCACTAACCTTCAGTGTATTCCTTGGTACCATCTAAGGGGTCAACCCAAACCACAAGCTGCAAAACAAAAACGGGGGAAAAGATGAAATATCCACAGTAAGTATGTAAAATTCAGAGAGAATTAAATAGATTAAAAACACTCCTCTTTAAGATGTTTGAACACATTATTATGGATGGCAATATTGTCAGCTTTGTAATTGTCAAAAAAAGCCTCATAATCCTAGAGTAAGACCTCTTAAAGTAAACAAAAGACTGACTTAAGAACCCTTGCAAGTTTTACAATACTTAGCTGGTAAATGTCCACTGTAAGCTGTAACTTCATCATTAAGCACAAAGTGACGATTTAATTTAGCTCTAGATGGTAGGTACTACAGGGAAAAATGTCCACAAGGCACTGAGAATAGTTTGAACAAGGTTAAGTTGTTACTCACTTATATGTAAATATGTAAGTGGTGATTTTTTTTTTTTAAGGTTTTTTTTTTTTGGTGTTTTTAAGACAGAATCTCTCTACATAGCTCTGACTGTCCATGGAACTCACTACACAGACCAGGCTGGCCTCAAACTCACACATCACCTGCCTCTGCCACTCAAGTGTTAGGACTATAGGTACATGTCACATGCTTGGCCTGTCCATGCTGATTAAGGACACAAATCACAGTAACCTAGGAAAGTTGCTTATAAACTGGGTGCTAGACTAATGGAGAAATCCCTCTGACTTAGGACTTAACATGATTCAGAATATCCTTTCATACACTCTTGGTACAGTGGGTGGTTTCTGATGTCATCTTTTGTTATCCTTTTATCCTTCTTCCCACAGAACAGAATGTATCCCTCATAGTAATTATTCTGTAAGTGCAATGTTGTGTAATTTAAAACCAGAATCCCTGGAGCTGAAGGAGCAGGCAGCTGCTAGCCACCCAGTGTGGCTGCTGAGAGCTGAGCATGGATCCTCACCATCAGCAGCCAGTGCTCTTAACTGCTAACCACCTCTCCAGTCCAACTGACAAGATGTCTATGGTTTTCAGAAATGGCCAGCCCCACTGCCCACACAATGCTTTCTTACACAAATCTACCTAACAGCTAAGACTCGTATTAAAACTACTTTTAATAATGGTTTCAGAAGACAGAGGAAATCCACAGAAGACATTGAGCTGAGGGTCAGTTGGTTACACATCTATGTGGTTCCTGCTACTTCTGCTGGCTCTGGCAGACTCGGTGACTGGCTGCCCCTGTTTCATAACCACACACTTTCTGTCCTATGGACAAACTGTATTTTCTTCCCAGTGGCAGCAGTCCCAGACTAAGAGAGTACAAAGCATGCAGATGGACCTTACGTCTTCCTCCTTAATAGCACTGTACTGCGATGGGCACGGCTGCTTCAGGATGTCCTCCCATTGTCCGTCTTCAATCAGCTCTTGATCCACTTCCCAGGAGGCAGGTCCTGGAGCAGAGACAAGGTGACACTCTTGAAGCTGTTTGTTCCCACAAGGTATCTTGTCCCTAATAGGATATGCAGCAACTGTTCCTAGTCACTTCTGTTTGCCTCTTCTGTTTAGAGCTTTGATAGCAAACCTAGTATAAGACTAGCAGGAGTTGGAGGAGATGAGGTGAGCAGCTAGGATTTGCTAGAAGCTTCCATCCTGAGTTTGAAGTGTGGGCACCAAGAATGGCATCATCACAGACAGTCGCATAGTTGTGATGACAGCCATACAGCTGGGTCCTGGCTACATTTAAACCCTGATTCAGGAACATCTAGAAGGAACCCAAAACCTTTTTCCTCATCCCTGTTTACCTAAAATTGTAAATAAATCCATTTTCTTTACATATTTCAGTTTCCCATTTCCTTCGGCATATGGGAGGATGAGGCAGTGGGTATGAACCTGTGTACGGTTGAGTCCCACAGGGGCTTGAATGATAGCAGCTCAGTGGTGGACAGCTGCCAGTACTCGGTTGGATGAAGCAGGAAGAGTATGACTAGCCTAGGCTACAAAATAATGAGACCCTGCCAAACAAATACCAACATTAAAACTAGAAAAGAGACAGGGCCATCAATTTGGTGTTTTAGTCTTAGCTAAAACAATACGAACAAGATGGGAAAGGAATATAGCTAGGAAATGAAGAAGTCAGCATGTTCATATCTACAGAGAGCATAATGCTTCACCTGGGAGACCCTAAGTCCCACCTGAAGCTCCTAGAACTACTAACACTTTCTGCAGTGTCAGGATACAAGCATGGGTGCTTTTCTATACCAATGGCAAACAAGCTGAAGGAGAAATCAGAGAACAATCCCATTTATACAGCCTCAGTAAACAAAATACCTCAGGAAACTCAAGCAAGGAGGTAAAGAACCTCTACAATGAAAACTTTAAAGTCAGAGAAAAATCCCAGGCCCAATGGCACAAGCCTTAAATCCCAGCACTCAGGAGGCAGAGGTAGGCAGACCTCTACGTGTTTGAGGCCAGCCTGGTCTACACACTGAGTTCCTGGCCAGTCACGACTACATAGTGAGACCCTGTCTCAAAAGACAAAAAACTTAGCAGGGCAGTGGTGGTGCACGCCTCTAATCCCAGCACTTGGGAGGCAGAGGCAGGCAGATTTCTGAGTTCGAGGCCAGCCTGCTCTACAGAGTGAGTTCCAGGACAGCCAGAAAAACCTGTCTGGGGTGGGCGTGGGGATGGGCGGGAGACAAAAAAACTTTAAAGAAAGAAATCAAGGCAGAGACTAGTAGTTGAAAGGTCTCCCTGCTTAGGGATCAGTATGTAAAACACAAAAGGCCCAGACAGCCAAAGCAGCCAGAGCCAAAATAACAATGCCAGAGGCATCACATATCTGATATCAAATTATTCTATAGAACCAGGGTAGCAAAGGGTATGGTACTGGACAAAAAACACTTGTTGTGGCTAGCCTGGGCCTGCTTGTATTTTGATGTTAATTCTGCTCTCCAGGAAGGGCTGCAAATGAGGAGTGAGTCACACACTCAGGTGATTTCTTGAGATCCTTCTCCTCACCTTAATTTGTAAAACAAAGGCTAGAGCTGGTGATTGGGCAGGAGAAGGAAAGGTGGAGCCGAAAGTTTGAAGTTTGGAGAGGAGAGGGAGAAGAGAGGACCGCAGAAGAGCAGGAGGTAGAAAAAGTGGAAGAGAAGCACCTGGCCTGGAGAAACACACAAGTTATAAGGGATCTCATAGATGGGGAAGATGGCAGTATAGTGGTAGATCTGCCCAATCTAGGCATGCAGCTTGTATTCATATTAATTGAGTTGTGTTCTCTTTGTCCCGGCGTATTTGGGTTGGAGATTTACCACAAATGGTAAACCAGTGGATCAGTGCAACAGAATGGAAACCCTAGACTAATTCGTACAATTACAGCCACCTGATTTTTAAAAAGACACCAAAAATACACAAAGGAAGAGAGAGCATCTCAAAAACTCATGCTGGGAAAACTGGATGTCTACATATAAGAGAATGAAATTTGACCCTTCTCTCCTGGCTGGAACAAGAATCAACTCCAGGAGTTGGAGAGCTGGTTACAGAGGTAAGAACAATGGCTGCTCTTCCACAGGATCCAGACTTGCTCCTGCACCCACAGGGCAACTCACAACCATCTGTAATTCCAGTTCCAGGCTATCTGATGCCCTCTTCTGGCCACCATAGGTAAATGCCTCACATGTAGAGCAGAAATATCCAGTCAAGCAAAGCATCCATCAACACACACAGATCAGACACAGATACACACACACACACACACACACACACACACACACACACAAATAAATAAATAATGATAACTTTAAAACTCTGCATGCTGGGGCTGGAGAGATGGCTCAGCCGGTAAGAGCACTGACTGCTCTTCCAGGGGTCCTGAGTTCAATTCTCAGCAACACATGGTGGCTCACAGCCATCTTTAATGGGATTGAATTGAGATGTCTGAAGATGGCTACAGTGTACTCATATAAATAAAATAATAAATCTTTAAAAAAAAAATCTGAATGCCTTTAATCCCAGCACCTCAGAGGTACATGGATCTCTGTGAGCTTTGAGGTAACTCTGGTCTACATAGCCAGGGGTACATAGAGAGACCCTGTGTCAACAAATAACAGCAAGAATGGACTATAGAACTGAATAGAGAATACTCAAAAATAATAGGATTGAAAAATAAACAGTTAAGTACTCAACATCACTAACACAAAGGGAAATACAAATTAAACCTGCTTTGAGATTTATCTTGTCCTGTCAGAATGGCTATCCTTAAGAAACCAAAAGACTCAAAAAAAAAAAAATAAAAAAATAAAAAAAAAAAGCGGGCGCTGGTGGCACACCCTTTAATTCCAGCACTTGGGAGGCAGAGACAGGCAGATTTCTGAGTTCGAGGCCAGCCTGGTCTACAGAGTAAGTTCCAGACAGCCAAGGCTACACAGAGAAACCCTGTCTCGAAAAAACAAAAACAAAAACAAAAAGAAACAAAAGACAGTCTGCAGTTGGTGAAGATGTTGATAAAGAGGAACTTATTCATTGTTGGTGGGAAACAGTGCAGCCAATATGGAAAATGGTGTGGAGATTCCTTAAAGCACTAAGTCCAGCACTACCACAACCCAGCTATTCCAGCATAGCCAGCTATTGTGGTCTTCCACATGCCCAGAGGCCTAACATCTCATATTGGGAACTAACTTATCTGTTTATTGTCACTTTACTCACAATAGCTAGGATGCATTTTTTTTTTTTTAAGTTGGAAGGGAGATACCTAAAAACTGTTCCCCTTTAAAAACCATGGTTCATTAAAAACCAAATGTTGTGTGTGCTAACTCATTATAAGTTGGTCAGGGAGGTCCTAGTGGCCCCTAAAACAATATAGGCTTTTGTCACTTTTTTTTTCTTTTTTTTTTTTGTTTGGTTTTTCGAGACAGGGTTTCTCTGGTAGCCCGGGCTGTCCTGGAAATCACCTGTAAGACCAGGCTGGCCTCGAACTCAGAAATCCGCCTGCCTCTGCCTCCCAAGTGCTGGGTATTAAAGGCATGGGCCACCACCGCCCGGCTCATTTGTCACTTTCTTGGTTGCCCACTAGATTA